>OZ004714.1:50548721-51148721 GCA_963924515.1 Vespertilio murinus | reverse complement strand
TTCAGGGCTGTCCATGGCCTTGTACCTGGCGTGGAGGGAGGGAGGAGGAGAGCTTGTCGCTCTCTCTAAGGAGAAAGTATTTCCCAGATGCCTCCGGCAGATCTCACCTCTTGAGCCAGAAGTGAGCCAGTCACCTCACTCCAGGGCCGCAGGGCGAGGCCAGCGTCCACGGTAACTCTGGGGACAGGGGAGTGCTGACGAGAACCGTGTTCTGTGGAGGAGGAGGGAGGACAGCCAACAGCACCCACTGGAGTCCTTCTGGTATAATGCTAGTATTTGACATCTACCAGGCCAAAGAGGCACCATTTTTAATGTGGCCGTATCAGAGCTTTTGTTTTGTTTTGAGTAGTGTGATTTTTGTTTTAAGAGTGGCAGAATGAAGCCAGATTTCAAAATATCCATCCTTTTATATTAAATTATATGAACAGTTAATGGATAACTGGCAGAAATATGCCAACAGCAAATTTAAAGAAAACAACTGTTAGAAATAAAAATTTCCAAGAATTCAGCGAGTTTGGCTCAGGTCACCCCCAGCCCCACACGTGCAGAGGCTGGTGAGAGGAAGGGACGGGCAGTAAGATGAAAACGCGGCCGCTGTGGCCGGAGCGGGAGCGATGCGGCAGGCCTGCGGGGGCCCGGGGCTCCACGTGACTGCAGGCCTTCTCCGAACGCCCCTCGGGTGGCAGAGAGAAGCACACTGCGACCACTGTTTGGCATGTCCAGGCTGGTGAAAAAGGGAAGGAAAGTAGACTAGTGAGAAAACCTGGAGCCAGGGATTTCGTCCGTCACCTGGGACCCAGCAGAATTCCTGCCGGGAGGGAACAGTGACAAGCCGAGGCTCTGTGGGCACCGAAGATGTTACTGGACGGGACCTGCGCCGCCTGCCTGTGGTGTGTGGGCTCTTGGCTTTGTGCTGGAAAAACTTCACCACCTGAGTCCAGGTGATTTTTGAGAGTAGGTTTTTAAAAAAATATATATTTTTATTGGTTTTTTACAGATAGGAAGGGAGAGAAATACAGATAGGAAGGGAGAGCTAGAAACATCGATCAGCAGCCTCCTGCACCCCACCCCCACCCCCTGGGGATGTGCCCGCATCCAAGATACATGCCCTTGACAGGAATTGAACCCGGGACCCTTCAGTCCGCAAGCTGACGCTCTATCCACTCAGCCAAACCGGTCTCGGTGAGAGAGGAGGTTTATTAAAGCTGAGCACAGTGCAACAAGGAAGGGTGAAGAAGCAACAACAGAGAGCCTGGGCGGAGTTAAAGGAAGTCCGGAGGAAAAGAATGCACCCCAGGAGAGCAGTCAGGCTGCTTGTGGCCCTGGCCCCTGCTGAGCTGGTTCCCTTTCCCTTTCTCACCTCCCACGGACCCCCTCTCCTCGCACACCTGCACCGAGCTGCTAGCGGACCCCCTCTCCTCGCACACCTGCACCGAGCTGCTAACAGACCCCCTCTCCTCGCACACCTGCACCGAGCTGCTAGCAGACCTCCTCTCCTCGCACACCTGCACCGAGCTGCTAATGGACCCCCTCTCCTCACACACCTGCACCGAGCTGCTAGCGGACCCCCTCTCCTCGCACACCTGCACCCAGCTGCTAGCGGACCCCCCCTCTCCTCACACACCTGCACCCAGCTGCTAGCGGACCCCCCTCTCCTCGCACACCTGCACCCAGCTGCTAGCGGACCCCCTCTCCTCGCACACCTGCACCGAGCTGCTAGCGTGAGCCCAGCTGGCGTGGACGGCTCCCCTGGACTGCACGGTGCCACCCTCGGGGCCACAGCCCGTCCCTGTGGGTCTGAGCCAGTGAGAAGCCTGGCCAGCGTCTGCCCTCGTGGCAGGATGGAGAGAGCACAATGCGTGCGGAAGAAGAATGCAGCCTGTTCTGGGAGAAAGAACAACTGCCCTTCCTTCAAAAAATAAGAGAATTCCCAAGTAGTAAGCTCTTAAGAACCTGAGTTTCATAAAACACAGGCTCAGAAATGACATAATAAAAAGAGCAGGATGAGGTGAAAAGGGAAGAATACAGAGCCAAGGAGATATATAAATAATCGGTTTGCAGAATAAATAAGTCCGAAGTGGCTAGGAACAGAAAAACCGTCGCTGAAAGATTAATTACTGACGGAGCTCAAGCTTGAGCCACTCAGAAGAAAAACAGAGAGTAAGGCGACGAGGTGACCGTGACGGGTGGGGCTGGGCTCCTGGAGGCGGGGCGGGCGGAGGAATGGCCTCCGTCTTTGTTCAGTTCCTCCTGGGATGCTGGTTTTGGTTGCAGAGAAGGAACTGCTTTAGACATTGCTCATTTGGAAATGTGTAAGCACTGACAGATCGGGAAGAGGAACATTCACGTTTTTCCTAGAAGAATTCCAATGAGACAAAGATCTGACAGCCTCAGAGGCAGGCAAACGCCCCGTTAGCAACTTGTTTCCTGGCGTTGGTACGGAAGCTCCCCTCCCCACCGCACCGTGATTTTCTGTGCTTTTGCAAAATGTAAATTCTGACCTGCTGCTTTTTCTACAACCAGAACCTAATTCATAGGACAGGTTTTATGGAAGAAAAAAATTTGGTTTTCCTGTTAGACATCTGTGGTAAATCATTTACCTTTCCTACATTTTATGAAATTCTCAAGTAAGCCTGGGCTGTAGGTTAGCATGGAAAAGGAGCAAATGGACCCACTAACGCTTACTGTCACTGACTAGAAAACAACTTTCACTCCTTGTATGGCAGCAAATATGGTTTAGATCTTTACGTTGCAAACTGCTGTGCATGATACACTCATAGAGCAGAATTGGTTACTGCAATGGCCTTGTCATGAATTATTCATTCACTGCTCAGTTCCCTGGAAATCAGCTGGAGGAAGTAGTCCAGTGTGGTCGCAGGCGTGGCATGCTGAGGGCTCTGCTCGCTGCCAGGCCAGCGGGGAGGGTGTGCCTCTGCCGGCTCCGGCCGCGGTGCTGCTGGGAGGGCCGCCCAGGGAGGATCGGCGTCTCAGCGTGGTGCGGAGACGAAGGCGGTAGGAGAGGCCGTCAGCAGCGGCGCGTCGTTGTAGGGCTGCGGCGAGGCCACAGGAAACCAGTAGTAATGAGGGAATGGGTTGTTACAGGTGCCTCACTGGTCAGGTCCCAGCCAGGGAAGCTGAACAGCTTAGGTTTAATCCATTTTCAAGGATGTTTTTCCTAACAAAACTGTTCCTTGAAACTGTGAAAAGTATTAATAAGTCAAATAAACAATTAAGAATATAAATTATAGCACTTTTTCATGATATCCTCCTACTATTGGTATAAAAAATGTCTTTTTTATTGCTGTGATTTTTGCCCACATAATTTTAAATTATGGAATCATGGCTTTGGGAAAATCTGGAGAAAGACAACTTAGTGTATAATCTGAACGAGAACAGTCTCAGGCTGCCTTTTACTTTCTAGCGGAAATAGTGTCCTCACAGCCACCTTGGTTCGTTCTGCAGGAGCATTCATCCCGGGAAAATCTTTTGGCTTCTTATAGGATGGAAAATGCATAAAAGATGGAATAGTAACAAAGGGCCTTTTTCTGTTTGTTGGTATTATTTATGTGTGTGTGTAGCGGGGAGGGAGAGAGTCAGACATGTAATTTCATTTGGCAGAGACATCCTAATGTTGCTATTTGCATGTCTGTCTTATTTTGTGTGGATGCTGCTGCTGTTAACTTTGTGAGGCTAGATGCTCTAGAGCCGTATGGACAAAAATAATAAAGGTGAAAAGAATCAGAGCCTCAAGGGATATGTGCCAAATTGGATACACATATTTCTTCATAAACTATCATTTATAGTTTTGACGCTCTTAAGCAAACATTCCTTGAACACATACCCTCTGAGCTCTGAGACAATAGAAGATCAGCATTCTCCTGCACTGTTTTCTTCAGCTCTGCAAGAGAAGCCGTCTTTGTTTTGTGACTTCGTCATTCCCAAGGGCCAAAATGTGTTCCCTGAATGAGTACATTCTACACTAAAAAAATTAAATAGTCTTTTTACAAAGGTTACTTACTTATCATACAGCACTATAGGGAGTAGTAAAAGTGTTACAACTTCTATAATAATTTTTATAAGAAATATATTTTGATTTGTATTGATAATGATTTTCAGCTACTTCAAGAGTTTATGTATTTATTAGATATATTGAGCTTTTAAATGGCAGAAATTAAAATCTGTTCATAATAAAGATTATGTAATTAAGGTTTTAAAAATATTAAGGAATACAAAGATCTTTTTTTCAGCATAACTTTATTTTATATTGGGAAAATGAAAATAAAAATTACTTAATGGAAAGTGAATTTTTTAAAAATTGGGTTCATCGGTACATTACTAGGAAAATTATCAGTTTGATTATACAGTGTTACATTTAACATTTTAAAACACATTTAATTTATTAGTCTGTGTTAGAAGGGTTTTGGAACTATAACTCCATTTATTCATAATTCCAGGGGTAAGTTTGTAAAATCACATTATGTGTAGTGCTGAGTGAAACTAAATAGGGCAACATACCCCGCATTGAATCACATTTGAGGATTTAGAAGAACCAAAGAGATCATATCTGTTACCCCTCCACACAAGCTCACTTCATAAAGGACAAAATGAAATCCCGGGATTATAGATGATTAGCAAATGGTTACCTGTTATGGTCTGGCTAACTGTGAATAGCATCAGATATTAGACCTCAATCCTCAATTTGAGTTAGAACTCAAATACAAGCAAAAGTTTATTTAGAAAGTCACAGAGGTAGAAGTAAGTGAGCCAGCTAGGCTGCTAGGACTCAGAAAGCAAGTTATAGAGGGCGGGAATGGGGCAGGAGTGTTCTGTCATTATTTCTTCAACTAGGTTTTCAATCTTTTGCTTTCTTTTTTCTCTTTCTGGAGCACATATGACATGGATATTATTATTATGCTTCATGTTGTCTCAAAGGTCCCTAAACTATCCTCATTTTAAAAATTCTTTTTGCTGCTCTGATTGGATGTATTTGTCTACCTTGTTTTCCCAATCCACTTCAGTCCTCTGCTTCAAGCTTACTGTTTATTCCTTCCAGTGTGTTATTTATTTCAGATATAGCATTCTTTAATTTTGGCTGGTCTTTTTTTTTTATGGTTTCTAGGCCATTTTTCATACTGTTGAGCATCCTTATAATTATTATTCTAAATTCTTTATCTGATATATTGCTTTCCTCTATTTCATTTAGCTCTCGTTCTAGATAATTCTTTTGTTCTTTAGTTTGGGGCTTGTTTCTCTGTCTCCCCATTTTAGCTACCTCTTTGTGTTTGTTTCTATGTTTTTAGTAGACCTGCTATGACTCCCAGGCTTAATAGGTGACCTGTGGGACCCAGTGGCACAGTGTCCATGATCATTAGAGCTGGGTCCTCTAAGAATGCTTCTTGGGTGCCTTCTGTGGGCCCTCCTTTTATAATTGAGATTTGATTGCCATTGGCCCCTTAGTGTGTGGGGTTGGGCGGCTGACAGTGAAGCTCAGCCCCCAACATAGCAGACAAGCTGCTGTGCAGGTATTGATCACACAGAGTGGAATTCACCTTGGTATCTGCCAAGATCTTTTTATTGATATGCTGCTTTGAAGCTTATTGGATACTGCTCTGTTACTGTGTGAAGCTGACCGTTGAGTGTATTGGTTCTGGGCCTCTTCAGATAGTAATGTAGGCCACTAGCAGAGGCTGTCAGTGACTAACCCTGGCCAACCTATTTGAAGCTACCAGCCATCCGTAGCTTGTGGCTCCCTCTGCTGGGCTTGGTTGCTCGTGGAGAGGACCAGGGTGTGTACCAAGGCCGGCTTTTATCAGCACTGGGCCCAGGGTCTGGTCAGCAAAAGGCTCAGAGCACCCAGAGGTCTGTCTCTTCCTTCAGGCCGTCTGTTACCTCAGCCACTTAAAGAGCCTCCAGCTGACTCCTCAGCAGGCTTCAGCCCCACAGAGTGGATGAGAGCAGTGGGGCTATTGCTTCTCCCGCTGCTGACATTGCACGGAGGGGAATGCTTTGCCTGAGAAAGATGTCCTCTGCAGCATGGGGAGGGACTCAGCACAGGGTTCCCGGTGGCCAACCTTCAGCTCTCTCCCCAAAGCCACTAACCCCAGACTCTCCTCACACAGCTCTGCTCTGCCCTGCGCTCCCTCTGCCCAGGGGGAGTGGCTGTGAATGAAATTTTGTACACTGGCCCTGTAAGAAGGTGCCTGCATTTCTAGCTGTCTTCCCCTGGTGGACAGACAACTCTGCTTTCCACAGCCCGATGCTATGGGGTGCCCTTCCCAGTTCTGGTGCTCTGGGCTGGGAGCCTGGTTTGGGATTAGACAGGGGTGGGCAAACTTTCTGACTCGAGGGCCACAATGGGTTCTTAAACTGGACCGGAGGGCCGGAACAAAAGCAGCCTGACCATGCTGGCACTCTCCTCTTGGGCTGCTGGTGAAGGAGCGGAGGGGAGAGCAAGAGAACCCTCCACTCTTTCAGCTCCGCGGGCCGGGTAGAACAGCCGAACGGGCCATAGTTTGCCCATGGCTGGGTTAGACCCTGCACTTCTCAGGGGAACCCCCCCCCCCCCCCCCCGCCCGCAGCTGACATATCCCTTTGGAGCTTCAGCTGCTGCCCACGAGTGCCTGGCCAGCTCTCTGCCTCTGCACCTCCTCCCAGCCTGGAGGCGGCTTCTCTCCAGCGAGTCTTCAGTTAGTTATTCAGGTTATTTTCCTATACTTTAGTTGTAATTCCAGTTTTGTCCTGGGACCAAACTGAATGCAGCTTTCACCTAAACCCAATCAGTCCGTCCTGGGACCACTGTGTTTATTTTTGAGGCAAGTATTTGAGGTTTCTTATAATCTCAGGAGAACCTTCTTAGCTTTCTCTGTCCTTGGTTTTATGTGATATACTTCTAGTTGTTTTATGGTTTAGCCAGTTGCTCCTGTAAAGCTACCAGTCTCTTCTTAAAAAGTCAGCATTTTTGACATCACCTTTAGGCTGTAATGCCTGCCTACTCCATTCCAAACAATATCTGGTGTGTGTGTGTGTGTGTGTGTGAGAGAGAGAGAGAGAGAGAGAGAGAGAGAGAGATTGTTTAGCAACACTCTTCTTTTGGCCTGCCTTTCCACCTTTGCCAAATCTGAGCGTCCTCTTCAGAGCTGGGGCAGGTACAGTGGTCCTCGTGTTTGGAGTGACACGCCCGCTTTCTGAGCGGTGTGCTGGTAGGACTGTAGCCCTCTCGGTGTGGAGCTTCACCCAGGCAGCACGTTGGGTCGAGTACAGTTAGGCCCCGTTACTGTCGGTCTGTCACAGCCGTGGTCGAGCTTCTGCTCTGCTAGTGGACACTGTGCGGGAGAGAGGCCAGCCCTGTCTCTAAGTCACTTTTGCCTGGAACATGGCTTTGACAGGGTAGAGTTCGTGCAGCAGGACGTGTCATGTGTGAGGCCTGCTCCTCTGGGAGATGCCATTGCGTCTGTTGAGGCCTGGGAAAGGGAGCATTATTTCTTGGCTTCACTCTCCCAGAGTGCAGCTCTGAGGAGGGCCTGGGTTGTGTCTCAAATGCTAAGATACTAACTGTTGCTATGAGATAGAGTAGATTTTCTTGGATAGATGCTTCTCCAATTGCTGTCTGCTCTCATGACAATTTTTGCTATCTTAGGAATTAAGTGTGTCATTTAACTCTTTTGTTTTCTGTTTGTCTTTCCTTCTTTTCCTCTCTTTCTTTTTTTCCTGCCATCCGTGGCTTCCTGAACTCTTTAAGAATTCCTTATTATCTTATCTATGGTATTGATGAGTGTGTCTTTGTATAGTTTTTTAGTACTGCTTATCTTTGCAAGTTTGATTTTATTGTTTTTATAGCTTATATCTCTTTGACTTTCTGAGCATTTGGAAGACAGTTATAATATTTTTATATTCTTTTCTGCTAATTTAAATATGTGTCAGTTTTAATTGACTATCCTCCGTATTAGAGATGAGGTGTTATTTCTTCTTTGTATATCTGCTATAACCATTTTTACTGCATACCAAAGTGCAATGATTGTCTCAGAGCAGAGCACTAGTCACCTTTTTTATACTGTGTTTTTCTTTACATGTACTTACCTATGACAAAGTCTAATTTGTAAATCAGGCACACTAAGAGGAACAACATTAACTAAAACTAGAACAGTTATAACAGTATACTGCAATTATAGTTATGTGAATATGGTCTCTCAAAATATCTGGAATTTTGCATGTAACATTTTCAAACCACAATTGACTACAGGTAACTAAAAACACAGAAAGCAAAGCTATAAATGAATGGGGTTGGGAGCTACTGTAAAGCCAAATTTTCTCAGTTTGCTTCAATAAAACATCAGAGGAGATTGAATTCACAAGCAGATATGAGAATGTAGCTGTCTTCTAGAACAAGATTGAGAAACATCTATAGACTTAGAAATATGTAACAAGATTTGCAAAAAAATGTGAAACTATGCTACTCTGTTCACTTGAGGTGTTTTGTTTGGAAAAATAGTTATTTCTTATTGCAGTGTTATTTATGTTAACTGAATTTGTTATTGGTATTTCTAAATCAATTAAGAGACTCATTTTAAAAATTGTTTTCATTTCTACTGTGGTAAATATCAGTAAATAAAACCCACATACACATAGGTTTTGGCAGTGCCCAGATTTTACATTGTAAATGATTCCTGAGAAGGAGAGGTCTCAGACTTCCGGTGTGTAGCTCTCCTGGCCTCCAGGCGGCATCTCTTCCAGGTGAACGAGGGAAGGAAGAATGCTGGAGAAAGGAGGGCGAAATTCCCCCCAGAAAGCCCCAGGTTAATGTTCTACAGAGAACTGTCTCAGGTGTTTACCCTCGGCTGCAGCAGTGTGGGAAAGGGAGAGGTTGAGCTGCCTGTGCTGCTGAGAACGGAGTCGGGGCTGTTGGCGGTGAATGTTGTCTGTTTGTTTGTGGCGCTTTGTTTTAATGACTGGTCCTGGTCAGAGTTTCAGGGAAATTCCTAATGAAGTTCTGTCCTTGGACTCCTTTATGCAGAATCCCAGAAACCTGCTTAGACATCGCACCTCACTGTCTGCCTGTTAATTCTTGGCTCCTACTTCCCGGGACTTGTTTGGCCTCTGTGGGCTCTGTGTCTCAGCTCTGCCCCCAAAGTACATTGTGTGTTTTCTAACTGACTAAGGTATTACATATGTGTCCTTACCCCCCCATTGCCACTCACCCCACTCCCGTCCATGCCCTCACCCCCCTCGTGTCTGTCTATCAATAAACTGTAATTTATTATTATATTAAAATAAATAATTTAGGTTAGTAAAAAAAAGTACATTGTATTGGAGCCACACATGGACTTGCAAAACATTGATAGGACAGGCCAGATTGTGAAATGTCTTTATTCTTCAACAGAGCTGATTTTTATCTTTGTGATTTTGTAACTTCTTACATTAACAAACGTTTCTCACACCCTCAGACTAGTATTTCCCAATCTACTATCAGTCTGCTTTCTGATTGATTTGTATTGATTCACTGGTGAGCTCACTGTCATCTTGTACACAGAAATTTAGTTTTACAGTAGTGATGATTTATGATTTACTTTTTAAAAAATGAGTCATGCCTAAACCGGTCTGGCTAGGTGGGTAGAGCGTCGGCCTGCAGACTGAAAGGTCCCGGGTTCGATTCCGGTCAAGGGCATGCACCTTGGTTGCAGGCACATCCCCAGTGGAGGGTGTGCAGGAGGCAGCTGGTCGATGTTTCTCTCTCATCGATGTTTCTAGCTCTCTGTCCCTCTCTCTTCCTCTCTGTAAAAAATCAATAAAATATATTTAAAAAAATAAAAAATGAGTCATGCTATTCACTTATACCTCAGTTTTTAAAGAATGAATCATCGCCTTTGTGGATTATTGTGGCCCAGGATTTGGAGTGAAACTTGCCTGTGAGGTGTGGTCTGGGCACAGCAGCACAGGAGTCACTGGGCGTCCTGAGAAATGAGCTAACCAGGGCACCTCAGACCTACCAAACCACAGCGTGCATTTGGGAACATCCCCGACTGATTCCAGTTCAGCGTTTCAGAACACTGGTCTAAGGGAGAAAACGAACGAGAACAGGGCATGGAGCTGTGGTCTAAGGAACATTCATTTTCAGTGTAGAAAAAAGAGCCCCAAAAGACACGGGGGTGCGAGCAAGCTTGGAGGTGTGTGTCTCACAGCGTGGGGTCACCTGGCGCTATCTCTGAGGAAGGAGGGTAACAGTTTCTGTTTCCAGAAGTGAAACAGAGACTTTCATCGCTCCCTGGGTTAAAAAATGGGGGACCAATTAAGCAGTTACTGAATGTATTAAAGAATATCCTATATAATAAAAGCAAATCAATGCAACAGCAGAATGATCAGTCGGCTGGCAAGCAGGCAGCACCAGGCCAGCTAAGGCGGTGCCAGTAGGCAGAGGGAGGAGATGGTGATGGGGGGGAGCATGAGGGTGGCGGCAGAGAGGCGGTGAGGGTGGGGGTGGGGCTGGCCGCTCACCAGCTGGTGCAGTCCCACAGTTGTCCAGCCCGCGCCTCCCACAGAGGGGGGCCAGCAGCGGAGGCGGTGGGGCGATGGGGGCGGGGCCAGCCACTCACCGGCTGGCACCATCCCCTGATGGGCCTGCCAGTCACCTCTGCAACTTACCTCCGGCAGAGGGAGGCCACACTGGCTTAGAGCCTTTCCCTGCAGGGAGTGGGCATAAACCCGTGGTCAGCAAACTGTGGCCCACGAGCCACATGCGGCTCTTTAGCCCCTTGAGTGTGGCTCTTCCACAAAATACCACGGCCTGGGCGAGTCTATTTTGAAGAAGTGGCATTAGAAAAAGTTTAAGTTTAAAAAAATTTGGCTCTCAAAAGAAATTTTAATTGTTGTACTGTTGATATTTGGCTCTGTTCACTAATGGGTTTGCCCACCACTGACCTAAACCAGCAGTTGGACATCCCCCAGGGCTCCCAGACTGGGAGAGTGCACAGGCTGGGTTTGGGTCTTCCCCCCTCCCCCCCACCCCCCCAGCCGAGTGCACAAATTTTCATGCACTGGGCCTCTAGTATGAAAATACCGTGTTTCCCCCAAAATAAGACATCCTCCGAAAATAAGACCTACTTACAGGTTTCCTTCTGAGTGAAATATAAGGTATCCCCCCGAAAATAAGGCCCCCAGGCTCTGTCTCAGAATGAAAATTAATTTACCGTAAACTGGTCGCTGGGGCCGCCCTGACTAGCATCTAGCAACCAGTGACGTTACGTGGAGTCCTGACGTCACTGCTGTGTGAATGGAGAGAAATCAGCGTGGAAACTTTGTGAAACCTAAACTGCAAGAGGTTGTGACTTGGGTGAAGAATTCATGGAAGAAAATCCCTGACTGTTGCATTGCAAATGCACTGCGAGCAGGTTACCTTGACAAGAAGTACTCATTTAAAGACAGTGCTATTGCTAAACATGAGAGATCTGGTCCACTGATTCTGAAAGAAATGGAGTCACAAGAAATACACCTGGAAATTCAGGAATTAGATTGTTATGATGATGTTCCAGAAGATGATGACATGATTGTCGTTGAATAAATGAATAAATTCTTGATACTCTAGGATTCACAGTTTGTCTGGTTTGTGTTGACAACTACTGTACTACTGTACCATATACAGGTAATAAATTTCCTTTATTTTCATTTAACAATAAATGTGTACCTTATTCTTCTTCATGGAAAAATAAGACATCCCCTGAAAATAAGACCCAGCGCATCTTTGGGAGCAAAAATTAATATAAGACACTGTCTAATTTTCGGGGAAACAGGGTAATTGGCCAAGGTTTTTTATTACTTGGTTATTGAAGCTTAGTTGCAACTTGAACTGGAAGGGAGCTTTTGTTCTCCTGGGAATGCCCAATTCCAGTTCTTGTCATTGATGTTGGTAAACTTGCCTTCTCATTCAGAAAAATGCCTGTGTGACCGTAGGCGAGAATGGTGTCACTCCCTCTATCCTGATATGAATCATCGATGTGCTTTTGTATGTCATTCTCCAGCTTTTCCCTAGTGGACATTCCTCATCAAAACACTTCCCAAGCGGTTCTGCGGTAATGTCATCATTGGAACAGGCCTAGGAGCCACATTTATTTTTGTCCCTGTTCTGTCACTGCTGCAGCTGTTCGCATTTGGTAGTCACATAGTATATAGGATGGAGTGAATGAGTAATTGAGTTGAATGAATCCTGAGATTTGCTTGCTGAAAAATAGGTCTGTTATGGTTCTGAGCTTGTTAGATTTGTCAGTAAGTCCAAATAAATGTTGCATTATTTAAGGGGGGAAAAGTCTGTTGGAAATGAATTGTTAATTTCCTACCAAGCAGTGGAGAAGCAATCCTAAATGTCGATAGGCTTCAGGCTTTAAAACATCTGCATCTTTTGGAGCTAGTTATTAGTTTGATTTTACCAATGCCGTTTATTGTCTTAATAAGGAAATCAAAATAAAGGCTTACATCATTAAATTTATGTCCCAAGTTCATAAGACAAAGAGCAACTTTTAGCTCTCAGTCTGGATTTCTAATGTTATCTAGCTTAACTGCTGGTCCTCTCCCATAATATCCCTTCTTTATGGATTAATGAATGTCAGAATGAATTGTTGCTTTTCTTCATACCTCAGAACTTCTCTGTAGGTTTCTAGCTGGTTTTAAACTGGCCATTTTTTTTTGTAATGGTGATTATTATTGGTTTTGTTTACAGATAATCCGAGGTGTATATTATCTCTGTTTTAATTTAGCAAACTAAGTGAAAATTTAATAGTAAATCCTGGTGGATGAGCCGTTAAGCCTGGATTCACAGCAGTACCCTGTGTGAGACTAAAACTTAAATGGTTACAGATTTGCCTGTTCTGTGGGCAGAGGGACTTTCCATTCCCAGTGAGTGAATGTGTGAATATGATGATTGAATGAAATTCCTAAGTAGTTTTTAAACAGTCTTTGGAAACATATTGCCAACACTCTGAGTATACTTTATAATTTTGTTCTTTTCCTTTATAACTGTCTAATTGACTTAAGACCAACAAATATTCCATTGAGACTAAACACTTAATAGCATTGTCTATATTGTATTACACTTAAGAGACCTGAGCTTTGGTTTCCACTTAAGTTTATAAAATAGAATATATAACAAAAATATTCTAAAAATTGCACAAATACATTGTTGTAAAAATAAAGAAGACAGCATTTGGGAGCTCCTGTGTTGAGCACTGGAGGTTAGGACTTCACCATATGAGTGGTGTGGAGGGTGGGGAGGAGAATGCAATTCAGTCAATGGCAATATGTCTTAGGAAAGTCAACTTCAAAGCAGAAAGACCAGTTAGGAAGTTATTCAAGAATCCCAAGTGAGAAATGAAGAGACCTAACTAAGGCTTTGACAATGGCAATGAAGATTAGGTTGAGAGGCATTAAGAGGAAGGATTTGGTGTAAGACTGAATGTGGAGAGGGATGAGAGGGAAGAAGCTAGCCTGACTCGCATTCCTCTAACTCAGGAGAACAGGCTTGAGGGAATAGATGTGAGTGTGCCCTGCTCCTGCTGAGTACCAACACTTTGACAGCCAAATGAACGAGGTGGCATCTGCTGCCCTGCTTTCTTTCCCCCATTTTACAGGGTCCTCAGAATGGACCACCCCACACACATCTGAGCATGCCATTTCTTGCCTGTGACCCTCCACTTGAATGTGTCATAAGACATTTACTGCCCTCTTATTTTTACAGTTAATTCCAAATTCCTGGTGATATTTTTTTCTTGTTAGGTTCCTTTAGGGCAGGGATTATTGTTTTATTCATCTTTGCCAAATTCTCTATAATATATTAACTGACCCGGTACATAGTTGTTTGTGTTCAGCAAATTCTAGTTGTGGGAATGATTTGTCAATACCATTGTTGTGATCAATTACTTGTTCTTTGCACACTTTAATCCCTGTTTGGTTTTCTTGCAGAATGAGAAGACTTTGGGACATCCCATGAGTCATTCAAGTAGCATTTCTAAGGTAGAGTGCCACCGAAATATGTTATTTTCATATTTTCTTAACTTACAAGTGTTTATACTCTTCTTTTAAAGACATAAACTTGCTGTAGCTGGTTTGGCTCAATGGTTAGGGTGTAGGCCTACGGGCCGAAGGATCTCGGGGTCAAGATGTGCACCTTGGTTGCAGGCTCCTCCCTGGCCGGGCCCTTGGTTGAGGCTCATGCAGGAGGCACCAATTTATGTGTTTCTCTCACATCGACATTTCTTTTTGTCTTTCCCTCTCTCTTCCACACCCTCTTAAAATCAATGGGAAAATACCCTTGGGTGAGGAGAGGAGGGAAGGAAGGGAAGAAGGCAGGAAGGAAGCCAGGGAGGGAAGGAGGGGGGCTTACAGTGTCTTATGGGCTTGCTCGGGCCTGGGGTAGAGTTATTCAGTGTTGCTCTGCTTGGGTTTGGGGGTTAGATGGACAGGGATTACTGGCCATGAGACTTTGAGGAAGAACCCTTCTCTGAGCTATGGTTTCCTGATGAGTAAAATTAGGGTAACAATACAACCTTCAGAGGTGCTGTGAGTCTTAGGGATAATGTTTGCAAGGAGCCGTGGGGCAGCTCTCTCACTGCAGTGAGTCAGGAAACTGACTCTTGTTAAACGTTGTTGACCCTGCTGATGTTACATTAGGACTCACTAACAGTAGGAAACTACAGTGATGAAGTAGCAACGAAAATAATGGTATGGCTGTGTCACCACCACACGAGGAGCTGCGTTATTAAAGGGCGCGGCGTTAGGAAGGCTAAGAACACTGGTCTAAGGTGAGTCTCTGTGGGCAGCATATACATAGGCCGTTTTCTTAATCCATTCTGTCTTTTGATTGGAACATTTAGCCCATTTACATTTAAACAATTCTTTTTATTTTATTTTATTGATTTTTTTTACAGAGAGGAAGAGAGAGGGATAGAGAGTTAGAAACACCGATGAGAGAGAATCATGGATCAGCTGCCTCCTGCACACCCCCCACCGGGGATGTGCCCGCAACCAAGGTACATGCCCTTGACCGCAATCGAACCCGGGACCTTTCAGTCTGCAGGCTGACACTATCCACTGAGCCAAACCTGTTTTGGCTAGCTCACTTACATTTAAAGTTGTCATTGATAGGTATGGCTTATTAACCTTTGTTAACGGTTTTTGTTGTTCTCTGCCTGCCTTCTTCTCTTGGTATCTTTCCTTTCCTTTGGATTTGTTGGTTTTCTGTAGTGTTTTGTTTGGGTTCCTTTCTCTTTACACAATATTTTGTGTATTTTTTTAGGTTTTTGGTTTGTGGTTACAATGATATATCCATCTCTATCTGATATAGCTGTCGGTAGGCATGTAAATTCAAACGAATTTTAAAAACACTACATTTTTACTACCTCCTCCATCCTTTATGTGTTTGAGATCATTTTAATATTTTTTTTTGTTCTGTGTGTCTCCTATTTATTGTAGTTATAGTTAATTTTACTAGTTTTGTCTCTGAGACTTTCTATTAGCCTTTTTAAAAATTCTCACCCAAGGATATATTCCCTCTTCCAGCTGCAGCCTTGCCTCGAAAATATATATATATATATATATATATATATATATATATATATATATATATATATATATATATATATCTCCTCCTGCTGGGGATGTTACTATTCGTGGGGTTCTAACTCTAAAGGCCACCAAAGAGAAGATTCCATGTTAGTGCTACTTGCCAGGCAAAGCTGAGCGTGGTTGACGGGGAGCTCACTGGGTTTTGCACACTCCCCGGGAATCCTCGGTTGCCTATGCTCTACGTTTACTTTATACGTGGCTGGTTCTAATTAGTTGCCATTGTGGCTCGTTCCTGGCCCGGCCTTCAGTAGAGCAGCCCCAGAACTGGCCTGTCCTCCTCTAATTGTAGCTCATTTGAAGATGAATACAGTTGGGTGTTTATTTATGGAATCAGAGGCTCTCATAGCAGAGCTTTGTTCTCACGGAGTGACTTCTGCGCTCAGCAGGACGTGTCCGGCGGCAGCCTCGGTCCACGCTTGTAGCTCTGCAGGCCATGAGACCTCTGTGTGAAGCCGGGCCGCTGAGCGCGGGGAGCAGGGCGTCATCTCTGGGTTTGGGGGGGAGGGCAGTGCCCTTTAGCAACCTGCTGGCGGGCTGAGAAACAGAAACGCTAAGGTCCCCTAGGGATGTCCTGCCCTCCCATGACCACCTTATGTGGATCCAGTGGAGTCGGCGAGCTCCCGGAGGCACGGAGCCCTCTGTGGCTGGGGCGGGGGGCGGCAGATGGCAGGCCGGAGCGGCTGGAAGACGGCGAGGTGCACTGACGGGGGTGAGGGCGGACGGCTCAGCCCCGAGGAGGCTGCCCTCGGCTATAGAGCGGCAAGGCGTTCATTCTGCCGCCCTGCATGCACGTGGAGGGGTCCTTCCGGCAGCTCAGAAGGGGAGCCCTGGGCAGCGGCCGCCCCGCTCCCTCAGACGGGTCTGTGCAGGTTTGCTGACCGAGGCCCGGTGCTTTGGCCACGGCAGTAGGAAGCTGGCCGGGCAGGCGCTCCGAAGAGGGCACCCGTCCTGGCAGCCGTGGAGCCCTCGCCTCTGACCTCCGACCTCCGACCGACCTCTGTGCTGACAGTGTGAGGCGCTCTTCATTAGCCACATTCCTTTGTTTTCTTTGTAGAAATACAGACTTTCAAATTGTTCTGACCATGACCTTTCATAAGAAAAGTAGCTTTCACATTGCAACTCAGTTCACCCACATAGAGCTGAGAGAAATATTCCCTCCAAAGACTTAATTCTTATGATGGCAGATGTACTCGAGCATTTTTCTATTTTATCTTGTATGTTTTTAAATGTGGGCCATGACCTACTTAATTTCTTTACCTGTTTTCCAGAGTTGGAAAATCATTCATTCTGGTTGGTTGTGCTTTTGCAGTTTTATTTTACTTCCTAAACTTTCAGATGCATGTTACTTTAAAAGGAGTTTGTGTGGAGGAGAAGCTGTGCGTGGTTCACGAGTAATGGCCGGAAAGGGTCCTCTCCTCTCCTCTCCGTGTGGCACGGGACTGCCCTTGGGCTTTGAGGGACATGCACAGGCCAGCGGTCACGGTGCTCCCCCTCCGGGCCCTCCCTCACCGTCACCGTGCTCCCCCTCCGGGCCCTCCCTCACCGTCACCGTGCTCCCCCTCCTGGCCCTCCCTCACCGTCACCGTGCTCCCCCTCCTGACCTTCCCTCACCGTCAGGGTGCTCCCCCTCCGGCCCTCCCTCACTGTCACCATGCTCCCCTCCTGACCTTCCCTCACCGTCACCGTGCTCCCCCTCCTGACCCTCCCTCACCGTCACCGTGCTCCCCCTCCTGGTCCTCCCTCACCGTCACCGTGCTCCCCCTCCTGGCCCTCCCTCACTGTCACCGTGCTCCCCTCCTGACCTTCCCTCACCGTCACCGTGCTCCCCCTCCTGACCCTCCCTCACCGTCACCGTGCTCCCCCCGGCCCTCCCTCACCGTCACCGTGCTCCCCCCGGCCCTCCCTCACCGTCACCGTGCTCCCCCTCCTGACCCTCCCTCACCGGCACCGTGCTCCCCCTCCTGACCTTCCCTCACTGTCACCGTGCTCCCCCTCCGGGCCCTCCCTCACCGTCACCGTGCTCCCCCCGGCCCTCCCTCACCGTCACCGTGCTCCCCCCGGCCCTCCCTCACCGTCACCGTGCTCCCCCCGGCCCTCCCTCACCGTCACCGTGCTCCCCCTCCTGGCCCTCCCTCACCGTCACCGTGCTCCCCCTCCGGGCCCTCCCTCACCGTCACCGTGCTCCCCCTCTGGGCCCTCCCTCACTGTCACCGTGCTCCCCCTCCTGACCCTCCCTCACCGTCACCGTGCTCCCCCCGGCCCTCCCTCACCGTCACCGTGCTCCCCCCGGCCCTCCCTCACCGTCACCGTGCTCCCCCCGGCCCTCCCTCACCGTCACCGTGCTCCCCCTCCTGACCCTCCCTCACCGGCACCGTGCTCCCCCTCCTGACCTTCCCTCACTGTCACCGTGCTCCCCCTCCGGGCCCTCCCTCACTGTCACCGTGCTCCCCCTCCTGACCTTCCCTCACTGTCACCGTGCTCCCCTCTGGGCCCTCCCTCACCATCACCGTGCTCCCCCTCCGGGCCCTCCCTCACTGTCACCGTGCTCCCCTCTGGGCCCTCCCTCACCGTCACCGTGCTCCCCCTCCGGGCCCTCCCTCACCATCACCGTGCTCCCCCTCCTGACCTTCCCTCACTGGCTGGGCTCGGTGCTCCCCTCTCGTGCCTCCTGGCCTCCCTCTCTATCAGCACACCCTATTAACCTGTCCGTCCCCACGCCCTGGCCAGTGAGGGCATCCGGCCCTTTGCTGCCATGTGTGTGAGGACAAATCCTAAAGGAGGAACTGCTCGAGGTGTGTGTGCGTTGGTAACTCTGAGAGGAGAGCCATTTTATGGTGACTCACCAGTTTGCTTTCCCACCAGCAAGGTGTACTCATGCCTGCTTCCCACACTTTTGCAACACAGGTAGTATTTGATTTTTAATAAACCTTTTTTTGCTGACGATGTATGGCCTTGTAGTTTTAGTTTGTATTTCTCATCATGAGTCAGGTTAAGCTTTTTTCATGTTTTAAGAGCCCTGTACTTCCCGTTTTCCTGATGGACTGTAATTTGAGGCCAGCTGTCAACACGAGCTCCGTCGCCCCTCACCCTCCTGTCCAGCCCCTCCAGCCCCTCCAGAGCCTGGTGGCCGCAGAGCCAACAGAGCAGCCAGACCCTGTCCGGGGCCTGCCCGTAGGTGGGAGCCTGTGTGCGGCCTGGGTTCCGGTGTTGCAGCGGCGTCGCTGGTGAAGAAAGGGCCGGTGGTGGAGTGCAGCGGGGAGCGAGGGGGGGGGGGGGGTTGGAAGGGACTCGGTGAAGGGCCGGGAAGGGAGTTGGGGCGGAAGGCACCCGCAAGGCGGCCAGAGGCTGCCTGGGGGGTCTGTTCCCGCCTCGGGCTCTAACGAGAAGCAGGGAGGGAGGGTAGAGCAGACAGGGAGAGTGCGCCTTCCTTCCCGGATGGGGAAGGTTTCTTTCTCTGTGCACTTGGGCGGCCTGCGGGGAAATCTCTGGAGCAGACAAAGGTCCCGTCATTCCTAGGCGGTCTAGGCCCGACAGCATCCAGAGGTGTGTCTTGCCAAATGGATTACGACGTCTTAGGACGAGGGGGTTTCTGTGAAAATGTTGGTCCGGAGTTGGCTTCACATTCCTGCCGTGACAGAGCCTCTTGTGGGGAGGCAGCCGAGGACTGGGGGAGCCAGCCGCTTCCCCCACGTTGGTCGTCTGGTCAGGACGCCCGCCTGTCATCAGCGTGCTGGCCTGACCCTTGTGGAGGGAGAGGGTGCTCCGAGGGGCGAGCGCAGGGCATGGGGGATGCTGAGACCTCCTGTTTCCTAAGGGGCTGGGCGTGGCCTCCTCCCAGGACCCTGACCCTGGGAGGCCTCATTCTCCAGATAAACCCTACTTTCCTCCCAACGGCTTCCTTCCCTCCAGGACCAGGAAGGTGTGCGTGGTTTCTAGAGACCTCGTCCTCCTCTGGCAGGGAGCGTGGTAACAAGGCAATGCTCTGTCTGCTGGGAGCAGGGCACCCTCCCATCCCCTAGGGGAAGGGGACGTCCTGCCCTCAGTCTGAGCCAGCCACCCAGAGGAAGGAGAGCTGACCTCCCGCAGTGGGTGTAGCTGGACTCTCCTGTGCTCCCTTCCTCCAGAGTCTGCTGAGGGAGGCCTGGCGAGGACGCTCCTCTGCAGTGCATGACCAGCCCGTGGCCTCCGGGGTGGCCTCTGTGACCACTCACTGTGCTGCAGTGCATGACCAGCCCGTGGCCTCTGGGGTGGCCTCTGTGACCACTCACTGCCCTGCAGTGCATGACCAGCCCGTGGCCTCCGGGTGCATTGCTAGTCTTGCTCACAGATGCTGAGCAGAGCTGGTCGCCCTAGAAATAAAAGAAGGGAGCCGGGCACTCCCGAAGGCTGTCTGTCTGGGGCTGGGTTAGGACTGCAGTCGGAGAACAGGCTGTCAGGAGTCGGGGACCTCCGTGTAGTGCCCCGCCCTCCCGGTGAGTGGCATAAAGGCCTGCGCTCCTTCAGAGGCCACAGCAGAGCCTGCGCCTGTCCCCGCCGGGCCGGGCCGGGGCGGAGGCTCCGCAGAGGCCTGGGTGGCAGGGGGGGCCGCAGGGGAACAGCGGTGTCCTGTGCACGTAGGTCCTCGTTCTTCTTCGGGAAGAACAGTGACATCGTGACAGGTTCCTTGAGGGCGTCGTTTTCATGTCTCCAAATAAATTAAACATTAGACTCTTAAGAATTTTGACTAGTAATTTTTTCAAAGAAAATATACCCAGTGTCCATATGCACCTTTTAAAAAAATATATTTTTTATTGATTTTTTACAAAGAGGAAGGGAGAGGGATAGAGAGCTAGAAACATCGATGAGAGAGAAACATCAATCAGCTGCCTCCTGCACACCCCCCACTGGGGATGTGCCCGCAACCAAGGTACATGCCCTTGACCGGAATCGAACCTGGGACCTTTCAGTCCGCAGACCGACGCTCTATCCACTGAGCCAAACCGGTTTCAGCTGCATCTTCTGTTAAAAGTCAGTGAGGATTCCCTGGCGACTCCAAGGAATGCCGCTGGCTTAGCACCCACAGGCCACCGACAGCAGGCACCCCCTGCAGTCTCTCAGGTGGCGCTGGGTTTGGCACGGTTACTCGCCGTGGTCCAGTGAATGCCTCGAGGGGCGGCGGGGGGGAGAGTCTCTGGACAAAGGTGGCTCACTCGCGTTGGAGGCTCTGTGGCTGGAGTGCCAGGGTGAGCGTGTACCCCTGGGCTGGCACTTAGCAAAAGTGGGGCCAGGCCTCAGCTGGAGAATGGTGGACCAGCGTGGACTCCCCAGAGGACCGAGGAGCAGGGCTGAGGGCCACTGGGCGTCCTCGGGAAGATGGAGAAGTGGTGCGGGCTCGCTCTTGGTAACAGACCAGAGTGCAGCTGCCCGTGTCACTGGGCTTCGCGCCCGTGGCTTTCACACCTGCAGGGTTAATGGGCTGAGGATTGAAAATACTCAGGGAAAAAGCCCAGAAAGTTCCTGAAAGCAGACCGTGAATTAGCCAGGCACCGAGCACCACCCTGATTCCACGCAAATGGAGTGAGTCACGTGTGGCACACCCCGCGATAGGCTTTATGCACATACAGGTTATATGCAGATGCTGCACTGTTTTATATAAGGGACTTGAGCATCTGTGGGCTTTGGTATCCACGGGGAGTCCTGGAGTTAATCCCCAGGTACCCAGGGACAGGTGCACTCTTTTCCTGTGGTGCTTGGGGTGCGTGGAGCAGGTGCTCGCCCAGCTGTCCCCAGGAGAGAAGCACGCATTTCCGTGCGGGTGCTCGGTGCTGTGGGGCCACGGAGGCCGGAGCGGGAGGCTGCAGGACCTCCGCGTGGTGTGGTTTGTATCCTCAGCTCAGCCACACTCCCTGCTGCTCTCTCCTCCACGCCTCCTGCCACTGTGGTGTCTCCGCCCTCCTAGGTCTTTTCTCTTATTCACGGCCTGTCAGAGCCCCTGCTCCATCTCATGACCTCCTGCTACACGTTCTTTCAAATTTAACTTTCCTCTTTTATTTGTGTTGGTTAGAACTCCCGGGAGCTTCTGTGCTGGGCCACTGGCTGGGCTATGGATCTGCGGACGGGTGGTCCTGCAGTCTCCCTCTGTAAAGAGCTCTGGCTGGGCAGGCTCTTTGTGGCCCCGCCTTGGGGTGGCGGCAGGAGAGAGTGCCCACGGCTGCCAGCCTCCACCAGGGAACCTGCACTCGCCGCCACCGGGAGCAGGTGCTGCTGACGCACGTGCAGTTCTGCTGCTTTTGCCTCGCACCTTGTGGCACTTGGTTCCTTGGCCTGTGTGTGAGCTAACTACACTCAGATGCTGAGGAAACAAACGCCTGAGTCTTTGGGTCGTGGTGCTGCTCCAGTCTCTCATACCGCCTGGCCGCACTTGGCCCACATGCAAGACAAGCGCCGTTTGGTTTGTCCTGTCTCAGCTTGCGGGGCCCTGGTTCCCGAGACGCCCTGAGCGGTGGGCTGGCAGGCGTCTCCCGTTCGGAAGGAGAGGGTCACGGTCCTCTTGCTCTCCCGGACTGACGGGGGGTGTCCTCTGTTGCAGGTCGGGGGTCCTCCGCCGGGGTCGGCTCCTGTGCACGCCTTCTCTCGCTCCTCTGTCACGCCTTCCAGCCAGGACATCTGCAGGTAACACTCTTCACTTGCTGCAGCGGCTCGTGTCACCCCGGAAGTACGCGACGGTGTCTGCAGTCCTCAGTGTTGCCTTCGCTCGGTCAACACTGTGCTTTGCTCTGAACAGTCGGCCAGTCCTGTGCTGTTTGCTCACCAAGTCACACGAGTCTCGTTTCCTCACGTGTGTGTCTGTTCTCTTTAAAACCGGTGTTCACTGCTGTGTTTGAGCCCGCTGTTCTCTGCGTGCCGTTCCAGGGCGGTGTGTTGTGAGTGCGGTCACCCAGCCCCATGCAGGCCGCCGTGGTCCTGAAGGCGGCTCGGGGCCCGCGCTCGCTGGCGCCCGGGCTCGCGGTGACCGTGCTCCGAGCGGACCCGCTGCCCGCGCCACCCAGGGCCCCCGGCGGCTCCGGCGGGGCCGCGCCCGGGAGGCCGGCTCCGAGCGGCAGAGCCGGGCGGACGCTCAGGTTCTCCAAGTCCCTGAACGACGTGGGTGAGAAGGCCCCGGACGCCACGGAAGGCTTTGGCTACGCGGAAAGAACCTGCTCTGAAGGGAGGCTGGTACCCCCTCAGGATCCGTGTCTCAGAATGAACAGGTTCCATCATCAGCAGAAAAGAACTCTGGATTGCAAACCTCTTGGCCATTCCAAGCATTCTTGTGTTTCATCCCTCTTTGCCGCTCACCCGGCTGCCTCCGAGGTGGAAGGCGGCAAGGGGGGCATGCATGTCCCTCTCTTGGAAGAGAAAGCAGACGACGAGGCCGTTTCCAGAAGCCGGCGGCTGCTCAGGTACCTGTTCTCCCTCTCGCGTGGCTCGAGCGCCGGCAGCCTGCACAGGCCCCCCGGGCCGGAGAGCGGGGCGGCCCGGCGCAGCGCCAGGTCCTCCGGCGGCCCGGCCGGCAGCGCGGGCTTCTGCTCCGACGACATGGGCGACGACGACGTCTTCGAGGACAGCGCCTCCGCCCGGTCCCAGGGCCGGGCCCCGCGGGCGCCCCTCTGCTCCGGGGAGAGGGACAGTGACCTGGACGGCTCCCCCCCCCTCTCTGCTCAGCACCCCCCCACCTCTCCTGTGTCCACGTCAGGGGGTGCCTGCAGGTTGGTTTGCCAAGAGCCACCACTCTGCCCGTCTCTGCTCCCGCACCTCTGTAGCCTCATCTTGCTTTTAATATGTGAAGTTTCCGAAAAACGCATTAGCAGGCAGTTGTACACAATTGTGGATTAATAGTTTTCTCCAGAAGAATGGAGTGTTGATAACATTTGGAAAACCAATTTCTATGCCGTGGGTCCCGGGATAGTTTCACAGACGATAAAAGAGGAAGAAGCTACACATATTAAAGGTCAAGTTGACTTGGAAGGAAGAAAGTTTTCCGGCTTGGCGGTGCTCTCCCGGCCTCGTTCTACCCCTCGCCCCCCGCAGCATGCTGTGCGAGGGGAGAGGCTGCCCCCTCCTTTTCAACTCGGAGGCAGCCACCTCTGTCCGGTCCCAATCCCACTGCCCTCCACGTCCTCCCATCGCGGCGGCCTGGAGGAGATAATGCCCGGATCGTTCAGAATTCACTTTGTATCACCACTCTATGCCGCCCCATCCGAACCTTCCCCAGCCGCCCTCCTGGGGCCAGCCCTGACCCGTTCTGGCAGTTGGATCAGAACCCTCTGTCCCAGAAACAGTCAGCTGAGGGCCTGGCCGGGCCTGCTGCTCCCCCCGGGCCGGCGTCTGCCTCAGCGGCGGGCCCGTCTCCCAGAGGTCTCTTTAGTTTCTCCAAGGTTAGTAGCTCATCCTCTTGCATGTACCCTGAACCTTTCGATATGATTTAAAACTTCCGCTTATTGCTGTGAGTGGTCCTGCAAAAAGAAATGAAACTGCAGCCCCTCCGAATGCCCTGACGCCCAGGAGAGGCGCTGAGAGGCCCTGCGCCCGGCAGCAGCGGTCACAGTGAAAAGCAGCCGCCTCCTGCCCGGTCCCTGGCTCGTGGAAGTCTGCTTTTCTTTCACACACAAGTTTTCCCCACTTTTAACGTCGTAGGTTCTGGAAGATACTTCCCAGTTGCCTTACATGTGTTTTTCAGGGAAGTCCTTAACCCGAGGTGACTGCTGTGTCATTTCTTACCCACCCCCTCCTGCCACGTGCCGGCCAGGCCTCCCGTGCCGGTGCGTCAGCGGGAAGTCTTCGGTTTCAGTGTCGTCCTCGCTTCTGTCCTGTGTCTGTGCTTGTCGCCCATCCTGTGATGCTTGTTTCTGACGTTCTCTTTGGGGCATGGACCTGGCACCCCGCCGTCAGCCCCGCCGTAACGCCTGGCTCTCCTCGCCTAGGATCTGCCACTGCGAGGGGGACGACGAGAGCCCTCTGATCACGCCCTGCCACTGCACGGGCAGCCTGCACTTCGTGCACCAGGCCTGCCTGCAGCAGTGGATCAAGAGCTCCGACACGCGCTGCTGCGAGCTCTGCAAGTACGAGTTCATCATGGAGACCAGGCTGAAGCCGCTGAGGAAGGTAGGCGGCCGGCCAGACGCGTGCCCGTTTCTGTGCCCGTTTCTCGGCTGCAGGGACCGCCTTTCCCTGCCTCAGTCATAACGTTCTTTGCCTCCCGCCGAGGCTGCCTGCTCGCCGAGTCAGTCACGTGGCCCGCGGCCGGCCTGTGACGCTTTAGTGGGCATTTAACTTTCCTCTTGGCTCTGGTCAGAACTGTGCATCAGAGGTTGGGCTCTCCCCGCACAGAGCACCGCGTGGCCCGGGGACCTGGGCCTGTGAGGCGTGTTGGAGGCGGGGTGGGCGGTGCAGGAATGGCCCTCTGCCCGGGCCTTGTCCTGCACACACGTCCTGCAGGCATGACGTTCACCGTCTCTCCCGTGTCCGGAGCATGGGGTTCGTTGGAACAACACGAGACTTGCCTGTGTGTCAGCTTTTATGAGGAAGTGGAGAGGGGCCAGTCCTCAAGAGCAGCACAGGTCGATGCCAGCCGGAAGCTGACTCCCCGCAGTGGAGCGCTGGAGTTGGGGCTCGGAGGGGTGGGAGCGTCCCAGAATGTTGGGGTGTCGAAGCAGCTCTTGAGGGCCAGGATTTGGAGGTGAAGTGAAAGGTGAGGTGAGCACTCAGGGGCGTGAGAGGCGGGGGCTGAGTGTGTCTTAGGGAGTCGCAGGAAACGGGGAGCAGGGCTCGGCGAGGAGAGAAGTAAATGAAGGTGGAAGGTGTGGCTCCAGGAAGGGCCCGGCCGGGTGTAAAGTGATCTCGGGCGCCCCAGTCCGGGCCGCTCTGCCAGTCTCAGGAGGGAGTCAAGCTCTGACTAGGGTCGGGGCCTGCGGCTCTGCTCTGGCCCGACAGCACCTCAGAGGCTGTGAGGCTGGCGAGGGCAGCCGCCTCTCCCGTTCCCTCTCTACCTCCAAGTGCTCTCCCCTCATTCGGAAGCCGGTAAACGAAAGGAGATGTGGCTGTTCGGAGTAATGAGTGCGTCTCTAGAGGAGATGGGACTGGCAGGGACTGCTCGTACCCGGAGCTCTTAGCATCCATTCAGCTGTCGCTGCCAAGCAGCCGAGGAGCTGAGGGGCCGCCTCTGCCCCCCCCTCCCTGTGGTGCCACCCGTCCGCTCTGCTGCCCTCGCCAGGGAGGCTTACGGGTGCCGCCTGGGCCTGGCCAGCAGGCTGTGGTGGTCGGGACTGCAACCAGAGGGTCCCTGACAAGCACCGCGTCTGCCCAGCTGGCAGGACAAGCGGGCGGGCTGCGGGCCGTGGCTCCCAGCTCACCTCCACCCCAGCCTCTCGCCGGTGCTGACAACACCAGCACCGGTGCTGAGGAAAGCCAGTGGTGTAAGAGGGTGACTGGGCGCTGAGGGGCACGCATGGAGCTGGGGGGGGGCGGCGCGCCCAGCTGCAGGGCGCTCACCCGCGGCCTGCCTGGCTGAGCCCTCCCTGTTGTCCTCGCAGTGGGAGAAGCTGC
This sequence comes from Vespertilio murinus, assembly GCA_963924515.1. Lineage (NCBI taxonomy): Eukaryota > Metazoa > Chordata > Mammalia > Chiroptera > Vespertilionidae > Vespertilio > Vespertilio murinus. Next base: position 51,122,555 of record OZ004714.1, on the reverse strand, counting down.
AGATGACGGCCAGCGAGCGCAGGAAGATCATGTGCTCCGTGACGTTCCACGTCATTGCCATCACCTGCGTGGTCTGGTCCTTGTACGTGCTCATCGACCGCACGACCGAGGAGATCAGGCAGGGCCAGGCGACAGGTGGGTGCCGGGGCGAGGGGGGAGCGAGACTCCAGCCCTCATTCCCGGGTGTCTGGAAGGCCCACGGGAGGCAGGCGGCACCCGGCAGTGAGGCGCCCTCGCTGTGAGCGGCTCTAAGGCCCCACAGCGCGGCGGTCCGGGGAGGACGTCCCTGAGCTGCCCCTGGAGGGCAGCAGGGCAGGGGGGCCGCTCCAGCCCTCCCGCAGCCAGAGTTGTTTCTCCAGACCCTTTACCGCCAGTGAGAGCTAATGCGTTTCCCTTCCAGGCATCCTGGAGTGGCCCTTCTGGACCAAGCTGGTGGTGGTGGCCATCGGCTTCACGGGCGGGCTCCTCTTCATGTACGTCCAGTGCAAAGTGTACGTGCAACTGTGGAAGAGACTCAAGGCCTACAACAGAGTCATCTACGTGCAGAACTGTCCGGAAACAAGCAAGAAGAGCGCTTGTGAAAAGCCTGCCCTCTCGGAGCCCAACCTGGCCCGGAAAGATGGGCGTGGAGTGTTCCCTTCCGACACCAACTCCAGCGGCACGGAGCCCGAGGACCCCGGAGCGGAGATCGTGCCCGTCTGAGGGGGGCGGCGTGTCCCGCACGTCCACCCGGCGGAGGGAATGCCGGCTGCCACCGCACCCACCGGCTCCGGTGCTGCCGCTCAGACCGGCGCCTGCTGTCAGCGCTCCTCCTCCTCGGCCTCCTGCCGGGAAGCCCGGAGGCTGCGGCCGGCTCCACCCCGCAGCAGGTCTGTGGGGGCGGCGGAGCCGCAGACCCCAGACGGAGCCCAATGAGGACGACGTGTCAGCCTGAGGGAGGCGCAGGAGCAGGTGCGCCGGGCCCCGAGGGAAGCTCGTGCGGCGGGCAGCAGGCCCAGCCTGGCTTGCCGCGCTCGGAGCGAGGACCCCTCCTCCCGCCCGGGAGAGCCGGAGGTGCTCCCACCGCCCACGCTGCCTGCGTCCGCCCAGAGGTGGGCCGTGGTGCTCTGTGCATGGTGGCCGGCAAGTCACTAAGCAAACAGCACTTTACGGAAAGAGAGCCTTTATTTTATGTTTCCAGTGAGATTGACATTTAAAAGAATGTCTCCTTCAGAGACCTCTTCCTGACCCTGACCGCCATCTCATGTCCTAACAGATCTGAAACCCTCTCTGCCTTACGTGTTCTAAGAAACGTGACGTCTCGCTGTGTCCATTAAAGGGACTTGTGACCTTAAAGCCGGCAGCGGGTCTGACGCTGCCTCCCGGCATTTCAGGGAGTGGATGGTTCTCAGTGGCCACCTGAGCACAGTTCCTGAGTTTCAGGCGGTGTTAGGCCATTTCCTCTCTGTCAGCACTGAGAGGAAAGGGCGCATGGGTCTGAATGAAAGGAAAAGTGAGCAATGAAAACAAAACTGAGTATTTAAAAACCATTCCTTTCCAGACAAGCCTCTAGCTTGTGCTGGCTTCACACGGCAGAGGTGCCCGCTGGCCTGGGTGCACCGAGGTAGGTCTCCGGCCTGGCCTCGCCAGCTCCGGCTCCAGCCTGCTGCCAGGGCAGAGGCTGGCCGGCCGGGGCCAGCATCCGGGTGCCCGAGCGACCGAGTAACAACCGCCACGCTCAGTGTCCTGCCCTCAGCCACGCCCGCCGGTCGCCTTAACCGGACTGACAGACGGGATCTTCTGGGGCCCTGGCCCTGCGATCCGTCCGTTCTGTTTTCAGGGAAGTCTCCCATTTTTCATACAACAAACAACCAACACCACTGCCACCAAATGGCTTTTGTCCCTTAAAGAGGCTCCTTAGAATCCTGTTTTTTCAGACCCGTGTCATTGCCTGCAGGAGGAGGGAGGACCTCAGTGCAGCGCGGGTTTGCCCGTGCTCCCTTTCCCGGCGACTGCCTCCCGCCGCCGCCGCCGCCGCCGCGGGGTGAGGCCCAGGCCAGCCCGGTCCTCCGAGCTGCCCTGGCCTGTGCGGAGAGGCCCCCAGAGGAAAGCAGGAGGCCGCAGGGTGTCAGTCTGGGGAGCGCCTGGAACAGACTGCCCTTAGCCACCGCCTCTCCCCGGAATCGGGTCCGGGCTCCGGTGTGCGGAGTGGCTCTCGCCGGGCCAGCCAGGGCCGCCGCCATGCCTGCACAGGGTCAGCTCTCCTCGCTGTCTCCCCATCCAGCCCAGCCGTGCCACTGTGCCCCCAAGTGCAATTACCACCCCTCAGCTGGGAGCCGGCGGACCATCCATTCCGGTTGCTGAATCCTGGTCATCCCGCTGCCCCTTAGGAGTGGCCTCGCCAAGGCCGCTCTGTCCCCTCTGACAGCGGATGAGTGTCAGGTGAAGACTGGGGTAGGTTTCTAAGTTGGGGTCCTGCCCTCTCCCCCGTACGGAGACTTCCCACCGAGGGTACGTGTGCTTCAGCCCCAGCAGCTCCCAGGCAGCCTCCCACTGAGCTGGCACCATGTGACAGGGCAGGGAGCGCCCTGCGCCCCAACTGGTGTTGCTCTCACGCCCAACAGTTTTAAGGGAAGCCGCCCGCTGCCTTTCCGGTAGCCCCCCGCCCCCCCCTTCATCCCCGCCTCCAGGCTCCCCACGCCCTTCTGCTGCCGGAGTCTGTCCCCAAGGCGCTCCCTGGCCCGCCCGCCCGCCTGCAGGTCTCCTGGAGCCGCTGTCCTCTCAGGCCCAGCTCTGCCCCTCCCGCCGCTAGTCGGGAGGCAGCAGCCTGGCAGCTGTGCTGTGCTGCCACCTAGCGGGCACAGCGGAGCTGCCAGCTGTCCCTCCTGTCTCTCCCGTGCCCTCTGCTGGTAAATACTTCGGGGTTAACCCCTGGCTTCCCCTCGTTTGCACCTGGCTTTACTGGGAGGGGCATTCGGCTGAAGCATGTAGAACAGGTGAGCCAGCAGGGCTGGGACCGGCGGCCTGGCCAGTAGGCGATGGAACGGCCCCCGGAGTCACCAGCCAGCCTTCCCCTCGGTGGCCTTTCCTCCCCCCGCGTCACAGCACAACTCAAGGGGTTCCGGCTTCTTTGGCTGCCGCAGCGACTTGGGTTTTGTGCCTGCGATTAAGAATTTTCTAAAAACTGTAAAAGGTCTCTTTCTATTCGGGCCTCCCACTTTTTTTCTACAATCCACTTTTTTCAATCGTATGGGTCTAATTTTCAAACCTCAGGTGCACCTCCAGGCCACGGGTGTGCGGGCAGGCCGGGCCGCGCTCGGCAGCGCCTGGGGCTGAGCTCCGGGCCGGGGCCGGGGCTCGGGGCACACAGCCTGTGGGGAGCTGGCCCGAGGCAGACACGCTGCCCTTGGGTCTGACTCGAACAGGCGGCTTCCATCTCCAGCCCAGGGAAGACCTAACAGCTCACCGCCTGTTTAGATGCCGTGTTTCTAGAACGTTGATTGTTAATAAAAACCAAATTCACACTGCCATGGCGCCTCGTCTCTAAGAGGCCGTGGGGAGTTTGTGTCTGTGTGTGCTCGCCGGTCCTCAGTGTTACCACTCGGATAACCCTGCGGGCTCGTCTGTGCTGTCCACAGGGTGACTGAACGCAGCAATAAACATTTCTTTCCAAGTGTGGCCACGAGAGTGTTTTCCTCGAGAGGCGCAGCCTCTTGCTGGCACATCGGGTGGAAATCACGCCTCTGGGGAATCCTCACCTTCCCAGCGAGGGGGCCCCAGGGTGCTGGTGCTCAGCGGGGTGGGCTGGGTTCGAGGGCGCGGGGTGGGTGCAGAGGGGCAGTTCACAGGGGTGCTTGTGTGAGCACCCAGGCTGCCCCTGAGCTCACCACCTGAGAAGCAGACTCGGGTCAGGGCGTGTGGCAGCCAGCTGCTTAACCAGCATTATTGTTGGAACAGTTACTAAGCCGCAGGCCAGCAGAGTGAGACCCAGAGACCGGGGTTGTGGGGGGAAGGGCTGTGGGGGGCGGGCAGTGGGATCACTGGTGGAAGCTTAGCCGGGCTGCATCCCTGGCTGATGGCAGCCTTACCTGAGTGCCTGAGGTGAAAAGGGGGGTTTGGGGGGGGGGGAGGCTGCCCTGGGCATGCTGTACCCCAAGGAGCCAGAGAATCCGTCCACAAGGCACCACTGCGGGCTTCCAGGAGACTCGGGGCTGAGGCGGTCCTTCTGCCGAGAGGAGGTCCCAGACCTGGGTCTTCCAGAGGAGCAGGGGCCGCGGCAGAGCCCGCCGAGCCGCCAAACCCACCCCGTGGGCGCCTGGAGGAGGGAGGGAATGGACGTGCCCTGAGCTTGTGCCGGCTGTGGTCGGAGCGGGGAGGAGGGGAAGGGGGAGGAGGGGGAGGGGGGAGGAGGGGGAGGGGGGAGGAGGTGGAGGGGGGAGGAGGTGGAGAGGGGGGAGGGAGAGGAGGTGGAGGGGGAGGAGGGGGAGGGAGGTGGAGGAGGGGAAGGTGGAGGGGAGGAGGTGGCTGCTGGGAGGAGCCTCTGCTGTGGGACTGGATGGATTCCGTGAGTTTGGCTGAGGAAGCTCCAGCGGGGCCTCACTGCCAGCAGGCCACAGACAGCCAGGCCGTTCGCCCCGACCCCGCGGTGCCCAGCGGTGCCCAGCGGAGGGGTGTAGGGCTGTGCTGCCCCCTCCAGGCACTCTCAGCCTCTGTGTCACGGGCGGGGACCAATCGCAGGCCCGCCTTCTGTTTTGTAAACTAGAGGCTCACAGCCAAGTCCATTCAGTTACACTCTGTATTCAGCTGACTTCCCGCTCTAATGCAAAGGTAGACAGTTGGGACAGATCTGGCCAGCAAAGCCTAAAATACCAACGTGCCTGGCCCGTTACGGAAACGTGTGGTCGGGGCACGGTGCCCTAGAGTTGCTGGCCACAGCCCCTGTCAGAGGTGCCGTGTCACTGCCCCGCCTCAGAAGTTCCAGGAAAGAGCTGAGGGCAGGGGCAGAGGAAGACGATGCCTTCCCGAGCTGGCAGCTCCTCCAGGATGGCAGAGCCTGCCCTGGCCCCGAAAGCCTGCGCCCTGCTGCTCTCTGGAGCTGAAATGCAATGAGAGGCACAGAGTCCTGACTCCACTGGCGTGACCTTTGCCCCCTGCACACCAGGTTGGTTGGGGATCCAGTGGTCCAGGGAGCCCTGTACCCTAAACCCCGAAGCCCTCCCACCCTCCTGGCGAGGCAGTGCCAGGCCGTCCCATGACAGGGGCAGAAATGGAATATTGGGGACCAGCTAGAATTTTAAGAAATAGTAATCACGCTCTGTTACCCGGGGTTGTTTTGTTTTGATTAAAGAAGGTACATTTTGCCAAAACCGGTTTGGCTCAGTGGTAGAGGGTCGGTCTGCGGACTGAAAGGTCCTGAGTTCGATTCCGGCCAAGGGCATGTACATTGGTTGCGGGCACATCCCCGGTGGGGGGTGTGCAAGAGGCAGCTGGTCGATGTTTCTCTCTCATCGACGTTTCTAGCTCTCCCTTCCTCTCTGTAAAATATCAATAAAATATATTTTTTTTAAAAAAAGAAGGTACATTTTAACCTGACTGCATGTAGGACCTGGGAGCTCACCTGGAAACGCAGCCCGTCCTCCCCAGCCGGGAGCTGCCTAGTACCGGGGAAAGATTACCAGCCTTGTGGCAGAAACCACAGCCGCCAGCCCTTTGGAGACCCCAGCCTTTGCATACCCACAGGCCTTTGCAAATGTCCAGCCGGTATTACCTGTGATCTGCCCTTTTGCCTACTTCCCCATGTGATCTTTGTCCTCCTACCCAATAGCAGCAGCGGCTGACGGTGGAGGGCAGACTGATTCCTGTGGATGGCCTGCTGCTCCCCCGTACTGCCGGCAGGACTGGAATAAATAAACGCTCATACGATTCAGCCCCGTCTCTGCTGAATTGCGGACCCATTGGTTGTCCAGTTACACCTGAAGAGCTGGTCTGGCTGTGGTCCTGGCGCTGACAGTCTGCAGGGGCTCAGGAGAGGGAAAAGGCAGCAAGGTTAGTGTGAGAGAACGAGTGGTGTAGTCCATACCCTGTCTGCCTTTCCCACGTTAGACTGTCCTGTCTGAAATGACGATGACAGTAGACAGAAGTTCTTGGTGGGGGGGAGGGTACTTTAGTTGATTGATTGGTTAGTTGCTGGAAGCTAATTCCAGCAGGTCATAAATGCAAGAAGTTCACCAAAAGGTGGGTGGACCTTGAGCCTTGAGCAAGGGCTGGAAAACCACATGTTATTGCCTGTTGGAAATGGCCGAGGGCATTTCCCCAAACCTGGAAAGGATGCATCAATGACTGCTTGCTGCAGACAGCTGAGGGCATTTCAATCTACATGTTACTGCCTCCTGCTGTCCAAACACCTGAACAGCCAAAGGCGGTTTCTCCCAAACGTGATAATCTTGCTGTATACCAAACCTTACCCTATGTATATCTGCTTCAGGGCAATTTGCGTAAATAAAAAGCTCTGGTTCCTTTAGCTAAGTCTCTTCTGACGCCCCAAAATGCCTTCCAAAATAATGTTTCATCTCTGGACTCTTGATTAATTTACCGCAGCCCTGCTCCAGATTCCTGAACCTTCTAGATGCTGGACAAGACCCCCTGCAGTTAGCGACTGTTAGTTCAAACTAACACAGAGTTAGTCACCCTACTGTCTCTCCAGACTTCCTTTCAAAACTCATCCGATCCATGAAATCCAGTCACCTGGGAACGCTGGTCCCCGGCTCTCCTCAGCCAGGAGGGGGGCCCTGAGGACTGGGAGTGCTCAGCAGGCTCCCCGGGGGAGCGCCCATAGCTTTTGTCTGATTTTCAAAGGTCTCTGCTTCCGCCCACACTCCCCTCCACTGGCAGCAGCCACTCCAGGCTGACCCTGAGCTGGCCAGGAGTCGCCCAGGGCTCCTCTGGTCCAAGGATCTCCTCCCGCCCTTGGCTCAGTCCTGCAGGCCTAGGCCGAGGCCGTGGGGAGGGGGGTCTCGGGGCTCGTCCCCGCGTTGAGATGGAGGAAGTAAGTTAGATGTGGAGGTCAGGGCAGAGGGGGAGGAGCAAGCTGTCCTCCTCCCTCCAGGCTCTTCTGGCTGGTCTGACAACCACGCAGACGTGAGACAGGTGACAATAACCTCAATACATGCATATGCATGGGAACAACATACACGAGAGACAGAGACACATGCAGGGCAGGCTCAGAGACCGAAGGAGGCGGGGTATAAGGGTCATGGCAAGACGATACGACGAAGAGCAGATGCTTATGAAGTTTGTCCTGCCCTCTAGACAGGGCTGAAGGGTTGTCTCTAATTCAGGGCCCCGCATTCCAGTTCTTCTGGGTCAAGCATGTCAAACTCGAGGCCAGTGGGCCGCATGCTTGACATGCTAGTTCTAGGTAGTGAAGGGAGGGATACGTTTCTCTTGAGCCTGAAGCTAAAATTGCCTTTAGCCTAAAACAAACCGCCTACCACTGACTGAGGTACATTTGGGAGTGGCTCATTCTGAGCCCCCATACTGGGCTGAGGAAGTAGCTACCTGACCAGCATTTGTTTGGTCAGAACACTGTCTCCCCAAGTTTTCTGTTGGGAATGGAAGGTGCTTGGGTGCAGGGTGTGTGTGTGTGTGTGTGTGTGTGTGTGTGTGTGTGTGTGTGTGCAGCGCCTGCCCTGGGCTTTTGCTGAGCAGCGGAGTTCTCACCTGTGGACGGGCTGACCATCCTGCTGGGCCTGGGGGAGCTTTAGGCTAAAGGCAGTGCTGGTAAGCCTTCCATTGCCCTTTTCAAAGGATCCACTCCTGCTCCTTCTGGAGGCTGGAGTCCAGCAGCTGGTGCAGGGGACTCAGCGGGCACGGGCCCAGCTCATGCTGCCCAGGCGCGCCCACTGCTCCGCTCTACATGGTGCCCACAGCACAGCACACTGGTGGCAGGTTGGAAGTTAATGCAACTTCCGAGTTATTCTAGAGGCAGTACTGCTCACGTGCCACCCCTGCTCAGGAAGAGCCGGAGCCTGGTGCCCCTTCCCACGGAGCCCGAGGGCCGGGCACAACCAGAGCTCCAGCGCCAGACTCCGAGCGAGGTGCCCGTTCCCTGGAGGCCCCGAGCAGGAGCCCCACCCCATCTCCCCGTCTCCGACCCAGCTCCAAAGCTGGCCGGCCTGCCCCGCACCTGCACGTGCCCGCTTGTCCCCAACCCTAGCAACTCAGCCCTGGTCTTGGCAGGGAGCAGGCTGGGTGAGCTTCGCCCTGGTCTGCGTGCCGGCTGCCTGACAAATGAGCCCTCTTTTCCGGGCGGCCTGGAGCCTGGGGCCTCGGCTGTCCGGGCCACCAGCAGTGAGCCCAGGGGCCCTTGTTTGGCAGCATCGGCTGGTGGGAGGAGGAGGAAGCCTGGAAGGAAAATAGAGCTGACAGATGACAAGATGGCTGGCCTTTAAGAGGGAGGGCAAGTCATGTCAACAAGATGAAACAGAAGATCAAACCCAGCCCTTCCCCAGGGAAAGGCCCTCAGCAGGGCATGCTGGGAGGTGGGCTGCAGACAGGGCCCAGCAGGGCGGAGACATGGGCAGTGGAGGGGTCACCTGTTTTTAATAATCTGAAATTTATATAAAACTAGAGGCCCGATGCAAAAAATCCGCGCACGGATAGGGTGCCTAGGCCTGGCCAGCAATCAGGGCCGATCTGTGGGACAACCAGCGGGGCAATCGGGAGGCCCCCGCTGGCACCTGCCTTGGCCAGCCTGGTGCCGCCCACTCGCCAGCCCCACCCCCTGCCCCCGCCATCACTACAGGTTGTCTCCCTCTGCAGGGTGACAGGTGAGGCAATTGGGGGAGGGGGCCCACTGGCACCTGCCTTGGCTGGCCTGGGGCCTACAGGCTGGAGGCAGCTCCTGCATTGAACACCTGCCCCCTGGTGGTTAGTGTGCATCATAGTGACTGGTCATTCTGCTGTTCGGTTTATTTGCATATTAGCCTCTTATTATATTGGATGCATGTGCCTATTGAGATCATACGACATAACTTTGCAGCTTGCTCTTTTCACTTAACCAGTTTAACATTTTAAATCAGAACATCTGTATCTACCTTATTCTTTTTAACTAATGCAGAATTATGTTCACTAAATTAGTCAACTAAATCCTTATTGCTATAGATTTTAGGTCACTTAAGAAACAAGGCAGAAATCCACACCCTTGTCATTAACTTTGTATACATGGGGGTGTGGGGGTAGTTGTGAAGAGAAATTCCTAGATGTAGAAAAACGGGATGGAGGCATGTTAAGGTAAAACTAATCCCCAAAATATTCCCTTATCTTCCCACTGTGAAATTATGAGTTTCTTTCCTGACATTGCAATATGCGAGAATTTTAAAAATTGTTATGAAAATGATTCCCTCATATCTCACTGATGTGTTACTTGCATTTCCCAGATAAATGACATGAGCGTCTTTTGTTTACTGCTCATTTCTGCTGATGTCAGTTTCCATGCCTTGACCATTTCGCTTGGATTTTTATTTGCATTTTGTATCGAATCATGGGTGCCTTTTATGATGTAAGAACATTAATGCTCTGCTTTTATATAAGTGGAAAAGAAGTACAATTCACGAGTTTTTTTCCAACATTTTATTATGAGTAATCTATATATATAAAAAGCTAATATACAAAGTGTCCCCTTGGGAGTTCGACTGGGAGTTCCATTGCTCCTTGTGACATGCGCTGACCACCAGGGGGTGGCCTGGAACGAAGGAAGGCCCCAGCTGGCAGCCGGCAGTTGGGAAAGGGAGGCCTCATCCAGCAGCCAGAAGGCCCCAATCAACCCTGATCACCGGCCAGGCCTAGGGACCTTACCTGTGTAAGAATTTTGTGCACCAGGCCTCTAGTTTAAAATATAAAAGTTTGAATAATTGTACAGTGAGGATGCATATGCCCCATGTTCTGCAGTTAACGTTATATATATGCTTGACTGCCTAGCCCATCTATGCACCACTCTACCTACTCACCAACTTATGTTTTTCTTGCCTTTCAGAGTAGACTGCAGCTGTAAGTACACCTCCCTGCAACCACTCCAGTCTGCATATTGTTACCTAGAATTCAATGTTGGTTTATGGTTCCGTTTGTTCTTAGCTAGATTTACAGAGGAAAATGCACAGATCTCCAGACAGCATTTGATGCGTTTTGACAAATGTATGCACCTGTGTAACCCAAACTGATATCAACGTACAGAACATGATCTCAGTCCTGAGAATTCTGAAGGCTCTTTTCAGTCCACCCCGTCCCATTCCTCCCAAGCAGACATGGCTCTGATTTCTTGGGTTAAGCTTACCCTCGAGCTTAATTTTAAAGGAGTCATACAGTTCATACATGTTTTGTATGAGAGTTTTTTCTCCTAGCACATTGCTTTTGCTTTTCATCCATGCTATTGTATGTTAGCTCATTCCCCTTTATTGTTTATTGATAGGCCAGTGTATGTATAAACCAATCACTTCATCCATTTTCTTATGGCTGGATACTTCAGTTTACAGTTTTTGGCTACTATGCGTAAAACTGCTAAGAATATTTTTGTGAATAACTGTCTTCATTTCTCTTGGGTTAATACCTAGGAATAGAATGCCTATTCAGAAAGGATAAAGGTATATTTAGTTTTATCAGAAACCAAACACGTGTTTTCCAAAACAGGTGGGTCATTATATCTTCACCCATAACGTCTGAAGGTTAATCCATATGCTTGCCAACATTTGGGTTGTCAGCACCAACACGACACACAGGACTCCAGCCCCCTGCAGGTGTGTTGCTGCATTGCATTGTACGTCTAATGTGTCCTTTCCCAACAACAGTGTTGATCATCTGCTGTGCATCTTGTCACGTGCTTACTTGCCACTCACAAACACTGCCTGTCTCTCTGTCCAAGGGGCTGTCACCCTGCAGCCACCGGCCGCATCCAGCCTCCGCCTGATTTGGGAAGGCCCTTGAGCCAGCGATGTGCTTTGCATTTCTAAAGGGTTTCTTTACAAAATGCAACGAATTGTAGGTAGTCTGCCAAACCTAAAATATGGATAGAAAAAATTTTGCTGACCCTGCTATATATTGAAAGTGGGTCTCCTGTATATAGCATGTTGCTGGGTATTGCTTTTAATGTTATTTATTCAGCCAGCAGGGTAAACAATTTAAGATGTGGGGAAAATCTGTGTCTTAGATCCTGGACAAAGGCACTAGCATCATTGGTTTCACGTAGGTGGAGCTGAAGTAACCTGACATGGGTGAGGCATCTCTGCAGCCTGGGAGTTACCTGCAGCTGAGCTCTGTCAGGGCGAACACACAGGAGCCCTTTAATGGGGCTTTGGACCGTCTGGTGTTTCCTCAGCATTTCCAGTGCCACTTGGTCAACACATCTGCCCTGGACAACAACCTGTTCGGATGGAAAGCCCATGACGTGGGCGACCTTCTCTGTTCATGAGTGGAGAAAACACAAACCATCACTTCGCTGATGGCAAGGAACCCCTGGGTGGCCCCTGGGTCCCCTGTTGCCTCGCAGAGGAAAGCACGTGCTGATCCAGGTGAGCGCAGCACCCTGTCTCCTTCACACAGAGACGCTGCGGCGAGGGCAGCGGGGTGGTTACCCGGTGAAGCCAGGTATGACGCCCCTCAGGAGGGCAGGGGGAGCAGCGGGTTCTCAGAGTTGGGTTGAGGAAGCCCCTCACTGGCTCATCGGTCGCTTTGGAGATGGCATTTTCCGTGGGAAACTGCTGTGCGCCTGCCCCGAACACGCTCTTACACGTGAGCGGCCTGCGCAGGGCATCAGGTTAGTGCAGAGGGGCTGGTGCTGCCCTGGGTGCTGACTGTTGAAAGTCCACTCCGGTAATCTCGGCCTTTTCGTAGGAGTTTTTAGTCCATTAACATTGGATGTAATTGATCTGGTTGATTCTATGTCTACAATTTTAAAATTTGATTTGTCCCCTGTTTTTATTTCTTTATTCCTTTTTTCATGCTTTTTCCCCATTATTTACATAGTTTAGAATACCACCTACTTGTTTTTAGTTATATATTATTCTTAGTGATTATAATATACCCATTTAAAATGTTGCTAATTACTTAGAACTAATATTAGGTCAGTTGATATAAAATGTAGAAACCATGTCAACGAAAAAGTCCATTTAATACCCATTGTCTTTTATGCTATCTTTATATGTATGATGTAAATGCTATGTATTTGCTTTAAAATGTCATATATGTTTTAAAGGGATTAAGAGTAGGAAAGTCTCTTAATTTAATAAATATTTACCATTTCTGATCCTCTCCCATCCTTCCTGAGGATCTGAGTTTCCATCACGTGTCATTTCCCTTTAGCCTGTAGAATTTCCTTCAGCATTTCTTGTAGTGGAGATGTGCTGGCCACAGATTCTCTTAGTTTTATTTACCTGAAACTTTATTTTCATATTTGAAGGATATTTTTGCTGGTTACAGAATTCTGTGTGGGTGATTGTTTTCTTTTAATGCTTTAAAAATGTTGTTCCATTTCCACCTGTAATTAAAACTATTCCATTGCATGTTGTGTCACTGCTTTCAAGATTTTATCTTTAACTTTGGTTCTGAGGAGTTTGACTATGAAGCATGGCTTACTTTGTATTTTTTCTGCTTGGGTGTGGTTGGGAGGGTTTGCCTAGATCAGGGAAGTGGGGGACATCCAGCTCACGGAAGATCATCTGGTCTGGTCTTGCCAAGAGGGTGGGTTAATTACATGTTTGACCAGATATAGCAGGCTCGTTTTTAAGTTGGTAACTTTGTATGGCCTTTGAATGATGTTAGAAATATCCAAATGGCCCTTGGCAGAAAAAAGTTTCCCCGCCCCTGGCCTAGATGGAACCACGGTGATTATAGCTTTTGTAGGGGTGGAGGGGGAAAGAGGGAGGTGAGAAGTCTGAGTTGGTTGGAATGCAGCATGTGGAAGCATTTTATTTTTATGACAACCAGTTCTTTACTTGGGCATATATTACACGCAAGAAATGGAACTAAGCATAGACAGAATAGAGAATAGTCACTCCGTGTCTCAACAAGCAGCACCGATCATCAGCCGATGGGCGGGTGCGGAAGCGTGAGCCCCCCGAGGGGCAGGGCAGAGGCACCCCGTCTCTCTGCCGGAGAGTGATCAGAGAACGGGCTTCACCGAAGATGGAAGAACAAGGAAGGAGTGAGCACCGAAGCTTAGCGATCCTGTGGCACCTGGGCAGCTTGGTGCAGCCAGTGAGCCTGGGCCTGAGGGCACATTTCCCAGGAACCCTGGTGGGCTTGGAGGGTGCGGGAGGCCCGCCCCTGGCCGCCTCCCCCCGGAGCTGCCCAGCGGAGCCGGCGGCCGCCCGGGGGCCGCTCAGATGGCAACGCTGTTGGGGATGCGGTCCGGCGACAAGTAGTAATAGGGCAGCTTCTTGTTCTTGTTGCGCTCCGAGATCACGCTGACGATGGCGTCCAGGTTCTTGCGGAACCGGGTCATGGCCTCCTTCACGGGTTTCTCAATGAAATGCTCCTCCGGGTACATGCCCAGGAACAGCTGGGAGCCGGACAGACAGACAGACAGACAGATGACAGGTTACGCTGCACTGCAGAGAGGCTGCGGGGAAGGCTGGGGCCGAGAGTGCCATCCACCGGCTTCCCCGGAGGAACCCGGGAGGGGCGGGTGAGGCGGAGGCAGACATCGCCGCCCGCTCCGGTGGCCACAGGGCCATGGGCAGTGTGTGCGGAGGCTGTTGGTCCCCGAGTGGCCATGGAGTCCCACCGCCTGCGCTGCCCAGCACCCCACTGCCGTCCGGGCTCAGCGGCAGGAGCAGAGGGGCCGTGCAGGCCGCCTCCCCGCCTCCGGTGTGCCCACTGCACCGCACACAGGCCAGAGCTGGACACAGTGAAAACACACGACTGGGCTGCTAAGCTGGAGGGGACCGGAAAGGCTTGGAGGAGCCTCTCTGGCAGTTGGTGGGTTTGGGATTTAGTCTGTGGAGGACAGCTCAGTCTCAACATTCTTTGTGCAAGAAGTTCCCGTTAGGACTGTCCCCTCCGGGCCCATTGAACACGTGCAGACACGTGTCCACAGACGTTAGCGAGGGGCCAACACCCAGCCAACGCCCGAGGTGGCCGCCCGGGCCTGGCCTGGCAGTCACGCTGAGCAGCGCCCCGCCAGTGCCCGCTGTGTCTGCTGGGTCCCCGAGCTGGGTCTGGGCTCGGCGAGGTGCACGCGGACCCACATGTCGGGGAGACCAGGAAACAGTGGTTGCCTCTGGGCAGGAGAACCCCACACAGAGAGTTTTGTGTGCAGCTGGGGCAGAGGGCGGCTCTGCGGGAGGTCACAGCGGCACAGAGTCCTCCAGGCCGTCTGCCCGCCGCCCGGCTCCCCACGCCCCAGGCCTGAGGACCATGGCCCCCCCCCCTCCCCCGCCCGAAGCTGAGGACCAGGGGGGCAGGGAGCCCCCGGGGCTGGGCCCCAAAGCCCGCGTGGAGGAGTGAAGTCTGCGGAGGGCAGTGCCCGCCGGGAGGGGCGCACGCCTCACCTCATTCTCCTGGAACTGGCTCAGCGCCCACACGGCCCCCAGGTGCCAGCAGGAGCGGCCGCGGTCCGGCAGTGTGTCCACGATCTGCTCAATGGTGACCACGCCCTTTGCCGTGGGCGGCGGGGCCCGCATGGTCGGGGGGGCGTTGGGGATCCAGGAGCACCAGTCGTACTGCGGGGAGGGCCACAGAGGGCAGTGCAGCCGCTGCCACCCATGTCTTCGCCCCCCCACTCCCCCCTGTGCACCCACCCACCCCAACAGGCCCACCTCCCCCCTGTGCACCCACCCACCCCAACAGGCCCACCTCCCCCTGTGCACCCACCCACCCCAACAGGCCCACCTTCCCCCCTGTGCACCCACCCACCCCAACAGGCCCACCTCCCCCCCCCCCGTACCCACCCACCCCAACAGGCCCGGCAGCCAGGCTGTGCCCGCGGGGCCCCCGCCGAGCGGGCAGAGCCCTGAATGGGACACCGATTCGGGCCGAGGCCGCCTGAGGCCGGTCCACTGGCCTCCTCCAGCCGGCGGGCGGGCGGGCTGGGAGGCTGCAGGTCAGCAGTCAGGGTCAGGGTGACCTGGCAAAGGCCCCCCCAGAGGGCTGACCTGGCCGAAGTTCACGGCGGCGTGCTGGGCGGAGGCCGTGAAGATGACCACCGTCAGGTACTCGGACAGCTGCTCGCGGGTCCTGATGGCCTTGGGGAAGCCTGAGGCGGAGCCACGGCCCGGTGAGGCCCCGCCTCCGGGGGACCCCGCTGGCAGGCCTCCCTGCTCCCCGCCCCCAGCCTCCCGGGGCCCCCACACCGGGCTGGAGGGACCGGCGTGGCCAGTGTCCCGCTGTCTCTGACCCAGCCTGCCAGGGTCACAGAGAGCCCTGAAGTGTCCCCACCAGGCATTCTGGGGTCTGGGGACCGTGGCCTCCGCAGCAGGTGCTCAGGGGACTGTCCCGGCCAGGGAGGCGCGGGAGGAGCAGGGAGGACGGGGAGGGCTGGGAGGCCCTACCTGAGGCCTTCCGGCCGCGCATGCCGTACACGTACACGTCCTTCACGAAGGCCTGCAGCTCCGGGTCCTCCGCCACCACCTGGTCACTCTCATAGTAGATGCCCACCACGTCGGCCACGAACCTGGCTCAGGGGAAGGGCCAGCGAGGAGGCGTGGAGCTGACCCCATCATGACCCAGCCGTGTACCCCCTCTGCCCGGGACACTGGGTCACCCAACCCCGCAGGCCCCTCCTCCATCCGGGACTGACAGCGAAGCATCCCGCCCCGGTCAGCCTGCAGGCCCTGGCTGGGCCCATCCCGCCAACGGCCCCCTCCTCCAGGGCCCCCTCCTCCTCCTCCTCCAGGCCCCTCCTCCTCCTCCTCCTCCAGGCCCCTCTTCCTCCTCCTCCTCCAGGGCCCTCCTCCTCCTCCTCCTCCTCCAGCCCCCCTCCTGCTCCTCCAGGGCCCCCTCAGCCACTCAGGGCGCTCCCACCGCCCCGCGTGCACTCACACCCTGATGGCCTCCCACACGAGGAGCCCGTCGTCCCGGTAGAAGTAGTAGGGGATGTCCTGCTTGCTGTCCATGCCCCGGGCCCTGATGGCCTCGGGGAAGCACAGGGACGCGTAGGTCAGCTCCTGCATGGCCTTCTGCACCATCTGCACGTGCCCGCCGCCGCCCGTGGCGTTGGCCTGGAGCGGGCGGGAGAGGAGTGCTGTGAGCGAGGCGGCCTCTGGCCCCGAGCACCGGGAGCACCGGGAGCACCGGGAGGACTGCTCAGCAGAGCGGAGGCCGGGCCTGCGGAGGCCGGAGCGCCCGGGAGACCAGGCAGAGGCGGTTAGATTCAGAGGAGCCAGGGCCGCGGGGAAGAGGCCTCGGGGTGGGGGCCTCTGAGTGCGGAGGGTTGATGGACACGGGGGGGGGGGCAGCTGCAGAGGGGGGGTCCGGCTCCCGCTCCGAGGAGGGCAGCAGGGGCGGCTGGCCGATGGGACACAGGCTGCCCAGAGTCCAAGGCGTGCTCTCGGACCATCTGTGGCCGGGAGAAGGGGCAGAGCCAGCCCCGGACCTGCACAAGCTGTGGGGGCTGTGCTGTGCTCGGGGGGGGGGGGGGTCGCTCCTCCCAGCGGCTGAGATGGAGGCACACGCGTTCTCAGGCACGCGCACGTATGTACACACACACACACACACACACACACACACATACACACACACACACACACACACACACACACACACACACGAGGCTGGGCCACAGAATCTCCCAAAGGGCTCAGGACCAGGTGCCAGACATGGTCCCCAGGGGTGGTTGACCCCAGTGGGACTGTCAGGGTCGTCGCCGGGCCATGTGGTCGCGGCGTGGAAGGTGAGCCCGGAGCTCCCCGCGACGGCCCGTGGGGGGAGCGGCCCGCGCGGCTGGAGAGGCGGGAGCGGGGCCGGCGGGCAGGGCCTGGCACCCTGAGCCCCTGCCCGGTCCGGCCGGAGGCCCTGCAGCCCTGCAGGCCAGGGTGTGAGGCAGTGCCCCTTCCAGCTTCCGGGTTTTGTCTTTTGCGACCCAAACAGAGGCTCAACCTTAGGGACCACCTGGTGGCTCCCTGCTGGAGGAGGGAGGAGGGAGGCTAAGGGTGAGGCTGCAGGAGGAGGAGAGGAGGGGAGGAGGGGAGAATCTGCGCCAGGTGCGGCCATGGGGGGCGGGTGAGGGGCCAGAGTGAGGTGCTGTCTGGAGAACGGAAGGGACCAACAGGGACCCAGACAACTCGGGGGAGGAAATGGGCTGGTGGCCAGGAAGGGCAGAGGGGGGCGGGGGGTGAGGTCCCTAGTGCATGAGAGGAGAGGAGAGGAGAGGAGGGGAGAGGAAAGGAGAGGAGAGGAGGGGAGAGGGGAGGAGAGGAGAGGAGAGGAGAGGAGAGGAGAGGAGAGGAGAGGAGAGCAGAGCAGAGGAGAGGAGAGGAGAGCAGAGGAGAGGAGAGGAGAGGAGAGGAGAGGAGAGCAGAGGAGAGGAGAGGAGAGGAGAGGAGAGGAGAGGAGAGGAGAGGAGAGGGGGCGGGAGGCAGGGTCTGCACCCACTGGCCAGAGCTGGGGAGGGGGAGGCAGGGGGACAGGGGACACATGGGAGGAAGACCGGTGCTGCAGGCAATGCACCTAGAAAGGGAGCACCCGCCCAGCCAGCTGGAAGGAACCAACTGGCCCAGAAGTGGGGAGCCCTCTGCCGCCTCCAGCCTCCGGCCTCCGCCCCTGCGGGCCCGGGGCCTGGCCTCCTGAGCGGAAACCCGTGGGGGGTTGAGGAGCGGCTGCCCTTGGCCGGGGTCTCCGTGCGGGGCGGAGGGAGCGCCCACCTTGTCGAAGAGGCCGTACTCGCAGATGAGCTGCTCCCGGGCCTTGGTGTTGATGGCGATGGTGAACCGCACGTGCGCCACCAGGAGCTGGGGGGGGGGGGGGAGCGTCAGAGCAGGCTGGCAGGGCCCCGGGCCAGGCCTGCGCCCCCTGGGGCCCCGGGACCCTCCACACCCCTGTCCAGTCCACGGTGGAGGGCGGCAGGAGGGCTGGGGAGGAAGTGCCGCGGGGCACCCGGACCTTCACCCTGCGGCTGCTGATGCTCAGTGACGGGGTAATGATGGAGGTGAGTTCAGTGATGGGGTAATGACGGAGGTGAGCTCAGTGATGGGTAATGAGGGAGGTGAGCTCAGTGATGGGGTAATGAGGGAGGTGAGCTCAGTGATGGGTAATGAGGGAGGTGAGCTCAGTGATGGGTAATGAGGGAGGTGAGCTCAGTGATGGGGTAATGAGGGAGGTGAGCTCAGTGATGGGTAATGAGGGAGGTGAGCTCAGTGATGGGGTGATGAGGGAGGTGAGCTCAGTGACGGGGTAATGATGGAGGTGAGCTCAGTGATGGGACAATGAGGGAGGTGAGCTCAGTGATGGGTAATGAGGGAGGTGAGCTCAGTGATGGGACAATGAGGGAGGTGAGCTCAGTGATGGGGACAATGAGGGAGGTGAGCTCAGTGATGGGTAATGAGGGAGGTGAGCTCAGTGATGGGTAATGAGGGAGGTGAGCTCAGTGATGGGACAATGAGGGAGGTGAGCTCAGTGATGGGTAATGAGGGAGGTGAGCTCAGTGATGGGACAATGAGGGAGGTGAGCTCAGTGATGGGTAATGAGGGAGGTGAGCTCAGTGATGGGACAATGAGGGAGGTGAGCTCAGTGATGGGGACAATGAGGGAGGTGAGCTCAGTGATGGGTAATGAGGGAGGTGAGCTCAGTGATGGGTAATGAGGGAGGTGAGCTCAGTGATGGGACAATGAGGGAGGTGAGCTCAGTGATGGGTAATGAGGGAGGTGAGCTCAGTGATGGGGTAATGAGGGAGGTGAGCTCAGTGATGGGACAATGAGGGAGGTGAGCTCAGTGATGGGGTAATGAGGGAGGTGAGCTCAGTGATGGGGACAATGAGGGAGGTGAGCTCAGTGATGGGTAATGAGGGAGGTGAGCTCAGTGATGGGTAATGAGGGAGGTGAGCTCAGTGATGGGACAATGAGGGAGGTGAGCTCAGTGATGGGTAATGAGGGAGGTGAGCTCAGTGATGGGGTAATGAGGGACGTGAGCTCAGTGATGGGGACAATGAGGGAGGTGAGCTCAGTGATGGGTAATGAGGGAGGTGAGCTCAGTGATGGGTAATGAGGGAGGTGAGCTCAGTGATGGGACAATGAGGGAGGTGAGCTCAGTGATGGGTAATGAGGGAGGTGAGCTCAGTGATGGGGTAATGAGGGAGGTGAGCTCAGTGATGGGACAATGAGGGAGGTGAGCTCAGTGATGGGACAATGAGGGAGGTGAGCTCAGTGATGGGTAATGAGGGAGGTGAGCTCAGTGATGGGTAATGAGGGAGGTGAGCTCAGTGATGGGACAATGAGGGAGGTGAGCTCAGTGATGGGACAATGAGGGAGGTGAGCTCAGTGATGGGTAATGAGGGAGGTGAGCTCAGTGATGGGGTAATGAGGGAG
Organism: Vespertilio murinus; assembly: GCA_963924515.1. Lineage (NCBI taxonomy): Eukaryota > Metazoa > Chordata > Mammalia > Chiroptera > Vespertilionidae > Vespertilio > Vespertilio murinus. The sequence continues at coordinate 51,103,068 of OZ004714.1, read as the reverse complement.
GTGAGCTCAGTGATGGGGACAATGAGGGAGGTGAGCTCAGTGATGGGGTAATGAGGGAGGTGAGCTCAGTGATGGGGACAATGAGGGAGGTGAGCTCAGTGATGGGACAATGAGGGAGGTGAGCTCAGTGATGGGACAATGAGGGAGGTGAGCTCAGTGATGGGACAATGATGGAGGTGAGCTCAGTAATGGGACAATGAGGGAGGTGAGCTCAGTGATGGGACAATGAGGGAGGTGAGCTCAGTGATGGGGTAATGAGGGAGGTGAGCTCAGTGATGGGTAATGAGGGAGGTGAGCTCAGTGATGGGGTAATGAGGGAGGTGAGCTCAGTGATGGGTAATGAGGGAGGTGAGCTCAGTGATGGGTAATGAGGGAGGTGAGCTCAGTGATGGGGTAATGAGGGAGGTGAGCTCAGTATGGGACAATGAGGGAGGTGAGCTCAGTGATGGGTAATGACGGAGGTGAGCTCAGTGATGGGACAATGAGGGAGGTGAGCTCAGTGATGGGACAATGAGGGAGGTGAGCTCAGTGATGGGTAATGAGGGAGGTGAGCTCAGTGATGGGGTAATGAGGGAGGTGAGCTCAGTGATGGGACAATGAGGGAGGTGAGCTCAGTGATGGGTAATGAGGGAGGTGAGCTCAGTGATGGGGTAATGAGGGAGGTGAGCTCAGTGATGGGGTAATGAGGGAGGTGAGCTCAGTGATGGGTAATGAGGGAGGTGAGCTCAGTGATGGGGTAATGAGGGAGGTGAGCTCAGTGATGGGGACAATGAGGGAGGTGAGCTCAGTGATGGGTAATGAGGGAGGTGAGCTCAGTGATGGGGTAATGAGGGAGGTGAGCTCAGTGATGGGACAATGAGGGAGGTGAGCTCAGTGATGGGGTAATGAGGGAGGTGAGCTCAGTGATGGGTAATGACGGAGGTGAGCTCAGTGATGGGGTAATGAGGGAGGTGAGCTCAGTGATGGGTAATGACGGAGGTGAGCTCAGTGATGGGACAATGAGGGAGGTGAGCTCAGTGATGGGGTAATGAGGGAGGTGAGCTCAGTGATGGGACAATGAGGGAGGTGAGCTCAGTGATGGGGTAATGAGGGAGGTGAGCTCAGTGATGGGGTAATGAGGGAGGTGAGCTCAGTGATGGGGTAATGAGGGAGGTGAGCTCAGTGATGGGACAATGAGGGAGGTGAGCTCAGTGATGGGTAATGACGGAGGTGAGCTCAGTGATGGGACAATGAGGGAGGTGAGCTCAGTGATGGGGTAATGAGGGAGGTGAGCTCAGTGATGGGACAATGAGGGAGGTGAGCTCAGTGATGGGGTAATGAGGGAGGTGAGCTCAGTGATGGGACAATGAGGGAGGTGAGCTCAGTGATGGGGTAATGAGGGAGGTGAGCTCAGTGATGGGTAATGACGGAGGTGAGCTCAGTGATGGGACAATGAGGGAGGTGAGCTCAGTGATGGGGTAATGAGGGAGGTGAGCTCAGTGATGGGACAATGAGGGAGGTGAGCTCAGTGATGGGGTAATGAGGGAGGTGAGCTCAGTGATGGGGTAATGAGGGAGGTGAGCTCAGTGATGGGGTAATGAGGGAGGTGAGCTCAGTGATGGGACAATGAGGGAGGTGAGCTCAGTGATGGGTAATGACGGAGGTGAGCTCAGTGATGGGACAATGAGGGAGGTGAGCTCAGTGATGGGGTAATGAGGGAGGTGAGCTCAGTGATGGGACAATGAGGGAGGTGAGCTCAGTGATGGGGTAATGAGGGAGGTGAGCTCAGTGATGGGACAATGAGGGAGGTGAGCTCAGTGATGGGGTAATGAGGGAGGTGAGCTCAGTGATGGGGTAATGAGGGAGGTGAGCTCAGTGATGGGGCAATGAGGGAGGTGAGCTCAGTGATGGGACAATGAGGGAGGTGAGCTCAGTGATGGGTAATGACGGAGGTGAGCTCAGTGATGGGACAATGAGGGAGGTGAGCTCAGTGATGGGGTAATGAGGGAGGTGAGCTCAGTGATGGGGTAATGAGGGAGGTGAGCTCAGTGATGGGGTAATGAGGGAGGTGAGCTCAGTGATGGGTAATGAGGGAGGTGAGCTCAGTGATGGGTAATGAGGGAGGTGAGCTCAGTGATGGGTAATGAGGGTGGTGAGCTCAGTGATGGGGTAATGAGGGAGGTGAGCTCAGTGATGGGACAATGAGGGAGGTGAGCTCAATGATGGGACAATGAGGGAGGTGAGCTCAGTGATGGGACAATGATGGAGGTGAGCTCAGTGATGGGACAATGAGGGAGGTGAGCTCAGTGTTGGGTAATGAGGGAGGTGAGCTCAGTGATGGGGTAATGAGGGAGGTGAGCTCAGTGATGGGGACAATGAGGGAGGTGAGCTCAGTGATGGGACAATGAGGGAGGTGAGCTCAGTGATGGGACAATGAGGGAGGTGAGCTCAGTGATGGGACAATGATGGAGGTGAGCTCAGTGATGGGACAATGAGGGAGGTGAGCTCAGTGATGGGGTAATGAGGGAGGTGAGCTCAGTGATGGGGTAATGAGGGAGGTGAGCTCAGTGATGGGTAATGAGGGAGGTGAGCTCAGTGATGGGTAATGAGGGAGGTGAGCTCAGTGATGGGGTAATGAGGGAGGTGAGCTCAGTATGGGACAATGAGGGAGGTGAGCTCAGTGATGGGTAATGACGGAGGTGAGCTCAGTGATGGGACAATGAGGGAGGTGAGCTCAGTGATGGGACAATGAGGGAGGTGAGCTCAGTGATGGGTAATGAGGGAGGTGAGCTCAGTGATGGGGTAATGAGGGAGGTGAGCTCAGTGATGGGACAATGAGGGAGGTGAGCTCAGTGATGGGTAATGAGGGAGGTGAGCTCAGTGATGGGGTAATGAGGGAGGTGAGCTCAGTGATGGGGTAATGAGGGAGGTGAGCTCAGTGATGGGTAATGAGGGAGGTGAGCTCAGTGATGGGGTAATGAGGGAGGTGAGCTCAGTGATGGGGACAATGAGGGAGGTGAGCTCAGTGATGGGTAATGAGGGAGGTGAGCTCAGTGATGGGTAATGAGGGAGGTGAGCTCAGTGATGGGACAATGAGGGAGGTGAGCTCAGTGATGGGTAATGAGGGAGGTGAGCTCAGTGATGGGGTAATGAGGGAGGTGAGCTCAGTGATGGGACAATGAGGGAGGTGAGCTCAGTGATGGGGTAATGAGGGAGGTGAGCTCAGTGATGGGGACAATCAGGGAGGTGAGCTCAGTGATGGGTAATGAGGGAGGTGAGCTCAGTGATGGGTAATGAGGGAGGTGAGCTCAGTGATGGGACAATGAGGGAGGTGAGCTCAGTGATGGGTAATGAGGGAGGTGAGCTCAGTGATGGGGTAATGAGGGAGGTGAGCTCAGTGATGGGGACAATGAGGGAGGTGAGCTCAGTGATGGGTAATGAGGGAGGTGAGCTCAGTGATGGGTAATGAGGGAGGTGAGCTCAGTGATGGGACAATGAGGGAGGTGAGCTCAGTGATGGGGTAATGAGGGAGGTGAGCTCAGTGATGGGTAATGACGGAGGTGAGCTCAGTGATGGGACAATGAGGGAGGTGAGCTCAGTGATGGGGTAATGAGGGAGGTGAGCTCAGTGATGGGACAATGAGGGAGGTGAGCTCAGTGATGGGGTAATGAGGGAGGTGAGCTCAGTGATGGGGTAATGAGGGAGGTGAGCTCAGTGATGGGGTAATGAGGGAGGTGAGCTCAGTGATGGGTAATGAGGGAGGTGAGCTCAGTGATGGGTAATGAGGGAGGTGAGCTCAGTGATGGGTAATGAGGGAGGTGAGCTCAGTGATGGGGTAATGAGGGAGGTGAGCTCAGTGATGGGACAATGAGGGAGGTGAGCTCAATGATGGGACAATGAGGGAGGTGAGCTCAGTGATGGGACAATGATGGAGGTGAGCTCAGTGATGGGACAATGAGGGAGGTGAGCTCAGTGATGGGTAATGAGGGAGGTGAGCTCAGTGATGGGGTAATGAGGGAGGTGAGCTCAGTGATGGGGACAATGAGGGAGGTGAGCTCAGTGATGGGACAATGAGGGAGGTGAGCTCAGTGATGGGACAATGAGGGAGGTGAGCTCAGTGATGGGACAATGATGGAGGTGAGCTCAGTGATGGGACAATGAGGGAGGTGAGCTCAGTGATGGGGTAATGAGGGAGGTGAGCTCAGTGATGGGGTAATGAGGGAGGTGAGCTCAGTGATGGGTAATGAGGGAGGTGAGCTCAGTGATGGGTAATGAGGGAGGTGAGCTCAGTGATGGGGTAATGAGGGAGGTGAGCTCAGTATGGGACAATGAGGGAGGTGAGCTCAGTGATGGGTAATGACGGAGGTGAGCTCAGTGATGGGACAATGAGGGAGGTGAGCTCAGTGATGGGACAATGAGGGAGGTGAGCTCAGTGATGGGTAATGAGGGAGGTGAGCTCAGTGATGGGGTAATGAGGGAGGTGAGCTCAGTGATGGGACAATGAGGGAGGTGAGCTCAGTGATGGGTAATGAGGGAGGTGAGCTCAGTGATGGGGTAATGAGGGAGGTGAGCTCAGTGATGGGGTAATGAGGGAGGTGAGCTCAGTGATGGGTAATGAGGGAGGTGAGCTCAGTGATGGGGTAATGAGGGAGGTGAGCTCAGTGATGGGGACAATGAGGGAGGTGAGCTCAGTGATGGGTAATGAGGGAGGTGAGCTCAGTGATGGGTAATGAGGGAGGTGAGCTCAGTGATGGGACAATGAGGGAGGTGAGCTCAGTGATGGGTAATGAGGGAGGTGAGCTCAGTGATGGGGTAATGAGGGAGGTGAGCTCAGTGATGGGACAATGAGGGAGGTGAGCTCAGTGATGGGGTAATGAGGGAGGTGAGCTCAGTGATGGGGACAATCAGGGAGGTGAGCTCAGTGATGGGTAATGAGGGAGGTGAGCTCAGTGATGGGTAATGAGGGAGGTGAGCTCAGTGATGGGACAATGAGGGAGGTGAGCTCAGTGATGGGTAATGAGGGAGGTGAGCTCAGTGATGGGGTAATGAGGGAGGTGAGCTCAGTGATGGGGACAATGAGGGAGGTGAGCTCAGTGATGGGTAATGAGGGAGGTGAGCTCAGTGATGGGTAATGAGGGAGGTGAGCTCAGTGATGGGACAATGAGGGAGGTGAGCTCAGTGATGGGGTAATGAGGGAGGTGAGCTCAGTGATGGGTAATGACGGAGGTGAGCTCAGTGATGGGACAATGAGGGAGGTGAGCTCAGTGATGGGTAATGACGGAGGTGAGCTCAGTGATGGGGTAATGAGGGAGGTGAGCTCAGTGATGGGTAATGACGGAGGTGAGCTCAGTGATGGGGTAATGAGGGAGGTGAGCTCAGTGATGGGTAATGACGGAGGTGAGCTCAGTGATGGGACAATGAGGGAGGTGAGCTCAGTGATGGGGTAATGAGGGAGGTGAGCTCAGTGATGGGACAATGAGGGAGGTGAGCTCAGTGATGGGGTAATGAGGGAGGTGAGCTCAGTGATGGGGTAATGAGGGAGGTGAGCTCAGTGATGGGACAATGAGGGAGGTGAGCTCAGTGATGGGTAAAATGACGGAGGTGAGCTCAGTGATGGGACAATGAGGAGGTGAGCTCAGTGATGGGGTAATGAGGGAGGTGAGCTCAGTGATGGGACAATGAGGGAGGTGAGCTCAGTGATGGGGTAATGAGGGAGGTGAGCTCAGTGATGGGACAATGAGGGAGGTGAGCTCAGTGATGGGGTAATGAGGGAGGTGAGCTCAGTGATGGGTAATGAGGGAGGTGAGCTCAGTGATGGGTAATGAGGGAGGTGAGCTCAGTGATGGGTAATGACGGAGGTGAGCTCAGTGATGGGACAATGAGGGAGGTGAGCTCAGTGATGGGGTAATGAGGGAGGTGAGCTCAGTGATGGGGACAATGAGGGAGGTGAGCTCAGTGATGGGGTAATGAGGGAGGTGAGCTCAGTGATGGGACAATGAGGGAGGTGAGCTCAGTGATGGGTAATGACGGAGGTGAGCTCAGTGATGGGACAATGAGGGAGGTGAGCTCAGTGATGGGGTAATGAGGGAGGTGAGCTCAGTGATGGGACAATGAGGGAGGTGAGCTCAGTGATGGGGTAATGAGGGAGGTGAGCTCAGTGATGGGACAATGAGGGAGGTGAGCTCAGTGATGGGGTAATGAGGGAGGTGAGCTCAGTGATGGGGTAATGAGGGAGGTGAGCTCAGTGATGGGGCAATGAGGGAGGTGAGCTCAGTGATGGGACAATGAGGGAGGTGAGCTCAGTGATGGGTAATGACGGAGGTGAGCTCAGTGATGGGACAATGAGGGAGGTGAGCTCAGTGATGGGGTAATGAGGGAGGTGAGCTCAGTGATGGGGTAATGAGGGAGGTGAGCTCAGTGATGGGGTAATGAGGGAGGTGAGCTCAGTGATGGGTAATGAGGGAGGTGAGCTCAGTGATGGGTAATGAGGGAGGTGAGCTCAGTGATGGGTAATGAGGGAGGTGAGCTCAGTGATGGGGTAATGAGGGAGGTGAGCTCAGTGATGGGACAATGAGGGAGGTGAGCTCAATGATGGGACAATGAGGAGGTGAGCTCAGTGATGGGACAATGATGGAGGTGAGCTCAGTGATGGGACAATGAGGGAGGTGAGCTCAGTGATGGGTAATGAGGGAGGTGAGCTCAGTGATGGGGTAATGAGGGAGGTGAGCTCAGTGATGGGGACAATGAGGGAGGTGAGCTCAGTGATGGGACAATGAGGGAGGTGAGCTCAGTGATGGGACAATGAGGGAGGTGAGCTCAGTGATGGGACAATGATGGAGGTGAGCTCAGTGATGGGACAATGAGGGAGGTGAGCTCAGTGATGGGGTAATGAGGGAGGTGAGCTCAGTGATGGGGTAATGAGGGAGGTGAGCTCAGTGATGGGTAATGAGGGAGGTGAGCTCAGTGATGGGTAATGAGGGAGGTGAGCTCAGTGATGGGGTAATGAGGGAGGTGAGCTCAGTATGGGACAATGAGGGAGGTGAGCTCAGTGATGGGTAATGACGGAGGTGAGCTCAGTGATGGGACAATGAGGGAGGTGAGCTCAGTGATGGGACAATGAGGGAGGTGAGCTCAGTGATGGGTAATGAGGGAGGTGAGCTCAGTGATGGGGTAATGAGGGAGGTGAGCTCAGTGATGGGACAATGAGGGAGGTGAGCTCAGTGATGGGTAATGAGGGAGGTGAGCTCAGTGATGGGGTAATGAGGGAGGTGAGCTCAGTGATGGGGTAATGAGGGAGGTGAGCTCAGTGATGGGTAATGAGGGAGGTGAGCTCAGTGATGGGGTAATGAGGGAGGTGAGCTCAGTGATGGGGACAATGAGGGAGGTGAGCTCAGTGATGGGTAATGAGGGAGGTGAGCTCAGTGATGGGTAATGAGGGAGGTGAGCTCAGTGATGGGACAATGAGGGAGGTGAGCTCAGTGATGGGTAATGAGGGAGGTGAGCTCAGTGATGGGGTAATGAGGGAGGTGAGCTCAGTGATGGGACAATGAGGGAGGTGAGCTCAGTGATGGGGTAATGAGGGAGGTGAGCTCAGTGATGGGGACAATCAGGGAGGTGAGCTCAGTGATGGGTAATGAGGGAGGTGAGCTCAGTGATGGGTAATGAGGGAGGTGAGCTCAGTGATGGGACAATGAGGGAGGTGAGCTCAGTGATGGGTAATGGAGGGAGGTGAGCTCAGTGATGGGGTAATGAGGGAGGTGAGCTCAGTGATGGGGACAATGAGGGAGGTGAGCTCAGTGATGGGTAATGAGGGAGGTGAGCTCAGTGATGGGTAATGAGGGAGGTGAGCTCAGTGATGGGACAATGAGGGAGGTGAGCTCAGTGATGGGGTAATGAGGGAGGTGAGCTCAGTGATGGGTAATGACGGAGGTGAGCTCAGTGATGGGACAATGAGGGAGGTGAGCTCAGTGATGGGGTAATGAGGGAGGTGAGCTCAGTGATGGGACAATGAGGGAGGTGAGCTCAGTGATGGGGTAATGAGGGAGGTGAGCTCAGTGATGGGGTAATGAGGGAGGTGAGCTCAGTGATGGGGTAATGAGGGAGGTGAGCTCAGTGATGGGTAATGAGGGAGGTGAGCTCAGTGATGGGTAATGAGGGAGGTGAGCTCAGTGATGGGTAATGAGGGAGGTGAGCTCAGTGATGGGGTAATGAGGGAGGTGAGCTCAGTGATGGGACAATGAGGGAGGTGAGCTCAATGATGGGACAATGAGGGAGGTGAGCTCAGTGATGGGACAATGATGGAGGTGAGCTCAGTGATGGGACAATGAGGGAGGTGAGCTCAGTGATGGGTAATGAGGGAGGTGAGCTCAGTGATGGGGTAATGAGGGAGGTGAGCTCAGTATGGGACAATGAGGGAGGTGAGCTCAGTGATGGGTAATGACGGAGGTGAGCTCAGTGATGGGACAATGAGGGAGGTGAGCTCAGTGATGGGACAATGAGGGAGGTGAGCTCAGTGATGGGTAATGAGGGAGGTGAGCTCAGTGATGGGGTAATGAGGGAGGTGAGCTCAGTGATGGGACAATGAGGGAGGTGAGCTCAGTGATGGGTAATGAGGGAGGTGAGCTCAGTGATGGGGTAATGAGGGAGGTGAGCTCAGTGATGGGGTAATGAGGGAGGTGAGCTCAGTGATGGGTAATGAGGGAGGTGAGCTCAGTGATGGGGTAATGAGGGAGGTGAGCTCAGTGATGGGGACAATGAGGGAGGTGAGCTCAGTGATGGGTAATGAGGGAGGTGAGCTCAGTGATGGGTAATGAGGGAGGTGAGCTCAGTGATGGGACAATGAGGGAGGTGAGCTCAGTGATGGGTAATGAGGGAGGTGAGCTCAGTGATGGGGTAATGAGGGAGGTGAGCTCAGTGATGGGACAATGAGGGAGGTGAGCTCAGTGATGGGGTAATGAGGGAGGTGAGCTCAGTGATGGGGACAATCAGGGAGGTGAGCTCAGTGATGGGTAATGAGGGAGGTGAGCTCAGTGATGGGTAATGAGGGAGGTGAGCTCAGTGATGGGACAATGAGGGAGGTGAGCTCAGTGATGGGTAATGAGGGAGGTGAGCTCAGTGATGGGGTAATGAGGGAGGTGAGCTCAGTGATGGGGACAATGAGGGAGGTGAGCTCAGTGATGGGTAATGAGGGAGGTGAGCTCAGTGATGGGTAATGAGGGAGGTGAGCTCAGTGATGGGACAATGAGGGAGGTGAGCTCAGTGATGGGGTAATGAGGGAGGTGAGCTCAGTGATGGGTAATGACGGAGGTGAGCTCAGTGATGGGACAATGAGGGAGGTGAGCTCAGTGATGGGGTAATGAGGGAGGTGAGCTCAGTGATGGGACAATGAGGGAGGTGAGCTCAGTGATGGGGTAATGAGGGAGGTGAGCTCAGTGATGGGGTAATGAGGGAGGTGAGCTCAGTGATGGGGTAATGAGGGAGGTGAGCTCAGTGATGGGTAATGAGGGAGGTGAGCTCAGTGATGGGTAATGAGGGAGGTGAGCTCAGTGATGGGTAATGAGGGAGGTGAGCTCAGTGATGGGGTAATGAGGGAGGTGAGCTCAGTGATGGGACAATGAGGGAGGTGAGCTCAATGATGGGACAATGAGGGAGGTGAGCTCAGTGATGGGACAATGATGGAGGTGAGCTCAGTGATGGGACAATGAGGGAGGTGAGCTCAGTGATGGGTAATGAGGGAGGTGAGCTCAGTGATGGGGTAATGAGGGAGGTGAGCTCAGTGATGGGGACAATGAGGGAGGTGAGCTCAGTGATGGGACAATGAGGGAGGTGAGCTCAGTGATGGGACAATGAGGGAGGTGAGCTCAGTGATGGGACAATGATGGAGGTGAGCTCAGTGATGGGACAATGAGGGAGGTGAGCTCAGTGATGGGGTAATGAGGGAGGTGAGCTCAGTGATGGGGTAATGAGGGAGGTGAGCTCAGTGATGGGTAATGAGGGAGGTGAGCTCAGTGATGGGTAATGAGGGAGGTGAGCTCAGTGATGGGGTAATGAGGGAGGTGAGCTCAGTATGGGACAATGAGGGAGGTGAGCTCAGTGATGGGTAATGACGGAGGTGAGCTCAGTGATGGGACAATGAGGGAGGTGAGCTCAGTGATGGGACAATGAGGGAGGTGAGCTCAGTGATGGGTAATGAGGGAGGTGAGCTCAGTGATGGGGTAATGAGGGAGGTGAGCTCAGTGATGGGACAATGAGGGAGGTGAGCTCAGTGATGGGTAATGAGGGAGGTGAGCTCAGTGATGGGGTAATGAGGGAGGTGAGCTCAGTGATGGGGTAATGAGGGAGGTGAGCTCAGTGATGGGTAATGAGGGAGGTGAGCTCAGTGATGGGGTAATGAGGGAGGTGAGCTCAGTGATGGGGACAATGAGGGAGGTGAGCTCAGTGATGGGTAATGAGGGAGGTGAGCTCAGTGATGGGTAATGAGGGAGGTGAGCTCAGTGATGGGACAATGAGGGAGGTGAGCTCAGTGATGGGTAATGAGGGAGGTGAGCTCAGTGATGGGGTAATGAGGGAGGTGAGCTCAGTGATGGGACAATGAGGGAGGTGAGCTCAGTGATGGGGTAATGAGGGAGGTGAGCTCAGTGATGGGGACAATCAGGGAGGTGAGCTCAGTGATGGGTAATGAGGGAGGTGAGCTCAGTGATGGGTAATGAGGGAGGTGAGCTCAGTGATGGGACAATGAGGGAGGTGAGCTCAGTGATGGGTAATGAGGGAGGTGAGCTCAGTGATGGGGTAATGAGGGAGGTGAGCTCAGTGATGGGGACAATGAGGGAGGTGAGCTCAGTGATGGGTAATGAGGGAGGTGAGCTCAGTGATGGGTAATGAGGGAGGTGAGCTCAGTGATGGGACAATGAGGGAGGTGAGCTCAGTGATGGGGTAATGAGGGAGGTGAGCTCAGTGATGGGTAATGACGGAGGTGAGCTCAGTGATGGGACAATGAGGGAGGTGAGCTCAGTGATGGGTAATGACGGAGGTGAGCTCAGTGATGGGGTAATGAGGGAGGTGAGCTCAGTGATGGGTAATGACGGAGGTGAGCTCAGTGATGGGGTAATGAGGGAGGTGAGCTCAGTGATGGGTAATGACGGAGGTGAGCTCAGTGATGGGACAATGAGGGAGGTGAGCTCAGTGATGGGGTAATGAGGGAGGTGAGCTCAGTGATGGGACAATGAGGGAGGTGAGCTCAGTGATGGGGTAATGAGGGAGGTGAGCTCAGTGATGGGGTAATGAGGGAGGTGAGCTCAGTGATGGGACAATGAGGGAGGTGAGCTCAGTGATGGGTAATGACGGAGGTGAGCTCAGTGATGGGACAATGAGGGAGGTGAGCTCAGTGATGGGGTAATGAGGGAGGTGAGCTCAGTGATGGGACAATGAGGGAGGTGAGCTCAGTGATGGGGTAATGAGGGAGGTGAGCTCAGTGATGGGACAATGAGGGAGGTGAGCTCAGTGATGGGGTAATGAGGGAGGTGAGCTCAGTGATGGGTAATGACGGAGGTGAGCTCAGTGATGGGACAATGAGGGAGGTGAGCTCAGTGATGGGGTAATGAGGGAGGTGAGCTCAGTGATGGGACAATGAGGGAGGTGAGCTCAGTGATGGGGTAATGAGGGAGGTGAGCTCAGTGATGGGGTAATGAGGGAGGTGAGCTCAGTGATGGGGTAATGAGGGAGGTGAGCTCAGTGATGGGACAATGAGGGAGGTGAGCTCAGTGATGGGTAATGACGGAGGTGAGCTCAGTGATGGGACAATGAGGGAGGTGAGCTCAGTGATGGGGTAATGAGGGAGGTGAGCTCAGTGATGGGACAATGAGGGAGGTGAGCTCAGTGATGGGGTAATGAGGGAGGTGAGCTCAGTGATGGGACAATGAGGGAGGTGAGCTCAGTGATGGGGTAATGAGGGAGGTGAGCTCAGTGATGGGGTAATGAGGGAGGTGAGCTCAGTGATGGGGCAATGAGGGAGGTGAGCTCAGTGATGGGACAATGAGGGAGGTGAGCTCAGTGATGGGTAATGACGGAGGTGAGCTCAGTGATGGGACAATGAGGGAGGTGAGCTCAGTGATGGGGTAATGAGGGAGGTGAGCTCAGTGATGGGGTAATGAGGGAGGTGAGCTCAGTGATGGGGTAATGAGGGAGGTGAGCTCAGTGATGGGTAATGAGGGAGGTGAGCTCAGTGATGGGTAATGAGGGAGGTGAGCTCAGTGATGGGTAATGAGGGAGGTGAGCTCAGTGATGGGGTAATGAGGGAGGTGAGCTCAGTGATGGGACAATGAGGGAGGTGAGCTCAATGATGGGACAATGAGGGAGGTGAGCTCAGTGATGGGACAATGATGGAGGTGAGCTCAGTGATGGGACAATGAGGGAGGTGAGCTCAGTGATGGGTAATGAGGGAGGTGAGCTCAGTGATGGGGTAATGAGGGAGGTGAGCTCAGTGATGGGGACAATGAGGGAGGTGAGCTCAGTGATGGGACAATGAGGGAGGTGAGCTCAGTGATGGGACAATGAGGGAGGTGAGCTCAGTGATGGGACAATGATGGAGGTGAGCTCAGTGATGGGACAATGAGGGAGGTGAGCTCAGTGATGGGGTAATGAGGGAGGTGAGCTCAGTGATGGGGTAATGAGGGAGGTGAGCTCAGTGATGGGTAATGAGGGAGGTGAGCTCAGTGATGGGTAATGAGGGAGGTGAGCTCAGTGATGGGGTAATGAGGGAGGTGAGCTCAGTATGGGACAATGAGGGAGGTGAGCTCAGTGATGGGTAATGACGGAGGTGAGCTCAGTGATGGGACAATGAGGGAGGTGAGCTCAGTGATGGGACAATGAGGGAGGTGAGCTCAGTGATGGGTAATGAGGGAGGTGAGCTCAGTGATGGGGTAATGAGGGAGGTGAGCTCAGTGATGGGACAATGAGGGAGGTGAGCTCAGTGATGGGTAATGAGGGAGGTGAGCTCAGTGATGGGGTAATGAGGGAGGTGAGCTCAGTGATGGGGTAATGAGGGAGGTGAGCTCAGTGATGGGTAATGAGGGAGGTGAGCTCAGTGATGGGGTAATGAGGGAGGTGAGCTCAGTGATGGGGACAATGAGGGAGGTGAGCTCAGTGATGGGTAATGAGGGAGGTGAGCTCAGTGATGGGTAATGAGGGAGGTGAGCTCAGTGATGGGACAATGAGGGAGGTGAGCTCAGTGATGGGTAATGAGGGAGGTGAGCTCAGTGATGGGGTAATGAGGGAGGTGAGCTCAGTGATGGGACAATGAGGGAGGTGAGCTCAGTGATGGGGTAATGAGGGAGGTGAGCTCAGTGATGGGGACAATCAGGGAGGTGAGCTCAGTGATGGGTAATGAGGGAGGTGAGCTCAGTGATGGGTAATGAGGGAGGTGAGCTCAGTGATGGGACAATGAGGGAGGTGAGCTCAGTGATGGGTAATGAGGGAGGTGAGCTCAGTGATGGGGTAATGAGGGAGGTGAGCTCAGTGATGGGGACAATGAGGGAGGTGAGCTCAGTGATGGGTAATGAGGGAGGTGAGCTCAGTGATGGGTAATGAGGGAGGTGAGCTCAGTGATGGGACAATGAGGGAGGTGAGCTCAGTGATGGGGTAATGAGGGAGGTGAGCTCAGTGATGGGTAATGACGGAGGTGAGCTCAGTGATGGGACAATGAGGGAGGTGAGCTCAGTGATGGGGTAATGAGGGAGGTGAGCTCAGTGATGGGACAATGAGGGAGGTGAGCTCAGTGATGGGGTAATGAGGGAGGTGAGCTCAGTGATGGGGTAATGAGGGAGGTGAGCTCAGTGATGGGGTAATGAGGGAGGTGAGCTCAGTGATGGGTAATGAGGGAGGTGAGCTCAGTGATGGGTAATGAGGGAGGTGAGCTCAGTGATGGGTAATGAGGGAGGTGAGCTCAGTGATGGGGTAATGAGGGAGGTGAGCTCAGTGATGGGACAATGAGGGAGGTGAGCTCAATGATGGGACAATGAGGGAGGTGAGCTCAGTGATGGGACAATGATGGAGGTGAGCTCAGTGATGGGACAATGAGGGAGGTGAGCTCAGTGATGGGTAATGAGGGAGGTGAGCTCAGTGATGGGGTAATGAGGGAGGTGAGCTCAGTGATGGGGACAATGAGGGAGGTGAGCTCAGTGATGGGACAATGAGGGAGGTGAGCTCAGTGATGGGACAATGAGGGAGGTGAGCTCAGTGATGGGACAATGATGGAGGTGAGCTCAGTGATGGGACAATGAGGGAGGTGAGCTCAGTGATGGGGTAATGAGGGAGGTGAGCTCAGTGTTGGGGTAATGAGGGAGGTGAGCTCAGTGATGGGTAATGAGGGAGGTGAGCTCAGTGATGGGTAATGAGGGAGGTGAGCTCAGTGATGGGGTAATGAGGGAGGTGAGCTCAGTATGGGACAATGAGGGAGGTGAGCTCAGTGATGGGTAATGACGGAGGTGAGCTCAGTGATGGGACAATGAGGGAGGTGAGCTCAGTGATGGGACAATGAGGGAGGTGAGCTCAGTGATGGGTAATGAGGGAGGTGAGCTCAGTGATGGGGTAATGAGGGAGGTGAGCTCAGTGATGGGACAATGAGGGAGGTGAGCTCAGTGATGGGTAATGAGGGAGGTGAGCTCAGTGATGGGGTAATGAGGGAGGTGAGCTCAGTGATGGGGTAATGAGGGAGGTGAGCTCAGTGATGGGTAATGAGGGAGGTGAGCTCAGTGATGGGGTAATGAGGGAGGTGAGCTCAGTGATGGGGACAATGAGGGAGGTGAGCTCAGTGATGGGTAATGAGGGAGGTGAGCTCAGTGATGGGTAATGAGGGAGGTGAGCTCAGTGATGGGACAATGAGGGAGGTGAGCTCAGTGATGGGTAATGAGGGAGGTGAGCTCAGTGATGGGGTAATGAGGGAGGTGAGCTCAGTGATGGGACAATGAGGGAGGTGAGCTCAGTGATGGGGTAATGAGGGAGGTGAGCTCAGTGATGGGGACAATCAGGGAGGTGAGCTCAGTGATGGGTAATGAGGGAGGTGAGCTCAGTGATGGGTAATGAGGGAGGTGAGCTCAGTGATGGGACAATGAGGGAGGTGAGCTCAGTGATGGGTAATGAGGGAGGTGAGCTCAGTGATGGGGTAATGAGGGAGGTGAGCTCAGTGATGGGGACAATGAGGGAGGTGAGCTCAGTGATGGGTAATGAGGGAGGTGAGCTCAGTGATGGGTAATGAGGGAGGTGAGCTCAGTGATGGGACAATGAGGGAGGTGAGCTCAGTGATGGGGTAATGAGGGAGGTGAGCTCAGTGATGGGTAATGACGGAGGTGAGCTCAGTGATGGGACAATGAGGGAGGTGAGCTCAGTGATGGGGTAATGAGGGAGGTGAGCTCAGTGATGGGACAATGAGGGAGGTGAGCTCAGTGATGGGGTAATGAGGGAGGTGAGCTCAGTGATGGGGTAATGAGGGAGGTGAGCTCAGTGATGGGGTAATGAGGGAGGTGAGCTCAGTGATGGGACAATGAGGGAGGTGAGCTCAGTGATGGGTAATGACGGAGGTGAGCTCAGTGATGGGACAATGAGGGAGGTGAGCTCAGTGATGGGGTAATGAGGGAGGTGAGCTCAGTGATGGGACAATGAGGGAGGTGAGCTCAGTGATGGGGTAATGAGGGAGGTGAGCTCAGTGATGGGACAATGAGGGAGGTGAGCTCAGTGATGGGGTAATGAGGGAGGTGAGCTCAGTGATGGGGTAATGAGGGAGGTGAGCTCAGTGATGGGGCAATGAGGGAGGTGAGCTCAGTGATGGGACAATGAGGGAGGTGAGCTCAGTGATGGGTAATGACGGAGGTGAGCTCAGTGATGGGACAATGAGGGAGGTGAGCTCAGTGATGGGGTAATGAGGGAGGTGAGCTCAGTGATGGGGTAATGAGGGAGGTGAGCTCAGTGATGGGGTAATGAGGGAGGTGAGCTCAGTGATGGGTAATGAGGGAGGTGAGCTCAGTGATGGGTAATGAGGGAGGTGAGCTCAGTGATGGGTAATGAGGGAGGTGAGCTCAGTGATGGGGTAATGAGGGAGGTGAGCTCAGTGATGGGACAATGAGGGAGGTGAGCTCAATGATGGGACAATGAGGGAGGTGAGCTCAGTGATGGGACAATGATGGAGGTGAGCTCAGTGATGGGACAATGAGGGAGGTGAGCTCAGTGATGGGTAATGAGGGAGGTGAGCTCAGTGATGGGACAATGAGGGAGGTGAGCTCAGTGATGGGACAATGAGGGAGGTGAGCTCAGTGATGGGACAATGAGGGAGGTGAGCTCAGTGATGGGGTGATGAGGGAGGTGAGCTCAGTGATGGGGTGATGAGGGAGGTGAGCTCAGTGATGGGTAATGAGGGAGGTGAGCTCAGTGATGGGACAATGAGGGAGGTGAGCTCAGTGATGGGTAATGAGGGAGGTGAGCTCAGTGATGGGTAATGAGGGAGGTGAGCTCAGTGATGGGACAATGAGGGAGGTGAGCTCAGTGATGGGACAATGAGGGAGGTGAGCTCAGTGATGGGTAATGAGGGAGGTGAGCTCAGTGATGGGACAATGAGGGAGGTGAGCCCAGTGATGGGTAATGACGGAGGTGAGCTCAGTGATGGGACAATGAGGGAGGTGAGCTCAGTGATGGGTAATGAGGGAGGTGAGCTCAGTGATGGGGTAATGAGGGAGGTGAGCTCAGTGATGGGGTAATGAGGGAGGTGAGCTCAGTGATGGGTAATGAGGGAGGTGAGCTCAGTGATGGGGTAATGAGGGAGGTGAGCTCAGTGATGGGGACAATGAAGGAGGTGAGCTCAGTGATGGGTAATGAGGGAGGTGAGCTCAGTGATGGGTAATGAGGGAGGTGAGCTCAGTGATGGGACAATGAGGGAGGTGAGCTCAGTGATGGGTAATGAGGGAGGTGAGCTCAGTGATGGGGTAATGAGGGAGGTGAGCTCAGTGATGGGACAATGAGGGAGGTGAGCTCAGTGATGGGGTAATGAGGGAGGTGAGCTCAGTGATGGGGACAATGAGGGAGGTGAGCTCAGTGATGGGTAATGAGGGAGGTGAGCTCAGTGATGGGTAATGAGGGAGGTGAGCTCAGTGATGGGACAATGAGGGAGGTGAGCTCAGTGATGGGTAATGAGGGAGGTGAGCTCAGTGATGGGATAATGAGGGAGGTGAGCTCAGTGATGGGGACAATGAGGGAGGTGAGCTCAGTGATGGGTAATGAGGGAGGTGAGCTCAGTGATGGGTAATGAGGGAGGTGAGCTCAGTGATGGGACAATGAGGGAGGTGAGCTCAGTGATGGGTAATGAGGGAGGTGAGCTCAGTGATGGGGTAATGAGGGAGGTGAGCTCAGTGATGGGACAATGAGGGAGGTGAGCTCAGTGATGGGTAATGAGGGAGGTGAGCTCAGTGATGGGTAATGAGGGAGGTGAGCTCAGTGATGGGTAATGAGGGAGGTGAGCTCAGTGATGGGACAATGAGGGAGGTGAGCTCAGTGATGGGACAATGAGGGAGGTGAGCTCAGTGATGGGTAATGAGGGAGGTGAGCTCAGTGATGGGGTAATGAGGGAGGTGAGCTCAGTGATGGGGACAATGAGGGAGGTGAGCTCAGTGATGGGACAATGAGGAAGGTGAGCTCAGTGATGGGGTAATGAGGGAGGTGAGCTCAGTGATGGGGTAATGAGGGAGGTGAGCTCAGTGATGGGGTAATGAGGGAGGTGAGCTCAGTGATGGGGTAATGAGGGAGGTGAGCTCAGTGATGGGTAATGACGGAGGTGAGCTCAGTGATGGGACAATGAGGGAGGTGAGCTCAGTGATGGGGTAATGAGGGAGGTGAGCTCAGTGATGGGACAATGAGGGAGGTGAGCTCAGTGATGGGGTAATGAGGGAGGTGAGCTCAGTGATGGGGTAATGAGGGAGGTGAGCTCAGTGATGGGGTAATGAGGGAGGTGAGCTCAGTGATGGGACAATGAGGGAGGTGAGCTCAGTGATGGGTAATGACGGAGGTGAGCTCAGTGATGGGACAATGAGGGAGGTGAGCTCAGTGATGGGGTAATGAGGGAGGTGAGCTCAGTGATGGGGTAATGAGGGAGGTGAGCTCAGTGATGGGGTAATGAGGGAGGTGAGCTCAGTGATGGGTAATGAGGGAGGTGAGCTCAGTGATGGGTAATGAGGGAGGTGAGCTCAGTGATGGGTAATGAGGGAGGTGAGCTCAGTGATGGGACAATGAGGGAGGTGAGCTCAGTGATGGGACAATGAGGGAGGTGAGCTCAGTGATGGGTAATGAGGGAGGTGAGCTCAGTGATGGGACAATGAGGGAGGTGAGCTCAGTGATGGGTAATGACGGAGGTGAGCTCAGTGATGGGACAATGAGGGAGGTGAGCTCAGTGATGGGTAATGAGGGAGGTGAGCTCAGTGATGGGGTAATGAGGGAGGTGAGCTCAGTGATGGGGTGATGAGGGAGGTGAGCTCAGTGATGGGTAATGAGGGAGGTGAGCTCAGTGATGGGACAATGAGGGAGGTGAGCTCAGTGATGGGTAATGAGGGAGGTGAGCTCAGTGATGGGTAATGAGGGAGGTGAGCTCAGTGATGGGACAATGAGGGAGGTGAGCTCAGTGATGGGACAATGAGGGAGGTGAGCTCAGTGATGGGTAATGAGGGAGGTGAGCTCAGTGATGGGACAATGAGGGAGGTGAGCTCAGTGATGGGTAATGACGGAGGTGAGCTCAGTGATGGGACAATGAGGGAGGTGAGCTCAGTGATGGGTAATGAGGGAGGTGAGCTCAGTGATGGGGTAATGAGGGAGGTGAGCTCAGTGATGGGACAATGAGGGAGGTGAGCTCAGTGATGGGTAATGAGGGAGGTGAGCTCAGTGATGGGTAATGAGGGAGGTGAGCTCAGTGATGGGTAATGAGGGAGGTGAGCTCAGTGATGGGACAATGAGGGAGGTGAGCTCAGTGATGGGACAATGAGGGAGGTGAGCTCAGTGATGGGTAATGAGGGAGGTGAGCTCAGTGATGGGGTAATGAGGGAGGTGAGCTCAGTGATGGGGACAATGAGGGAGGTGAGCTCAGTGATGGGACAATGAGGAAGGTGAGCTCAGTGATGGGGTAATGAGGGAGGTGAGCTCAGTGATGGGGTAATGAGGGAGGTGAGCTCAGTGATGGGGTAATGAGGGAGGTGAGCTCAGTGATGGGGTAATGAGGGAGGTGAGCTCAGTGATGGGTAATGACGGAGGTGAGCTCAGTGATGGGACAATGAGGGAGGTGAGCTCAGTGATGGGGTAATGAGGGAGGTGAGCTCAGTGATGGGACAATGAGGGAGGTGAGCTCAGTGATGGGGTAATGAGGGAGGTGAGCTCAGTGATGGGGTAATGAGGGAGGTGAGCTCAGTGATGGGGTAATGAGGGAGGTGAGCTCAGTGATGGGACAATGAGGGAGGTGAGCTCAGTGATGGGTAATGACGGAGGTGAGCTCAGTGATGGGACAATGAGGGAGGTGAGCTCAGTGATGGGGTAATGAGGGAGGTGAGCTCAGTGATGGGGTAATGAGGGAGGTGAGCTCAGTGATGGGGTAATGAGGGAGGTGAGCTCAGTGATGGGTAATGAGGGAGGTGAGCTCAGTGATGGGTAATGAGGGAGGTGAGCTCAGTGATGGGTAATGAGGGAGGTGAGCTCAGTGATGGGGTAATGAGGGAGGTGAGCTCAGTGATGGGACAATGAGGGAGGTGAGCTCAGTGATGGGACAATGAGGGAGGTGAGCTCAGTGATGGGTAATGAGGGAGGTGAGCTCAGTGATGGGACAATGAGGGAGGTGAGCTCAGTGATGGGTAATGACGGAGGTGAGCTCAGTGATGGGACAATGAGGGAGGTGAGCTCAGTGATGGGTAATGAGGGAGGTGAGCTCAGTGATGGGGTAATGAGGGAGGTGAGCTCAGTGATGGGGTGATGAGGGAGGTGAGCTCAGTGATGGGTAATGAGGGAGGTGAGCTCAGTGATGGGACAATGAGGGAGGTGAGCTCAGTGATGGGTAATGAGGGAGGTGAGCTCAGTGATGGGTAATGAGGGAGGTGAGCTCAGTGATGGGACAATGAGGGAGGTGAGCTCAGTGATGGGACAATGAGGGAGGTGAGCTCAGTGATGGGTAATGAGGGAGGTGAGCTCAGTGATGGGACAATGAGGGAGGTGAGCTCAGTGATGGGTAATGACGGAGGTGAGCTCAGTGATGGGACAATGAGGGAGGTGAGCTCAGTGATGGGTAATGAGGGAGGTGAGCTCAGTGATGGGGTAATGAGGGAGGTGAGCTCAGTGATGGGGTAATGAGGGAGGTGAGCTCAGTGATGGGTAATGAGGGAGGTGAGCTCAGTGATGGGGTAATGAGGGAGGTGAGCTCAGTGATGGGGACAATGAGGGAGGTGAGCTCAGTGATGGGTAATGAGGGAGGTGAGCTCAGTGATGGGTAATGAGGGAGGTGAGCTCAGTGATGGGACAATGAGGGAGGTGAGCTCAGTGATGGGTAATGAGGGAGGTGAGCTCAGTGATGGCGTAATGAGGGAGGTGAGCTCAGTGATGGGACAATGAGGGAGGTGAGCTCAGTGATGGGGTAATGAGGGAGGTGAGCTCAGTGATGGGGACAATGAGGGAGGTGAGCTCAGTGATGGGTAATGAGGGAGGTGAGCTCAGTGATGGGTAATGAGGGAGGTGAGCTCAGTGATGGGACAATGAGGGAGGTGAGCTCAGTGATGGGTAATGAGGGAGGTGAGCTCAGTGATGGGATAATGAGGGAGGTGAGCTCAGTGATGGGGACAATGAGGGAGGTGAGCTCAGTGATGGGTAATGAGGGAGGTGAGCTCAGTGATGGGTAATGAGGGAGGTGAGCTCAGTGATGGGACAATGAGGGAGGTGAGCTCAGTGATGGGTAATGAGGGAGGTGAGCTCAGTGATGGGGTAATGAGGGAGGTGAGCTCAGTGATGGGACAATGAGGGAGGTGAGCTCAGTGATGGGTAATGAGGGAGGTGAGCTCAGTGATGGGTAATGAGGGAGGTGAGCTCAGTGATGGGTAATGAGGGAGGTGAGCTCAGTGATGGGACAATGAGGGAGGTGAGCTCAGTGATGGGACAATGAGGGAGGTGAGCTCAGTGATGGGTAATGAGGGAGGTGAGCTCAGTGATGGGGTAATGAGGGAGGTGAGCTCAGTGATGGGGACAATGAGGGAGGTGAGCTCAGTGATGGGACAATGAGGAAGGTGAGCTCAGTGATGGGGTAATGAGGGAGGTGAGCTCAGTGATGGGGTAATGAGGGAGGTGAGCTCAGTGATGGGGTAATGAGGGAGGTGAGCTCAGTGATGGGGTAATGAGGGAGGTGAGCTCAGTGATGGGTAATGACGGAGGTGAGCTCAGTGATGGGACAATGAGGGAGGTGAGCTCAGTGATGGGGTAATGAGGGAGGTGAGCTCAGTGATGGGACAATGAGGGAGGTGAGCTCAGTGATGGGGTAATGAGGGAGGTGAGCTCAGTGATGGGGTAATGAGGGAGGTGAGCTCAGTGATGGGGTAATGAGGGAGGTGAGCTCAGTGATGGGTAATGAGGGAGGTGAGCTCAGTGATGGGTAATGAGGGAGGTGAGCTCAGTGATGGGTAATGAGGGAGGTGAGCTCAGTGATGGGTAATGAGGGAGGTGAGCTCAGTGATGGGGTAATGAGGGAGGTGAGCTCAGTGATGGGACAATGAGGGAGGTGAGCTCAGTGATGGGACAATGAGGGAGGTGAGCTCAGTGATGGGTAATGAGGGAGGTGAGCTCAGTGATGGGACAATGAGGGAGGTGAGCTCATTGATGGGTAATGACGGAGGTGAGCTCCTTGATGGGACAATGAGGGAGGTGAGCTCAGTGATGGGTAATGAGGGAGGTGAGCTCAGTGATGGGGTAATGAGGGAGGTGAGCTCAGTGATGGGGTGATGAGGGAGGTGAGCTCAGTGATGGGTAATGAGGGAGGTGAGCTCAGTGATGGGACAATGAGGGAGGTGAGCTCAGTGATGGGTAATGAGGGAGGTGAGCTCAGTGATGGGTAATGAGGGAGGTGAGCTCAGTGATGGGACAATGAGGGAGGTGAGCTCAGTGATGGGACAATGAGGGAGGTGAGCTCAGTGATGGGTAATGAGGGAGGTGAGCTCAGTGATGGGACAATGAGGGAGGTGAGCTCAGTGATGGGTAATGACGGAGGTGAGCTCAGTGATGGGACAATGAGGGAGGTGAGCTCAGTGATGGGTAATGAGGGAGGTGAGCTCAGTGATGGGGTAATGAGGGAGGTGAGCTCAGTGATGGGGTAATGAGGGAGGTGAGCTCAGTGATGGGTAATGAGGGAGGTGAGCTCAGTGATGGGGTAATGAGGGAGGTGATCTCAGTGATGGGGACAATGAGGGAGGTGAGCTCAGTGATGGGTAATGAGGGAGGTGAGCTCAGTGATGGGTAATGAGGGAGGTGAGCTCAGTGATGGGACAATGAGGGAGGTGAGCTCAGTGATGGGTAATGAGGGAGGTGAGCTCAGTGATGGGGTAATGAGGGAGGTGAGCTCAGTGATGGGACAATGAGGGAGGTGAGCTCAGTGATGGGGTAATGAGGGAGGTGAGCTCAGTGATGGGGACAATGAGGGAGGTGAGCTCAGTGATGGGTAATGAGGGAGGTGAGCTCAGTGATGGGTAATGAGGGAGGTGAGCTCAGTGATGGGACAATGAGGGAGGTGAGCTCAGTGATGGGTAATGAGGGAGGTGAGCTCAGTGATGGGATAATGAGGGAGGTGAGCTCAGTGATGGGGACAATGAGGGAGGTGAGCTCAGTGATGGGTAATGAGGGAGGTGAGCTCAGTGATGGGTAATGAGGGAGGTGAGCTCAGTGATGGGACAATGAGGGAGGTGAGCTCAGTGATGGGTAATGAGGGAGGTGAGCTCAGTGATGGGGTAATGAGGGAGGTGAGCTCAGTGATGGGACAATGAGGGAGGTGAGCTCAGTGATGGGTAATGAGGGAGGTGAGCTCAGTGATGGGTAATGAGGGAGGTGAGCTCAGTGATGGGTAATGAGGGAGGTGAGCTCAGTGATGGGACAATGAGGGAGGTGAGCTCAGTGATGGGACAATGAGGGAGGTGAGCTCAGTGATGGGTAATGAGGGAGGTGAGCTCAGTGATGGGGTAATGAGGGAGGTGAGCTCAGTGATGGGGACAATGAGGGAGGTGAGCTCAGTGATGGGACAATGAGGAAGGTGAGCTCAGTGATGGGGTAATGAGGGAGGTGAGCTCAGTGATGGGGTAATGAGGGAGGTGAGCTCAGTGATGGGGTAATGAGGGAGGTGAGCTCAGTGATGGGGTAATGAGGGAGGTGAGCTCAGTGATGGGTAATGACGGAGGTGAGCTCAGTGATGGGACAATGAGGGAGGTGAGCTCAGTGATGGGGTAATGAGGGAGGTGAGCTCAGTGATGGGACAATGAGGGAGGTGAGCTCAGTGATGGGGTAATGAGGGAGGTGAGCTCAGTGATGGGGTAATGAGGGAGGTGAGCTCAGTGATGGGGTAATGAGGGAGGTGAGCTCAGTGATGGGACAATGAGGGAGGTGAGCTCAGTGATGGGTAATGACGGAGGTGAGCTCAGTGATGGGACAATTAGGGAGGTGAGCTCAGTGATGGGGTAATGAGGGAGGTGAGCTCAGTGATGGGGTAATGAGGGAGGTGAGCTCAGTGATGGGGTAATGAGGGAGGTGAGCTCAGTGATGGGTAATGAGGGAGGTGAGCTCAGTGATGGGTAATGAGGGAGGTGAGCTCAGTGATGGGTAATGAGGGAGGTGAGCTCAGTGATGGGGTAATGAGGGAGGTGAGCTCAGTGATGGGACAATGAGGGAGGTGAGCTCAGTGATGGGACAATGAGGGAGGTGAGCTCAGTGATGGGTAATGAGGGAGGTGAGCTCAGTGATGGGACAATGAGGGAGGTGAGCTCAGTGATGGGTAATGACGGAGGTGAGCTCAGTGATGGGACAATGAGGGAGGTGAGCTCAGTGATGGGTAATGAGGGAGGTGAGCTCAGTGATGGGGTAATGAGGGAGGTGAGCTCAGTGATGGGGTAATGAGGGAGGTGAGCTCAGTGATGGGTAATGAGGGAGGTGAGCTCAGTGATGGGGTAATGAGGGAGGTGAGCTCAGTGATGGGGACAATGAGGGAGGTGAGCTCAGTGATGGGTAATGAGGGAGGTGAGCTCAGTGATGGGTAATGAGGGAGGTGAGCTCAGTGATGGGACAATGAGGGAGGTGAGCTCAGTGATGGGTAATGAGGGAGGTGAGCTCAGTGATGGGGTAATGAGGGAGGTGAGCTCAGTGATGGGACAATGAGGGAGGTGAGCTCAGTGATGGGGTAATGAGGGAGGTGAGCTCAGTGATGGGGACAATGAGGGAGGTGAGCTCAGTGATGGGTAATGAGGGAGGTGAGCTCAGTGATGGGTAATGAGGGAGGTGAGCTCAGTGATGGGACAATGAGGGAGGTGAGCTCAGTGATGGGTAATGAGGGAGGTGAGCTCAGTGATGGGATAATGAGGGAGGTGAGCTCAGTGATGGGGACAATGAGGGAGGTGAGCTCAGTGATGGGTAATGAGGGAGGTGAGCTCAGTGATGGGTAATGAGGGAGGTGAGCTCAGTGATGGGACAATGAGGGAGGTGAGCTCAGTGATGGGTAATGAGGGAGGTGAGCTCAGTGATGGGGTAATGAGGGAGGTGAGCTCAGTGATGGGACAATGAGGGAGGTGAGCTCAGTGATGGGTAATGAGGGAGGTGAGCTCAGTGATGGGTAATGAGGGAGGTGAGCTCAGTGATGGGTAATGAGGGAGGTGAGCTCAGTGATGGGACAATGAGGGAGGTGAGCTCAGTGATGGGACAATGAGGGAGGTGAGCTCAGTGATGGGTAATGAGGGAGGTGAGCTCAGTGATGGGGTAATGAGGGAGGTGAGCTCAGTGATGTGGACAATGAGGGAGGTGAGCTCAGTGATGGGACAATGAGGAAGGTGAGCTCAGTGATGGGGTAATGAGGGAGGTGAGCTCAGTGATGGGGTAATGAGGGAGGTGAGCTCAGTGATGGGACAATGAGGGAGGTGAGCTCAGTGATGGGGTAATGAGGGAGGTGAGCTCAGTGATGGGGTAATGAGGGAGGTGAGCTCAGTGATGGGGTAATGAGGGAGGTGAGCTCAGTGATGGGACAATGAGGGAGGTGAGCTCAGTGATGGGTAATGACGGAGGTGAGCTCAGTGATGGGACAATGAGGGAGGTGAGCTCAGTGATGGGGTAATGAGGGAGGTGAGCTCAGTGATGGGGTAATGAGGGAGGTGAGCTCAGTGATGGGTAATGAGGGAGGTGAGCTCAGTGATGGGTAATGAGGGAGGTGAGCTCAGTGATGGGTAATGAGGGAGGTGAGCTCAGTGATGGGGTAATGAGGGAGGTGAGCTCAGTGATGGGACAATGAGGGAGGTGAGCTCAGTGATGGGACAATGAGGGAGGTGAGCTCAGTGATGGGACAATGATGGAGGTGAGCTCAGTGATGGGACAATGAGGGAGGTGAGCTCAGTGATGGGTAATGAGGGAGGTGAGCTCAGTGATGGGACAATGAGGGAGGTGAGCTCAGTGATGGGACAATGAGGGAGGTGAGCTCAGTGATGGGACAATGAGGGAGGTGAGCTCAGTGATGGGGTGATGAGGGAGGTGAGCTCAGTGATGGGGTGATGAGGGAGGTGAGCTCAGTGATGGGTAATGAGGGAGGTGAGCTCAGTGATGGGACAATGAGGGAGGTGAGCTCAGTGATGGGTAATGAGGGAGGTGAGCTCAGTGATGGGACAATGAGGGAGGTGAGCTCAGTGATGGGACAATGAGGGAGGTGAGCTCAGTGATGGGTAATGAGGGAGGTGAGCTCAGTGATGGGACAATGAGGGAGGTGAGCTCAGTGATGGGTAATGACGGAGGTGAGCTCAGTGATGGGACAATGAGGGAGGTGAGCTCAGTGATGGGGTGATGAGGGAGGTGAGCTCAGTGATGGGTAATGAGGGAGGTGAGCTCAGTGATGGGACAATGAGGGAGGTGAGCTCAGTGATGGGTAATGACGGAGGTGAGCTCAGTGATGGGACAATGAGGGAGGTGAGCTCAGTGATGGGTAATGAGGGAGGTGAGCTCAGTGATGGGACAATGAGGGAGGTGAGCTCAGTGATGGGTAATGAGGGAGGTGAGCTCAGTGATGGGGTAATGAGGGAGGTGAGCTCAGTGATGGGACAATGAGGGAGGTGAGCTCAGTGATGGGACAATGATGGAGGTGAGCTCAGTGATGGGACAATGAGGGAGGTGAGCTCAGTGATGGGTAATGAGGGAGGTGAGCTCAGTGATGGGGTAATGAGGGAGGTGAGCTCAGTGATGGGACAATGAGGGAGGTGAGCTCAGTGATGGGACAATGAGGGAGGTGAGCTCAGTGATGGGTAATGAGGGAGGTGAGCTCAGTGATGGGGTAATGAGGGAGGTGAGCTCAGTGATGGGTAATGAGGGAGGTGAGCTCAGTGATGGGACAATGAGGGAGGTGAGCTCAGTGATGGGACAATGAGGGAGGTGAGCTCAGTGATGGGACAATGAGGGAGGTGAGCTCAGTGATGGGGTAATGAGGGAGGTGAGCTCAGTGATGGGTAATGAGGGAGGTGAGCTCAGTGATGGGGTAATGAGGGAGGTGAGCTCAGTGATGGGTAATGAGGGAGGTGAGCTCAGTGATGGGTAATGAGGGAGGTGAGCTCAGTGATGGGACAATGAGGGAGGTGAGCTCAGTGATGGGTAATGAGGGAGGTGAGCTCAGTGATGGGGTAATGAGGGAGGTGAGCTCAGTGATGGGGTAATGAGGGAGGTGAGCTCAGTGATGGGGTAATGAGGGAGGTGAGCTCAGTGATGGGGTAATGAGGGAGGTGAGCTCAGTGATGGGTAATGACGGAGGTGAGCTCAGTGATGGGACAATGAGGGAGGTGAGCTCAGTGATGGGGTAATGAGGGAGGTGAGCTCAGTGATGGGACAATGAGGGAGGTGAGCTCAGTGATGGGGTAATGAGGGAGGTGAGCTCAGTGATGGGGTAATGAGGGAGGTGAGCTCAGTGATGGGGTAATGAGGGAGGTGAGCTCAGTGATGGGTAATGAGGGAGGTGAGCTCAGTGATGGGTAATGAGGGAGGTGAGCTCAGTGATGGGGTAATGAGGGAGGTGAGCTCAGTGATGGGACAATGAGGGAGGTGAGCTCAGTGATGGGACAATGATGGAGGTGAGCTCAGTGATGGGACAATGAGGGAGGTGAGCTCAGTGATGGGTAATGAGGGAGGTGAGCTCAGTGATGGGGTAATGAGGGAGGTGAGCTCAGTGATGGGGTAATGAGGGAGGTGAGCTCAGTGATGGGACAATGAGGGAGGTGAGCTCAGTGATGGGACAATGAGGGAGGTGAGCTCAGTGATGGGGTAATGAGGGAGGTGAGCTCAGTGATGGGTAATGAGGGAGGTGAGCTCAGTGATGGGACAATGAGGGAGGTGAGCTCAGTGATGGGTAATGAGGGCGGTGAGCTCAGTGATGGGGTAATGAGGGAGGTGAGCTCAGTGATGGGACAATGAGGGAGGTGAGCTCAGTGATGGGACAGTGAGGGAGGTGAGCTCAGTGATGGGTAATGAGGGAGGTGAGCTCAGTGATGGGACAATGAGGGAGGTGAGCTCAGTGATGGGACAATGAGGGAGGTGAGCTCAGTGATGGGGTAATGAGGGAGGTGAGCTCAGTGATGGGACAATGAGGGAGGTGAGCTCAGTGATGGGACAGTGAGGGAGGTGAGCTCAGTGATGGGTAATGAGGGAGGTGAGCTCAGTGATGGGTAATGACGGAGGTGAGCTCAGTGATGGGACAATGAGGGAGGTGAGCTCAGTGATGGGTAATGAGGGAGGTGATGAGGATGATGGAGGTGAGATCAGTGATTAGGTAATGATGAAGGTGGAAATGGCCGATGAGTGTACGGAGCTCCTCTCTGCGTCAGGCAGTGTTAAGCTCTACATGCCTGAACTATTTTAATGCGGACAATAACCCTGTGAGGCAGGTGCACTCTTTGTTATTTGTTATACAGACGGAGAAACTGAGGCAGGTGGGAATATTCTTATCCTGCAGCCACCTTACTGTCAGTTCTGCCAGGGACGGAGGGCTCAGACCAGGTCCTCCTGGTCTCATTTGCCTCTTCCAGTGTGGCCTCGCTGCGGGCCACCGGGGTGTCAGGCCCAGGCCCGAGTCCCCGGGCCGGCAGGGACTCAGCACACATTTCTGCCCCGGACACCTCTCAGATCCCCGTCTGCTGGCCTCCGAGGCCTGTGGGGAGTCAGCGCCCCTCCCTCCCTCCCTCCCTCCCCTCTGTCCATCCACATCCAGAAACTCCCCCCTCCCCTGCCCCGTGAGGCAGTAGCTTGCTGTACCTTAAAAATGGGGTGCACGGCGGGCAGCTGGCGGTACATGGCGATGCCGAACACCTCGGACACCAGGTGCGTGCGCAGCAGGTGGGTGATGGTCTGGTGGATGTGGAAGTCACTGGAGCGCACCCAGATCTTGGCCAGAAGCCAGTCATATTTTGAATCCGAAGGAAAGAAAATGGGGTTTTCGTCTCCTGGGACTTGGTTGAGCTGGTGCATAGAAGAGAGAAAATACGCTTCACCTTTCATTCCAAACCACCGCTCCCGGAAAGCCCGCTGGGCAGGAAATCCCAGAGGAATCTGGATTCCTTTTTAAATTAAATCTTTATTGTTGAAATATTCCGTATTTCTTTTTATTTCACATTGACCCCTTCTAGCTTGCTCTCCCCCCCCCCCACCCCCCAAGGTCTTCACCACCCTGTGTCTGTGTCCAGGAGACGGGCACACAGCACATGCATACACGTTCCCTCCCCTTCCCTGCCCACCCCTCCCGCCTTCCCTCCGAGATCCCATGGTTTCTCTCTGCTTCTGTATCTCCGGGTCTATTTTATTTATCAGTTTATTTTTTTAATTATTAGATTCCACAAATGAGGGAGACCATGGGGTACTCGTCTTCCTCTGACTGGCTTGTTTCCCTCAGCGTGACACGCCCAGGCCCCCCCATGCTGCCTCACAGTAAGAGGTCCTTCCTCTACTGCTGCCCAGCGTTCCGTGGGGCGAATGTCCCGCCGCTTCTATCCCCCCGTCTGCTGACGGCACCGGGCTGTGTCCGGTCTCGGCTATCACAAATTGTGCCGCTGTGGACACGGGGAGCACACACTCTTTCTGACCGGACTTCTTAGACAGGGACGCGGGGGTCCTGGGAGGGTCTTGGGGGAGGGCAGGTGGCTCAGGGGCCCTTGTGTCCCATCCCAGCGACATCGCTTCCTACCCAGGGACCCGGGGCAACTGCCTGAGCCTCCGGGAGCCGGGGCCACCGTCTGGAATGAGGGGACAGTGTCTGCCCAGCTCACCGGCTCCGGGCCGTGACTCAGGGTGTGAGGGCACCACTTTCCGGGCCCAGGGCCCATGCGGGGTCTCCCGCCGCCCCCACGCCCTCTTCCCTTTCCCGCGGGCTCGCCGCGTCCTGCTTCCCGCCGCCTTGGGGTCTCCCCACCACCCCTTCCCTGTGCTCCCCTTAGAGCTGCTGCCCCCCGGCTCCCCTCAAGCTGCTCCTGGCTCCCTGCTTGCCCCGAGCCTCCGGCTCCCAGGGCTGAGCCCCTCCCGACGCCTGTCCGGCCGCTGTCCCTCAGCCCGGACCCCCGGCCGGGCCTCCCTGCAGAGACCGGGCTGCCTTCCCCCCCGGAGCGGCTCCTCGCTGGGCCAAGGGGACACTTTTCTAAAAAGGAAATCATGTTGAAACAGGCCTTCTTGTTCCGGTAACCTCTCTTTTGTAAAAACTGCTGTTGAAATTTGAACTCGGCTGTTCTTGGCTTCTGTAAACTTGCTTAAATAAGAGGCAGACTGAGACCACTCCCATTTTAGAGAGGCCAGGAACCACGTCCCAGACGGAGTTAGCAATGCTGAGATACGGTCTCACGGCCCATCCCAGCACGTGGGCTTTTTGCAAAGCCCGAGGAAGACCCGGAAGTAAAATCCCATGTTTGGGAGGCAAAGGACTGGAACAATATAAAAGGGAAAGCCTCCTCCATGGTTTTGCTCACCATGCTCACCATGGTTTTGCTCATTGTTTGGAAACAATATACCTCTGAGCCCGTTAATTTGGCTTATCACAGCGTCTTATGTTCAGCTCGCTGATTTACAATATCACAGTGTATCACAGTGTTATGCCAATTTTTAAAAAAACACGCAGTTCCCTCCTACTGCCTGAAAAGAAAGGCCCTCCCTCCTGGTCTGGCCGCCGGCGTCGGACCCTTCCCTTCGTCCCTCCCTCCGCCAGGCCGCTGGCTCTGAGCTGTGCCCATGCCGTAGTCACCGCGCTCACCACCCTCAGCATGATGTCATGTGAGTCTGCAAGGTAGGCGCTCAGCACTCCTGTCTCCGAGGAGGACAGGCGTCTGGGAGGGGGACAGTTACCATGACAATGAAGAGGGGAGAGTGGCGTTCCAGCTGCCGAGCAGGTGAGGGTTGGGCTGAGTGGGGCTCGCTGGGCGGCAGGCCCTCCCAGCTCAGTGTGGCTACAGCCCGGAGACCCAGGAGAGCTGCCGGCGCCTGGGGGCCCTAAACTGGCGGTCAGACTTCCCTGCTCCCTAAGGAAGATGCAGAAAGGCCACCGGGGGGTGGGGGGGCAGCGTGATAAGAAGAAAGCAGAGAGCATTTAGATGAAATCGATGTGTCAAATAGCGGAGTATCCCTGTAGGATTCCACATACAGTCTGGAACCACTGGCTCCTAATCACTCACCTGCCTGCCAGCCTGATGCCCCTAACTGCTCCCCTGCTGACCTGATTGCCCCTAACTGCCCTCCCCTTCTGCCAGCCTGATCACCCCTAACTGCCCCCCACCCCCCCCCCTGCCAGCCTGATCACCCCTAACTGCTCCCCTGCTGGCCTGATTGCTCTTAACAGCCCTCCCCTGCTGGCCTGATTGCTCCTAACAGCTTCTGCCATGGCCCCCACCACATGGCTTTGTCTGGAAGGATGTCCAAAAGATGTCCGGTCTAATTAGCATATTATCCCTTTATTAGTATAGATTCCTGCAATGACATATGAATTTCACACTGAAAGGGACAAGGCCTATAATTGGTTCAGAGTGAGTTTTGCTACCAATAAATTTGCTGCCAATTTTTGAAAAACCTAGCAGTGTTAGGACTTTTTAGATTTCAGGACTGAGGATAAGGGATTGTGGACTGTGTGGGTTAACCCTTAGGGCAGTCTTGGCATGTGGTCAGCACCAGGCAAAATCGGTGGCTGTGATGTCTCTAGCGCCAATGTCTGGCCAAGGGTGGGCTCAAAGTGCTCTTTGCTGAATGCCTGCCGGCCTGTCCACCGAGGGCCCTGGGCCGCCCACCCCCAGGACCTCTGCCAGGTCCCACCTGCTTCCTGCTGTCTGGACCCCAGCTTCCACGGGGTCGCAGATCCCGGTGCTGTGAGGAGGCAGACGGCAGCCAGGAAGGGGAGATGAACCTCTGTCCCCACCTGCTTCCCCCCAAAGGCCCCAGGGCACCACGTCTCCTGCCCGGGCTCCATGCTGCCTCTCGGGGCTCAGTGCCCCAGTCTCGTCACAGCTTCCCCTGCCTCGCCCCTGCTGACGCTGTGATTTGGGGCTCCTGCCCAGGGTTGGGGTGAAGTGTTATCCCAGGGCAGGGCCTCTGCAGACACCTCATCTTGCCAGGGATTTCTCCAGTGGGTCTTGGGGGTGGAGCCCTCCCTGCCCCGTGGACAGCGCTCCCCTGTGAACGCCGGGCAGGAAGCCCTGGTTCTCGTTTCCCGCCCGCCTGGTAGAGCTTCCGGCCTCCTCCCCAGGAGCCGAGGCAGAGCTGCCCCTCCTCTGGGGGTTCCAGTGAGCCTCCCGAGCCCCGTCTGCCGAGGGTGCAGAGCCCCGTCTGCCGGGGTGCAGAGCCCCGTCTGCCGGGGTGCAGAGCCCAGTCTGCCGAGGGTGCAGAGCCCCGTCTGCCGAGGGTGCAGAGCCCAGTCTGTCTGCCGAGGGTGCAGAGCCCAGTCTGCCGAGGGTGCAGAGCCCCGTCTGCCGAGGGTGCAGAGCCCCGTCTGCCGAGGGTGCAGAGCCCCGTCTGCTGGGGTGCAGAGCCCCGTCTGCCGGGGTGCAGAGCCCCGTCTGCCGGGGTGCAGAGCCCCGTCTGCCGAGGGTGCAGAGCCCTGTCTGCCGAGGGTGCAGAGCCCCGTCTGCCGGGGTGCAGAGCCCAGTCTGTCTGCCGAGGGTGCAGAGCCCCGTCTGCCGAGGGTGCAGAGCCCCGTCTGCCGGGGTGCAGAGCCCAGTCTGCCGAGGGTGCAGAGCCCCGTCTGCCGAGGGTGCAGAGCCCCGTCTGCCGGGGTGCAGAGCCCAGTCTGCCGAGGGTGCAGAGCCCAGTCTGCCGAGGGTGCAGAGCCCCGTCTGCCGGGGTGCAGAGCCCAGTCTGTCTGCCGAGGGTGCAGAGCCCCGTCTGCCGAGGGTGCAGAGCCCCGTCTGCCGGGGTGCAGAGCCCAGTCTGCCGAGGGTGCAGAGCCCCGTCTGCCGAGGGTGCAGAGCCCCGTCTGCCGAGGGTGCAGAGCCCCGTCTGCCGGGGTGCAGAGCCCAGTCTGTCTGCCGAGGGTGCAGAGCCCCGTCTGCCGAGGGTGCAGAGCCCCGTCTGCCGAGGGTGCAGAGCCCCGTCTGCCGGGGTGCAGAGCCCCGTCTGCCGAGGGTGCAGAGCCCCGTCTGCCGAGGGTGCAGAGCCCCGTCTGCCGAGGGTGCAGAGCCCCGTCTGCCGGGGTGCAGAGCCCAGTCTGCCGAGGGTGCAGAGCCCCGTCTGCCGAGGGTGCAGAGCCCCGTCTGCCGAGGGTGCAGAGCCCCGTCTGCCGGGGTGCAGAGCCCAGTCTGTCTGCCGAGGGTGCAGAGCCCAGTCTGCCGAGGGTGCAGAGCCCCGTCTGCCGGGGTGCAGAGCCCAGTCTGTCTGCCGAGGGTGCAGAGCCCAGTCTGCCGAGGGTGCAGAGCCCTGTCTGCCGAGGGTGCAGAGCCCCGTCTGCCGAGGGTGCAGAGCCCCGTCTGCCGAGGGTGCAGAGCCCCGTCTGCCGGGGTGCAGAACCCAGTCTGCCGAGGTGCAGAGCCCCGTCTGCCGAGGGGGCAGAGCCCCGTCTGCCGGGGTGCAGAGCCCAGTCTGCCGAGGGTGCAGAGCCCCGTCTGCCGAGGGGGCAGAGCCCCGTCTGCCGGGGTGCAGCCCAGGAAAGGGGGCGGCGGCGCCTACCTGGATGGCGATGGGGACCATCTTGTTGACCAGGTTCTTGTACAGCAGGCAGATGGGAGCGGCCAGGAACTGCAGCGTGCAGGGGTCTGTCTTGTTGGCATCGATGCCGTCCAGCAGCTCAAAGTCCACGATGAAGATGTTCCCTTGCTGCGGGAGGCGAGAGGAAATGTGCCCAAGTCAGTGCCAGCCAGAGACGGCCGGAATGAGGCCCGGAGGGGGGACGGCAGCCCGGAGGCCCCTGCCCGGCGGAGCGGAGGTTTGTGGGTCTGGGTGCCCGGCTCAGAGGCTGGCCCAGCCAGGAGCCCCGGCTGCAGAGGCTTCCTCGCGGGGTGAGGGAGGGCAGTGCCCGACTGCATTTGCTGTACGAGGTCTCCTGCTCCTTAAGGAAGATGCGGAAAGGCCACCCGGGGTGGGGGTGGGGGTGGGGCAGTGTAAAGAAAGCAGAGCTGAAACTGGTTTGGCTCAGTGGATAGAGCGTCGGCCTGCGGACCGAAGGGTCCCAGGTTCGATTCCGGTCAAGGGTATGTTCCTTGGTTGCGTGCACATCCCCAGTGGGAGGTGTGCAAGAGGCAACAGATCGATGCTTCTCTCTCATCAATGTTTCTAACTCTCTATCCCTCTCTCTTCCTCTCTGTAAAAAATCAATAAAAAATATTTTTTTTAAAAGAAGAAAGCAGAGAGCGTTTAGATGAAATCAATGAGCCAAATAGCGGAGTATCCCTGTAGGATTCCAGATACATCAAGTTCAAAACCAGGCAAACACTGTCAGTCACCCTCGGAGAGAGCGGGGAAGGGGGTGTCTTTGGGGCGGAAGTTCTGCAGGGGCGTCTGCAGGGGTGGGTCTGCAGAGGCAGGCAGAGGTCCACAGGGCCTTTGGCCGGGGGTGCGTCCTGGGGCCCGGAGGAGCTGCGGGATCTGGGGTCTGCAGGAGGGTGGGCTCGGGGACCCTGTCGGAGCCGGTGGCGCGGTGGGAAGGGCCACGTGGCGTGGGCTCACTGACTGGCCGGTGTGCCGCGCCAGCACGGCCAACAGTGACCCTGAGTGGCGGCGGCTGAAAGGCTGAGAAGAGAGTGAAGCTGGGTCACGGTGGGACCCGCTCCCTGAGAGACAGCGCTCACCCCACAAGCCATGTCTTTATTTTATAGCCGATGCCACGAGGCAAAATGAGGGCATGGTCAAGATGTTTCCAGCATTCGCATGGGTTTCAATCCCACTCAACCACATGCACCAGAACCATCAAGCCCACATCTCTCAGGCACGGGGGCCACAGGTTCACGCTGACAGCCACAGTTGTTGGCTGTCACTGTGCTGGGGGGCTCTGCCCTCCAGGCCGGGACGTGCACGTGGCCATGAGGACTGTGCCCTCTCCTCAGTCCGAGGCTGGGACCTGTGCAGACCCTGTAGCCGCTCCCCCCAGGCCGGCATTCCCAATGAGCACCCTTCTGCAGTTACTTCGCTTCCCTGCCGAGCAGTGTGCGGGGCTGGGAAAGCAGAGCACTGCCCCTCCCAGGCTCCCCGAGTCCTCCAGAGCCCCCCCCCAAGTGTCCCCGCCTCCTTAGCACGGGTGGGCCAGTCAGACCCGGCTGGGAGTTCTCCTTAAGCCTTCCTTGTGTATGCATGTGTGCGTGTATGTGTGTGCGTATGTGCTTGTGTGTCTGCATGTGTGTGTATGTGTGCGTGTGTGCTTGTGTGTCTGCATGTGTGTGTGTGCGTGTGTGCTTGTGTGTCTGCATGTGTGGGTGTGTTTCAGGTGTACAGCATAGTGGTTAGACATTGGTGTAACTTACGAGGTGATCCTGGGATAAGTCTAGACTAAGGGGACCAAATGTCCCGCTTTTGGCGGGACAGTCCCGATTTTTAACAATTTGTCCCGCATCCCACGGCGTTTTAAAGAAGTCCCGATTTTTGGAAAGAATCTTTTGAATCTTTTGGACTTTTTTAAACCCCTGAGGGACACAGGACAAATTGTTAAAAATCGGGACTGTCCCGCCAAAAGCAGGACATCTGGTCACCTAGTCTAGCCCCGCCTGACACCACAGTCACTGCAATAGTGCCGGCGACATTCCCGGTGCGGCCCCTCACCCCCAGGCTGCCCGCACTGGCCTCTCCCGTTTCCGGTCAGTGATGGGGAGGGCAGCGGGGCAGGGGGCGGGTCCACAGGAGCTTCGGGGAGCTGCGTGTGCACAACTCTGCCTGCAGAGGTCGCAGTGGCCACTGCACTCTGACCGAGGGGCACCGGGACCCGGGAGCTCAGAGCCCGGCTACCATCCTCCTCCTCTGTGACGAGAAGGCCCCATGGTCACCTGGCACCAGCGATGAGTTCTGAGCGGCTGCGGCGCCTGCAGGGCAGGAGCGGGGCAGGGTCGGAGGCGGGGGGCCGCCCTGCAGGGGCCTCTCCTGGTGCATCTGGGGAGGCCCCCCCAGAGGCAGGTGGGAGGTGGGGCTGGCGATCCGTCCACAGGTGGCGCTAACCATCCCGTTTGCCTGGGCCCCAAGGCCAGCTAAGCAAGCAGATGGGTGACTGGGCACAGCAGAGGGCCATGAGTCACCTGGGGGGCCACGGGCCATTCCAGGGGCTCAGTCCCCAGCAAGGAAGGTGCTGACGCCGAGTCCGCCAGACCCACCGTGGATGCGGGACTGTTTGTCTCGGAGCCGCGGAGGGTGGACTGGGGTGAAAGCTGGAACAAGCGCTGGGGGGGGGGGGGGGGCGACATGGGGGGCGGCCGAGGGCAGAGGCAGGTGACACCAACGTGTCAAATTAGAAAGTCCAGAATGTCATGTTTTCTTCTTTGTTTTGTTCCTTTTACCAGTTCTCTCGCCTTTGCAATTGGGTAACAGGGCGATGCCTGGCCCTTCACGGGCTCAGGTCAGAGGGAACTCTGAACTGTAGATACTGGCATCAAAACCACTGGCGCGACGTCCCAGACCCAGCCTCACGGAGCCCAGCCCGCCAGCTCCCCGCCCGCGCCGGACGCAGCCCCGGGCCGGGCAGGAAGCAGCGGCCCGGGCTCTCCCCTCCCGCAGCGGAGCCCGGGGCGCCGGCGCTGCTCGGCAGGACGCGGTTTCCGCCGGGCGCGGCCTGTGGCCTGGACACTGCGGCCAGCCGGGTCCTACCTCCACCTCCTGCTCCAGGGTGAGCTGCCGCTCCAGGCTGCACTCCACCATCTCCGTGGTCACCGGCAGCTTCTCGGGCAGCGCCATGCAGCGCCGGATCAGCACGGGGTTGCAGCCGTTCAGGAACTGGTAGCCGAACATGAGGTCTTCCTGCCAGTGGTTCATGACCCGCTCTGCGGGGAGAGGACAGTCCTGCTCCGCCCGAGGCCTGGGGCGGCCGCCCACCCCCCCGTCCCCTCCCCCAGGGGCCAGGGAGCTGGCTGGCCGGCTCCTGCCCCTGCCCACCGCCGGGCCGGCCGCGGCCCCTCCTGCCCTCCTGGAGCCGGCCCTAGCAGTCTCCGGGGCACCCTTTTCCCGGGCACAGAAATAAAAACAGGCTGATGGGATTGCATGAACCTAAACACCGCACAGCAATGGAAACAGCTTTGCGTAAGGCAGGCTACAGAATGGGAGAAAGTGTCTGCAAAGCAAATATCTGATGAGGGGTTAATGCCCAAAATACACAAGAAGCTCCTACAACTCAACCAAAGAAGACTAATCGCCCATTAAAAGGTGGGCAAAGGACTTGAACAGACACTTCTCCAAAGAGGGCATGCAAATGGCGAGCCGGTGTGAAGAAATGCCCAGTGACTCGACCCTCAGGGGGTGAAAACACCCTCACCCCCGTCAGGAGGTCCCACACAAAACGGGGCCACACCAAAGGCAGCAGAGCACGCGGAGCCCGGAGCCCGCGCTGCTGGTGGGAGTGTGGCCAGGCCGGGCGGCAGCCCGGGCGAGGGGAGGCCGGGCGAGGGGAGGCCTGGAGGCGGCCTTGCTGCAGCCGGGGGGCGGCCCTGCCCACCGCCCGGCAGTCTCGGCACCCCGGGCGCCCGCAGGCACAATCACCAGAAATCGTGTTGCTGATCTTGACGAAGATTTTCTCGAAGTCGGCGAAGTCACTCCAGGAGGACTGGAACATGTGCATGAAGCGGTTGACGAACAGGTTCTCCATCCTGCACGCAGGGCACAGCGTCACCACGGCATCACCCACGGCATCCCCCACGGCATCACCACGGCATCGCCACAGCATCACCCACGGCATCGCCACGGCATCACCCACGGCATCACCCACGGCATCACCCACGGCATCACCACGGCATCACCCACAGCATCACCCACGGCATCACCCACGGCATCACCCACAGCATCACCCACGGCATCTCCCACAGCATCACCACGGCATCACCCACAGCATCACCCACAGCATCACCCACAGCATCACACACAGCATCACCCACGGCATCTCCCACGGCATCACCCACGGCATCACCACGGCATCACCCACAGCATCACCCACGGCATCACCCACGGCATCACCCACAGCATCACCCCCGGCATCCCCCACGGCATCACCCACGGCATCGCCCACGGCATCGCCCACGGCATCACCCACGGCATCACCACGGCATCACCCACAGCATCACCCACGGCATCACCCACGGCATCACCCCCGGCATCCCCCACGGCAGCACCCACGGCAGCACCCACGGCAGCGCCCACGGCATCGCCCACGGCATCGCCCACGGCATCTCCCACGGCATCGCCCACGGCATCGCCCACGGCATCACCCACGGCATCACCCACGGCATCACCCACGGCATCACCCACGGCATCGCCCACGGCATCACCCACGGCATCACCACGGCATCACCCACGGCATCACCCCCGGCATCACCACGGCATCACCCACGGCATCACCCACGGCATCACCACGGCATCACCCACGGCATCACCCACGGCATCACCACGGCATCACCCACGGCATCACCCACGGCATCACCCACGGCATCACCCACAGCATCACCCACAGCATCACCACCGGCATCACCCACAGCATCACCACGGCATCACCCACGGCATCACCCACGGCATCACCCACAGCATCACCCACAGCATCACCACCGGCATCACCCACGGCATCTCCCACGGCATCACCCACGGCATCACCCACGGCATCACCCACAGCATCACCCACAGCATCACCACCGGCATCACCCACGGCATCACCACGGCATCACCACGGCATCACCCACGGCATCACCCACAGCATCACCACGGCATCACCCACGGCATCACCCACAGCATCACCACGGCATCACCCACGGCATCACCCACAGCATCACCCACAGCATCACCACAGCATCACCCACAGCATCACCCACGGCATCACCCACGGCATCACCCACGGCATCACCCACGGCATCTCCCACAGCATCACCCACAGCATCACCCACAGCATCACCCACAGCATCACCCACAGCATCACCACGGCATCGCCCACGGCATCGCCCACGGCATCTCCCACGGCATCGCCCACGGCATCGCCCACGGCATCACCCACGGCATCACCCACGGCATCACCCACGGCATCACCCACGGCATCGCCCACGGCATCACCCACGGCATCACCACGGCATCACCCACGGCATGACCCCCGGCATCACCACGGCATCACCCACGGCATCACCCACGGCATCACCACGGCATCACCCACGGCATCACCCACGGCATCACCACGGCATCACCCACGGCATCACCCACGGCATCACCCACGGCATCACCCACAGCATCACCCACAGCATCACCACCGGCATCACCCACAGCATCACCACGGCATCACCCACGGCATCACCCACGGCATCACCCACAGCATCACCCACAGCATCACCACCGGCATCACCCACGGCATCTCCCACGGCATCACCCACGGCATCACCCACGGCATCACCCACAGCATCACCCACAGCATCACCACCGGCATCACCCACGGCATCACCACGGCATCACCACGGCATCACCCACGGCATCACCCACAGCATCACCACGGCATCACCCACGGCATCACCCACAGCATCACCACGGCATCACCCACGGCATCACCCACAGCATCACCCACAGCATCACCACAGCATCACCCACAGCATCACCCACGGCATCACCCACGGCATCACCCACGGCATCACCCACGGCATCTCCCACAGCATCACCCACAGCATCACCCACAGCATCACCCACAGCATCACCCACAGCATCACCACGGCATCACCCACGGCATCACCCACGGCATCACCCACAGCATCACCCACAGCATCACCACCGGCATCACCCACAGCATCACCCACGGC
Organism: Vespertilio murinus; assembly: GCA_963924515.1. Classification (NCBI taxonomy): domain Eukaryota; kingdom Metazoa; phylum Chordata; class Mammalia; order Chiroptera; family Vespertilionidae; genus Vespertilio; species Vespertilio murinus. The sequence goes on along the minus strand of OZ004714.1, from coordinate 51,063,427 downwards.
ATCACCCACAGCATCACCCACAGCATCACCACGGCATCACCCACGGCATCACCCACGGCATCACCCACAGCATCACCCACAGCATCACCACCGGCATCACCCACAGCATCACCCACGGCATCACCCACAGCATCCCCGCAGGCTGCCTCCCCCTCCCCCTCCCCGCAGCCTCACGCCCGCCTACGGGGCCTCTGGATCCCGCCTGGGCCTCGGGACTCACGCCCGCCCGGGGCAGCTCCTGCCCGGAGCTCTTTGCAGAACAGACACTGGCACCCCCGCCCGATGCTCTCCTCCCGCACCTCCCGGTGAGGACTTGGCTGCCTGCCAGGGAGGACAGTGTGCGGTGCCTCCAAGCCTGTGTGTGCGTGCTTCCGTCCACACGGGCATGTTTCCGTCCACACATGCATGCTTCCGTCCACACGTGCATGCTTCCATTCACACGTGCATGCTTCCGTCCACACGTGCATGCTCCCGTCCACGCGCTCACGCCTTCATTCATTCCCAGGGCGAGCTCCCAGGGACAGAGGCCAGACTGCCTGTGCCGCCGCTCTGCCGAGTCTCCCGGACCTCGGAGGGATGAGCAGTGCAGGTGAATCTGACCCTGGTTCACGTTCTACTGAGGCCTGGCTCGGCCTGGTGCCAAGGAGGACAGCGCCTCCCGGTGCTCGTTACACAGGGCAGCAGGCCAAGCCAGGCCGGGCGCCGGGTGGGTGGACGTGCAGGCCGCGGGCAGTAAGGAGCAGCTCTGAGCTGCCCGCCCGCCCGCCCGCCCGCCCGAGGGGCTCCTGGAGGAGGCAGGTAGGCGTGGGCCTGGGAAGGTGAGAGGAGGCGGAGTCCCCCCCCCCCCCCCCCCCCGCAGAACCCCGGGGGCACAGCAGAGTGTGGGAGGCCTGCCCGAGGCTCACAGCGACACACCCTCCTCCGTTTCTCTCCTTGGCACACACATGGCATGCGGGTACCCATTCCTTCCCCGCTGGCAGGGCTTGCTGCCTCCAGTGTTGAGGCCTCCTCGCATGCCCTGTCTTTTGTGTGTCCTGACTCAGGCCCTTAAGGGCCTTTGCACGTGTGGTTTGCCCTGCAACACCCTGCACCCTCTTTCTGCTCCTGCGCGTGTGGGGTGAGTGTGCCCTGAAGCTCCCGCAGCGTGCCCCCCCTCCTCCTTCAGTTTCACGGAAGCTGCCCCTTCTCAAACCGGGGTGGCCCTGGGACGCTCTCCAGCACCGAGGAGGTCAGGAGGTCGCAGGCACGCGCACCTGGGTGAGCGCCCGCCGCCTTAGCGAGAAGGCGCCGAGTCCCGGCTCTGGCACCAGGGCCCAGGCGGCACGGAGCTGGGGGGCGGCAGAAGCTGGGCCGTGGGACCAGGCCAGAGGCGCTCCTCCAGTGGGTCCCCCCTCCCCCGCCACCCCAGGAGAGCCGAGCAGAGCCAGCAACCTCCCCGGGAAGCAGCCCGGGCTGGGAGGGCCCAGCTCCCCCAGGGCTGCCTCCCAGGGAGGTGGGCTGTCTGTCTGAGCATCGTCAGCGGGGGGAGGTGGGGGGGGTGGGGGGGGTGCGCAGGTCCGGAGCCTCCTCAGCTCTCCCTGACCAGCGGAGGAAGGACTGAAGTCCGGTGTTTTGTCGGAGGGAACCTGGCCTGCAGACTCCCGCCTGGATCTGCCTCAGCTCAGCAAATGCCTTTCCTCCGGACAGATTGCCCGGAGCCCCAGGAGCCACGCTGCTCAGGACAGGGGCCTGGGGCCACAGGCTGGCGACCTCTGTGAGCCCCCGGCCCCCTCAAGCTGCCTGCGGTTACTGGGACACGCAATGCCCGGGGGCGGCGGCGGCCACACACAGCAGGCTCAGCATCTCCAAGTGGGGAGTAAGGCTGGTGGCACCCTTCGGTCCGTGGTGGAGTCACCGTCATTTATCTACCTCCCCCCCCCTCCCCACAGGGCAGACAGAGCTCTGAACCCATGCTTGGCATACACCCATTCTGTCCGACACCCATTCTGTCCTGCACCCAGGCTTGTCCTGCCCCAGGCTTGTTGGGGGCTCCCCTCCAGCAGGCAGGCTGCTGAGGCCCGAGAACGCTATCCACCTCTTCCCTCACCGTCGTCTAGCTTCCTTGTTAGTAACCTCCGGGCACAGAAGCCCTTGTTAAACTAGAGGAAAACCTCTCACGTGGCATCTGAGTGTGGAAAGCACTTGTTTCTGAGGAGAGGCCTTCCCAAGCCCCTACAGCCCCCGAGCCTGAGGTGCCCCAGTGCCAGGCGGTGCCCAGGAAGGAGGCCCGGACGCTGCGCCGTGTGGGGACCGGGAGGGAGTCACAGTCCACAGCCAGCCGCCCCCTGGCGGTGGTCACGGTCTCTGAACGGAGCAGGTGGGTGCGGCAGGCTCAGAGGAGGCTTCAGATCCGGGAAGAAGTGGAGTCAGGGGGGGAAATATTTGCATGGCCCATAGAGATAAACTTTTCTATGCGCGTACAGACAACTTGGATACAGGGACTTAGATCTGTCATTGTGAACGGAGGAGGCTGCACCGAGAGGGGGCACCCAGGGTGTTCGCGGGCACACCGCCGGGTAACGGCGCAGCCAAGCGGACACCCGCCCCGAGCTGCCGCCTGGCCGGGAGGGCTGGAGCTGTTTCCTCTGCTTCTCCTGCTTCTCCCCCCCAACGGCGTCCTCATTTTCCGTTTCGGTTTTGCAGTTTGGGGGAGGGGGGGCCAGGGCGTAAAGCTTACTGCGGAGGGCTGGCCCTGACCCGGGCCGAGCAGGTGGCTCGGAGGAAACGGGTCACCACAGTCACAGAGGGCTGGGAACACTGCCCAGGGGTGAGGCCACTGTGGAGAGCCGTTCTGGTGACTGCAGCCGGGATTCCAATTCCGCACAGGCCGGACTGCGCTGAGCCGTGGCAGGTGACACTGCTGTGGCATAAGCCTCGGGGACACAGAGCAGGCCCTGGGTGTGTGGATTCTATCAGAAACCTTCCGTGCAGCCCTAACCGTTTGGCTCAGTGGGTAGAGTGTCGGCCTGTGGACTCAAGGGTCCTGGGTTTGATTCTGGTCAAGGGCATGTACCTTGTTTGCAGCACATCCCCAGTGGGGGTGCTCAGGAGGCAGCTGATGGATGTTTCTAACTCTCTCTCCCTCTCCCTTCCTCCCTGTAAAAACAAAAAATCAATAAAACATACTTTTAAAAAAAGGAAAGAAACCTTCAGTGCAGAGTAGGCTGCCAGACACGGGTTTGGTGCCCTTTCCCCATCGGACCATCAGGGGGTTTAGCCAAACGGTCTTGGGGTCTGGACAAAAGAACCCCGGATGGAACCCCTCGCTGGGCCCCCAGCCCAGAGCACCGGACTGATAGGGTGCCCACATACATCTGCTGTGAGAAGCAGCGGGGCTGCTGTCTGCTAGAGAGAGCTGGAAATTCAGACACCCTCTTAAAGGGCCAACACACAAAACTGTGTGCGCAGCCACTCATCCCCGGCTCCCTCAGCGGGAGGGCGGCATGGATGGGGGTTGTGTGAGCAGAAGCCAGGCTGGGGGTTCGGGGATTGGAGCTCAGAGGGCAGCCGCCCCGGTTTCTGTGCCGAGTCATTCCCTCAGGCTGCCGAGGACATTCCACCCCTTCTTCCTCTCCTCCTTCTTTAAAAATATATTCTATGATTTTTTACAGAGAGGAAGGGAGAGGGATAGAGAGTTAGAAACATCGATGAGAGAGAAGCATCGACCAGCACAGCCACTGGGGATGTGCTGCAATCAAGGCACATGCCCCTGACCGGAATCGAACCTGGGACCTTTGGGTCCTCAGGCCGATGCTCTATCCACTGAGCCAAACCGGTTAGGGCCCCTTGCTTCCTGACACTGACACGCAGAATGCTGAGCCCTTGGAGCTGTCCCTGCCTCAGACCCCCATGGTCCTGACCACCACACTCCCCTGCTGAAGGTGGGCTTCTGGCCACCCCCCCCCTGCAGCTCCAGCCCCGCAGGCCCCAGTCTGGCCCCCCGCTTTGTGCTGAAACAGCCTTGTTATGAGTCTTCAGGTTGTAACTGTTCAAGCAGGACACCCTGTGCTGGGTTGTGAACCCACTCCACGGCCAAGCTTCCATCAGAAGCGGCGGGAGGCGAGGCCGGGCCGAGCTGCTCCCCAGCCCCTTGCAGCCCTGGCAGCGGAGGAGCTGCCCGGAGCCCCGGGCCCGCCCGGACTTACGCTTTCGAGTAGTTCAGAACGAAGTCCACGCCCTTCTCACTGTCGAACTGGATGTCGCGAGGCAAGTCCCTGTGGCACTTGGCGTCGATGCTCAGGGGGAATCCAGGGTTCCATTCCATCCACCTGGCGGTGAGAGGAGGGGGGCACGGAGGAGGAGGACAACCAAACTGTCATTGGCTTCCTTACTTGCCATGATAAAAATGGAAGACAGTGTAACGTGTTTATAGACATTTTTTTAGATCATCATCTAAGCCACTCATATCAAGTCCAATAATTGGTGAGGGCAGGAGAGTAGGTGGGCTGAGCAAGTACATCGCCTTTTGGAGGAAATTCATTGAACAAGTTCAGGCAAAAGTATTAGACAAAATGAAATTAGAATGAATCAAGAAGTTCCTAAATACAGTACAGAGTGTTCATCTGAAAACAAGAACAAGTCTAATTTTAAACAAACAAATAAATTAACAGAAATATCAAAGGTATTTTCTCAAAAGTCAGGACCCAGAGAGAATGTTCATCATTACTACTATTACTTGTTTTGGGGACTTTCAACCACACAATGAGAACAATGGATCAGTGTAAATCATCCTATCTAATAAAAGAGTAATATGCAAATTGACAGTCATTGCAATACACAAGATGGCTGCCCCCATGTGGTCAAAGATGGGTCCCCATGTGGACACAGATGGCTGCCACAAGATGGCCAGCAGGGGAGGGATGTTGGGGGGGGAGGACCAGGCCTGCAAGGAAGGGCAGTTGAGGACAATCAAGCCTGCAAGGGAGGGCAGTTAGGGGTGACCAGGCCGACAGAGGAGGGAAGTTGGGGGCAAACAGGCTGGCAGGGGAGCAGTTAGACATCAATCAGGCTGGCATGGGAGTGGTTAGGGGATGATCAGGCTGACAGGCAGAAGCGGTTAGGGGCAATCTGGAAGGCAGGCAGGCGAGCAGTTGGGAGCCAGCAGTCGTGGATTGTGAGATGGATGTCCGACTAAACGGGCAGTCGGACATCCCTCGAGGGGTCCCAGATTGGAGGGGGTGCAGGCTGGGCTGAGGGACAACCCCCTAACCCATGCATAAATTTTGTGCACCGGGCCTCTAGTTCTCTATAATGAAAGGCTAATATGCAAATCGACTGAATGGCGGGACGACAGGGTGCTGTGATGCAGTGACCACCGGCATGCATCATAGCAGATGCTCAACGCAGAAGCTGCCCTGAGCGGTCAGTGTGTTCCACAGGGGGCGTGCCGCTCTGCCAGAAGCTGGGCTCACAGCTGGCAAGCTCAGAGGCAGTGGCAAGAGCCTCTCCCACCTCCGCGGCCGTGCTAGAGATGCCCAGCTGCCAGCGTAGGCCCGCTCCCCATGTCAGTCAGACATCCCCTGAGGGCTCCCCGACTGTGAGAGGGCGCAGGCCGGGCTGAGGGGACCCTCCCCCCTCAGTGAACCAATTTTGTGCACCAGGCCTCTAGGGGAAAAGAAAAGACGAAATCATCATCATTGGAGTAGTATGATCAAATAACTAGGTAACTAAAGAGACTTATTAAAATGATGACTGCCAATAGAAGAGTTTAGTAAGGTGTCAATATAAGGTAAATATTTAAAAACGAGTAATTTGTCTTTAAGCAGCAATACTTATTTACAAACAGAAAAACAGTGCACTCAGAACTGTGCAAGCGATAGTTTCCCGGCTACAAAGTAACTTGAAAGAAAAAGGACCGCACGACGAAACTAGAAATTCTGTTGAAGGACATCTCAGGAGATCTCACTGGGTGGAAGGACACACTGAGTCCTAGGTGGACAGATGGACTGTCGCTAATTCAGGCACATGACAATCTATATGTAACCCCGAGAGTTTCCATCATGAAAACCTTTTAAGAAACGTGAAATAGCACAGCAGCTAGTAACATGTATTACAAAGATATGACACCAAGAAAATAATGCTGGGCTGTGGCATAAAAAAATAAAGTAACCACACTTGAAACCTACATGATCCTGCTAACCAATGCCACCCAATGAGTTTAATAAAAATAAATGTTAACATGAAAGTGCTGGTTTGAGCAGCGGCGTGAGCTCTGGCTCCTCCTGGTGGCAGTGAGAGCACCAGCACGCCAGGACGCTGGCACAAGTCTGGGTCTTGCAGCGCCATTTGTGACACCAAAACCAAGAGCAGATGTCCACAGGGAAACAGGCTGGGTGTCCACCAACAGGGAGTGGCTGAGGGAGTTCTGATACATTCCTATGAAGCCAGACATACGTGGCATTTAAGGAGGAAGAAAGCTATGAGACAGCATCTCACTCATTTCATTGACAAGTTGAAAATGTTTCAAGGTGCAAAGTGTGTCCAAGATGTAGGGCAATGGTGACCCTGAGAAACAGTCTGTGGGTGTGATGGTAACCCTGAGAAACAGCTGCTGGGTGTGATGGTGACCCTGAGAAACAGCCTGTGGGTGTGATGGTGACCCTGAGAAACAGCCTGTGAGTGTGATGGTGACTCCTAGAAACAGCTGCTGGATGTGATGGTGACCCTGAGAAACAGCTGCTGGGTGTGATGGTGACTCCCAGAAACAGCTGCTGTGGTGAAAATTGGCAGGAACCCCTTAGAAAACAATTGGCAATATCTACAGAACTTAAAATGTGGTCTCAGACCCTGTAAGTCTCCTTGTAGGAAAGCTCCCTGGAGTGACTCTTCCACGAGAGCAGTGGAGATCACGGGGAAGCTCACTGAAGCGGGCTCAGACTGGTGTTTAAGCCCCAGCCGGAAATAAGAGAGCCCTGAGTCTACAGCAGGAGAGCGGGAGCACGGTGGGGCATCATGGGATGGCACACAGAGGCTGAAACACTGGTGACGCCGTGTGTCCACTGGTCGCTCTCTGAAACAGAGCATGAGTGAGAAAGGAGGCCCAGCACGTCCCATAACTGGTGCCGGTTCGCTGCTGGGAGTGTGCGGCCGCCCAGGCACGTCGTCCCAGGGGGAGCAGGGGTGCGGCCGGCCTGTGCTGGGCCCCGCCTCCCCGCCTCCCTGCCTGGCTGAACCAGGAGGCCGCTGGGCTCACCGGCTGTCTCGCATGGTAGGCTCTGCCTAGCTGTTGCTTTCCTTCCCAACCCCGATGGCATGGATGCCCACTTCCTGTGAAAGAGGAACTCCCCGATTGTGCAGACGGAGCAAAGTGGTGTTTCCTGAGCGGAAACAGAGGTAGGGAGGGGAGGGCACGAAAAGGGCAAATTAGTGGAAGGAGGAAGAACCACAGCAAAAAAAGAGGATTACATCCATGAAAAGGGCAAACCGTCTCACCCAAAAGCCACCTCCCTGGAGCCTGCCAAAGCCCCACCGGACACCGCTCGCTGGCGAAGAGGCGATTCCCAAAGGGTGCTACACACAGCACTCCTTCTGCAGGACGAACTCAGAGGGCCCATTCTCCGGGGAAAAACTGGACTAAAAAGCAGTCATCCCAGGCGCATTATCACAGGACTTCTCAGGATGCTCCACGCCTGTGCAAATGTGAACCCCTGGAGGGCTGTGTGATAGTTTCCCAGACGTGTTCGACCGCGGAACCTAGGCTCCAGAGCACACTGGGAAATACCGGGGCAAGCAAATGCTGCCATTACTATCTCAGTCTGAATTAGTGTGGAGCTGCTGAGACCGGCTGCCCATTCTCCCAACAGGACGCAAACTAGCCTGATTCTCTGGAAGCTGTTTGACAGCATCACCACCTAGGACTCCTTCCTCCCTCGAGGCCAGAAGCAGGTGGGTGCTCACCGTAGGGGCTTTGCCACTGGTGGTTAAAGGAGGAAAGCTCTTTGTTCCCTGGCTATACAAGCTTCCCTAGAGAGTGTAACTCCAGACCTTATGGATTGGCCAGACTTGTGTCTGGCTGCTGTTTACTCTCCGACACTGCAGCTCGGAGCTGCCGCGTTGCCCTGCACAGCAGCAGTTGGCTGACTCTCCTTGGGGGGTAGAACGATCAGTTTATCTGCTCTGCTCTTGATGGACATTGGGTGGCTCCCATTTGCCGACTCTCAGGATAATGCTGCTGTGGACAGCTGTGGGCATGTACCCAGGAGCACAGGCATACAGATGCGGATCCAGGAATAGAATGTCTGAGTCATAGATTATGATGTAGTTTCAATTTTACTAGGTACTAGAGGCCAGATGCATGAAAATTCGTGCAAGAGTAGGCCTTCCTTCCTCTGCCCGCTAGCACTGGCTTCCTTCCAGCATCTAGGACCCAAGCTTCCCTCTTCCGGCTGCCAGCAGGCACCTGGCACCCGGGCTGCTTCCATCCTCATGGCCCAAGGGCACCCAAGACACCACCCACAGGCACCCAGGCCCCAGGCCCCAGGCTGGCTTCCCTCTGGCCCGGCTTCGTCAGGAAGGACATCCAGAATGATCTCCGGTCTGACTAGTATATTACTCTTTTATTATTATAGATTACAAGATTATTTTTCAAAAAGGAATTTTTTTTCACATAAGCATTGAGGATCCTGAGGAGTTCTGTGATAATGGACCAGGGTTAATGGCTTTTTAACCCAGTTTTTCCGAAGAGAATTGGACCTATGAGTTACCATCTTGCAGCAATGTGTCCCTAGCCAGCCACTTTGTTAACATTCGGGTACTGTCAAGTTTCAGTCTTGCCCATCTGGGGTGTGTGTGTGTGTGTGTGTGTGTGTGTGTGTGTGTGTTGTGGTAGTCGTAGTAGGAATAGTGGTACTAGGGATCTAATTAATAGATCTTCATTGCCGTCTTTGGTTCCAAATGAGGCTGAGCACTGTTGTTGTTGTGTTTTTTATGTGTGTGTGTATTTGTTCCTCACATTTTGAATGGTGAGTACTCAAATCGCTTGCCTATTTTTCTACTGAATTGACAACCCTCTTCTTATAGATTTGTAGGGGTCATTGGTATATTATAAATCATAATTCTTGTCCACCACACTGAGAATTGTCTTCTCACCTTTCATGGTGTCTTTCAGTGAACAGAAGTTTCTCCTCGTGAGCTAGGTGATATTGATCTTTTCCTTTATGGTTAGTGCATTTTGAGTCTTTTTTGAAAGAAAAAGGGGGGGGGGGAAGACAGGAGCTAAGAGATGAGAGACACCTCTACAAATCAGAACAGTTAGAAAAGAGGCTGCCAGCTTGGCCGGAATTGGTAAAATTAGGTACCAGTCCTTTGCTTGTGAAGACTGGTCAAAGATTTTTGAAGAGAAATTTGTCAATATATACTAATAACAGTATATATTATTAGTTATTGACTAATTGTTTAATTATTTTTTAAAAATAATTGCCTAATGACTATTTCTGGGCACCTATCCTTGAGGAAAATACTTAAAAATGCACCCAAGCTCCACACAGGATTTCACATTGTTTCAGAAACTTCCAAAGTGTCCAGTTAGACTGGTGTTTAAATAGATTATGGTGCATCCATACGATGGGATATTATATAAAACCTAGAATAATGTTTGTGAAAAGGCTTTTAAAATGTGGGAGGAATGTTCCTGCTGTATCTTTAAGAGGAAGAAAGGAGGCGGAGGCTGCCCATATGTATATGGTGCAATCCCAAAGGCGTCAGCGAGAAAACGGATGGATTACAGTTATTTTCCTGCTTTCGTGCTATTCCCCCTCCTTGGCTTTATTGGATTAGAAAACCTGGAAGCACCACACGTCCCTGGTGAGAAGCTGAACCTCGGAGGAACACGCGGGGAAGCGTGACAGCCGCTGTCCCCACGGCCGCTCCCCGCCAGGACCACACAGCCCTCACACGGGTCCCACTCTCTCTCGGCGGGAGTCTCACACTCACAGGTCCCCGGGGGCGAAGCAGGAAACTAACGGAAAGGAGCCTTGACATAGACATTAGCCGGTGGGGACTGAGGAAACCTGGGGAAAACCTTGTTTGCTCAAAACTCCACAATGACCATCAAACATGGAGGGGCTGGCTACTGCCCACACCACCCGTTTCCATGTGTTATTATCACTATTTTAAAGCAGATTTATTGAGAAATAATTTACACACCATAAAATTCATGCTTCAAAATTATCCAACAGGTTTTTAGTAAATCTATAGAGTTGTGCGTCCATCACCAGAATCTAATTTTGGAATATTTTCATCTCAGATAGAAACCTTGTACCCGCTGATAGTCATTCCTGGTCTCCCATCTCCAACTTCCAGCCCTAGGAAACCACTGATCTATTAAGCGGTGTCCATAAACTTGGCTATTTGGACATTTCATACAAGTAGATTCATGCAACATGTGGTCTTTTGTAAGTGACCTTTTCATTTAGAAGAATGTGTTTGAGGTTCATGCATGGTTAAATATCCTAATTAAAGGGTAATATGCAAATAGACCACACAGTAGAACAATCGAACAACCAATCAAAGCATAATATGCTAATGATAGCTAAGGCTGCTCAACCTCTCGTTATGATGTGCACTGACCACCAGGGGGAAGATGCTTCAACTAGTAGGTTAGTTTGCTGCTGGGGTCCAGCTGATTGGGACTGAGTGAGATGGGCTGGATATGCCCTGGATCCCTCCTGCGGTCCCTCCCCAGTCCAATTGTGCACCGGTGGGGTCCCTCAGCCTGGCCTGTGCCCTCTTGCAATCTGGGACCCCTCAGGGGATGTTGGAGAGCCGGTTTCAGACGGTTTCAGCACCCTTGGGAAGGCACCAGGTGCAGAGCTCATGCTGGTGAGCGCTGCTGCGGCAGCTCGAGCCCTTCCCGATTAGGACTGATTGGGTGCGAGCCCGTGGCAGGCAGGGTGGGGCCGGGATGAGCCGGAGCAGCAGGTATGAGCTGCAGGCTGCGTTGGACTGCGGGTTTCGGCCTGATCCCTGCAGGCCACCCAGAGGGACCCCACCTGTGCATGAATTTGTGCATCGGGTCTCTAGTATAACCATAATACATTACTTTTTAATGCTAAGTAATATTCCACATGTGGTTTATCCATTCATCAGCTAATGGGATTTAGGTTGTTTCCACTTTGGGGTAATTATGAATATACTAGAGTCCTGGTGCATGAAATTCGTGCACAGGGGTCTGTGTTCCACAGCCCAGCCTGTACCCTCTCCAATCTTGGACCCCTTGAGGGATGTCCCACTGCCCGTTTAGGCCTGATCCCAGTAGGATTGGGCTTAAATGGGCAGTCAGACATCCCTTTCACAATCCAGGACTGCTGGCTCCCCACTGCTCGCCTACCTGCCTTCCTGATTGCCCCTAACCACTTCTGCCTGCCAGCCTGATCACCCCTAATCACTCCCATGCCAGCCTGATTGATGCCCAACAGCTCTCCTGCCAGCCCAATTGTCCCTAACTGCCCTCCCTTGATGGCCTGGTCACCCCTAACTGCTCTCCCCTGCCAGCCTGGTTGTCCCCAACTGGCCTCCACTACAGGCCTGGTCTCCCCAACTGGCCTCCCCTGCTGACCCGATCAGCCCTAACTGCCCTCCTCTGCCAGCCTCATTGCCTCTAACTGCTCTCTCCTACTCATTTGGTCCCCCCCCCCCCTCAACTGTCCTCCCCTGAAGGCCTCGTCACCCTAACTCCCCTGTCCTGCAGGCTTGATCGCCCCCAATTACCCTCCCTTGAAGACCTGGCCCCTCCCAACTACCCCCCACTGCTGACCATCTTGTGGCAGCCATCTTGAGTCCACATGGGGGTAGCCATCTTGTGTGTTAGAATGACAGTCAATTTGCATATTACACTTTTATTAGCTAGGATAGAGGCCTGGTGCACGGGTGGGGGCTGGCTGGTTTGCCCTCAAAGGTGTCCCTGATCAGGGTGGGAGTTCCCTTGGGGTGTGGGGTGGCCTGGGAGAAGGGCCTGTGGTGGTTTTCAGGCTGGCCATGCTCCCCAATGACCCAAGCATAGGCTGGAAGCAGGTATCTGGGATTTATTTTTTTATCTTCTATAATTGAAACTTTGTAGCCTTGAGCGGAGGCCAGGGCAGGCCAAGACAGGAGGGAAGTTTGGCTTCTTTTTATTGCTGGGGCAACCCAAGCCTCCTGCTTGCTCCAGCTCATGGCTGCCACCATCTTGGTTGGGTTAATTTGCATACTTGCTCCTGATTGGCTGATGGGAGTGGCTTGTGGCCATAGCAGGGGTACAGTCAATTTTCATGTTCCTCTTTTATTAGATAGGACTAGAGGCCTGTTGCATGAAATTTGTGCATGGGGGTGTCCCTCAGCCCAGCCTGCACCCTCTCCAATCTGGAACCCCTTGGGGGATGTCCAACTGCTGGTTTAGGCCTGATCTTGTAGGATTGGACCTAAACCAGCAGTCAGACATCCCTCTCACAATACGGGGCCGCTGGCTCCTAATTGCTTGCCTGTCTGCCTGCCTGACTGCCCCTAACTGCTTCTGCCTGCCAGCCTGATCGTCCCCTAATTGCTCCCCTATCGGCCTGATCACACCCAACTGCCTTCACCTGCTGCAGCCTGACTCCTCCATAGGGACCTGCCTCCTCTGTGTGACGTGGTGGAGACCCTGGGCCCAGCCTCCACTGTGCATGCAGCCATCTTGTGATGGCCATCTTGTGACAACGTGAGGGCATGACGACCACCTAGGCTATTATTAGTATAGATTGCTATGAATACCTTGTATAATTTTTATGTGTAGAAATATGTTTTCATTACTCTGTGTAGTTACCTAGGAATAGAATTTAGATGTAGAATTCTAGGTCATATGGTAACTCCATTTAAGATTGGCTGCATCATTCTACATTCTACCAGCAATGTATGAGTTTCTCCACATCCTTGGCAGCACTTGCCATTATCTGCCTTTCTTGTTCTAGACACCCTAGTGCATGTGAAGTGGTATTTTATGGTGCTGCCATGACAACCAACAGTGTTGAACATCCTTCCGTGCGCTTATTGACCACTCATACATTTTCTTCGGAGAATGGTCTATGTATTCATTCCTTTTTATGGCTGAAATAGATTCCATTAATGAACATTTGGGTTGAACTTGCCTTTTGGCTATTATGGACAATGCTGCTATAAATATTCACATACAAGTTTTTCTGTGGACATATGTTTTCATTTTTCTTGAGTATGTGCTTACGTGTGGAATTGTACCATTTTACATCCCAACCAGTAGTATATGAGGCTCTTATTTCTCCACATATTTGATAATACATGTTACTTTATTCCATTCTGTGGGTTATCTTTTCATTTTCTTGTGGGTATACTTTGAAGCATAAAAGTTTTAAAATTTGAGGACATCAATTTATCTTTTTTCTTTTGTAGCTTATGCTTTTGTTGCGTGTAAAACCCCTTTGCCATATTGTAATTCTATTTTTAATATTTTGAAGAGTCTCCCAAGAATTCCACTGCTGGGTAATTATCCAAAACACTAATTTGAAAAGATATATGCACTACTATGTTCATTGCAGTGTTATTTACAATAGCCAAGTATGAATATACAACAGGATAAAGAAGATGTGGTACCTATATACAATGAATATTACTTGGCCGTAAAAAAGAATGACATCTTACCATTTACAACAATATGAATGGATCTAGAGCAGCGGTTCCCAACCTGTGGGTCGCTACCCCTTTGGGGGTCAAATGACCCTTTCACAGGCGCCGCCTAAGACATCCTGCATAATGAGATATTTATATTATGATTCATAACAGTAGCAAAATTACAGTTATGAAGTAGCAATGAAAATAATTTTATGGTTGGGGGTCACCACAACATAAGGAACTGAATTAAAAGGTTGCAGCATTAGGAAGGTTGAGAACCACTGATCTAGAGGGTATTGTGCTAAGTGAAATAAGTCGGACACAGAGAGAAAAATGCCTTATTATTTCACTTATATGTGGAATCTAAAGAACAAAATAAACAAACCAGTAAAACAGAAACAGACTAATAGCTATAGAGAACAAATTAATGGTGTTAGATGAGAGGGGCTGGGGGCTGAGTGAAAAAGAGGAAGGGATTTTGATGGGTACAAAATAGTCACGAGGATGTAAAGTACAGCACAGGGGATACTGTCAATAATGTTGTAATAACTATGCTTAGTGCCTGGTTGGTACTAGACTCATTGGAGGGATTACTTCATATATTATATAAATGTCTGCCCACTATGCTGTACCCTGAAACTAACATAAAATAATATTGAGTGTCAACTATAATTGAAAATTCTTTGTGAAATCCAAGGTTATGAAGGTTTACCCATGTTTTCTTCAAACGTTTATAGTTTTAGCTCTTACATTTAGGTATTTGATCCGTTTAAATTAACTTATGAATGTGGTGTGAGGTGAGGTCCAAGTTCATTCTTTTACATGTGGTTTTTCACTGGTTCAGTTTATTAAAAAGAGCATTTTCCTCCACTGAGTTGTCTTGCTACCTCTGTTGAAAATTAATTGACATAAGCCGAGGTCGGTTTGGCTCAGTGGTAGAGCGTCGGTCTGCGGACTGAAAGGTCCCGGGTTCGATTCCGGCCAAGGGCATGTACATTGGTTGCGGGCACATCCCCAGTAGGGGTGTGCAAGAGGCAGCTGGTCGATGTTTCTCTCTCATCGATGTTTCTGGTTCTCTATCTCTCTCCCTTCCTCTCTGTAAAATATCAATAAAATATATTTTAAAAAAAGAAAAAAAGAAAAAAAAGAAAATTAATTGACATAAATATAAAGGTTTGTTCCTGAACTCCCACTTCTATTTCACTGACCAACTGTCTTGATTACAGCAGTGGTGTAGCAATTTTGATATTGAGAAGTATGAGTCTTTCAGCTTTGTGTTTGTTTTTTTTTGTTTTGTTTTGTTTTTTAGATTGTTTTGACTATTCTGGGTTCCTTGCATTTCATTATGAATTTTTGGATCTGCTTGTCAATATCTGCAGTAAAGTCAGCTGGGACTGTGGTAGAGATTGTGTTATGTCACTTTGGGGAGTTCTGCCCTTTAAACAATATTAAGTCCTCTGATCCATGAGCATGAGATTTCTTTCACCTTATTTAGATCTTCTTTTTGATACATGAATCATTTTATTCATTAACAAAATTTAAGACTTTCACTGTTACTCATTAATCATTTTTTAATTATCTTTATTGTTGAAAGTATTACAAATGTTCCCTTTCTTCCCTCATTGACACCCTTCACCTTGTCCCCTTGCCCTGCCCCACACTACTGTCTGTGTCTTTAATTATCTTCAACACTATTTTGCAGTTTTCTTAACTTTTGTTAAATTTAGTTATAAATATTCTATTGCTTTTGATGCTATTGTAAACTGAATTGTTCTCTTATTTTTATTTTCAGATGGTTGATTTCTAGCATAAAGATAAATAATTGAATTTTGTATATAATCTTGTATCCTGCTTTCTTATCTGCATCTGTATTCATAAGAGATCTCGGTGTATAGTTTTCTTTTTTTGCGATGTCTTTGGCTTTGGTATAATACTTGTCTCATACAGTGAGTTAAGACTTGATCCCTCTTCTATTTTCTGGAAGAGTGTATGTAAGATTGGTACGAATTTTTCAAATGCTTGGTAGAATTCACCATGAAGCCACGTGGGCCCGAGTTTTTCTTTGTGGGGTATTTTAAATTGAACACTTCAATCTCTTTGCTTATAATTGTTCTACTAAGATTATTTCATATTGAGTGAGTTTGTCAGTTTCTGTCTTTCTGTGAATTTGTCCATTTCATCTCAGTTATCTGATGGGTTGGTATACAGTCATTCATAGTATTCCTTTGTATTCATTTTAATTTCTATGAGTTGGTATTGATGTTCCCTCTCTTCTAATTTTAATAATTTGTGGCTTCTCTTTTTTCTTAATCTTTAGCTAGAGATTTGCCAATGTTGTTTTGGATTACGCACCACTTTTATAATCAGATTATTATCAGAAGACATAAAAAGTGAGGGTAATCCTTACAACTGGAGGTGAGGGAACATCAAGATAAATTCAAGCTTTTGCTGCCCATTCCTCCTAAATGCCAGTATGGTTGAACCTGAGACTTATTATTGTTATTATTGTTTAAAGTGTTAAATATATTTCCTTTTCCCCATAATTCCCTTCACCACCTCTGCTTGGAGTGGTGGTTGGGGGAAGCTTAGGGACCTGTGATCACTCAGCAGCAGTGATGGGCCTTAAGCTGTGGGCGGGGATCATCTCATACCCCGGCCCCGAGACAGAGGAGACCGGGTCCCAGCCATTCGGCTGACGGCGTCACTCACCTGTACAGTTTCTGCCGTGTTTCCAGTTCCTTGCGCCTGTGCTGCTTGAGAATGTGGATTTGGTCATCGCCGGGCAGCTTGGCTGTGGGGAAAGGCACGTGTGAGAAGAGCCTGAGGCCGATGACATCAGGCCAAAGCCAGGGCTTCCCTCTGGCTCCTGGCCCGGCTTCCCACGGACCCTCTTACTGGAGCCTCAGAACTCTGCTTTACTGAATGGGACTCTTACTGGAGCCTCAGAACTCTGCTTTACTGAATGGGACTCTTACTGGAGCCTCAGAACTCTGCTTTACTAAATGGGACTCTTACTGGAGCCTCAGAACTCTGCTTTACTGAATGGGACTCTTACTGGAGCCTCAGAACTCTGCTTTACTAAATGGGACTCTTACTGGAGCCTCAGAACTCTGCTTTACTAAATGGGACTCTTACTGGAGCCTCAGAACTCTGCTTTACTAAATGGGACTCTTACTGGAGCCTCAGAACTCTGCTTTACTAAATGGGACTCTTACTGGAGCCTCAGAACTCTGCTTTACTAAATGGGACACAGGCAGGTTGAAGGCTACTCAGGGTCACACACCTAATTAGTAGGTTTGTGCACAAGACTCAAACCCCACGCTCCTAGTCACTCCTTTTCCAAAAGACAGCGCCAGTCTTTCCTGCTGCTCGCTCCGCAGCTGGCACCTGCGCCGGGCCTGCGGATCCCCCGGTGCAAAGCCAGGCCTGTTTCCCAGGAGGCTTTTCGGGCAGACCGAGACTCTCTGTCCCCTTCCCACAGGGACCGTGGGTGCCCAACTCTGGCCACCTGGGGACTTTCTCCCTTCCGCCCGCCCCGCAGGACATCGCTCTGCAGGAGTGCTGGCGCTGGGGCGGAGCCGGCTGCCTCTCCGCGTGCTTTGTGGGGTTTCTGTAAACCGCTCCCCTCCCTGCAGCCCCCGCGGCCCCTGGGCCCGATAGCAGCAGCTACCCCTGGCTCTCATGCTTCCAAGCCCAACTGGCTGCCTCCTGGAGGAACGTGTGGCTTAGGATCCAACGGACAGAAGCCGACACGCCCCACTCCCCGTGCTGCCTGCTCAGAGGACGGGACGGGAGCGGCACCTAACTCGGAAGCAGGACATGGTGTCCTGGAGCGCCGCTTTAGAAGGGGCACGCCTGGCGCCGTTGCCTTGGCCTCCTTACAGGGGAAATGGAGGTGGAGTGCCTATCTCAGGTCCTGGAGGGATGTGGCCAGAGAGCACAGCAAAGCCCCCACGCAGTGCGCGGCCCCAGGAACCGCCCAAGAAGTGGGAACAGTGGCCATCGTCCGTATATCCCCATGGGCCTGAGCCCCCTCTCCTCCCTCTGAGCCTGGCCGCCAAGTCTCTCATCTCTCATTCAGGAGTGGGCGGGCGCTGGGTGTGAGGGGGACAGGCGGGGGGTGGCAGAGGGACAGAGGCTGGACGGCGAGTGCCCTGTTATTGTTATTTCAGGTGACAGCAGTGGGCACAGTCACCATGTTCCTGAGTGTCAGGGGCTCCAGGCTTTCAAATCTCCCATCCCATCAGAGACTGATGTTTTTGTAAAACACAATATAAATTAACTACTAAAAACAAAAATGAAAAATAAGCCCAAGACGTTCAACAGGCATGCCCTGGTTTTTTACCAGATGCAGTAGCCACAGACTTTTCCTGGCCAGCTGCTCAGAAAGCTGGCCTGCTCCCGTCTCCGGCTCCCGCAGGCAACGGCCCCGGGCGCAGCACACCCTCCGCCCCGTGGCCCCCGACCCCAATCGCAGGCCTGTGACCCCCTCCTGGGGTCCGGGGCACAGAGCCTCTAGCTCCAGGCCTCCAGTTCAGGCACTGGCTTGGAATTTGGCGTTGTAAGTAAGCCCGTGTCAGAAACAACGAGTGTGGCCGGGAGTTTGGGAGCACTGGGTAGAGAGGGGCCTTTTCCTCCTTCATTTAGTATTCTTAGCTGAGAAGGACCGGTAATCACTCTGTTTTATCTACTGGGCAGGACTTGGGTGGAGAGCAAGTGAGCCGGCAAGAGGAAGCCGTTGTACTGGGAATGCTAGAGGGCGCAGTGGCAGAGGCTGCAGCCCCTCCGCGCTCTGGGGGTGCGTGCCACCTGCAGGCTTATCTCTCCAGGTTTGGAGTGAGCACACTGCAGGGCCAGGATGTGAAGTAATGTGAATGGCGCCTGCAGGCTGAGGCTGGTGTGCAGAAAGCGGGCGGCGGGCCGACCTCTGCCCCGTGCTTCCTGTGCACCGGCCAGCCACGTGCCTCCCGTGCAGATCGGCTGCCGAGGCGGCGCCGGGCTGGGGATGCACGGGTGAGGGGCCTGCTTCAGAGGGCAGATTTCAGGGTCTTTTCTCTTCCAATGGAAAGGGACTTTGCCTTTAACACCCGGTGACGGGGAACCCAGCCTGCCCACAGCCTCCGGGTGGGGCCCTGCTGTGACGTCACCCTGGGCGGTGTGGGCTGGGTGTCTGCCATCTGCAAAGCGATGCACCTGGAGAGCTGCCCGGTGAGGGGTACCCCCAGGGGCACTGGTGACTGGGGAGCCTAGTCACCCCTGGAGAACTACCGCTCTGGGACCCCACGCTGAACTGCCTGGGGCCTCGGGCTCCAGCCAGGAAGCCGGCTGTGAGCTGGGAGCCGGGCTGGGAGCCGGGAGCCGGGTTGGGAGCTGGGAGCTGGGAGCCGGGCTGGGAGCCGGGAGCCGGGTTGGGAGCTGGGAGCTGGGAGCCGGCTGGGAGCCGGGAGCCGGGCTGGGAGCCGGGAGCCGGGCTGGGAGCTGGGAGCCGGGCTGGGAGCCGGGCTGGGAGCAGGGAGCCGGGCTGGGAGCCGGGCTGGGAGCAGGGAGCCGGGCTGGGAGCTGGGAGCCGGGCTGGGAGCTGTGAGCAGGGAGCCGGGCTGGGAGCTGGGGCACGTTCACGCCTCCCGCAGGCCTTCGAGGCCCAGAGCAGAGCCCGCCGGGGCCGGGGTTACTGCGCCCACTCGTGGGTGCAGCTCGCTGGGAGGGCTGGAGTCCCGGTCCAGGGAAGCTGCTCACCTCGGCCGTCCCTGAGCACCACCTCGCCCTCCCCGGTGAGCCAGCGGTAGCAGGGGAACTCGATGTAGTCCCCCGAGGGCGTCTTCAGCGTCACGTACTTCAGGTACCAGTCGTCGTGCAGCCAGTACTTGCGCTTCTCGATTTTGATCAGCTGGATGTCGCCCAGCTCCTCGTCCACCGTCACGTCGTAAGAGTCCACCTGCGGAGGAGCAAAGGCAGGTGAGGTCGCTGAGGCCGCGGGGCGGGGTCTCCCTGGGGCCCCGCGCCAGTGTCTGCAGGTGCCTGTCCTCCGGCTGTGGCCGTGGGGCCCGGGCTCAGGCCTTTCTGGGGCACCTGCCAACCCGGATCCCACCAACCCTGAGCTTTCCCTCGGCCGGAGCCCGGAGCCCTCGGCGGGCAGGGCCGGCCGGTGGGGGCGGCTGTTCCGTTCGTGGTGCACGCGCCCCAGGCCTTACTCTTCTCCTGCCAGTAGCACCCGAGCGACTTGGTCAGGAAAATGAGAAGTTGGGTGTCGTCAGAGACCTCTCGCCTCGCAAGCTGTGGCGGCCGCAGGCGCCGGACGCTGGGCTAGAAATCAGAAGCCGCCTTCCTGTGCGCCCTGCGGTCTCGGCCTGGGCCCGGGGACAGGGAGCCAGGTGTGTGCGAGATGGCACTTCCCCGCAGTGAGGCTGGTCTGGGCAGGGTGGCGGCTCCAGGGGAAGTGGCTTTTCTGTGGCTCGGGGGGCTGAAGTGTCCGGGGTTGATGCAGGCAGGCCGGGGTGGGGCTCGGGGGAGGACAGCCATTCCCAGGAGCAGGGGCAGAGCATCCTGGCGGACACCCCCCTGGGGAGGAGGGCCCGCGCCCGGGACTGTGAGGACGGCGGGGCTCTCGGCCTCGGGGCTGGGCGGCTCTCCGAAGCAGGGCCGCTGTCCGGATGGGTGGTGACCCCCACGGAGAGGAGGGGCACCTCCCTGAGGGCCGGAAGAGCAGGGCCCAGGCTTCCCGCCCGCCCTGCAGGCCTGGCAGAGGGCTTTGGAGTCCCACCCAGGATAGACAGACGGAGCCGACAGGGTGGTGGCGGGGCTGGAGGAATACGCCTGCCAGTCTGGCGGGTCGCTGACCGGCCCCGGCTTCAAACTCAGTGCTCAGGAGGCGAGCAAGCATCTGAGGAGTTCAGCCCCCGCAAGCCAGCAGTCTTTCAGGCATGAGATCTGGCTACTGCGGCGTGGGCACCCACGGGAGACACTGCCGGAGAGTCACAGAGAACAGAGACAGGCTCCCAGCACACCGCTGGGTCCCTAGCATCAGTCACAGTTCAAGCCTTAGGAAAGCCCCGCGTCGCTCCCTCCCCGGGGGCCGGGCCGGGGGCTGCGCTGCCGCCTGTTTGCCTCGACACGATGAACTCCGAGCCCATTCCGCAGTGGACACCGCCAGCAGTGCTGGCCCCCACCCAGCCCGCAGTCCATGCAAAGCTGGGCGTCGCTGCGTGGATGGTTCCCGTTTCTCAGAAGGAAAGGCTCACAGAGGTCAGGCAGCTGCCAGGCCGGGCGCAGTTGTGGCCGCGGGACTGCAGTCCGCACCTGTCTGGTGGCCCGGCCAGCGGCCCGCTGCCGAGGCCACAGGCGGGAAAAGGCCGGACAGGGAGCCGGTGCCCCGGCCCTGAGCCCTCGCTCACTCCTCAGGGAGTATGACGAGGCAGCGCGGGTGGGTGGAGGGCTCAACAGCTTCCTCGGAGATGGCGTTTGAGGCAGCTCTTGGGACTTAGTCACATGTCAGAGGTGCGGAGAGCGGGAGGAGCGGGATGGGAGGGCCGTTTCCGTTAGGAAGGGAGAACGCGAGATCCTCCGGGCTGGAGCCTGGAGCTCCCTGGGCGGAGGTGCGGGAGCTGCGGGCAGACGCCGGAGAGGGACGTGGAGCCGGGAAGCATGGCCTCCACCAGCCTCGGTGTGTGGAAGGACCACCGGGCTGATTTCACTGGCTGCTCGGGACTCTTTTTTTTTCTTTTTTAAAAATATTTCAGCAAAGTGTTGGCTGGCCATTTTCATCTGACTTTTGTGTCAGTGTTTTAAGGAGGGTTTCACTTTCTCTGCCCGGAGTCCTGCAGTTGCTGTGACAGGGACCTCTGCTGGGGCAAGGACGGGGGGGGGGGGGGGCAGACACAGGCAGCCTGGGGGCCCGTCTTGGGGGGCAGGTGGGGGCTGATGGGGCGAGTGGGGGCTGGGAGGGGAGAGGAGGAGGCTATAGAGCAGAGAGAGAGAGGGAGAGACTGGGGTAGAGAGGAGAAAGGGGGCAGTGGTTAGGGAGATGGAGGGGGAGAATGGGTGAGCAGGAGGAAAATGGGAGCCAGAATGGAAGGGGGAGTTGGAGCAGAGAAGAGAGAAATTGGGGTTTGAGGGACGGTGGGAACAGGGGGTACAGGAATGAAGGGAGAAGAAGCGGAGGCAGATGTAGGGAAGAGAGGGGGCAGAGAAGAAAGACCGGGGATAGGGATTGAGGAGCAAGAAGAAATGTTTATTTCTCATTAATGTATCCTGAGAGTGATGAGTTCTAGAATGTATTCTTCATGAATGTATTATAAGAATATTCACAGAAAATATTCAAGAAGTATATATATAACTGTAAGAATTGCTTACACTCCCTGAATATTTTCCAGGATAACTTATTGCGCTTAGCTTTCCTAAAAGTGCTGCCACAGAATGAAAATGGGTCGAGTGAGATTTCCCAGAAACCTTCTACCTGCTGCAGCCACGCCATTTTCCCCGAGTTTTTTCCAATCACCAGAGTGAAGGACACACGCCAGTTGGCTGAACTGGCCCAGACTTGGGCTAGTCCTGGGCTCTCAGGTCTGCAGTCAGGCTGCCCCCCCGACACCGAGGCCCAATGTGGGGGGCTGTTTCCGGGAGAGTCTGACCAGCGAAGGACGCCTGAACCTCTGCAGGCTGCTGGGGAGAGCAGCCGGGACCTGTTTTTTTTAATCTAGAAACACAAGCCAGTCTTCTTGGTTATCTGGCTGAATTGTGCAAGGGTGGGTTGGGGTGTTGACCCGCCGATGACCTGGGGATGTCTGATTGGTTGTCTGGAAAGAGTCATTACTGCCGCTGGTATTGACCGTCACGACTGCCACACTTTTCTCATAAAATGGACACCTTTATCTTCTCAGCAAGTACTTCCTCTAATTTTTTCTTTCACCTTTACCCAAAAGGGACAGATCGTGCGTAAAGAGACACCGGCTGGAGAAGGGGGAAGTGGCCCTGGACTGTGCAAGACGGTGTGGAGTAACTTCCCGTCAACAGAACTTTCTCAAAAGCTGATTTTTCCGGAGAGCCTTTCCCAGCCAGCTGGTTCCCAGCGTGGAGCAGCCGACCGCCCGGCGCCCGCTCCCTCTCCCACCCCATGGAAATGCGAATGCAAATCGCCCCTGAAATTTGCTTCTGAGGGGTTGAATCACAAGGGCATTTAAATGAGTTCTCGGGTCGGAGGGCAGAGGCGAGGGAGGGGATACTGACGGAGCGGTGCCTCAGCCCGCTGCCCACAGCCTGTTTGGGTCACACACGGTCTTCCGGCGCCGGGCGCACCGTGAGGACCGCCGTGTGTGCGTGTGAGACAGGGCGGGGCGGCCTGCTAAAGGGGAAGCAGTCTGCATCCTTCGTCCTCCCCGAGGTGTGGGCGTCCATCGGTAACAGACGTAATCAAGGTGCTTCAGAAAGGACACGGGGCGTCGTCTCTAGCCCTCCTGTTCCCTCCTGTTCCCGGGGCCAGGTCCTGGGCGGCAGCCAGCACCCGGAGGTGGTCCTCGCACCAACACCCGTCTCTCCGTGAAGGAGCTCGACCCTGGCTAATCCAGGGTGGGGCAAACGTAGGTTGACAGTTGTTCTTATGGGAAATAATACAGCCCTGGCCGGTCGCTCAGTGGTTAGCGCGTCAGCCTGCTCACAAAAGGGCCATGGGTTTGATTCCCAGATACCTGAGTTGCAGGTTCGATCCCTGGCCCCAGGCGGGATGGGTTCAAGAGGCAACCAATCAGACAACCCATCTCTCTCATGGATGTTTCTCTCTTCGCCCCTTTACCCTTACACACACCCTCCTCCCCCCCCCCAGCCCTCCCTTCCACTGGGTGGGGAAAATATCCTTAGGTGAGGATTAACAAAATAAACAAACGCTAAAAGGAAATCATACAAGAATAAATAATGATACAAGAGTAAACCGTTTTTGCGAACTCACACCTGTAAGCCTGCATTTGGCCACCTGTGTGCTGAGCTTGGCTAGGTGCCCGTCCCCCAAGGATCTAAGCGGGGATCGAAGGCTCCGGAGCAGCACCCCCGCCCGAATCTGGGCCCGGGAGCGGGGCTATGGCTTCGGCGCTGGGCTCGCAGCCCTCGAGCCCCCGCGCACTGAATCCACAGCGTCCGGCGGAGCCCTGTGAAACCGCCGCTGTCTGTCCGGCGGAATGGGCTCGGAGCGATCTTATACGGTTCCACCTTATGATCCACGGGCGGCGGGAAGACGCTTTGCGGGGCCTAACGTGCCGGTCCCGTTCGGGGGCTGGGGCGGGGGAGCAGCACTCCCCGGGCGGCGGCGGCCCGGCCCTGGCACCGCCCGTGCGCGGCACGGAACCGGGATCGGACCGGCCGCGGGACCCCAGCAGCCCGCGGCCCAGTGAGGACACCTGTGCGCGTCACCAGCACCTGCCAGCAGCCTGGGTGCGGTGCAGCCAGGTCCTCTAGCTTCCTGCACCCCAGCCCCGGGTCTCCGGGAGGAGGGGGAGTCCCCCCGCCCCAGCCCTCACACGGGGACGCCCCTGTGCACACCCTGCTGCCTCCCCTCCCCTCCCCGGCTCTCCTGTTCCCCCCAAACACCTCCGGGACCGTCCTGAAGCCGCAGCCGCTCAGTGTGGACACTTCTGCTGGCACATTCGGGGAAACTGAGGCCGGGGGGGACAGTGAGCTAGTGGGCAGGCTCGGGTGGAACTCAGGTCCCCGGACGCCCGCCCCGCGCTGTCCTCTCCGTGCTCTCTGCTGGCACAGCGGCCCCCTCCGGGCCCGAAGGAGCCTGGGCCCGGGTGTGATGGAGATCGACCCGGACCCTCCCCGCCTGGAGGGAGCCTGGCCCGGGTGTGATGGAGAGCGACCCGGACCCTCCCCGCCTGGAGGGAGCCTGGCCCGGGTGTGATGGAGAGCGACCCGGACCCCCGCCTGGAGGGAGCCTGGCCCGGGTGTGATGGAGAGCGACCCGGACCCCCGCCTGGAGGGAGCCTGGCCCGGGTGTGAGGGAGAGCGACCCGGACCCCCGCCTGGAGGGAGCCTGGCCCGGGTGTGATGGAGAGCGACCCGGACCCCCGCCTGGAGGGAGCCTGGCCCGGGTGGGCACGGAGAGCGACCCGGACCCCCGCCTGGAGGGAGCCTGGCCCGGGTGGGCACGGAGAGCGACCCGGACCCCCCGCCTGGGCGCAGAGCCGCACCCTGGACCGGACCGACCGCGGTCCCACGGCGGCCTGGGCGCGCTTCCCGGCCGGCCTCCCGGAGGGCTGCTCCGGTGGGTGGTGGTCCCGGCCCTCCTGCCGGGTCTCTCTCTCTCTCTCTCTCTCTCTCTCTCTCTCTCTCTCACACACACACACTCACACTCACTCACACACTCACACACACACACACACACACACTCACACCCGCCCCCGCTCACCGCGCCGCGCTCGAAGTCGTTGTAGAAGGCCTTGTCCAGCAGGTGCCTCTCGCTGCAGCCCGCGGTGCCCACGAGGCTCAGGTAGATGTAGTCGTCGGTGCCGGCGAACCACTGGCTGCCGGTGGCCACGGTGACCGTGTAGGAGGGCATGGCGGCGGCGGCGGCGGCGGAGCGGCTCGAGCTGGAGCCTCCGCGGCCCCGGGCGCAGTCCGACCGGCCCGCCCGCCCGCCCAGGCCCCGCCCGCCGCCCCGCCCCGCCCCGCGGCGCCCGCCACCCTCCGGCCCGCCGGCGGCGTCCGCCCCAGCATCCGGGCCCGGGGCGCCCCAGCTGCCACCCCTCACCCACCATCCCTCCTCCATGCACCCCTCCCTCCTCCATGCACCCCTCCCTCCTCCATGCACCCCTCCCTCCTCCATGCACCCCTCCCTCCTCCATGCACCCCTCCCTCCTCCATGCACCCCTTCCTCCTCCATGCACCCCTCCCCCCTCCATGCACCCCCCCTCCTCCATGCACCCCTCCCTCCTCCATGCACCCCTCCCTCCTCCATGCACCCCTCCCTTCTCCATGCACCCCTCCCTCCTCCATGCACCCCTCCCTCTTCCATGCACCCCTCCCTCCTCCATGCACCCCTCCCTCCTCCATGCACCCCTCCCTCCTCCATGCACCCCTCCCTTCTCCATGCACCCCTCCCTCCTCCATGCACCCCTCCCCCCTCCATGCACCCCTTCCTCCTCCATGCACTCCTCCCTCCTCCATGCACCCCTCCCTCCTCTATGCACCTATCCCTTCTCCATGCACCCCTCCCTCCTCCGTGCACCCCTCCCTCCTCCGTGCACCCCTCCCTCCTCCGTGCACCCCTCCCTCCTCCGTGCACTCCTCCCTCCTCCATGCACCCACCCAGCCCCTCTCTCTGTTACACTCCGCGCTCTCACTCCCGCTCAGCTTCCCCTCCTCCCCAGGAGCGGATGGGGCTGGGCTCCGGGACCCCAGAAAACCGGCTCCCCCCAAGTTCCCAGGCGCGGGAGGGCGCGGGGACAGCCTCCCCTGCGGCGCGTTCCCGTCGGAGCGGAGGAGGGAGCACCGGGCCGGGCCACCCCGAGCCCACCGGGCGGAGCTGGGACCTCTGTCCGCCGCCCCGCCACGCGCTGGGCTGACTGCCGCTCCGGGTGCAGGTGGGACCCGGGGGGACAGCGGCCAGCCGGGCCCGGGCCGTGAGGCGGCCGGACACAGTGAGAGGCCGGCAGCCGGGAGGGGACGCCGACCAGAAAGCCCACATGTAGCCCTTCGGGGCGTCCTGAGCGAGGGCTGCGGAGCGCGCAGGCGGCGGGGCTGGGACACCCGTGGGAGTGGACCCGAGGCTGGACCCGGGGAGGGGATGTGAACCACAGGGTGCTCCACAGTTAGAGCTGGTGTGGGGGAACCCACTCCCCCCCCCCAATCTGTTGACTTTGTAGGTGAGGGGCGGGAGCCTGGGGAGGGCGGTAGGGGAAGGCTCCGGGCCCTGGAAGGCAGCTTCCCAGCTGCTCTGTCTGACCTGGTCTCACCAGCCTCTCCATCCCCTACGGCCTCACCCCCTCCCTCCGGCCACACTCCCCGAAGAGCCGGACTAAATTAAAGCAGCCCATTCCACGCGTGTCAAGCCACCTGCTTTGTGCGCGCATTCGGACGGAGGCGGTGAGAGGCGGACAAAGGTGCGGGCCGCAGGCAGGCCCCGATTCCGGGAGCCTGGGCTGCGCCTGGTGGCAGATCCCGCCCCCGCGCAGGACCAAGCCTCTGGGCAGAAAGAGGCTCTGCTCCGCCTCTGCACCCGGGGTGAGGCCGATGGCAGTGCCTCCGGCTTTACTCTTCCAAAGACGGGAGCCAAGGGGTTATCATTATTTTTATTACTAGAATGTAACTTATTTTCCTGTTGCACATCCTGCTGATCAAGTTTTGTTTTTGTATTTTTTAAGAAAATGATTCTTGATTGTTGAAAGTATTACATAGGTCCACTTTTTCCCCCATTAACCCCTCTGCAGCCCACCCTTGCCCTCGGCCCGGCCCCCTGTGTCCTTGGGCCAGGCATTTACTAGTGGGCATGCAAGGTCCTTGGTTAATTGCTTCCCATCCACCCACCCGCCCCCACCTTCCCTCCAAGATTCCACACGCTGTTCCATGTCTCTGGGTCCACTTTGTTCATCAGTTTATTGTGTTACTTAGATGCCACGTGGCATGTGAACATTCTGGAACATTTGTTTGCTGGAAGTTTTTATTTTTTATTTTTATTGTTATTGCTGTTTCTATGTCATCAGTATTTGCCTGTTTGGGTTTTCTGATTCCTCCTGTTCCGTTTTGGGAGATTGTATTTACCTAGGAATTTGTCTGTTTCACTCACATTGTCCAGCTTATCGGCATATAGTTGTTCATTGTATTTTCTTACAATCCTTTGTATTTCTGTTGTGTCGGTGGTTACTTCTCCATTTTCGTTTCTGATTTTATTTATTTGGGTTCTCTCTCTGTGTTTCTTGATGAGTCTGGCTAACAGTTTATCAATTTTGTTTATCTTTTCAAAGAACCAGCTTTTGGCTTCATTTTTTTTTCTATTGCTGTGTGTGTGTGTGTGTTATTTATTTCTGCTCTAATCTTTTTTTTAATTTAAATACTTTATTGTTTAAAGTATTACATAAGTTTCCTTTCCTCCCCATTGAACTCTCCCCAGCTGCTCCCACCCCCAGCACATGCCTTACTGTCTAAGTCCATTGGTTAGGCTCATATGCAAGTCCTCCAGTTGGTCTCTTACTGCCTCTCCCCGCCTCTCCCAACCCTGTTTCCTCTTAGTTTGGACAGTCTGTTCGATGCTCTGTGAGTCTGCTCTATTTCTGTTCGTCACTTTATGTTGTTCATTATATTCCACAAATGAATATCATGTGATATTTACCTTTCTCTGGCTGGCTTATTTTACTTAGCACAATGCTCTCCAGGTCCATCCATGCTGTTGCAAATGGTAAGAGTTCCTTCTTTTTTACAGCAGTGTAGTATTCCATTGTGTAGATGTATCACTGTTTTTTAATCAACTCATCTGCTGATGGGCATTTAGGCTGTTTCCAAACCTTAGCTATTGTAAATTGTGCTGTTATGAACATCAGAGTGCATATGTCCTTTCTAGTTGGTGTTTCTGATTTCTTGGTATATAGTCCTAGAAGTGGGATTACTGGGTCAAATGGGAGTTCCATTTTTAGCTTTTTGAGGAAACACCATATTGTTTTCCACAGTGGCTGCACCAGTCTGCATTCCCAACAGCAGTGCAAGAGGGTTCCTTTTTCTCCACATCCTCCAGCACTTGTTATTTGTTGGTTTGTTGATGGTAGCCATCTGACAGGTGTGAGATGGTACCACATTGTCATTTGGGCTTGCATCTTGTGGACGGTTAGTGACTTTGAGCATGTTTTCACATGTGTTTTGGCCTTCTGTATGTCCTCTTTTGAAAAGTGTCTGTTTAGGTCCTTTGTCCTTTTTTTTGATTGGATTGTTTATCTTCCTTTTGTTAAGTTGTATGAGTTCCCTGTAAATGTTGGAGATTAAACTCTTATCTGAAATAGCATTGGTGAATATGTTCTCCCATGCAGTGGGCTTTCCTGTTGTTTCGTTGATGGTTTCTATTTTTGTGTAGAAGCTTTTCATTTTGATGTAGTTCCATTTATTTATTTATTTTCTCCTTAGTTTCCATTGCCCTAGGAGCTGGAAGGTTTTTTTTTTTGTGTGTGTGTTTTATTTTTATTTTTATTACTGTTTCACTTTCATCAGTAGTTATCAGCCTATTCAGGTTTTTTTATTATTATTATTATTCTTGTTTGAGTTCTTATTCTTCAATTTTGGAAGCTTGTATTTTTCTAGGAATATGTCCATTTCCACCAGTTTGTTGGAGTAGAGTTGTTTGTTTGTTTGTTTGTTTTTATAATCCTTTGTATTTATGTATTCTCAGTTGTTACTTCATCTCTTTCATTTTTTATTTTGTTTATTTGACCCTATCAGCACAGTGGTTTCACGACTCTTTCCAGCCCAGATCCCTGATCCTACCATTATTCAGGCAGCCTTTGCCCTTTCCAGCTGCGAATTGTCTCACCATCTGTTTACTTTGCCAATTTAGGTGGATGTTATTTGATTTAGATGGTTCTTTTATCTGCTCTAGGATAAGGCTTGGGACACATCTGCCTATTCAGCTGCCATTTTTCCTTCTATCAGCTCTAATCTTTATTATTTCCTTCCTTCTACTTACCATGGGCTTTTCTTCTTGTGGTTCTCTTTCTAATTCTTTAAGTTGTAGAGTTAAATGGTTTATTGTTGCTTTTTCTTATGTTGTGAGGTAGGCCTGTAGTGCTATGAATTTACCTCTCAGGACTGCTTTTGATCTGTTCCAGAGATTTTGGATTGTGTTTGTTTATTTTCACTTGTTTCCAGCATTTTTTTGAAAATTTCTTTATTGATCTCCTTGCAGAAAAAGCAATTATAAAAATTACATTACACATTTTAAAGCATTTAAAAACACATTGTATGTTTAATTTCATATCATTTTCCACTTTTCTTAATATTACTAGAGGCCTGTTGCAGGAAGATTCCTGCAATAGGGCTTCCTGCTACAGTCGCTGCCCCTCCTCCTTCCCTTCCTTCTCCCCTAGCCCACCTGCTTTCATCCCTTCTCCCCTCCCCACTTGCTTCCCATCCTTCTCCCCCAGCCCACCTGCTTTCCTCCCTTCTCCCCAACCAGCTTGCTTGCTTCTCTGCAGCTTCACTCCCTCTGCAACACTTGGCTTCTTTCTACACCATCTTCAATCTTTGCTCTGACCTGGATATGCAAATTAACCGCCATATTGGTTGGGTTAATTTGCATACTCATCCTGATTGGCTCGTGGGTGGGGCTTGTGGTGTAGCAAAGGTGCGGTCAATTTGCATGTTTCTTTTTTATTAGGTAGGATAGCCTATTTTCCTGTGGAAATTTACTTTTTAAATACTTTAAAGACTGTATATATTCAATTATATGGATATTCCACCATTAATTAATTAATGCCACTATTTTTGGACATTTAGGTTGTTTCACCCATAAATATTGTGATGGTACCTATTTTTTGGTTTAAATATTAATTTTTATAATAGGAATTTAGAAACCACTCAAAGTGTATGAACATTTTGAGACCTTTGTTACATGATATTAATCTACTTTTCCAAGGACTGCAGTAATTGACATATATGCCATTTACTCTCATGCAGAACATGGAATGTTTGCTTCATAGAAACTTTGCCATAATGGGATAATTTCCAAAATATCTCTATCTTTTTCTCACTGTCCCTGCCCTGGTCCAGACTTTCAGCATTTCCTGTATGAATGGTAACAACAGCTGCTACCTAATAATCCCTCTACCTCTAGTCTAACTGCCTCCTTCTCTTCCTTGAATTCTCTAGCCAAAAGTCAGTTGTACATGAAATGAGTGAATTGTATGGCATGCTAACTACATCTCAATAAAGTTGTAAACATGTTAAAATAAAGAAAGCAAAGATAGCTACCAAGAAGGACTTCTGGTGGCTAACTGGGCTCAAGTGAAAAACAAAACTGTGACATAGATGGCATCCTCTCACTGTCTTACTTAACATTCATCATTGCCTGGTTGGGAAAACAGTTGACAAATAAAAATTGTATATATTTAATATAAACAGTGTGAGAGTTTGATATATAGACACATTGTGGCATGATTACCACAATCAAGCCAATGACTTCATTCATCACTTCATAGTTACCATTATTTTGGTACAATGAGAACACTTACATTCTACTCTATTAGCATATTCAAGTATAAAGGACAGTGTTATTACTTACTAGGGGCCCAGAGCACAAATTTGTGCACCTTGAAAGGAACTGTGGGCCACAAGGCTGCAGTGGGCACTGGGGCGGGTCTTGACCCATCCTCCATGCCCTGCCAAGCCTTTTCTGCCATGGCACCTGGAATCCTGTCTGCTGGCATCCCTGCTCCCACTGCCGCCATTCTCACATGCTGAGGGCGCTGGCCCTGCTCGCACTCGCTGATGGCATGGAGCGACTGGGGCCGACACCAGCAGTGGGTAAGAGCAGGGCCAGTGTCATCAATGGATACAGCAGCGGCTGTTGCCCTGATTGTCCTTCAGGAACAGGGAGGTGGAGAAGCCCTCAGGGGTGATCGGGGTCGGCAGCCACCACTTGCATCTGCTGATGGCAGCCACCACTTGCATCTGCAGTGGGTGCAAGCAGTGGCTCTGGTGCTGGCAGCAGGTACAAGCACTGGGCGTGACTGTAGTACACAGGAGCAAAGAATTTTCAGTAACCACTAGAGGCTTTCCCCCATGACAGCGACCCATGACCTGCCTTGGCCTGGTGGCCCTGCTCACCTGCTCCACCATCCTGCTGTGGCTGATGCCCGCCATGTTCCGAGCTCTGCCTCCTGCTGCCTATGCCTGCCATGTCCTGCATGTGCCTTCTGCTAGTCAGTGCCCATTATAGTGACTGGTTGTTCAGTTGTTCTGCTCTTCAGTCTATTTACATATTAGCCTTTTATCATATAGGATAGTCATAATGTTGTACATTAGATTCCAAGAACTTATAACCGAAACTTTGTATCCTTTGATCAATCTCTCCTGATTTTTCCTACTCCCAAACCCTGGTAATTATCACACTACTCTTTGTTTCTCAGTTCAATTTTCTTATATTCCAAATATAACAGAGATCATACAGTATTTGCTTTCTGTGTCTGGCTTATTTAGCATAATCCTACATAATAAAAGCCTAATATGCTAAGAGTCTGATTAGTTGTCCATTCAACCAATCAAAGTATAATATGCTAATGATATGCTAAGGCCACTCAACTGCTTGCTATGATGTGTACTGACCACCAGGAGGCAGACTCTCCAACTGGTAGGTTAGCTTGCTGCTGGGGTCCGGCTGATTGGGACTGAGCAAGATGGGCCGGACACACCCTGGAGCCCTCCTATGGTCCCTCCCCAGCTGGCCAAGCTCCCTTGTCCCTCCCCAGGCCCCAACTGTGCACCAGTGAGGTCCCTCAGCCTGGCCTGTGTCCTCTCACAATCTGGGCTGAGAGACTCCCCACTGAGTGCACAGATTTGTGCACTTGGCCTCTAGTGTTCTCATATTCATTCATATTGTCACAAATAGCAGAATTTTCTTTTTTATGACTGAATAGTATCCCTGTGTGTGTGTGACATTTTCTTTGTCCTCTCATACACTGAGAGTCACTTCAGTTGTTTCCATAACTTAATTATTGTGAATAATGCTGCAATGAACATTATTTAAGATCCAGTTTTCATTTTCTTTAGATATATTATTGAACTGGGGTTGCTGGATCAAATGGTGGTTCTCTTTTTAATTTTTGAGGATATTTATGCCGTTATCTATAGTTGCTGCATCAATTTACATTCCCACTCACCGTGTACAAGGGTTTGCTTTTCTCCATATCCTAGGCAGCACTTGGAATCTTTTGTCTTTTTGATAATAGCATCCTGACAGATGTGAGGTGATATATCATTATAGTTTTAATTTGCATTTTTATAATGATTAGTGCTGTTGACCATCTTTTTATGTACCGGTTTCCCATTTGTATGTTTTCTTTGGAAAAATGTCTATTCAGACCTTTGTCTATTTTATAATTGGGGTGTTTAGTTTTTTTTTTCTTCTTGAATTGAATTAGTTATTTACATATTTTGAAGATTAAACCCTTATCAAATATTTGGTTTGCAAATATTTCTCCCATTCAGTAGGTTACATTTTCATTTTGTTGATGGTTTCTTTTGCTGTGCAGAAGCATTTTAGTTGGATGTAGAGTTGTAGACCCACCTGTTTACTTTTGCTTCTGTTTTCCTGTGCTTTTGATGTCATATCCACAAATTATTGCCACGACGTATCTCAAGAAGCCTTCCTCCTACATTATCTTTGGAAAGTTTTAGAGTTTTAAGGTGTTATGCTTAAGTCTTTTGTTGTTGTTGTTAACCTTCAGCCAAGGATATTTTCTCTATTGATTTTTAGAGGGAGTAGAAAGAAGGGAGAGAGGGAAGGGGGAAAGAGCGAGAGAGAAACATCTATGTGAGAGATACATTGATTGGTTATCTTCAGCACATGACCAGACCCAAGCGGGGAATTGAACCTGCAACCCAGGCATGTGCCACTGACTCAGAATGGAACCTGCAATCCTTCAGTGTGCAGGCTGATGCTCCAACCATGGAGCCATGCTTTCCAGGGCATTATTCTTAAGCCATTAATCTATTTTCAGTTGATTTTGTATATGGGTCCAATTTCATTCTTTGGCTTAGGATATTCAGTTTTCACAAATAGTTTAGTGAAGAAACTAAACTATTTTTCCCCATTGTGTATTGTTGGCACCCTTGTCATAGATTAGTTAATGGTGTATATATGGATTTATTTCCGGACTTTTAATTTTGTTCTATTCGTCTATGTGTCTGTTTTTATGCCAGTACTCTACTGCTTTAATTATGATAGCTTTGTAATACAACTTGACACCAGAAGTATAACACCTCCATCTTTGTTCTTCATTTTTCAAGATTGCTCTGGGTATTTGTGATTCCATATGAATTTTGGGATTTTTAAAAATATTTCTCTGAAAAATGCTATTGTTATTTTAATAGGGATTACATTGAATCCATAGATCGCTTTGTGTAGTATAAATATCTTAACAATAGTATTCTAATCCAAGAGTATGAGATATCTCTCCATTAAAATTTTTTTCCGAATTGATTTTTAGCGGTAGAAAGATCAGTATCACCATGAGAGTGAATTACATTGATTGGCTGCCTCCTGCATGCCCACCCCCTACCCATACCAGGGATCAAGCCCCCAATTAGCTCATGCCCCGACTGAGAACTGAACCAGGAAACCTCTTGGTGCATGGGATGATATCCAAGCAACCGAGTCACACCAACCAGGGCATACTTTCCCACTTTCTGGATGTCATTTATTTCTTTCATCATTAATTTTTCAGTGAACAGATAT
Organism: Vespertilio murinus; assembly: GCA_963924515.1. Taxonomy (NCBI): domain Eukaryota; kingdom Metazoa; phylum Chordata; class Mammalia; order Chiroptera; family Vespertilionidae; genus Vespertilio; species Vespertilio murinus. The sequence goes on along the minus strand of OZ004714.1, from coordinate 51,029,379 downwards.
TCCAGCTCCTTGGTTAAATTTATTCCTAATTATTTTACTTCTTGATACTACTGTAAATAAAGTTGTTTTCTTATTATTTTACTAGTGTATAAAATACATTTAATTTTTGTACAATAATTTTATATCCTGCCAGTTTGCTGAACTCGTTTACTAATTCTAATGGTTTTGATTGTGTGTGTGTGTGTGTGTGTGTGTGTGTGTGTGTTTCTTTTGTGTCACATGAAAACAGAGATAGCTTTATTTATTATTTATCTATTGGGATTCCTTTTATTTTGTTTTCTTGCCTAATTGCCGTGGCCAGAACTTCTAGGAAAAAGTTAAATAGGAAGTTGCAAAATCAGGCATTCTTGTCTTGTTTCTGATCCAAGGGGTGAGCATCTCTAGTCTTTCATCATTAAGTATGACATTAGTTGTAGGTTTTATATAGTTTCCCTTTATCTAATTGAGAAAGCTTCTTTTATTCCCAGTGTTTTGTAGTGTTTTTTACCATGAAAGGGCCTATCTCTTCCCTTCGATCCTTCTTCTCCTTTCCTCTCCGACTCCCAGTCTCCTCTTCCAAGAACAAGGGTTGCTTCTTCCATGGGGCCTTCCTTGAATCCCTCAGGCAGAATCAGTTGCACCTCTTCTGAGCTCCCACACTTGGTTCATGCCCACGGTTTGGAACATGCCGCTCTGTCTCCCTCTCTCCCAGCATGTTCTGGAAGCCTGAGGACGGGGAGTGGACCTTGCTCGACCCTCCGTCTCCAGCACGATGCCAGGCTCAGAGATGCTGTAAGCAGACCCTAGGTATGTTGAGTTAATGGAGAGCTTGCAACTTGCCGAGAAGATATGGTTTTTGAGGTTGGCAAGGCAGACAGGCAGCATGGGCCTAAGCTCAAGAGAGCAGCTCTGACTTCCCCAGCAACTGGTCGTATGATCCCGTGTTTACAGAAAGCCCTGCAGCCACCGCTTTCGTAACGGCACAGGACGAGTGTGGCTCGCCGCAGGCAGCACGGCCCTGGCGCCCTCGCTGGCCAAGGACGTGGTCAGGGACAGGTCTGTCCGGTGAGTCATTTTCCTCTGGTTTTGTAGGACCGCGCCTGCTTTTGGTCGGTTTCTAACATTTATAGCTCTTTGCAGATTCTCATGCATCATGAAACGCTGACTGCCACTGAATATTAAAAAGAAAACGTTCATCAGAGATTCAGAGGAAGAAAAACAAATCCATTGTCCACCTGCCCTGCGGTAGAGGACCTCGTAGTTCAGGGTGGATGTTACCAGCTCCTCCTGACCCAGCCCATTGCTTGTTTGGGTACCATGTGTCCTGTTCCGGGAAGAATAAGAGGGTAAAGACTGTAAGTCCTGAGGAGCTCCTGTGTATCCAGAGTGTCCCGCTGGAAGCACAGGCCAGGGCAGCTTCCTCGGCCTGTGACCAGCCTGTGGGGAGGACCGGGTTCTCACCCTCCCCCTGCGCGTGCTTCCCGCTGTCTCTTCCCCCAAAGCTGTCACATTAGAGTGGGGTGAGACACCCAGCACCACTTTTCCTAGGTCTGTGCTCTCCTAAAGCCTGCACAGGTTACCCTCCGGGGCTCCCCTAAGACCTCTGTTTCACTGAGGAGGACGAGGCTGAAGGACGTCTTGACTAAGCACAAGGACACTTTTTAATCCGCGAAGGACAAGATCTCAATAGACGTGTTATATTTGTTATCTGTGATCATTTTTTCAAAAAGGAGAACAGTTCTCATACTCAGGCTGACATTAGTTAATCACCAGAGATGATCTCTATGAGCCCCAACTGAACGAACAAGATAAGCAACTCACTCCAAAGGGTCTGAGCATCATCGTCTTCCTCGGACAGTCCTGTCCTCAGACCCATCTGTAAGGGTCCTGGTTCCCCCTCTCCCTTTACTCCGCATGAGTTTCCTTCAAGGCACTGACCACCATCTGGCATTGACTTCCGTCCTTCCTTCTTCCTTGTTCATTGTCTGTCTCCCACTGCAGGTGGCACAGTGCGAGATTTTGCCAGTTTTGTTCACGTGCACATGTGTGATTCCCACAACAAGGATTTGTGGTAACAGTGAGATGGGGAGAGAGGAAACTAATAATTTTTAGGTACTCATTGGTAGGAAATTTTACATATTCTACCTCATTTATTCTTTTAAAAATATATATATATTTTATTGATTTTTTACAGAGAAGAAGAGAAAGGGAGAGTTAGAAACATCGATGAGAGAGAAACATCGACCAGCTGCCTCTTGCACACCCCCTACTGGGGATGTGCCCACAACCTAGGTACATGCCCTTGACCTGAATCAAACCCGGGACCCTTCAGTCCGCAGGCTGACGCTCTATCCACCGAGCCAAACTGGTTTCGGCTCATTTATTCTTATAACAGCCCCAGGAAATATATATTGTTGCTAAATTTTACAGAGAAGAAAGCCCAAGTTCAAACATCCCCTGCGTGGAATTGTGTGTTTCTGTGTGTTTCTGTGTGTGTGTGTGTGTGTGTGTGTGTTAAAATGTATGTGAGAACTGCAATCATAATTCCAGAAAGGCTCCTAAGAGTTAAAAGATCTTGTGCTCGCTTCGGCAGCACACATACTAAAAAAGAGTTAAAAGATCTTAACCAGGGAAAACGTCCCGGCATGATGGAAACCCAGTACCAGAGTTAAGTAATCATGCATGTGATGTTGGCTCATGTTTACTGGGGCCTCGTGCTGCCAGGTACTGTGCTGGGTGTCCCCCTTGGGCAGGTGCTATTCTCACCCTCATTTCACCGAGGAGAGGGCTGAGGGAAAGAGGGACATGTAATGTTCCACAGAGCCAGCAAGTAGCGGAGGTGGGATTTGAATCTTGGCAATCTTACTACAGGGCCCCAAATTTTAACTAAAGATGTGTGGGGGGGGGTGTGGGGTGTGTGAGGGAGGTGTGATTTGTAAAATGAATGAAAACCAAACCAAACCAAACCAATACTCCCCCCACCCCTACCCCCCAACCCCCTCCCACTCCCGCCCCCGCCCAGGCTTAGATTTAGAGTGTAAGCCACTTCGTTAGTGAGAATGGTGATAACAGTATCAACTAACCTTTGCACAGCACTTTGCATATCACAACATCTCCTCTGACTTCCTTGTGCTTCCCACGATGACTCTGAGCCCCGGCGGGGTGTGTGCCTGCAGTTCCTCTTAGCCGACGGCTGGGAGGGGGGGCTTCGGTGGGGAAATGACTTGCTCAGTGAGTCTATTGCACGAGGCGGCCTCGCTGGCTCTCATTTAGCTTCTTGCCGCTGCAGGATGGAGGTGGTGGGATGTGACACCAGGTGCCGGCTCCCTGGGTGGGAGGCGAGTCTGGAAGGAAGGATCCTGCTTGGGGGAGGGAAGCCGAGGTGGAGGAGGTGGATAAGGAAGGGCGTACGTGTACCCACCCAGCTTCGTGGACAAGCACTTTACGTCTTTGGTTCTGAGGGCTGGTGTGGCCAGGACCCTGCGGTCCTGGGCCGGCAGAGTTAAGAGCTGCTCCAGAGTGAGCAGGGAGGAGGAGGAGGCATAATTTTTTTTTTAATTTTTAAAATAAATCTTTGTTGTTCATATTATTACAAATGTTCCTCATTTTTCCCCCTCCATTGCTCCCCTCCACCAAGTTTCCATCCCACCCTCTGCCCTTTCCCCACCCCCCATTGTCCTCATCCATATGTGCAGTTTATGTTCAGTCTCTTCCCGCCCCGCCCCACTCCCCATTTCCCCGAGAATCATCAGTCCACTCCCCTTCCATACCTCTGATTCTATTATATTCACCAGTTAATATTGTTCATCATGATTTTTACTTCCCTTGGTTTTTAGATTCACTTGGTGATAGTTATGTATTTGTTGTTCATAATTTTTATCTTTATTTTCTTCCTCTTTCTAAAGAACCCCTTTTAGCAGTTCATATAATTCTGGCTTGGCAGTGATGAACTCCTTTAGCTTAAATTTATTTGTGAAGCTCTTTATCTGGCTTTCAATTCTGAGTGATAGCTTTGCTGGGTAGAGTATTTTTGGCTGTAGGTTCTTGCTATTCATCACCTTGAATATTTCTTGCCATTCCCGTCTGGCCTGCATGGTTTCTGTTGAGAAATCAGCTGACAGTCGTATGGGTGCTCCTTTATAGGTAACTACCTGCTTTTGTCTTGCTGCTTTTAATATTCTCTCTTTGTCTTTTGCTCTTGGAATTTTAATTATGATGTGTCTTGGTGTGGTTCTCTTTGGATTCCTTTTGTTTGGGGTTCTGTGTGCTTTCTGTACGTGTAAGTCTATTTCTTTTCCCAGGTGGGGGAAGTTTTCTGTCACTATTTCTTCAAATATGTTTTCAGTATCTTGCTCTCTGTCATCTTCTGGGATGCCCATAATTCTGATGTTGGTTTGCCTGAAGTTGTCCCAGAGGTTTCTTACACTATCTTCAACTTTTTGGATTCTCTTGTCTTCTTGCTTCTGCGGAGGAGTGTCCTCTGGCTCTTTGTGTTCCAAATCTTGGACTTGATTCTTGCAATCTTCCATTCTGTTTTTAGGACTCTACAATATTTTTTATTTCAGAGAATGTATTCTTTATTTCTTGTTGATCTTTTATTATTTCTTGTTGATCCTTTACTATTTCTTGTTGATCCCTTTTCATATCCTCATAGGTCTCATTTATTTTATCTGCCTTTTCTAGGTGATTCTTGAACCACCTTATAAGCGGGGTTTTGAACTCCAGTCACTTTTTGTCCTCCATTTCCTTCATTTGTGATCTGTTTCCTCGTCTCGGCATTTTCGCTGCTTCCCTGAGTTGGTAGGTTGGGAGGATCAGCTGTGTCTATGCCAGGAGACAACCTTATTCCACTAGACTTGGAAACCTGCAAAAGCCTCTGTGTTCAGCTTGGATGGGGCAGAGTTTCAGGGTGGAGCCTACAGCCTTGGCTTCCGGTTAGCCCCGCCCTCTGAGGTTCCTGAGTCTCAGTGTACCTCAGTGTCCTTTGGTACTCGCTGCAAGCACCTCTCAGAGAAAGGCACCCTAGAGTTTCACCTGCTACCAGACAGTCTAGTCTCTCCCCCAACGAGGCCGAAACTGGGGTTCAGAGCAGTTGGAAGTGGGGTTAAGAGCAGTCCGGAGCTTATGTCTCCTTCCCGCTAGGGCAATCCAGTGGCCCAATCAACTGTCTATTCTCTGGGCAAAATGTGCGAGACTGGGGGGGGGGGGGGGGGGAGAGGGGAGGCTCTGCCTTTCCCCGCTCCCCTGAGCTTCTGCCTTACAGCCAAGATTCTCTCTGTATGAGGCTGGGGCCCAAGGGTCTCGCCCAGAACTGGGGTTCAGTGCAGTCGGAGTTGGGGTTCAGCACAGTCCGGAGCTTTTATCTCCTTCCTGCTAGGGAACACCAGCCAGACACTCAGCCTCCCCCTCCTCTCCGGCTTCGTCCTCTCCCCACGCGCACCGTGCCTCCGTACCTTAGGCTTTTACAGCTCCTCTGGTTTTCCTTCTGGTTTTCTCTTTCCTTCTAGTTGTAGAATTCCAGTCAGTCAACTTTCCTGTAGTTCTGGATAATGTCCACTTTATATTTTAGTTGTATTTTTTGAAATTGTTGAGTGAAGCTGCAGTTAGGTGTTTACCTATGCCGCCATTTTGGTTTTTCTCTCCGAGGAGGCATAATTTAAGAGACTAATACTCCTGGGTTTTATCTCGGTAGTACACTCCCAAGTGGTGGTAGCAAATGGGCCTGAGGATGAATTTACAGTGTCATGGGCCACAGGGTCCTTGTTGGAGGTTTGAGGAATGTCTGGGGCTTTCTGTCTTTGAGAAGAGGCTTACTCCGTCACCAGCCACTTGGTGCTCAGCACTGGGATTTGCACTTAGTAGGTGCTTAACAAATGGTGAGTCAACGTGTTTACTTCTCCTTTAAATCCTGATTTTTGTAACCAGGCAAACTGCTCTGTGCTTCGATTATTTCGCACTTTGTCACATCCCATTTAGTCTTGTCTAAGAAGCCCTGATATTTTACTTACGGGCTTGTGAGCTGACAGCAATACATGCTCTGTCTCTGTTACAGTCTTGTGATTCAGTTTGTAGACGGTCAACCACCATCCAGGTATGAGCTGTCTGAATCCAGATTTTTTTTAATGTGAAGGACACCTTTTCTCACTGAAAGGCCACAGAGGTCTTTGGAGAAATGGTTAATTCCATGCCCGGGCCAGGGATTCTTCAAGATAAACCTGGAACAGTTGTGGGTCAGAATGAAAGAAAGCTACTGGCCGCTGGGATTATATCAGAGCCCTAGCCCAACTTCAAAACCGTCATTCAGGGTCATTTGGGAATAAAAAGTAACTGAGAGGAATGATGCAAAATAAAAGTACCTGGTTGCTAGGGCATCTAGTTATTATTCTGAAAACAAGTGATTAAGGAAAAATAATAAAGTGAGCTATACCAGTTTTTATAATAATTTAAAATAAAGCATTACTGCCTACATATACTACACCAGCCCAGAACTGTCTCTATCGCCTGCAGCCAGTAGCAGGAATGTGAGGTCCTAGGACAGAACTGTATGGATAATTTAATTTCACCAAAGTCAGTGTCTTCTATAAAATCTCCAATTAAAGTCTGCCTACAACATGCTTGAGCACTTCTGGGAATCTGAAATCCAGGCAGCCTATTCCATCTCAGATACACGGAGTATTTGAAAGCCCAATGTGGTGGGTGTTAAATGGTATCACAGTTTGGTCTTAATATTTATCTCACTAGTTACTAATGAAATTGAGTAATTTCATGTGTTTAGTAGTAATTTTCATTTCCTTGTAGAAGATATATATTTTCAACTTTTTGCCCATTTTTTCAACTGTATTTTTTAAATTAAATTCCAGGACTATCTTAGTCTGTTTGCCTTGTTATAACAAAATACCATAGACTGAGTGGCTTATAAACCACAGACGCTCATTTTGCACAGTTCTGGAGCCTGGGAAGTCCAAGATCCTGGCACCATTTCCCGGTTATAGATGGCCATCTTTTAACGGTGTGTTTACAGGGGGGAGGGGGAAGAGAGCTCTCTGGGCATCTTTTATAAGGGCACTAATCCCACCCATGAGCACTCCCATTACCTAATTATCTCCCAAGACCCTACCTCCAAATACCATCATATTGGGAATTCAGTTTCAACATAAAAATTTTGAGGGGACATAGTCTATAGTTAAGGATCATCAGTTACATTATACTAGAGGCCTGGTGCACGAAATTTGTGCACTGGGGGGGGGGGTGCACTGTGCTTCGATTATTTCGCACTTTGTCACATCCCATTTAGTCTTGTCTAAGAAGCCCTGATATTTTACTTACGGGCTTGTGAGCTGACAGCAATACATGGAGCCTGGGAAGTCCAAGATCCTGGCACCATTTCCTGGTTATAGATGGCCATCTTTTAACGGTGTGTTTACAAGGGGAAGGGGTAAGAGGGCTCTCTGGGCATCTTTTATAAGGGCACTAATCCCACCCATGAGCACTCCCATTTCTTAATTATCTCAAGCCTGCACTCTCTCCAATCTGGGACTCTCACAATCCAGGACTGCTGGCTTCCAACCACTTTCCTGCCTGCCTGCCTGCCTGCCTGCCTGATTACCCCTAACCGCTTCTGCCTGCCAGCCTGATCACCCCCTAATCACTCCCCTGCTTGCCTGATTGATGCCTAACTGCTCCACTTCTGGCACAATTGCCCCAACTGCCCTCCCCTGTAGGCCTAGTCAACCCCAACTGCCTTCCCCTACAGGCCTTGAATTCTCCCCCTCCCCCCCCAACTGTCCTTTCCCACTGGCCTGATCGTCCACAACTGCCCTCCCCTGCCAGCCATCTTGTGTGGACATCTTGTGTAAGGGTGTGATGGTCAATTTGCATGTTATTTCTTTATTATATACGATGCTTTGTTGGCTATCTGCACTATAAAAAGCTTCTTCCTGTTGAGGCTTTATATTTTTACTTTCTATATGGTATTGGGTTTTTTGAGAAATATAATTTCCCAGTTTTAATGTAATCAGATCCATCAATCTCTTTCTCTGTGGTTTTTAGCCTTAACATGCCCTTTCCTTTTACTCTTATACATTTATTATCTTATAAAACATTATAATCTGATTATTTAAGCTGATTACCTTATAAAGTTATAATTTAATTATTTAAATTTTTAAAATTAGAATTGACTTTATAGCATATGGTGTGAGATAAGAATGCAGTTCATTTTTATCCATGTTGGTGCCAGTTGTCTCAGAATAAGATGTGTAACAGTCTTCCTTTCCCACTGATATGGACATCATGCCAGATCTGTGATTACATAGTCTCTTCTTTCAAAAAAAAATTCTTGGTGACTCTTGGTTAGGCAAAAAAAAGTTTTTAGCTATAATACTAAAAGCATAGCCCATAAAAGAATAAAATTTGTATATATTGTACTTCACCAAAATGAAAAACATCTGCTCATTACAGAAATCATTAAGAGAATAAAAGGCCAAATTCCAAACTATAAGAAAATATTTGCAAAATCATATCTGAAAGGACTTGTATTTAGAATATATACATCTAATCTAATAATAGGGAAATATGCAAATTTGTCCTTTATAGCGACACATCACGACCGGATCTGCAGGCTGCGATACTGCCCTCTGCTCAGGCAGCTGCAAGGCCTGGGGTAGGGTAGGGTAGGGTAGGATAGGGTAGGGTAGGGTAGGATAGGCACAGGAATGGAAAAGGGAAGGAAACTGCTCGTGGAAGGGGGTGGTGGCCTCGGGGGCTGGAGGGGGAAGGGGCAGAGCAGGTGTGCACACCGAGGGCTGAGCTGGGGTGCAGGTGGCAGGGAGCAGGGAGACCCGCCCAGATGCAGGAGGAGGTGGGTGGTGGCCGTTGGCAGGGAGGTGCCCACAGTCCAGGACGGCGTGGAGGACAGTCCGAGGCCTTTTGGGAGGAGGAACTCCTGCTTTGTGGCAGCAGCGCCCAGGCGCACGGGCCTCGGCCACCCTCACTGGGCCGGCATCCGGGGCAGGGAATGGGAGCAGGACAGCGTGGGGAGGCCAAGAAGGAAGGGCGGCAAACACTTGGCCGGGGCTGACCCTGGGCTGGTGGTTTATGCTCTCCCACCCCCCACAACGGAAGCATTAGGAAGGGAAGGAGGGAGGGAAGAACTTTATAAAGGAGTCAGTAGAGAGCAGAGCTAAAGAAGGAAAGAGGATGTGTGAGTGAACTGTAGGAGCTATAATGAAAATCAAGTATATTTGTGTAGTGGGGACAGATTTTAAAAGTAGGAGTCAGAAAAGAAAAAAGATAAATGGTAGTGAATAATTAGGCAGGTAGGTAGATAGATATTAAAACAGTGGAAGTAGGTAGAGGAGGATGTGGATGAGAGGGAGGGAAGAAAAGTTTTAAAGAGGAGCCAGGAGAGCCTAAAAGGAGGATGGAAAGAAGGAAGAAATGGGAGAGGGAGCAAAGCAGGTTCAAGGCAGGAAGTGAAGAAAAAAGTTAAGGCGGGAAGGAAGGAAAAGGGGAGGGAGGCAGAGTAAAGATAAAGGAAAGAAGGAAGGTGGGGAGGGAGACAGGGTAGGAGAAAGATGGGAAAAAGGATGATGAAACAGAAGTAGGAAATAAGGAGGAAATAAAAGTTTATAAATGATGATTCAGTAGGAAAAAAAAGTGTTACAGAAAGGAGAGAGAAAAACTGTGAGAGGAAGAAGCCAATAAGGAAGTCAAATACAATTGCGTGTGAAGGGGATAAGATTAAAAAAAAGTTAATAGGGGCGACCAGGCTGGCAGGGGAGGGAAGTTAGGGGCATCAGGTAGGCATGCGGAGTGGTTAGAGCAGGCAGGGAGGTGAGCGGATAAGGAGCCAAAGGTCCCAAATTACGAGAGGGATTCCAACTGCCAGTTGGACATCCCCAAGGGCTCCCAGATTGGAGAGGGTGCAGGCTGGGCTGAGGGATTCCCCAGTGCATGAATTTCATGCACTGGGCCTCTAATTTCTTAATAAGAAAACAAACAACCAAATTTTAATAATGGGCAAATCTTGAGCAGACACTTCACCAAACACAGTATATGGATATAAAATAAGCACATGAAATAATACTCTATATCATAGCTTAATAGGGAAATTCATTTTAAAACTACAATGAGGGCCCTGAGGAACTAAGATGGTGGCCTAGGCAGTCTCCTAAGCTGCCGCCTCATCAACAATTTAATTAAAATAACAACTAAAATAAAAAAGGACTTCACCAAAACCTCAGGAAAGCTGGCGGAGTGGAATATCTACAACTAGAAAGAAAGAGAGAGGCTCACGGATCAGACTGGGAGCCGAAAAGCACTGAGGTAGGGAGATGCTTGCACGCAGAGAGGAAGTGCAGCCGCCGAATGCCTGCCTGGCGGGAGGGGAGGAATCTCCGATTGCACGGAACCCTTTCCGACTGTACCGAACCCCAACCCCGGCCGAAATTCTGTGGTCCCAGGCTCATACTGGTGAAGTCTGGACTGTAGAGAAAGGCACCCAGAGACTCAGAGACTGGGAGACCGGGGACCCAGGAGCCACAGCCGGCGGGGTCTAGAGGCGCAGGCGCACACGCGCGCAAGGGAGTACGCGCTGAGGTCTGACCGCGGCCTCTCCGTAGCAGATGGAGTCAGAAGCTCCAGGTCTGACCACGGAGGCTGCCGCTGCCTCTCTGTATAAGGTGGCGGCCTCTCTGTAGCGGAAGGAGTCAGAAGCTCTAGACTACAGAGACCAGCCCAAGTCCAGGTGAGCCCCTGGGGCACCCACACTCTTGCTTGGGGAACCTGGGACGGTCAGGCGGAAACTCAGGCGAGTGCACAAGGGCAGGGCAGAAGCCCAAGACTGTCAGTTCAGCCCTGAGACTCCACCCCATCCAAGCTGAGCAGAGGCTTCTGCAGTTTTTCAAGTCTGATCCTATAAGACTGTCTCCAATACATAATTTATCCCAGAGAAGACACAGCTGATACCCACATCCAATTGGCCTGAAGGTCAATTCACAACAATAAAGACTTAGCTACAACAAGGCTGTGCACGCTGTCCACAAAGGGGAGCACCAAGAGTGTCTACCTCAGGTAACTGAGGAGGATGACCCACTGGGCCATATAGGACACCAAACACACAAAGCCATCCTACCAACTCTGAAAAATAGTGATAATGCCAAGACAAGGAAATAGATCTCAAACAAAAGAGATGGAGGATATAGAGTTCAGAACTACGGTTCTAAGGTTATGCAACAATATTCTAGAAAAGCTCGATAAACTTCATGAGACACAACTAAAAAGTATACATAAACTGACTAAATTGGAAAATATTATGCAGAGATCCAACAGCAGAATGGAGGGACACAAGAATCAGGTCAAAGAGCCAAAAGACACTCCTCTGGAGAAGAAAGAAGAAAAGAGAATCCAGAAAGTTGAAGATAGTGTAAGGAGCCTCTGGGACAACTGCAAGTGCACCAACATCAGAATTATGGGGGTGCCAGAAGAAGAGGGAGTGCAAAATACTGAAAACATATTTGAAGAAATAATATCAGAAAACTTCCCTCACCTGGTGAAAGAAATAGACTTACAAATACAGGAAGCCTACAGAACCCCAAACAAGAGGAATCCAAAGAAAAATACTTGGAGACACATCATCATCAATATGCCAAGGGTAAAAGACAAAAAGAAGATCTTACAAGCAGCAAGAGAAAAGCAGTTGGTTACCTATAAGGGAGCACCCATAAGACTATCATGTGATTTCTCAACAGAAACCATGCAGGCCAGAAGGGAGTGGCAAGAAATATTCAAAGTGATGAATAGTGAGAACCTACAACCAAGATTACTGTATCCAGCAAAGTTATCATTCAGAATTGATGGGCAGATAAAGAGCTTCACAGATAAGAAAAAGTTAAAGGAGTTCATCACCATCAAACCAGTATTATATGAAATGCTGAAAGGTATTACTTAAGAAGAGAAAGAAGATCAAGTGAATTAAAAATCTGAGAAATAGAATAAACTGGTGAATATAATAGAATCAGGGGCAAAGAAAGGGAGTAGATAGATAATTATCAGGGTGAAAGGGGTGTGGGGTGCAGAAAGAGACTGGATTAAAATTGTATAACCTATGGATGAGGACAATAGTGGGGGGAGAGGGTAAGGGCAGAGGGTGAGGTGGGAATCGGGTGGAAGGGAGCTATGGGGGAGAAAAAGGAGAAATAATTGTAATAATCTGAACAATAAAGATTTATTAAAAAATAAATAAATAAAACTACAATGAGGTACCATTACAGAATGGGTTAAGTGTTGCCTAACAATTTTATTTTATTTAATTTTTAAAATATATTTTTATTGATATTTTTACAGAGAGAAAGGGAGAGAGATGTAGAGCTAGAAACCAATGAGAGAGAAACATCGACCAGCTGCCTCTTGCACGCCCCCTACCGGGGATGTGCCTAACAATTTTAAAACTTGCTTGCAATCCTGTAAAAAGAAAATCACTTTTATTTGCTAATTTTGTTGAGAGCTTGCATTCACATTAATTAGTGGGTTTTGTCTTGGGGGTGTGTGTGTATATGACATCTTTGTTATTTCTACCTGGATGCTTCTCAGGCATCTCAAATTTTATGCGTTAAAATTATACTCATGATCTTCATTGCAAAGTCAACTCTGTTTTCCTCTATCTCAATACAAGACACAGACACTTACACAGGTGCACAAATTCTACCTGTCCCATCCCACGCCACTACATTAAATCAATCACAATGATGAGTCTACTTTCTAAATAGTGCTCCAAATTGGCCATTTCCTGTGACCCTCCAGGTAAAACTCCAGTTTTAATATAATCACTCAGCTTCCATTCAATCCCTTCTAATCCCTCCTCCAACCAGATTCATCTTCCAAACACAAAAATTTCATTATATAACCTCATCACCACCATCACCAATGCTACCTGATTAAATGTTTCAAAGTTTTTACCATTTATTTATATAAAGTTCAAAATCATTGATTGATTTGCCTTTGTCTGCTAGTTTAATGTAATGCTTTAAATTATAAAGCATTTGCCAAGAATGATTACAATTGCAATTTGAATTACATTTAAATGTAAGTTCATATCTAAATGAATTCATGCTCACGGCCATTTATGACATTTTAAAATTTATCTATATTTAGTCTGTTATGTATGGAATCATATATTGTATGTGGAAGGGTACATGGGTACCATTTTCAGTTTTTGAACAATGGAAACTGTTTATATGTTGTCTTTATATTTGGACAATAACTTGGCCATGTATTAAATAATGGGTCAAATCTTTTCTACTTTAAAACTCTGTGGACATTTCTCCACTATCTTCTAGCATTTGAAGTGTTTGGGGAAATGCCTACCACCAACTTGAACACAATGAACAGTTTTATCCTAACAATTTGGATGTTCTTTTGGTTACTGAAAGTTTTCTTCAATAATATTTTAAATTTTGTTTTATTCCATTTCTTGGTTCATTTTCAGGAACACTGATCATTTTTATATTAGAGGCCTGAGACACAGATTAATGCCTGGCCTGTGGAGATAAGATTAAGCCACCAATCTCTAACATCCAGTCAGCTGGTCACTTAGGCTTTTATATAGAGAGATTGGGTCTTTATTGTTTCTTCCCTGAGATGATTACTTTTCTACTAATTTAATTTCACTGATAGTCTCCACCACATTCTCAAGATTCTTCTCCATGTCACTCATATAATTTCCTGTCATGCCAGTTCTGTTCCTTACTGCTTCTTAAATCTGCTTGATTTTTATTTTTCTTTAAATAAAATTTCCTTATTTTTTCAGTTCCTTTTTTCTCTTATCACATTGTTTCATTATTCCTTATTTGATTTCTTAAGTATATTCTCTGATGTGTGGTTTCATAGAGTTCATTTCCTTTGATTTTTTTGGTCAAATATTTTCTTTTTGCCTAGAATGACACTTCTTTCAAAATATATTAAATATGTCTTTTGTACACTATGTTCTTTTTTAACCCTTATTATTCTAAGTGGAATGTTTACATTGGTCTTATGCAAATTTCCTAGAAAATTTATTGATTTGAATTTGCTATTTTTACTTTACAGTAATTATTGTATTTAATCCTAATAATAGCAGTACTATTATTATTTTCATATAGAAGATTTTAAAAACATGAGAAAAATATAAAATTGGAATATTATGACATTTGGATGATAAGGAGTACAATCAGCAATGGAGATCTAACTTTTTTCACCATGATGTATGCAATGGACTGGAATATATCTGCCTTAAACTCCAGTGTTGAAGCCCTAACCCACAACGTGGAGGGTATGGGGACATGTTCTTCAGGAGTTAATTAAAGTTAAGTATTATAACAACTATGTACAATGAGAGTAGGTACTTGAAAGCTTGGGGGAGGGGTCACTTTATAATGTATATGATTTCAAACCACTAAGCTGTAAAACTGAAAATTATCCTATATAATAAGGAGATCATATGCAAATTGACCATCGCTCCCACACACATGATGGCTGCCCCCATGTGGACACAAGATGGCCTCCACAAGATGAGCAGCAGAGGAGGGCAGTTGGGAGCAATCAGGCCTGCAGAAGTGGGCATTTGGGGGCCACCAGGACTGCATGGGAAGACAATAGAGGGGACCAGGCTTTCAGGGGAGGGAAGTTGAGGGTAACCAGGCCTATAGGGGAGGGTAGTTGGAGGGGGACCAGGTTTGCAGGGGAGGGAAATTAGAGGTGACTGGGCCAGTAGATTAGAGCAGTTGGAGCAACCAGATCTTCAGGGGATGACAGTTAGGGGCAAACAGACTGGCAGGGGAGGGCAGTTGGGGTGATCTGGGCTGCAGGGGAGGTATTTTGGAGCAACCAGGCCTGCAAGGGAGGGCAGTTGGGAGTGACCAAGCCTGTAGGGGAGGACAGTTAGGGGTGACCAGGACAGTAGGAAAGGGCAGTTAGAAGTGAACAGGTCAGCAGGGGAGTGCCATTGGGGGTGACCAGGCCAGCAGGGGAGGGCAATTAGGGACAATTGAGCTGGCAGGGGAGCAGTTAGGAATTAATCAGGCTGGCAGGCAGAAGTGGTTAGGGTCAATCAGACAGGCAGGCAAGCAGGCCTGGATTGTGAGAAGGATGTTTGACTACCTTCAAGGGGTCCCGGATTGGAGAGGGTACAGGCTGGACTGTGGGACACACACACACACTCACACACACACACATACCCTGCCCAGTCCATGAATTTCGGGCACTAGGCCTCTAGTATAAAATAATATTAGATGTCAACTGTAATTGAAAAATAAAATTTAAGAAAAGGTTAAGTAGGTTACAAGAGTAGGATTCTAATCTGTTATGATTGCAAGTTTATAAGAAGGGAAAGGGATTTCTTTCTTTCTCTTTCCTGCCTGGTGAGGACAGTGAGAAAGTGGCCATATACAAGCCAGGAAGAGAGTCCTCACTAGAGACAGAGAACTGGCACCTTGACTTTGGACTTCCCAGCTTCCTGAACTATGCGAAAATAAGTTTCGGTTGTTAAGCCACCAATCTATGGCATTTTGTATGGCAGCCCTACCTGACTAATAAAATGTACTAATACACACAAAATATCACAAGGCAAACATTACAAGAAACATAAGCAATATAAATTTAACTCATTTTTTGAAATTATATAGGAATTAATAAGTGTAATGTTTACAGAATTAAATAAGGATGGTGGTAGAGAAAAGACCTATTTTAACAGTCACACACACACACACACACACACACACACACACTAACTAGAAATGTACCTGATAATATATGTGCAAGATTTACATGTAAAACAACCTTTATTCTTTTACTAAGAAATATCAAATGACACTAAACTGCAAGACCAGCTCATCCTTAGAGAGGAGGATAATTGTGGTAAAGATGTCTAATGATCCTAAATTAATCCATAAGCCAATAAAATATCAATTTTATATTTTGGAATATATCAAGAGTACTTTTGGAACTGTACAAGCTGATTTTAAAATTTGCCTGGGATAAAGTTTGGGTAATAATAAAAACATTTTGGAAGCTAGAGTAAAACATATTATTATGCTACAATAATTAAAAGCTTGATAATGAAGCAGAGATAAGCAGACATGAATTGAAAGTACAAATATAGACCCAAATGACTGTGGCATTGGAAGTAAGGTAAATACTGCCTACAGTATGTTCCCATACAGAGGCTCTGCGATGTAATTCAGCCTTTGGAAGTAGCAAAAAGAAAAACACCTGGAGGAGGTCTAGAGGAGTAAGTACCAGAGGAGACAGGAAGGTTATGAAATGAGCGCCTCCAAGGACTCCTCACCGACAGGAAGGGGGACAGAGCCCGGTCATTGCGGTGGGCCATCTCCTGTTTCCCGGCCTGTCCCCAGTCTGCCTTGCTAAGGAATAAAACTGGCCTTAAATTTATATTTTAACTATAAATATAACATATACATGATAAAAAGTTCAAACTATGGAAAGAAAACTGTTCTCATAACTGCTTCTCTTTTAGTTTCATCCTTCTATCTAATAAAAGAGTAATATGCAAATTGACCATCACTCTAACACACAGGATGGCTGCCCCCATGTGGTCAAATTTGGCTGCCCACATGTGGACACAAGATGGCTGCCATAAGATAGCCAGCAAAGGAGGGCAGTTGGGAGGGACCAGGCCTGCAGGGGAGGGCAGTCAGGGGTGACCAGGTCAGCAGAGGAGGGAAGTTGGGGGGCGACAAGGCCTGCAGGGAAGAGCAGTAGGGGGGAACCCAGGCCTGCAGTGGAGAGCAGTTGGGGGGGGACCAGGCCTGCAGGGGAGGGCAGTTAGGGACAAACAGGTTGGCAGGGGAGTGGTTAGGGGGTGATAAGGCTGGCAGGCAGAAGTGGTTAGTAGCAATCGGGAAGGCAGGCAGGTGAGTGGTTGGGAGCCAGCAGTCCTAAATTGTGAGAGGGATGTTGGACATCCCTTGATGGGTCCCAGATTGGAGAGGGTGCAGGCTGGGCTGAGGGAGACACACACCTGTGCACGAAGTTCATGCACCGGGCCTCTAGTATTTAAATACTTATTCACAGACCCATTGCGTTAAATGTATATTTATGAACTGTCCAGAGCCAGTTTTGGTCTCCTTCAGACTCATGGAAAATTTAAATGATCCAGGCAATTCTTGTGAATATCAAGTTTTCAAATTCTCCACTGAGGACATCCTGGGTCGCTTGTGCTTGCTGGTGGTCCTCCGGTAGCAGCAGTCTGTGCTTCCAGCGACCCCTTCCCCAGCCCAGCGGGTTTGCACCTGGACACGGCGGTCAGGATCTCAACCTCAACTCGCACTTCTACGTGGACTGATTTCACGAGTGGCATGGGTGGACTTACATGAGGCCAGTCCCTTTCACGTCGCCCTCCCGGCCAACGACCTACCGAGCCCCCCCTAAGCAAGGGGCCGCAGCCAGCCAGCCTAGCAGCACCCCAGCACAGGGGCCAGAAAGCTCCACGCTGCTTCTCGCCTCACCCTGCGCCTTCCTCTCCATGGCCATGCCACACTGTGTGCACACATGTCCCCGCGGAAAGAGTGTTTCTGAGCAGAAGGGTGGGCTGAACCTCGCTGGGAATGGACTGAGGGGACAGTGCCAGGGAAGGAGAGATCTTGCAAGGAGTTGGCTATAGAGGAGAGCAAATTAAAAGGGAAGTAGAGGAAATAATTGTTTTTAAATAAAATTTTTATTTAAATAGTTTTTAAATTAAAAAAAATGATTTCTTTTCGTTTTCTGGCAGGAAGGGACTAAGTGGCAGAAAAAACTTCTCTTCTTGTGCCTTGTAAGTTGTTAATATCTAAGTTACAGTGGAACTGGGAAGAATATTCAGGTACTTTGACTAAATGTGCTCACTTTAAAAAAATTATGCTTGCATCTCCAAAGACATTTTACTGAATCCCATCTGACTGTAGAGGGTGACCTCAAATTCTCCACATTTTGAGTATGTGCACATAACAGACAGGATGTTTCCATTCTATCTCCTTTGCTGCCATCTAGTGACAGTTCTTAGCAACGCAAAGAAGCGTAAGAAGCCCAGGGTCCAGAACAAGACTGCGGCTGGTCCATGCAGTGCCCTCATTAAGCTGGGGTATTTCCACCTGAACCCAGAGAAACACCCCAGAAATTTACTTCAACAAAATGAAACCACTTTGTCTCCCTAACACGGGGAATAACTATAATGGCCACGTACTTCTATTTAGAAGAGGCACTCCTACTACTTGTCAAAACATTCCTATAGGTTTACTTATTTTGGTTTTAGAGAGGAAGGGAAAGACTGAGAGAATTATCGATCTGTTCCTCCCACACACAACCCTGATGGGGATCAAACCTGCAGCCTGGGTGTGTACCCTGACCAGGAATAAAACCTCCACCTTTGGAGTATGGACAACACTCCAATCAACTGGCGCACTGGCCAGGCTGTGCAGGTTCTTAAACTTCCCTCAGGAACTTACTAGGTGGTTCTGGGGGGAAATAGCACTCACCTTTAAACTTATGGAAAGCATTATTTTTGCCACTGACAATTTCAGATTTGGTTCAATAGCCTCTCATGACCTAAGTCAAAGAGTAAGTTCTAAACAACGTCCCATACTCTGTCTGCTAAGCTCTCAGCCTGCATTATTTCCTATAATTCCCCCCACAACTCAACCACAAGTATCTTATCCAACTTAAGAACAAAATTCAAATTGACCAGTTGCTAGGTGACCAAGATGCAAACCCAAGTATGTGGCCCTAGGGCCCAAAGTCTTCATCATTAAGTCCTGTCCTTATCAGCCAGAACCGGTTTGGCTCAGTGGATAGAGCGTCGGTCTGCGGACTCAAAGGTCCCAGGTTTGATTCCGGTCAAGGGCATGTACCTTGGCTGCGGGCACATCCCCGGTAGGGGGTGTGCAAGAGGCAGCTGGTCAATGTTCCTCTCTCATAGAGTTTCTAGCTCTCTCTCCCCCTTCCTCTCTGTAAAATATAAATAAAATCCTGTCCTTATCAAAGACTAGTATTATGTACGCACCTGACATAGCACCCACTGCCCCCAGTAAATGGGTTACAGCAGTGGTCCTGGACCAGCGTATCACCATCGCCTGGGGGCCAGTTAGAAACAGAAATCATTTGGCCACAGCCCAGACCTACTGGAAAGCCACTCTGGGAGGGCCCAGGAACCAGTGTTTTAACAAGCCTTCCAGGTGATTGTGATGCCTGCTGGGTCTCTCACAGTACCGTTTGCTTTACTCACTTACGTTCCAATTCCTCTACTTGACTACCCACTTAACCTTAGTTCCTTCAAACTAAGACTGTCTTACCCATTTTATTTCTATCGCACTTAGATTGAATAAAGAATGTGGAAGCCAAAGGTTTTAAACACCTATCTTATTCATTGGTGTAGGACTTGGAGCTCCCCCTTCCCTAAATAAAAAATCCAGGTTATAAGGAGCCAGAGGAATAACAGGGTCAGCTTGGTAACCCTGTTATGGTGGAAATTCAGCAGAACATCGAGGGGCAGCGTATTTTCATACAAGAGTGCATTCAGAGGCAGTGCTTAGACTCATGTTCCTCCCTTAGTCCATTTCTAACACAAATTAATCCCATTCACACACTAACGTAGAGCAGTTGTAATTTCTTCTCTTAAAGTGCTCCTGAAAGGAGGAAAAGGCTGCAGTGCCACATGTTGGTTACCACAAGCCACCAAATGTACCGACCTATTTGCTCCCAGTTTTACGGCTCTAAGAAATGCAAACCACAAACGGAGAACACATCACACTCCGGAGTACTGGCTTTATTTTCATAGGGAACAGAAGTTTATTCAGGATAAAAATGTAAACCATGAAATCTAACTACAAAGGTCTTTTTCTTGCAGGACCCTGTGGTTGCTGTCAACATTGCAAAACTCATTACATTTAAGAAAGCGAAACTGTTACACTCTGATGGTAGGTCCTCCAAATGGCCCTGCTTCCAAGGGACTTGGCCGGTTAACAGGACACTTGCTAAGCAAGGATCAAGTCTTTTGTGAAAGATAACTTCCATCACCTCAGTCACACACACTCTGTGGATATCCTGGATGAGACATTGCCAGCAAAGCCATCTTCTAAGACTCTACAAGGCCAGGAGGAAGACAAAGTTCAAGTGTGAGGAAATAAAAAACAGGCAAAACAAATGATTCTTCCAAAGCTGTGCTTTTAGATGTTGCTTAAATCCTTAAAATAATTTCCCAAGAGAAAAATAAAAAGGTGGTAGTATGCAAAATATTCCATTTTTTAATTTTTATGAATAACTATCATTAATACACCAGAAACAGACATGATTATAAAAGATACAAAAAAAAATCAGAATGTTAACATTTAATAGAATTAAAGTTTGAGCTGAAGGCTGCTAAACAGAATGTGGGATAGGACACAGCACTGTTTGCTAGACTGTAAATAATTAATTTCACTCAGAAAAGTTTAACTTAGATTTCAAAATCTACTTTGAGCTACATTTGGATTAAGTAATTTTTGCTTTAGGTAATTTGCTATTACTTAAAGTTCTCCAAGGGGAAGGCAGGGAGGTGTGTGCATTGTAGATTTATAATTGCAAGTGGAGACTGTTTTGGTTACATATGGTTTAATCATTTATTCATGTAGGTCTAAAATGCGATTTCAGTTTGTCAGAGCACAAGAGAACTTCAAAAGAAGTCAAAGGTATAGAGATGGATAAATCCATTCTAACTTCTGGAAAACAACTGACATAGTGTAACACCATCACAAAGAACTTGTGGTTTAATTCAGTTTTCACTTTGACTTTTAGAGTAAATTTTAATAAGAATTTGGCTAAAAACAGAAAAATTCTGATTTAACAGCTGTCCATAAGAAGGAAAGAAAAAAAAGAAAGTTAATAGATAGTGATGGGCCTTAAGAATCAGTGAGCAATCAATGTATTTTCATATAGCGAATCTTGAGTCATACTTACAAACTGATGATTAATATGCTACAAGACTTTATAAACATAAAACTTCATGTTATAGAATTCCAAAATCAATGGGATTAACTTCTTTTCCTTTCTAATTATTCCTTAACAAAAAAAATTTGATGATTTGTTAATTATTCAACTTTATACCTCTTTAGATCCATCAAATTTGCTTAAAACTGAAGTTACTGAAATTCCTACATTTTTATACACCATTAAAACATGATTGTTCTTGTCAAAATTATGCAGGAAACACTTTCAAACAAGGTCAAGAAGTGTATATTCTCGCAAAAAAAATGTTTTCAGTTCTCTGTCCTCCAGGTTACATGAATGAGAACAGTGGGACTCAGGTCATTTCTTTCCACCGGCCTGGCCTGATGGCACTGCACGCGTGCTTCCATGCCTCCATGCTAGGAAAGGACAGCGTTTACATGCTCTATTGTAAAGCACCTCTGGTCCTAAGAGAGCTTTTCCTTTTTCTTTAGCCTTTAGCGGAGGCGAGCCACCGTCTTCCTTTTTGTGCTCGTTTTCCAAGATACTGAGTGAGTTTTTGCCTTAATGTTTTTGCCTGGAGTTTTGCGCGACTTCTCTTTGTGCACCTTCTCTTTGTGCACCTTCATGTGCTGCCTGAGGTGCGAGCTCTGGCTGAAGCACTTGCCACATTCGCTGCACTGGTAGGGCTTCTCCCCCGTGTGGGTTCTCTGATGCTGAATGAGGTGGGAGCTCTGGCTGAAGCACCGGCCGCACTGATCGCACTGGTAGGGCTTCTCTCCGGTATGAATTCTCTGGTGCTGGATGAGATTGGAGCTCTGTTTAAACCTTTCTCCACACTCATCACATTTATAGGGCTTTTCCCCAGTATGGACCCGTCGATGCTGGATGAGATTAGAACTCTGAAAGAAACTTTTCCCACAATCAGCACATTTATGGGATTTCTTTCCAGTATGGATCTTCCGGTGTTGAAAAAGGGTTGAGCTCTGACTGAAACTTTTTTCACATTCTTTACATTTATAGGGCTTTTCATCCAAGCCTCTTCTCCGTCTACTCATGCCTGAGTCAAACCGAATAGTCGCTCCCCATTTCTGCCGCTGCCAGCCTCTTTTGCGCTGGTTCTCAGAGGTTCTTTGCTGGTTCTTTGCTTGGCTTGCGCTCCGAGAAATCTTTCCTTGGCTTGCGCTCCGAGAAATCTTTCCTTGGCTTGCGCTCCGAGAAATACCTCCCTTCGGTTTTCCTAGCCGCATATTGAGAGTCAAATGTGTTCTTAAGAGTCCACTTGCTTTTTCTGAACTAATGCTTCTCTTCCTAGAGCTACAGAGCTCAGAATTTTCTGGGTGTAGAAGAAAAACAAAACAAATTACAGATGATTTGTTAATTATTCAACTTTATACCTCTTTAGATCCATCAAATTTGCTTCCACTTTTAAATGTAAAAAGTATTCAATACATATGAAAACAAAAACAATTCTGCAAAAAATACTTGTAAAGTAATTCTAATAATTCCAGAGTTTAAACTTAATATTAGCAAATAAATATCGTTTTAATATTTACTCCCAGGTTAAACTTCTCACTGGTAGCTATCTAATTAAGGAGTTCAAATTAGAAAAATATGACAAATCATGCTTTTTATAACCACAGAGTGCCTCAAAAAATGTATACACACTTTAACAGCTGGTAGTTCAATTTTGAAAATGAAATGTATTTTAATAAACACTGCCTTTATATTTATTGAAAGTGTGTGTATATATTTTTGGAACACCTATATTTGTCCTTATTCATTTAGCCATTCTACTTTCACAGCTATAGATAACAACTTTGCTCTAGCTTTTAGCATAAACTGTTTTGAAAGTAGGAACTATTCTTTTAGGAGCAGTTAAGTTTCTGTGAGTTAATTTAATAAATGCTGGATGAGAAAAATGCCCATAAAGAGATGCTTTGTTTTTTTTCTCTAGATTTGAATGATCAAAGAGGACAATTCTTGAAAACTTGAGCATTGTGTTTTAAAAGAGAAATATTTTTAAAGAACTTTTACAGGATAGTGAAAGAAACAGTAGGAAAAAGGGTGCAGAGGAGAAAGTTTACATCTAAAAACAGAGTCGGAATTTTAAAAAATATCCAAATGCCAAATAAACTCAAAATTTCAAATAAATCAATTTATTTACATATAAAGTTATTTTTTTAAAAAGGGCATAAACAAGCCACAAACTCTAAATAGGTGAAAATTTATGAGAAGCTAGGCTTAAAAAATAATACGATTATTGGAACTATTTTTCACATCAGATGTCAGGAAGTAGACAAAAAAAATTATAACAGGCTTCTAAAGCAAATAATGAAAACACAAATGACATAATTGTTCTGCCATTCCTTTATCTTTAATTTTTTTTTTTTTCTTACAGAGAGGGAGAGGAATAGAGTTAGAAACATCGATGAGAAACATTCATTAGCTGCCTCTGCGCATCTCCTACTGAGTATGTGCCTGAAACCAGGGTACATGCCCTTGACCGGAATCGAACTTGGGAACCTTGAATCCGCAGGCCGACGCTCTATCCACTGAGCCAAACCGTTAGGGCCCTTACCTTCATCTTACTGTATAACTGAGAGTTCCGGCTTGATAGCACTGGGGGATTTATCTGGATATTCAATAATTATATCTGCTGCAATTACGGTATCAGAAAGAGCAAACTGCATTCAACACAAAATTAGGTAGCGATACGGCTCCTCAGTCTTTAACGGTGGTAAATGTTTATAAAACATCTTACAAGGAGGCACTTGCTAGGTCCACGTATGGAGTTCAAAAAACGGCTTTAACGGTAATTATACCCTGAAAAACCACACATTTACTTTTTAATACTACAGAAGTGAGACCGGCAGGAACTCAGGAGACCACCCGGTGCAGCTAGAGCACCGGAGATGCGGACGTCCCACCGCAGGCGCCGCCGGGTTCCATCCTCCGGGCGGCCCTGGGCCCGCCTCGCCCGCAGCCCGGCCCGCGCCGCCGGGCTCCATTCTCGGGGCGGCGCTGGGCCCGCCTCGCCCGCAGCCCAGCCCGGCCCGGCCCCGGCGGCTCCCCGCCCCTCGGCGCTCAGGGCGGCGCGGGGCCTGGGCGGCGGGGGCGGGGACGCGCCCGTTTCCGTACAGGGAGCTGGAGGACAATAAAGCAGCCGCACCACCGGCTGGGTCAGAGAGGATGTCGCCCCGTCCCTCAGCGCCCGCGCCGCCCGGACGCAGGCCCCACGCGCCGCGCGACGGAGCGCAGGAAGCAGCCCGGCCGCCGCAGGCGCCTTAGGGCCTCCGCGGCCCCCGTCCCAGCCCGGCCCCAGCCCGGCGGCCCCCAGCGGCGCGGGAGCCGAGGCCACGGCCGAGGCCGCCATCCCCGGCCTGCAGGCCCAGGCACCCCCACCGGCCTGCCGCCCGCTCCCCGCCCCGGGCCCCCATTCCCCGCGCCCACTCAGGCCTCCGAGCCCCGCTTCCCGCACCCCCGGGGCCCCTCTCACCGCGCCTCCCGGACCGCGGCCGATCCCCGCCGCCCCGCTCACCGCGCCTCCCGGACCCCGGCCGCCCGCCCGCCGCCCGCCGCCCGCCGCCCGCCGCCCCGCTCACCAAGCCCGCAGCCTCGGCGCCCTCCAGACACCGGAAGTGCAGGCCCCGCCGCCGCCGCCGCCGCCGCTCTAGGAACGCGGCGGAGCGACTCTATGGTCGCGGCCCCCTTCTCCCCGCGGGTCCTCCTCCCGCCCCCGAAGGCGTCCGGCCCGGCCCCCATCCCCCGCCCTTGTGGCCGAGGAGCGACCTGCAGCCGGTGCTTCCGGTCAGGGCTCAGGGGCCGCAACCAGCCCCCCAGCTCCAGGCTTTTTCCTGCACATCCTGCGCATTGACGCCTTGTAAGGGGTGCTTTCGGGGAGCCCGGCGGTCCCCGGTCTTCTTCACGAGTCGCCTTGTTTCGTTCCCACCAAAACGCCCCGCAGGGCCGGGATGGTCTTACTCATTCCACCCGCGAGGAAGCCGAGGCAGGCGGAGAAGTCTGCTCCAGTGTGCACCGGGAAAGTGGACCGACCTCCAGGATCGGGATGGGCTTTGCCCATGGAAGTCTCCCGGTTTTCAGCACCCCCTTGTTTCTCCTTAGTAACGGTCTCCCCGGTTCTCCTCTCCTGCCGCTCCTCCTCCTCAGCCAAGCCGGCCCGCGCTGGGCCTCCCCTCTGGGCGCCCTCTTTCCTCTGCCACTCCTCCGCCCAGGGGCTTCAGAGACCACCCACAGGTGCTGCAGACTCTGGACTGTGAACTCCAGGCCTCCCAGAGATGCAAATGCTAACTTCAGACTTGTCTACCCACTTGAGTGCTCAGCACTCAGCTTGTGTGACGGGCATTGCAAACTTGACTGAGTGAATTTATGACATTCACCATCCTAACCTATTCCTTCAACTGTCATCATCCCAACAACTGATGGCAACTCCGTCTCTCCAGGTGCTCAGGTCCAAACTCTTGATGTCACTGTTGACTCTTTTTCATGCAAAACCCAAATCCAATCCATTGAAATTATATTGGTTTTATCCTCAGAATATATCCGGAAATGAATCTCTTTTACCCCCTCTGCTATAATCTCTAGCAAGCTGTTCTCATCTCCTGTCTGGATTATTGCTTTGGCTTCCTCGCTGGTCTCCACAAAGTCTGCTCACAGCCCAGAAAGATCCTCTTAGAATCCAAGTCAGAGCATGACCTTACTTTTGTTCAAACCCTCCATAGGTTTCTGATGTCATTAGAACAAAAGCCCATGGCCTCACAGTGGCGCACACAGCTGTCCCGGTCTGCTTCTTGCTCTTGGTTGTGTCTGCGTTGCTGAGAACAGGCCTCAGCAGGCACAGGCACTCAGCAAGTGTTTGTTGGATGAATGAATTTGTAAGATACCTCACTGTTTACAATGCGTTTACATCTGTTCTCGGGTCATTCATCTCTACTACAGCCTCACGGTGCAGGGATCGTTCTGTCCGCCTTACAGATCAGTGAAACAAGGCTGAGGGAGGGAGACTTTCCTGAGGTAACACAGTGCGCTGAGGGTAGAGGCCAGAGTAGCTCCAGGCGGGATAAGGCCTGGACAAGGAATGCCAACTCAGTAATCTGGATAGTAGCTGGACTGCTGTAAAGATTAAATGAGGTAAATGTAAGGGATTTAGCACAGCGCATGATATAAAAATATGAGGTGTTGCTATTACTTTTACCAGTATTATTAGATCACTATTAGAAGTTGATGCTGGTCGGTGAAGGGGTTGGGGGTAAGGAGCAATGGGCAGAGATAGTAGAGCAAAAGTTGTGTGGACCTTGAGAAAGAAGTTACCTGCCAAGAAGGCCCAGTTGGCTAACTGGATTCAAATGTGAAAGGAGAGCCTGGCAGCCCTTTCTAATCAGGGGCCTTTCAGACAAGCCACACGGCAGGAAATGCAGGCATCCTTTTAAAGAGCCAACACAAAAATGTGCCTATGCAGCTACACACTTTGGGCTCTAATACTTTCAACAATAAAGATAATATTTTTACAAAAAAAAGAGAGAAGGGAGGAGAGAGAAGAGAGAAGGGGGGAGAAGGGAGGAGGGGAGAGAGAAGAGAGGAGGGGGGAGGAGGGAGGAGGGGAGAGAAAGGAGAGGAAGAGAGAAGGAGAGGAGAGAAGAGGAGGAGAGAGGAGGGGAGAGAGGGGAGAGGGGAGAGGGGAGAAAAGGAGAGGAGGAGAGGAGGAGAGGAGAGGGAGGAAGAAGGAGGAGGAAGCGCTGCATTTGGAAATAATGCAAGGGATGTGGTCACGTGTGTGGCCCAAGCACGGTAACACGTGGGCCACCCCCATTAAAGCACCCTGAACAACGGTCCTTGCACCAAGCCGGAGGCCTGGCTTTCTGGTTCCTTTGAGGCCCCTGGGAAGGAAGCCCTGGGAATCCCCATCCCTAAGTTTGCAGAAAGACACCCCGTTTGGAAGGACAGCCGGAGGGAGCAGAGCCCTGCCCTGCCCGCTGGGCGTCCGGAGCAGGCCGGCAGCTGGCCTTCTCGCAGACAATCACAACCTGTGGTGTCCGAATGCAGTGTGCGCGCTGAGCCATTTTACACTGGGAACCGGCTGGCTCTGATGGCACCTCCTGGCTGACTGTGGCTGCAGGGCTGAGGCGGCGGCGGCGGCTGCCCACCAGGACACCTGCTGAGGACAGCTGCCCTGTTCCGCAGTCTCCCGGGCACGGTGTGCGCTGCCAGGGCCTCCACCCCTCACCTGGCCTGCCCCGTGCTCCGTTCCCCGGGCCTAAGGGACCCGATGTTCCTGGGCAAAGGCTCCGCTTTATTTTGACAGCGGGAAGGCCTTTCATCCATTTTCTGGTAAACATGCCAAGCAGGTAGCACATGGTTGTTACCGGGGAAAACAAGCTGTTTTTCAATGCCTATTTGTTCTGGCCAAACCACCTGTTTTCCCCGAGTCCACTTGCTGTGTTGCAATCATGTGGATTCCATCCTGTTTATTATCTTCTCTGGTCCCTGAGCCGGCCCCGGGAAGACAGTCCTTCTTAGGAGCGGACACGCGCTCACCAGCATCCCCACTTCATCTTTGGATACACTCGTTCCCTGAGGCACTGCCTAGTGAGGGGGCATCTGAGAAATACCGCAGGTCTGTGGAGAGAGGGACATGGAGCTTCCCCACAGACCAGCAGGAGCCACAGAGCCTGCAGCGGAGGGGTCACAGGGAGCTGACGTGAGCAGGTTTTCAAACGGCCTCTGAGGAGGAAAGGTGGCATCGATGGGAAGGTGTGTGAAGCCCTAGATGATCCCAGAAGTGCCCGTTCCCCTCCTCCTGCGCCAGTGGCTTCTGCTAGCCACGGTATTCAGAAGTTAGTTTTGATCATGTCTATTTTAAAAGTGACACTTCTCTAGACAAGCATTAAATTAAAAAATATTGTAAGAAGTGCAAAAAACACCCTCAATCTCTTGTCGGTGGAATGGGGTTCTTTCTCGGACTCGCAAGGAAAGCATTCTGGAAACCGCGTGAGGGAGGTTGTGACGTAGTGTGGTGCCAGATGCAAAATCAAAGAACTGCCCTGGGTCCCAATGCCTCATCTGTGCCGCCATAAAAAACCAACCTTGCTCTTCAGGCCCAGAAATAGGGCTAAGTCCGGAGATTTTATGCCATCCTGCTACTGCAGTGCGCCAGGCCAGAGCGGTGGCTGGTGCCGCATGGTTACTATGGAGAGAGAACGCGGGAACCAACAGGCCAGCACTGTTACCCAGCAAGAGAGAGACTTTGTTAGGCTTGCATTATATTATCTTGGCCTTGGGGAAGGACCATGCATCCTTTCACACTAACCAATCAACTTCCCAATCTTTGCTGGGCTTGTATTGGATCCTCTCCCTAACCCATCCATTTCCTAGCTCTTTATCCAATCGATCCTTTTCCCAGGCTAGACTGACAGGCCTCTGAGTGTCATCTTGGCTCCTCCTGTGCAAGCCTCACAGTAGAAGCACCTCTCCTGAGTCATCCTCCTCATCTTGGCTTCTACTGCGCATGTGCCCAGCGGGGGGATGTCTCCTGCTGCCTTTATTCCTCCCCTGGTAATGACCATAACAACCTTCCTGCCTCCTTTGGGAGTGAGAGGCCCGCTGAGGGGGTGTGAAGCTGTAGCTAGCGGGTCAGGGTCTGGCTCAGCCTCCCAGTTTATTATGCCGAACAACATCTGATCCCCTTTGCTCCCTTCCTTTGTTGATACCTAGCTATGGCCCTGGCCAGCTGGCTCAGTTGGTTAGCGCATTTGCACATACACCCAAAAGGTTATGGGTTCGATTCCTGGTCAGAGCACTTATGAGGTGACCTATCGATGTTTCTCTTTGTCTCCCTTTCTCCCTTTTTAAAAATCATAAAGCATATCCTCTGGTAAGGATTAAACACACACACACACACACACACACACACACACACACACACACACATATTCACGCTAACAAACCCACAAACAGGTGAGCATTTACAGAGGGCTCCTGACCCTATGGCTCCCGCGTGCCAGGCCTGCCCTGGGCGGGCAGGAATGCCACGCAGTTGTTACCACCCAGGCTCAGCTTGGGCCTCCTCCAGGGCCCCTCTGGGGCTCGCTGCTCTCAGGGAGTTTCCCGATGAGGGAGGCCTGACTGCGGGGGACGGGGCTCTGCCTCTGTCCCTCCAGGGCTGAGCAGAGCCTTTCACAGACGTCACTCAATTACTCTGAACTAGAGCCTAGTTCAGGACGGCAGCGGTGCTAGACCCGAGGCCGTAACCAGGGGCCGGGGAGTAAAATGACCCGTTTGATTTCTTTTCTACCCTCGCCTCGGTCTTGCCGCCATCCCACCTGAGCCCGAACCTGGAAGATTCCTGATGCTGAGAGTCTGTGATTCGGGATGACCCTACGCTCACCGCCAGGCCACCCACCGGCCACAACGCGGACCCCTCCATGCGCTGCAGCCACCTCTGTGCTCGGGCCGCACACCCATGCCCCGGATACGCACAGAATGCGGGAGCTACGTCTGTGCAAGGCCAGCAATGGGGCTCAGCTCTGGCTCATCTGCCAGGTTCAGCCGCACACTCTCCGGGTAAGAGTCTCGGGAATACAGCAGGGGGCAGGGGACACACACAAGCAAAAAGGAGGCATGGTCCTGACCCCTCCATCCAGGTCGGGGGAGCACACCTTTATTAGCACCTCGGAAACTGTGCCGCCTCGGGGCGTGGTCAGCACACTGGCAGCCTGGCTGCTCCCCAGCTCTGCCCCTGTGGGCGCCGCCCAGGAGCTGCTGAGGCAGAAGGGGAATCCGCCGCCTGCCTTTGGAGGCCTCGCTGGTTCTTCCCTGACGTCTGCCCCCCACCGGCAGTGGGAAGAAATTGGGTCTTTAGCTTCTGACAAACACCACAACTGACGTCAACTGTTGCATAGTTTTACGAAAGACTTCTTATTCCTTCCAGAAATTCTCCATCAGCTGACAAACCCAAATAGCTCAGTGTCTGGCCCAATGAATTCAAAGCCCCTTCTCCTCAGGCGGACATTTCTCCTCATCTCGGGCCTGTGAGGGAAGTGCTTCCATGGCGGCTGCAGCCAGAGGGACAGGGTGGCAGGGCCTGGGCTCCGCCTTCTCCAGCCGCTGACAGCAGCCCCTGCGCCCAGGACTCGCACAAGGGGTCGCACACCCAACGCCATGGGGCCACCCCCTCCACTTGACCCGATTGGCGTGGTTGGCAGTGAGCTCCTCATAAGGATCCCTTCCGGTCTTGCTGAGGAAGGTTAGAGTCAGTGCTGCAGAGAGAGGGCGAGGAGCTCGTGGTCTTTTTCCTGTTCGGCCTCTGCCTCCGGCGGGCCGGGCTGTGCGAGGCTCACGGAGTGACACAGGTGTTCGGGGCCAGGAGCCAGGGACGCCACGGTGAAGTGAGGCTGGGAGCAGGCACACTCCATCCTTGTGCACAGCACAGGTGGCTCCTGTGGGCACGGAGGACTGGCTGGGCCCGGGGGCTGCGCCAGCGCCAGGGGCTCGGCGGGCACTGCTCTCCGGGGCAGGGGTGAGGCGTGAACAGGACTAGCCAGGCCATCCAGCCTCATCACGTGGCAGGATCAGCGCCGGGCTGTTCCATGCCCAGAGCAAACTCCCGCGCAGCTCCCACGAAACCCGCAGGAAACCCCACCAGCCAGTTCCCGCGGCTCAGGCCGGTGCCTGGGTGCTGGGAGCGCCCACGTGGAGATGAGAACCGGGCGTGGGGCTCAGGGACGAGGCAGTGGGCGGTGCTGGCTCCTCAGCGGCCGCAGTCAGGGCCCGCTCGCAGGGGCTGCTGGCGGCTCCGGAGGAGGCGGGCTCTGGCTGGCTACTTGGCCTCCACCAGCTGCTCCAGGCGCTGCAGCATCGTCAGACGCAGGGTTTGGAACCTGGAGGGAGACACAGCCGAGCAGACTCACTGACACTGCAGGGACGACGGGGCGGGAGGGGAGCGGAGCGAGGGAGCTGCAGGTGCCTGGGCCAGGAGATCGGGGTCCCGGCCTGGCTGATCGGTGCCACCGCCTGCCCTCTCCTCGGAGGGAGGAGCCGGCGCACACCCTGTGGGGCCACAGGCTGCCAGAGGCAGGCGCCCGGGGCCGCGCACGCTGCCGGGCCTCGCAGCTGCGTGCTGCCATTCCCACGCCAGAGGCTGTCCAGCGTGGGCAGGCGCGTGCAGTGACAGAGCAGAGCCGGGATCAGAGCCGGGATCAGAGCCTGGGTTCTGGCCTGGCTCTGAAGTCACCTGCGCTGCAAGGGCCTCGCCTTGGGCCTGTTTCCTCTCTGCAGCCTGGAGAGACTGGCCGGGTGGCCCACGTCCTACAGTCGCCCCGCTGACTGCCCACGCGGGGCCCAGCCGCCCAGATGGGCGTGTGGGGGAGGGGGTGTGTGTGGCTTCCACAGGTCATTCGGCCAGAATCCTAGCTCGTCCTCAACTTCAGGGAGCACCCCCGCCCCCACTTCCCCTTCTAGGAGGGACTCTGACCCCGGCCCTGGCCTGGCACATGGCCCGTGTCCTCCCCAGGCCTGGCTCTGCAGAGGGCCATGTGACCGGGCTCGCCTCACCCAGCGGGGCCTGGGGTAGCTTCCCAGGAGCTGCCAGGTGCCACCTGCTCATCTTTCCACTGAACTGGGTCCCTGCACCTGGGTACAGCCACCGCCCTTTGGGTAGGCGCGGACTCCCTGCACGGAAGCCCGGGGCAGGCTGGCCCGCCGTGAGCAGAGCGGCCCCTCGCGGCTCCTTCAAAGCCGGGTCAGCAGCAGAACCCCAGCCCCGGTCCGTGTCCGGGTCCTGGGTCCACCCATGCTCCTGCCGGACTCTGCCGCCCGGTTTGCAGCAGCCCGAGTCCCTCCCTTCTGGTGAGGTGCCGGGTGGGGGTCTGGGCTGCATCCTGCTCTTTGGCAAGTTGCCACCCAACGTGGTATCAATGCCAAGCAGAGGGCCAGAGGGCCGGAGGGCCAGAGGGCCGGCTGGAACGCCGGGCTGGGCAGGCTTGCCTGGGCCGTGCGGGGACGCCGCCATGTCTGGAGGAGGAGCTCTCCCCCCGGCGCCCGGAGGACGGGGCCCGGCCCCGGATCTCTGCCCTGCCGGCTTGCCTCATGGTCAGCACCCACGACTGGCCCTGTAAGTGCTGCTTACTTCATGGTCAGTTTGATTATTTCTCTTTGCTCCTCTTCTTTTAATTTTTCAATAAAACTGTCCAGCACCGGCATTTCAAACTTAATGTACTGAGCAACCTAGAAAATCCAAGAACATTTTATTGCGCTTTAAATTAGACGCCAAATACGTTTGCTTTGCCTCATGGTTTCCATCGGTCCAACTCAGCAGCGCCTCAGGCCGTGGAGGCGGCTGCCCTCTCCCCCCAGCACTGTTCCGGTGCTCCGGGTGGGCTGCGGGTGAGGGGAAGCATCGGAGGTGTCCGAGGCACACGGGTGCGTGTGGGGTGCAGGAGGGACGCACTGTGCTAACGGGGCAGGACACTATGCCGGCCGCGGACCCAGGACACTGTGCCGGCCTCGGGCCCAGGACACTGTGCCGGCCGCGGACCCAGGACACTGTGCTGGCCGCGGACTCAGATGCCTGCCCACAGCCCAGCCAGGCCCTCGCTCAGAAACCCTCGTGGGGACCTCCAGTGCAGGGTTCCCAGCCTTCCCGGTGCCGCGGCCCTTTAATACGGCTCTTCGTGCGGGGGTGACCCCCAGCCACAAAACTGTTTTCATTGCTATTTCATCGCTGTACGTTTGCTGCTGTTATGAACCGTAATGTAAATCTCTGTGTTTTCCGATGGTCTTAGGCTCCACTGGTGGTCCCTGAGGTCCGGAAGGTCGCGACCCACAGGTGTGGAGCCTATGACCATCGGAAAGCACAGATGCTTACATTACGGTTCGTAACAGCAGCAAACGTACAGGTGTGAAGTAGCAACGGAAACAGTTTTGTGGTTGGGGTCGCACCCCTTGAGGAATGGTGTAAAGGGCCGCGGCACGGGGAGGCTGAGAGCCGCGCAGGGCGGTGACAACAGTGACAACAGTCACAGCGGTGACGGGAAGGCTCCACCCGCGGAGGGGAAGCCAGGCAGGGCTTCCTGGAACCACCTTCTCCCAGAGCCGGCCCGTGGCGCTGGGGGGCGCAGAGGGGCGGGTGGGCCCCTTCGGGACAGCCTTGCTGGAGACCACGCCCGAGAGGGCTGCGGCCACGGACGCCTCGGAGCCCCGGAGTCCACGCTGCCCGCCAGCCTCCCTCGGGGGCAGGCCCCACTCACGTCGTGGGGAACCTCCTCGCCCAGGTCGGCTTCCATCAGGAAGATCCTGGCAATCTTCTCACTGGGCCCGTGCAGGATCCTGGAAATCAGCGGGTACTCACTGTCTTTTAGTTTTGTCCGCTCTGGAAAGAAAGGCGGTTACGAGACTCAGGGGCGTGAGGCTCGCCTGTTCCCGGCCTGGGCCAGGCTGGGCGGCGGCTGCCCGGGGCCTGGCGGAGACGACGGCCTGAGTGTGTGTGGCCATGTCCCTCACAGAGGCCCCGTGGACAGGAATGTCCGGGGGAGTGGGGGAAGTGGCACCGGGAGGCTGGGCCCACAGTCGCCTCCTGGTGCCGGGCAGGGCTGCCGAGAGGACGCAGGCTCGGCCACCGCACTGCTCGGGGCTGAGGGCTTCACCCGGCTCGCAGACCCCAGACCCCTCCCTAGCCCTCCCAGTCAGTGGGCCAGGATGGTAGCTTCCCACGGGGTGTGGTGGATCTCGAAGGGACGGTGTGCCCTAGCCGGGGCTGGGAGAGGCATTCGGGGTGCAGGCGCAGGGGGTGCCAAGGTCAGGAGGGCACACGAGCCAGCACAGCCCTCGGGGAGGACCATGGCCGGGAGCCTGCCTTCCGTTCTAGGATCCGGAGCAAGGCCGACACTCACCCCCCGACTCGTGCACAACGTAGAGGGCGAACTCGCTGGGGCTGTTCTGCACCTGCAGCGGCAGCGACAGTCAGACCCGGCGTCCAGGACCAGAGACAGAGGCACCCTGGCGGCACCCCCGCCCGGTGCCACGCCCACGAACCCCCGGACCACCCGCCCCCCGCCTCTGCTTCGAGCCCCAGAGCCCAGCGCAGCAGAGACCCTGCCGGGCCCCCAGACAGCTCCCCGCCCCTCCCGCCCCGACGCCGGGGCCGCGGCGCCGCCCAGACTTACGCGGAACTTGCTGAGCAGCAGGCCGAGCACCTGCAGGGCGGTCATGGTGCTGTTGACCCGCACGTTGGTCACGGACCCGTACGCGGGCGTAAACACGGAGGTCTGCGCGGGGAGGGGGAGGTCACGGCCTGGCCGGGGCCGGGGCCGGGGCTGGCCGCGGAGGGCGGGCACACTGTCAGCCGCGGGCTGCGAGCGCGGAGCAGCGGGCGAACGGTCTCCGACCTCACACAGACCCTCCGGCAGGCCGTGTCCAGGCCTCGCTGTGACAGTTCACGGCTCCCTGAGAAAGGTGCCGGGCAGCCTCTGCCCCAGGACTCAGTGGGCCGAGGAAACCCACCGGGGACGGGGGACCGTCTCTCCCTCCTCTTTCTGCCCATCAATGACAGGTGATTGCTGACCCCCAGGCAGAGCTCTCGGTCTGTCCCCGCCTCTCCGCTCTCCCAGGGGCCCAGCTTCCCACCTTCCCCTCCGATTCTCCCACAGACCGGTGCCCAGGAATACCTTCCCGAACCCTGCGCCACCACGCGTGCTCTGAACCAGCCCCTGCTCCACCGCGTGGCACCAGGGCCTCCCGTGCACCCCACCCCTGGGCGCCCCTCCCCACATTCAGATGCGCACATCCTCTGTCTGCCCTCGCCCAGCTCTCCTCGGCAGGCAGCGGGGACGTACGTGTCCCCGGCTGGTCCCCAGGCCCAGGGCCAGACGCGGCCTGGACGTGCCTTCTCCCGGAGGAGACGCAGAACGACTGGGTTCCCAGGAGCCAGGCTCGCCGGCTGCTCCCGGTGAGCACGGAACGACTAGAGGAGCCAGGCCACGCCAAGGAGAAGAAGGACCGGACAACACCGAAACCTTAGGAGGATTCACTACACGTGGCGCTCGTGGTAACTAAGCCGTTCCCAGTCCCCTCGGAAGCTCAGTCCCGGGCTCGTCTCGCCTTCAGGAAGCTGCCCCCTCAATCAGTCCTGGGCTTTCCCGGGCGGAGCACGGACACTGGCAGCCGCTGTCACCCAGCACTCGCGGTGGTCCTAGCGGGATCGGGGGTGGGGGGTGGGGGCGCGGCCAGGCCACCCCAGCGTGGCCTGAGCGGCTCCGGCAGGCCTCGGCCGGGCTGCTGCTCTGCAGATCGGACCCGGGACCTCCCCCCGCTCCCGCTGGCCTGGCTGCTGCTCGGCCGGGAGGCGCCTGCTCCACTCCCAGGGCTAGGCTGTGCCCGGTCCAGGACTCCAGCCAGGCCTCACCCGGCTGCCACCCGTGCCCTCTGCACAACAACCAGCTTCGCCTCTGGCCGCTCAGCGTGGTTAGGGGACGACGCCACTTCCTGAGCCTGGGACAACGCCTGCGGGGACAAAGGCCGCGTGCGGAACCCGGGCAGTGCGTGCTCCCTACACGGCCACGTGCCTGGCACGTCTCGGCCTCGCTGACTCACTCCCCCGGCAAAGAGCCAGCAGGGGGCGCGGTGCCCAGGAGACTGGGCCCCGATGCACCTGAGAACACTGCCGAGCTAAGCCCGGCGCGGACAAAGACAGGCGTGCCCACCTCCACGCAGCGTGTGAGCACGGAGGGACGTGAGTCTGCCGTGAAGGACGTGCAGGCGTCGGGGCCGTGAACTGGGCATTAATTTGATGGGACTCCGGGCTTGCCCTGACCGTGTTTCTCCATCTGCTCAGGGAGGTGGGGGGGGGGGGGGGGCGGGGTGGCTCTGACAGGGTCACCCGGCCTGGCGGTGGCAGGCCCAGGGCGCTGGGGGTGGGGGCTGGCCCGCGGTCAGTGCCAGGGCCGGGCAGAGGCAGGCGGCGTCACCTTGTGGTTGTAGAAGTGCCCGTTGATGGAGAAGCGGTGCCGCCGGGTCCTCTGGGTCTCGTCGGGCCCGCGGCAGCGGGGCCTCCGCTGGACCACACAGGCTGCGTCGCTCTGGGTGCGCATCAGCTGCGGGGTCTCCTCGCCCTCCTCCAGGGGCCCTGTGGCGGGAAGGGGTGCGGGGCAGGCCCAGGTGAGCACCGGGGACAGGCCACTGCGGTGGCCGCAGATCTGCTTGACTCTGCCCTGTGGGGAGGCGGGTCCCGCAGGAGAGGTGACCTCAGGTAGGACCGCCTGTGTGACCACATCACAGCGCCCCTCCCTGGGCATGAGGGGCATGGAGGACGGGGGGGGGGCAGCTCTGGACCCTGAGTGTGAGGAGAGGCCAGGAGGGCTCCAGGCCGTCTGCGCACTGTTCCCTCTTCCTGTAACCCTGCCTGGCGAGGGGCCGGCCACCAAGGAACACGCCCCCCTGTCCCCCCGGCTGAGCAGAGCCACTGAGGACCTGGATCGTTCCTGAGGACCACGGGGGCCTCGCTCCTCCTCGGAGCTGCTCCGAGCCCCTCCCTGGGGCTGAGTGCGGCCGGCCGGGGCTTACCTGAGCTGCCGGGGGCGCTCTCAGGCCTGAGCTCCGGGGGCTCTGGGGGCTCCGGGGGCTGTGGGCCGGGCTCCGGGGGCTGCAGGGCGGAGGCCCCCGGCGGAGGCGGCTCCTTTCTGGAAAGACAGGAGCGCGATGCGGCCCAGGAGAGCGGCCGCCAGGGGCCGCCTGCGTGGACGGCACGTGGGGCAGGCGCCGGACAGGCCGAGTGGGGGCTGGGATTTCACTCCAGAGTCAGCGCCAACATGGAGAGAAAAGCACAATCTGGCACAATCCGGCCACGTGTCTGCTGGCCCGAGGGGTCTGCTCGGAGGGCCCGTGGCTCTGCTTTGCCAGAGGCAGGACACGGGACCCCGCGGTGCTCGTGTGCGCCGGGCCGCCGGCCGAGCCCGCTGCCACGTGCCACGAGGGCCCGGGCATCCCTCCGGCTGGGGGGGACAGGGTGACGGCAACCAGCCCCCGACAGGAGCGTGAACGAGCTTCGGGCTGCAAGCCTGAGCCCCTCAAATTGCTACGCATGGCTGGGCCCCGTGGGTGCTGAGGGTCCTCGCAGCAGCGCCTCGATTTGGATATTTGGAGGGGGAAAGGATGCTATTAAATGTTGATCGATTTACAAACATAAATTCTGACATGAAATCAGAACTGAGCGGGAGGAGGTGGAATCTGTGCACCTTTGGGACAGGCCCCGAGCTGCTGAGAAATGGCCGTCCTGCAGAGGTTCTCCCCCCCCCCCCCTGCGGCCTCCCACAGACCGGTGCTCCGTGGGTGAGTGTGCACAGCTGGAGGTGGGCGCTGGGACACTCTCCGGGGGGACAGCGCCACCTAGAGAGGCCCCGGGGCAAGGCCGCCGGGCTGGGGCTGAGCCCGGACCGCTGTGCCCCTTACAGGAGGCCCAGGACCCCCACCAACACCCCAGACAGTGAGCTCCGGTGACCAGGTGCCACGGAGCCGGCACTCACCGGCGGCAGCCGGGCTGGCCGGCGTCCGGGCGGCCGAGGAGAGGCGCCGGCTCCCGATCGCGGCCGTCCTGCATCTGGAGGCGGATGGGCCGCCGCAGCCCCCAGGCGATGTTGAGGAGCCCCTCGATGACCAGAGCCCCTTCCTCCTGCGGGACCCCACAGTCAGCCTCCGCCGGGCGGCCCTCCGAGTCACCGCCCGCCTCCCCCGTCCCCCGTCCCCCAGGACATGGGACTCTCCGAACACCGAACCCCAAACACGCACCCTCCTCCCCGGGGACCGCCCTGGGGAAACCCGGGTGCAAGGCCAGGCCAGCACGAGGCCTGCTTGGCCCCCCCCCGGCAGGGGCACGGCGGGGACAGAGTGGCAGAGACGGCGCCCCGGGAGCCCAGCCGTGTCCACGCGCAGCCAGGGGAGCTCGGGCTGGGGGCCGCGGCCGCACCGTCTCCGCCCGCACTGCCTGGGCGCAGCCGTCACCGCGGGGAGCACTACATCTGGGGGCACCAGCAAAACCAGGACCTGGGTGTGTGCCCTCGGCCCCAGGCCAGGGTGGGCACCCCACCCTGGCGCAGGCCTAAGCAGCCCCGAGGCCGCCTCCAGGCAGGGCTCCGCTCCGCCACACGGGCTCTAGGCCGGAGGGTCCCAGGCCCCAGGGCTGGTGAACCTACGGTGGGGACGGCGGGGACGCTTCTAGGTGCTGGCAGGTGGCAGCAGCCCCGCGGGCAGCCTCTCCCTCTGCCGGGCTGAGGTGCCAGCAGCGCCCGCGGCCCCGCCCCCTCCCTGCAGAGCAAACACCCGGAGCCGGAGCGCCCGCAGGCAGACACTTGCTCCCGTGGGCCCGGGGCCAGGCCCGCCCCGGAGCGTGTCCCGGGAGCCGCCCTGCCGGCTATGCTGGGCCCTCGTGACCTGGGCCGACGGGGGAAGGTATAAAAGCCGCTGCGGGGCCTCTGGCTGGCCAGACGTCTGCCCTGGACACCGGCACATCGGACCAAGGCCGTGGCACACTGTCCTACCCCTCACCCCACCGGCAGTCACCGGCCACGGGGCTCCGACCGCTGGGCCCGCACCCGCTGCCCGAACTTCGTGGGGCTTCCCGAGCCTGCCCCTGCTCCTCCGGCTTCCCTGCTCCCCCAGGGCCCCGCGGCCACAGGTAAGAGGGAGCCACTGCCCCCGGTTTGAGATAAAACAGAGTGGCTTTGGGTATCTTCCCGGTGGCCCTCAGCCGGGGACTGCACGGCCTCGGGGCGGTGAGAGGCGGTGACAGAGGCTGTAGAGGGCTTCCCAGGAGAGCCCCTGTGCAGAGGACCGTGCAGCCCCGTGTGATGGAGAGGTGACGCTGCCAGAGGGCCCGCTCAGGCAGAGGCAGGGTGGCTGCAGGCCCGGCCCCTCTGGCTGCAGGCCTGGCTGGGCTCCCTTATGCCCTGGGTTTTGACGTTAGAGAGAGGAGCTAGAGAGAGGAGTGGCTCTGCACACTGTCTCAGGCCCACGCTCACAGGCGGCTGGGGCGGCCGGGGCGGGGGCAGGCGGGCATGGCAGACCCTCACCCGGTTCTCTGCCAACCACAGGTGGCTGCTCCCGGCCACGGGCGGCCATGAGGTCCCGGCTCCTGCTTTCGGTGGCCCGGCTGCCCACCATCCGGGAGAGCTGGGAGGAGGCGCTGCCTGGGGGGCCCCGGCCGGATGCCCTGGCCTCCCCGAGCCTGGGTGACCGCAGGACGCCCACCTGCCGGCCGGCGCAGCCCTCCTCGGCGCCCGGGGCCGCGGCCGGGGCCCGGGCCGGCAGGAAGGGCCCTCCCCGGCCCCTCCAGGACATCACCGCCCACGTCAGCGGCCAGCGGCCCCCAAGGGCTGCCGACCCCCTGGGCTGGCTCTCTGGGCGGCCGCCGGAGGAGCAGCCCCCATGCAGGGGCCCGCCGAGGAGGACTGGCCCTCACGGACAGACGGAGAGCAGCGAGGCCGGGGGCTGCCCCACAGGGAAGCTCTGTGCTGCCAGGGCTCCGGGGCGCTGTCCGGGGGCACCGTTCAGGGACTGGCACGAGGGCTCCCGGGCTTCCGGGCAGCCCATCCGAGCCGCGGCCTCCCCGCCAACCGCGCGCCCCAGCGGCGTTCTCAGGACTCTCTATTTGCACCTCCCGGTGATCCACGAGCTCTGACCCTCCCCAATACCCAATAAAGGCCTCTGTAAGAGCAAGCTGGCCGCCACCTCTCCGCTCTGCCGCCCGCAGGCCTCGGAGGGGGTGGGTTTCTGCAGGGCTGCCGGCTCGGACCCCTACCCTGAACAGGCGCAGCCGCCTCCCGGCTGTGGTCTGCGGGCCCCACCTCGCTCCTCCCTGCTGAGTACTTGCTCGGTTTTCTCGTGGCCCAAGGGACAATCCATGGGACCTGCCTCCTGGCTGCTCCAATGAGCAACTGAGAGAAACGTCACACATGTCACGGGGCACATGCTGAGCCAGACACGGCGTGGCCGCTGCCTGTGTGGGAAACGAGGTTGGGGGCGAGGAGAAGGGAGGTCTCACCCTGCCCAGGGGTTTCCCACGAGGCCCTGGGCGCGCCGTCAGTCCCTGGGCCACCTTCAGGGCCCAGGGCCCACCAGCCCCACGGGAAAACCTGGTCTCAGCAAGTGGCCCCACTGTTTCAGGGGCGCTGACACGGCGGCATGGGGGTACCTCAGTGGCTCCAGCTGCCAAGTGCTGAACCAGGTGATTCTGGCCCCCCCCTCCACCCAGGGACCCCAGCTGTGGGGGTGCTGTCTGGCCACCTGTCAGCAGGCAAGCCCAGGGGTCAAGGCCTCACTCCACATATCTCAGGCCCAGGTCAGCCTGGGCCATTCCTGGGTCCCCCAGAGACCGGCAAAACCCCGTTTCCTCAAGGCATCTGGCAGGCAGGAGGTGAGGGTGAGGAGTAGGGGAGAGGGAGGCAGGTGAAGGTCAGAACCAAAGGACCAGGCCTGGGAAGCTGCCACCTGCTGGCTGGCCCGGCGGGGACTGGGACAGAGGAGAGAAGGACGGAGGACGGAGGGAGCTGCAGCCCAGCCCACGGCCTGCTTCACCTCCCCCACCTCCCTCACCTCCCCCACCTCCCCCACCTCCTCCACCTCCCCCACCTCCCTTGCCTCCCTCACCTCCCCCACCTCCTTGCTCTGTGGACCATCAAACTGTCTTTTCTTTCTTTCAAAAAATTGTTGTTGTTGTTAATCCTCCACCAGGATATTTTTTTAGGGAGAGTGGAAAAGAGAGGAAGACAGAGAAACATGGACGTGTGGAAACACATTGGTTGGCTGCCTCCTGCAGAGCCCTGACCAGGGCCAGGCCGGGAGGAGCCGGCAATGAGGTTTGTGCCCGGGGCCGGAATCGAACCTGACCCTTCGGTCCGCAGGGCAGGCCGAGGCTCTGTCCACTGAGTGAAGCCGGCTAGGGCCTTCCCTTTTTAAAAGCTTTTAAAATTGGTCTG
Organism: Vespertilio murinus; assembly: GCA_963924515.1. NCBI lineage: Eukaryota > Metazoa > Chordata > Mammalia > Chiroptera > Vespertilionidae > Vespertilio > Vespertilio murinus. Next base: position 50,988,475 of record OZ004714.1, on the reverse strand, counting down.
GACTTTTACATGTTTATGTCTTCTTTGATGCCTTCTGTGGGGAGGCAGAATGTAAACTTTACACTCAAAAGAGGAAGTTTCAGACCAGCCATTCCTCAGTTCCCCGTGTTTTCCGCGGGGACACCAGCACCGAAGAGAGGGAGCTGGACAGCACTCGGAGATGGAGTCGCCAGCGCTGCGCACATGGTCTGCATGTCACCCTGTGTGGCTCCAACTTGTGGGTGCCTGACTGTCCGGCAAGAGCGTGAGGGCGGCCTCAGCAGGAGCGCCCTGGGGGGGGAGGGCGGCCCTGCCCAGGGGTGCCGGGGGGCGCTGGGCTCAGCCTCACTCAGCCCCTTCCGGAGCGGCAGGAACGTGGGTCCGAGGGCGGTCCGAGGATGACCCGGCCTGTCCCCCAGCTCAGGAGCCACGCTGCGGTGTGTGTGTCTGTGTATGTGTGTGTGTGGGGGGGATGGTGGTCAGGCAGCAGTGAGGGGACCTGGGCTCTGGTCTCCTCTGCTAACACCTCTCCACTGAAAGAAATTGGTGGCACTTGCAGAAGGTGCCCAATAACAGCCAGAGTGGAGGGCGGGGCAGGGGCTGCGGCAGGCAGTGTCCCCTCCTGCACGGACAGCCTCTCGGGAGGGGAGGACTGGAGGGGGAGGGCCGGTGCAGCGGCTCACTCTCCCCCCCCCCCCCTGTGGCCGGAGCAGGGGACACACTGTCCCCCCCAGGGCGGCGCTCATCCGCCCAGGGGCCGGTGTCTGTCAAAGCCCCTCGGCGTTAGTGAAGTAAGGCAGGCAATGAAAGAGAAACTCCACATGACCTCACTCATTGATGGATAATAAAGAACATTATAAACTGATGAACAAAAGGATAGATACAGAGACAGTAAAAGAAACAGACTTTCAAATGACAGCGGGGAGGGGAGGGTGATCTGGGGGAGATAAGAGATCAGCCGAAAGACTGGTATGCACGCATATAAGTACAACCAATGGACACAAAACTCTGGGGGGTGAGGGCATGTATGGGAGTGGGGTGCGGGGGAGCAATGGGAAGATATGTACACATGTAATACCTCAATTTAAAAAATGGGGAAAAATAAAATCCTTGTCCAATAATAATAATACCGTATTTGCCGGCATATAAGACGATTTTTTGGCCCTGAAAAATACGTATTTGCCGGCGTATAAGACGACTGGGCGTATAAGACAACCCCCTAACATTTCCACTAAAAATACAGAGTTTGTTATATACTCGCCGTATAAGACTACCCCCCACTTGGAGGCATATTTTTCAGGGCCAAAGGGTCGTCTTATACGCCGGCAAATACGGTAATAATAATAATAGCCCCTCGGTACCTTTCTCAGGCGGAGCAGGCAGCTTGGGGCTGAGGACGGGGCTGGGCTCACTGCCTGGTCAGGGCCACCAGGGGGAGCCGTGAGCCAGGAGAGCTGAGCACGAGGTTGGGTGGGAGGCCAGGTGGGGGGCCACAATGCACCCACAGGACACGGCCTGCGGCCTCCGGCTCACACAGGAGTTGTTAGGAAGAAGGCCCCACTGGCTGCCCGTTTTTCTCCAGACAACGCCCTGCTGTCTGTAAAGGGCAGATTGCTCCCAGCTACTTCCGCTTTTCACTGCAGCACAAGCAAAATTAGCTCGAAGGCAGGGCTCACAATGGAGGAAGCCGGTGCCCCGGCCTCCTCAGTGGGGAGTCCCTCACACACGGCTCTCCCGACACGTGGCCCCGACCACTGACACCTTCCTCTCTCCATGTTCTGTGCGCCTGGCGGGACGGTGGAGGCGAAGGTGCCCCCCAAAAGTAGCACTGGGGCCCAAGGGCTCCTGGGGGGGAGGGGGTGACCAAAGGGGCGGGGTCTTCAGGCCCCAGGGCCCTGGGGGCACCCGGTGCGGAGCCCCTTGGCGGCCAGAGGGCAGCTCAGGGGGCCCCAGCTCGGTGCGGGCGGAGGTGTTGCTGTGTTAGCACCTGTGCTCAGGCCTCCGACACACCAGCCCTTCCCTCTGCAGGGTCTCCTGGCTGAGAGGCCTACGCGTGAGAGCCTCCCTCCCTTTGTCTGGAAAATGGTGGCTCCTTCGCTGCAAAGCTCTTGTGCTACAAAAATAAAGAGGCAAAGTGCCTGGTGCCTGGCTGCAGGCCCCAGGCCCACAGCGCCCACGGAAGGGCTGGCTCCAGGGAGGTCAATCCACTGAGCCAAACCGGTTTCGGCTCTCATCAATGGTTCTAACTTTCTATCCCTTTCCCTTCCTCTCTGTAAAAAATCAATAAAATAAATTAAAAAAATAAGAATTACCCTGGAAAATAGGTGTAAACCGGACTGTCTGTGCGAGTGGGGGCAGACGGCGACTCTGCACAGAGCAGAGCCCAGGCCTCACCTCTCGGTGTCGCAGCTGGAAGCTCCGGCCCTCGTGGTAGCAGTTGTAGGTTTTCAGCAGGTGTAAGAGCTCCGACCTGAGGAGGGAAGGACACGTGCGCCCCTCTGAGTGTGGGGACCCGGAGAAGGTGTTTCCCTCTGTGGCCTCAGCTTCCTCACCGGCAGGACGGCATCACAGCACACGTCCTCTGGCACGCAGTTGGTTCAGAGAGCAGACTGCCGTTGGGCGCGCGCCCTTCAGTCTTCTTGAGGGTTCCAATACCAGCCCTCGTGGGGGAGGAGGACACAGGGGTGGGACTAGAGGGAAGTGGACTCACGGACGGACCCCATCCCTGTGCCGTGCGGGTGTTTGCACAGGTCATGTTGAGGATGCAGGTCCTGATGGCCTCCCTGTACTGTACCGCTGAGCCACTCCCTCGTGTAACCCCTGGGGCCAGATTGTTGGCACTGGAAGGCTCCTGCTTTCTCCCCACAGGACTGCCTGCCGGGGCCGGGCATGGCTGCCGGGGGGCACCAGGAGGGCGACCTGCCTCTTGCCCATCCGGGCCTCCTGCAGGCATGACGGGGTGACGGGGACAGCGGTGAGTAAGACCCCGAAGGCCCAGGTGTTTCTCCCCAGAACAGAAGGGAAACCCTGTGCGTGGCTGGTGTGGCCGAGAGGAGACAGTGACAGCTGCCCGTGCCCCAGGGGGCTCCGCAGGGCCGCGCCATCCAACAGAAACAAAGTGCCAGTCCCAGTTATACAAGAGGGAGACGCAACAGGTGACATTAACGCAATAACACCTCACTGGGCCCGGTGTATCTAAAGCATTACCGTGTGCGCCTGTAACCTGCACACAATGCTAAGGAGACCTTGCTCACTATTTCACTCTGTAGGAAGTGTTTGCCGCCTGGAGCGTCTTCCACAGGAGCTTCTCCTCTCCAGCCGCAGGCCCGTGGGGGGCCACAGCGCTGGCGGCTCCCCCCCCCCCCCCCCCCCCCCCCCCGGGCAGGGCGGCCCTGCGCCTCCTCTGGCAGCGCCGGCCGGGCTGTGGGCGCGCAGGCCCGCTCTGCCACGGGGGACGGCGTCACTGACGGGGGAAGTGATTTACAACGGCATGGCGTGGACGAGGCAGCATTCAATGCTGCATGTCCACTGGCTTCTGAGAGTGTAAATGCTGAACACAAAGTTATTGGGACACACACACACACACACACACACACACGAAATTAATCATCTTATGGTGATTATGACTTTTCAAAAATGTTATCTAATATTGTCCTTATAAATGTACGTAAGAACATGGCGGACTGGGCAGCACTGGGAATGCTGCGGGAATGCCGCCTGCTCCCAGGGTCTGGGCAGGAGGGCGAGGGCGCGTCTCTACAAAGGCGAGCGCTCCCCGCGGACTGGCTTGTCTTCGGACGGCAGGTGGGCGCGGCCAAAGCAGACAATGTTTAGACTCAGAACTCAAAGAGCAAGATAAAATCACAACTGTGCTTTTCTTTAGTGCAGAAATAAAATTTAAAATGTATCCTAAACGTTTAAAAAAAGCATCCTAAAATAAAAATAAGCAAAGGTAAAAATCACATGTCAATAAAATAAACTTTTTCAGTAAAAACTCAAAACCAGTGTGAGGGTTTTTTCTTTAACTGTTTAACACAACAGTAAGAGTGTTAGTATTGCTCTGGTTATTTTTGTTCGTTCGTTTGTTTTTCAGTATTGCTGTAGCTTTTAACCATTCCGCAGAGTCACATGGGCACCGAGGGGCTTCCCTGCTTTTGTGGGCCAGAGGGGGCAGAGGTCAAACCCGCACCCCGAGGAGACCCCCCATCTCCTGAGAGACCGGCTCCAAAGACAACCAAGCCCACGGCAGGCCCGTCACCGTCCCTGGGCGGGCACACCTCCCGTCTGGGAGAAGGGCCCGGACCTCCCCCCGAAGGCTGCCCGCGGCGGAGACCTCCGGCACGCACCCCCCAGCACACACAGGCCTACTTACTTCAGAATGGATTTGCTGTCGCTGATGGGCACGTGAGAACTGGGCGCACAATCTTCCTTCATCTTCTCCTCCGGTCTGCAGACCCGGAAGCTACCTGCCAGCAAGACCAGGAAGGGCGCACAGACAGGTGAGCGGGAGGAGCCTGGCCTCACCTCCCGCCTCCATCCTCCCAATCCTGCATCCCCAGTCCCCCCTCACTCCCACCCCCAGGACCAGAGGACTTAGGGGTTCCACACCTCCATCCTCCTCACTCCCACCCCCAGGACCAGCGGACTTAGGGGTTCCACACCTCCATCCTCCTCACTCCCCTGAGGAAGGAGTGAAGAAGGCTACATCAGCAGCTAAACTTGTTTGCCTTAGACAGTGGGGCGCAGGACGGACCACCCTCCTCCTAGCTCGCCTGGGACAGGGGGCAGAGGTCAAACCCACACCCCGAGGACATCCTCCATCTCCAAAGGGACAGGCTCCTGAGCTTCCCGCCTTGCGTCAGAGCCCGGACAGACATCTGGCCCCAGGGACCCCAGGCGTCCTATGAACACCTCCCCTGCCTCTGCAGGAGGCAGCTCCCAGCTGGGAGGGCCAGGCTCCTGGGGCAGCCCCACGGCCAGCTCAGGCCCTGCCGTGGGCGCCGGGATGCCGTGGCCTGGGCGGGACCGCCTGCTGCACCCCGGGCCCAGGGCTGAGGGTTTCGGTTCCTCAGCTCCGCCTCGGCCCTTCCTCAAATCCTGCCCACAGACGCTGCTCCACGGAGCCCAGCGGGCGAGGCTGGTGGCGGCCCCTCACCCTGTCCCATGGCTCAGGGCCCAGGGTGCCTGCAGCCACTTACAGGAAGGGCTGCATTTACCCAGAACCAGCAGGGCGGCTCTTCGCCTGCCTTCCTCTTTTCTGTCTCTCCCACTCCCTTCCCTCCCACTCCCTGCCCTCCCACCCCTGCCCTCACACCCCCTGCCCTCACACCCCCTGCCCTCCCACCCCCTGCCCTCCCGCTCCCCGCTCTGACTCCAGCCTCCTGCCCACAGCCCCCTCGAGGGCTCAGTGCCCTTTCTTCCATTTGGGCTTTAACCACGCTGCCCTCTACTCAGAGTGCCGCCTTCTCCCTGTCCTGCACCCCCATGTTAGCTCAGGCGCTCCCCTGGGCTTGCTCCTGCTCCAGGCTACCCCTCTGCTCTCCCGGGAGCCCCTCTGACCCCCCCCCCCACACACACACCCAGAGGAGCGCCGCCTCAGGGACCCTGTGGTGGCCTCCCCCCCTTTCCCTCGGGGAACAGCCGGGCATTGCAGGATGATGGCAGCCACAGGGCGGTGTGGGGAGCCCATCCGGGGCCAGGCCCCGCCGCCTAGCACGTGAGATCTCCCCACACGGACCTTCCGGAGTGTTTGCCCCCAAGGGCCCAATTTAAAAATGTAACTAAGGGGGGGGGGGCGGGAGCACAGGCAGGGAGCTGTGGGAGGCGGGGTCCGAAGGAGAGAGAAGGAGGCCTGGGTGGCGTGGGGAAGGGAACGAAGACGGGGCAAAGGGCACGTGTCTGTGGCTGAGCGTGGCGGGACGGGACGCGGGATGTGAGCGCGGCGGGAACCCCCCCCAGAGAAGCAGCCCCCCTCTGAGAGATCACGCACTTCCGTGTCCTCTGGCGCCCCCTGTGGGGCCTCAGCAAACCGCAGGGGCTCCTGGTCTCACCTGTCCCAACCCCTCACCCCAATAGGCCGCATCCCTGCTCCTGGCGTTCGTCCTGAGCTCTGGGTCCCCCAGCGCCCTGTGCGTTTGGGTGCCAGAGTGAAGGGTGGGGCTTTTCTTCATCAGAATAACCCGTGTTCTGAGCTGCACACAGACCTCAGGGTGACCTAGGATACCCGACCGAGGGCTTCCAGGGGGAGAGGGCGAACACACACCCCAGCCAGGAAGCGAAGGGGGATTTCCTCCCCGTGGAATGTTCCGGAAACTGCCCCTTACACTCTGCCTCTCCTGGCGCATTTGGCTGGTCCTAGCGAATCTCTACGGAGTGTTTTTCAATATTTTACTAAAAAAGCACAACTGTATCTTTAAATAAAACCAGGGCAGAAGCCCAGTATACACATGGATCAAGCATGTCAAACCCGCAGCCGGCGGGCCACATGCTTCGCCTCCAGCCACGCGTTTGACACTTTGGAGGTGCCTTGGCTGGAGCAGGACCGGGCGTGGCCTGGGCTGGCCTGTCCTCCGCCTCAGCCTGGAGGCCGCCCGGTGTCAGATGCAGCGGAAGCCGAGCCCCGGCTCTGAGGCCAGCCTTCTGTGTCTGGGCCCGATCCCCTCCCCCACCTGGGCACGCAGCCTCTGGGCTGGCCTCCCAGTTAGCGGTTGGCACCCTCAACCTGGCACCCTCAACCGAAGGCCCAGCTCAGCCCGCGTCCCGCCCCCGAGGAGGGGCGGGCGTGAGCCGCCTGGGCCACCTGCCGCAGCGCATGGCGGCGAGCGGCTGTAGCTTCCTGTGTCACAGCGCATGGCAGTGAGTGACTGTAGCTTCCTGTGTCACAGCCCATGGCGGCGAGCGGCTATAGCTTCCTGTGTCACAGTGCATGGCAGTGAGCTGCTGTAGCTTCCTGTGTCACAGTGGATGGCAGTGAGTGGCTGTAGCTTCCTGTGTCACAGCGCATGGCGGTGAGCGGCTGTAGCTTTCTGTGTCACAGCGCATGGCGGTGAGCGGCTGTAGCTTCCTGTGTCACAGCGCATGGCGGTGAGCGGCTGTAGCTTCCTGTGTCACAGTGGATGGCAGTGAGCGGCTGTAGCTTCCTGTGTCACAGTGCATGGCGATGAGTGGCTGTAGCTTCCTGTGTCACAGTGCATGGCGGCCAGCGGCTGTAGCTTCCTGTGTCACAGTGCATGGCGATGAGTGGCTGTAGCTTCCTATGTCACAGTGCATGGCAGTGAGCGGCTGTAGCTTCCTGTGTCACAGTGCATGGCGGTGAGCGGCTGTAGCTTCCTGTGTCACAGTGCATGGCGGTGAGCGGCTGTAGCTTCCTGTGTCACAGCGCATGGCGGTGAGCGGCTGTAGCTTTCTGTGTCACAGCGCATGGCGGTGAGCGGCTGTAGCTTCCTGTGTCACAGCGCATGGCGGTGAGCGGCTGTAGCTTTCTGTGTCACAGCGCATGGCGGTGAGCGGCTGTAGCTTCCTGTGTCACAGCGCATGGCGGTGAGCGGCTGTAGCTTCCTGTGTCACAGTGCATGGCGGTGAGCGGCTGTAGCTTCCTGTGTCACAGTGCATGGCGGTGAGCGGCTGTAGCTTCCTGTGTCACAGCGCATGGCGGTGAGCGGCTGTAGCTTCCTGTGTCACAGCGCATGGCGGTGAGCGGCTGTAGCTTCCTGTGTCACAGCGCATGGCGGTGAGCGGCTGTAGCTTCCTGTGTCACAGCGCATGGCGGTGAGCGGCTGTAGCTTCCTGTGTCACAGCGCATGGCGGTGAGCGGCTGTAGCTTCCTGTGTCACAGCGCATGGCGGTGAGCGGCTGTAGCTTCCTGTGTCACAGTGCATGGCGGTGAGCGGCTGTAGCTTCCTGTGTCACAGTGCATGGCGGTGAGCGGCTGTAGCTTCCTGTGTCACAGTGCATGGCGGTGAGCGGCTGTAGCTTCCTGTGTCACAGTGCATGGCGGTGAGCGGCTGTAGCTTCCTGTGTCACAGCTCATGGCGGCGAGCAGCTGTAGCTTTCTGTGTCACCACAGTGCATGGCGGTGAGCAGCTGTAGCTTCCTGTGTCACAGTGCATGGCGGTGAGCGGCTGTAGCTTCCTGTGTCACAGTGCATGGCGGTGAGCGGCTGTAGCTTCCTGTGTCACAGCGTATGGCAGTGAGCGGCTGTAGCTTCCTGTATCACAGCGTATGGCGGTGAGCGGCTGTAGCTTCCTGTATCACAGCGTATGGCGGTGAGCGGCTGTAGCTTCCTGTATCACAGCGTATGGCGGTGAGCGGCTGTAGCTTCCTGTGTCACAGCTCATGGCGGCGAGCAGCTGTAGCTTTCTGTGTCACCACAGTGCATGGCGGTGAGCAGCTGTAGCTTCCTGTATCACAGCGTATGGCGGTGAGCGGCTGTAGCTTCCTGTGTCACAGCTCATGGCGGCGAGCAGCTGTAGCTTTCTGTGTCACCACAGTGCATGGCAGTGAGCAGCTGTAGCTTCCTGTGTCACAGTGCATGGCGGTGAGCGGCTGTAGCTTCCTGTGTCACAGTGCATGGCGGTGAGCAGCTGTAGCTTCCTGTGTCACAGTGCATGGCGGTGAGCGGCTGTAGCTTCCTGTGTCACAGCGCATGGCAGCGAGCGGCTGTAGCTTCCTGTGTCACAGTGCATGGCGGTGAGCAGCTGTAGCTTCCTGTGTCACAGTGCATGGTGGTGACTGGCTGTAGCTTCCTGTGTCACAGTGCATGGCGGCGAGCGGCTGTAGCTTCCTGTGTCACAGCGCATGGCAGTGAGCAGCTGTAGCTTCCTGTGTCATAGTGCATGGCGGTGAGCAGCTGTAGCTTCCTGTGTCACAGTGCATGGCGGTGAGCGGCTGTAGCTTCCTGTGTCACAGCGCATGGCAGCGAGCGGCTGTAGCTTCCTGTGTCACAGTGCATGGCGGTGAGCGGCTGTAGCTTCCTGTGTCATAGTGCATGGCGGTGAGCAGCTGTAGCTTCCTGTGTCACAGTGCATGGTGGTGACTGGCTGTAGCTTCCTGTGTCACAGTGCATGGCGGCGAGCGGCTGTAGCTTCCTGTGTCAGGGGTGCAGGGGCCCTGAGAGGGGCGGGGGCAGTGGCACCACACCGCCCTCGCCATTGTCCCTGCCTGTGGTTGGGACAAAGGGCCCCGAAGCCTTTCACTGGGAGGCGTGACCCATCTTTCCTCTTCGGGGTCAGAGCTCGTGGCTCTCCAGGGCACCAGGCAGCTGGAGGCAGAGGAGCAAAAGAAGGCTAACGGGGCCACATCATAACGCCAACGGGACAACTGGGAGCCGCCTGCTCCGGCCTCCCAAGGCCCCTCTTGTGAAATGATGGCTCAAAGCTGGCCGCCGCGATCCTCACTCCGCCAAATGGAAGATGTGTCGGGGTCCACATTAAAAAGTCCCGAGCATGTCCCGGCAGTCTGGAAGCTCGGTGACCTCTGTTCTGACATTTGGAAAGGTTACGATCCTTATTTTCTTGTTTAGTCCTTATTTTCTTATGAATAACCCAGTGTTCTGGGCTGTACATTTGATTAAAGTCAAATGCGCAACAGCAGCGGCGGGGACCGCAGAGAGCACAGAGCACGCGGCCCGGAGGCACCGGGAGGGACGGCGCTCCGGGGGAGGGCAGGCGGGGCACTGCGGGGCATCCCGGGAGCCGAGTCCTGGCCACGGCTCCCGCTGCCGGGGGGCCAGCCCAGGCACGGAAAACAACGCCTGGCAACGGGCCCCCCTGGCACCTGCGGCCAGCCAGTGGCGGGAGCCGGCGGGAGCTGCTGGCAGCGGCTGCCTCACAGGGCTCTGGTGGACAGAGGCTGCTCCTCAGCGGCACGTTTTGGCCGAGCCAGCCAGCTTTGGGGTGTGGATGGCAGGCAACAGCTCAGCAGCTGCAGATCCCCCCGCTTCCAAGCTGCTCTCCTCCTCCCTCACCCCAATGGCACCCCCTCCCCCATCCCTGTGGCTCAGCACAGACCTCCCTGCCCCAGCGCCGATGGCTAGGAAGGCCTGGAGGACACTGCCAGCAGGAGAGGTGGCCGCAGAGCCACCAGCACCTCCACCCCCACCTTCCCTGGGGCTGGCCTTCGCTACACCCGCCCCCTGGGCGGTTCGGGTCCCGCTGACAGGTCTCCCCGAGCCCACTCTGGCCTCGCTTCCACGGCACGGCAGGCTGGGCCACAAAGCTGCCTGCAGTCCTCCTGCTCTCCCTCACATCTGCACACCCCTGGCCCCGTGGGACCCTCCCCCAAACCGGGCTCCCCTCTCCTATGAAGGGGGAGAGGGGAACAGGAATCCACTCAGCTGTGCTTTTTGGGCCAAAGAGAAGCTCAGAACGTCCTGAGGCCGGAGCAGGCGTGCAGCCTCAGTGCCCACGGCTGCCCGGCTGCCTCCACCGTGCCACCCGCCGGGCCGGGCCTGAGGCCCCTGCAGCCCTGGCTGGCTCCCTGAGACAGGGTGCGCCTGCACACTCTGGGCCTCGGAACCCTTTGGAGCCTTGAGAGTTAACATAAGATCCCCAGAAAGATGTGTGTGTGTGTGTGTGTGTGTGTGTGTGTGTATGCGCGCGCACGTGTACGCACACGCCTGTGCACACACTGAATTTGCACACCACCGCAGGGGGTCAAGAAGCTCCTCAGATCCCGGTTAAGAACCTCCGCTGAAACGTATCGCAGCAAAAGAGGAAGCAGGGTGTCGGAGAGAGGCCTGGGTGGATTTGCTGGAGAATCAGCTGGTGGGTGCCTTCGGCCTGCTGTGCCATCCCCTGGGCCTCGGTGTAGCCGGGATTGAACTGGCAGCTGGTCCAGAGAGTCCTCACGGCTCTTTCCACTCCGGGGCCACAGGCCTCATGACCCTCCACCCACCGCCAAGGTCAGGCAGGGCAAGGAGAGGGGCTGTCGGCCTCCCTCAGCAGAACCTCCTGGGAGGGCGGGCAGAGGGCTGGGAGACGGAGCAGTCTGCAAGTTCCCCTTCAGCCGGAGTGGGGACACTGCGGAGGCTCTGGGAAGGCGGCCGCTCCCTATGTGCTTTTATTTCACAGGAAAGCAACGTCAAAGCATTTTCTTCAAGGCACCGTGCGACGGGATAGCCAGCCTTCCCAAGGGTCTGGCCCAAGCCCGCCCGCAGGATTCCTGAGCTGCGTGACCTTAGGCGAGTCCCCTCCCTCCTGCAGCCCGAGTTCCTCATTGGCTGAGTCACTGACTGAAGTGGGTGAAGAGACGTGTGAGCTGGGCCTCACGTGAGCTCACATGTGATAGGCAGAAGCTCCATTATAGGTCGTACAGGGTCAGGGGCTCTGGAGAGACCATGAGGAAGAGGATGGCAGTCCTCCTGGGAGGAGCCGCTGCCCGTGAGGACATATGACCGAGTTTACTCACAAAACCCGGCGCCGGCCCCCGGAGGTGTACTCCAGAGGGCTTTCTGGTCGACCCATAGCCAGGCCTCCCCTTCGAGGCTTTGCCTTTTACAGGATCTGAGCGCTGTTCTGCTCATGGTCTTTGCTATGAGGTCATTGTCTAGCTGCCTGACCAGGAGGACCCTGGCCCTTCACTGTCCTTGACCTCCAGGCTACCCACTGGACCCTCAGCGTGGAGCTACACCCCACCTCCCACCTTTCTCACTGACACTGTCGTCTGTGGCGTCACCTCATTTTCACTGTCAGGTCGGACGGTCAGCACTACACACGGAGAGAATCACAAGGAGAACTGATGAAACTGATTTAAACACTGACAAGTACTGAGCCACACCCATTAGTACACCCAGCGGCAGGATTTGACCTCAGTTTAACATGTTATGTTCCCTTTCCTCTTCTCTCCCTTCCCCTCCTCTCCTCCCTCCAGCCCCCTCCTTCCTCCCTCCTTCTCCCTACCATCTCCCATCCTGGTGCTCAGGAGTGACACAGGGGCGTAAGAGGCAGGCAGACCTGCAGGTACCTGTTAGTTGTACCAATTCATTTACCTTTCCTTTTTTCATTATTTCTTTACACACACACACACACACACACACACACACACACAGCTTTTGGCAGCACATCTTGATTGTGCTGTGGACAGTTAAACCGTAAGTAGCCAGTGAGGGTCCGAGCACAAGTGCCAGGTTTGTGGTCTAACCTGCCTGGGCTCCAGTGACAGAATGCAGTCTCTGTTTGCTGTGACCTGATTTAACGCTTTTGGGAGGCTCTTCTTACAGTGCTTTCAGATAGCACCGGCCCTGGCCCGGCACTCAGGCCCACTGGGATGAGCACACAGGGCTCTGCAGAGTGAAAACACGGAGGCATCTCACACTCTGAAGCATAGGACTGAGAGGGGGAGAGCGGAGCGAGCTCTGACATTAGTGGGCGGAATGAATGGGACCTGGGTTCGAATCCTGATCCCACTACTGACTCATTTGGGTAAAACTGGATAACTCTGCAAATCTATGAGCATGGGTTTAATAAAAGCATTGGGGCTGTAAGAAGTAGAGGACGTCCTATGCTAAACCCCTTCCCTGGCTAAGCGGAGCGCCAGGCGGCAGGTGTAGCGGCGGCTGCGCCACCTGTCGCGCGCAGGCCGTGGCCCCCGGCGCCCTCCCCGTGGAGGCGGCGCTGGCGCGAGGCCCGCTCCCAACGCCGCTCTGGGCACGGGCTCCGGGGGGCCGGGCTGGCACCGGGAGGGGACCTGCTGCGGCCGCCGCGGGCGTCAGCGCCCGGGCGCCAGCGCTCCCGGCTCGGGGCGGAGGTGTCAGTGCGAGCCGGGCGCCCCGATGTCCCCTGTCCACGGTCACTCACCTCCTCCCGTGGCGCAGACCGGAGATCTCCGCCGGAGCTGGGCCCTCGCCGGCGCCGCGCCGCGTCCCGGTCGCCCACCGCCCCGGCCTCCCGGTTCGGTGCGTCCGCCGCCTCTCCCCGCCCCTCCCCGCTCTGGCCAATGGGGAGGCCCGCCCCCTCGCCCAGCCCCGCCCCTCGCCCCGTCCCCGCTCCTCTGGCCAATGGGGAGGCCCTCCCGCCCCGTCCATCGTCCCCGCCCCGCCCCTCGCCCCGCCCCCTCGGGCCAATGGCACCGGCTGGTCCCGCCCGCCCCGCCCCTCGCCGCTCTGGCCAATGGGGAGGCCCGCCCCCTCGCCCCGCCCCGCCCCTCGCCGGCCAATGGGAAGGCCCGCCCTCCCCGCCCATCGCCCCCGCCCCGCCCCCGCCCCGTCCCCGCGGCCAATGGCACCGGCTGGTCCGGCCGCCCGCCCGCCCGGTGCACAGGGAAGGCCGGCTTCAGGTGCAGCGGAGCCGCTGGGCGTGGGCTGCGGGTGTCCTCGGGCCACGCCGGGCGCCCGGAGTCTCACGGAGGAAGCAGCGTGCTCGTTTGGACTGGGAGGGCCCAATCCCGTGGGTCACCCGTGCGCCGGGAGGGTGTGTGTGTGGGGGGGTAAGGCCCGAGCATCGTTAGTTTTTGCTCCAGGGGCTCCCGTTGTACCGGCTGTGTGCTAGAGGTGGCCTCTCAGGGCTCCGCCGGGTTTAAGAAATCGGATCCGAAGATGAAGAGCGAAAGATAAACTTCTTGTCACCGCCTGCGGGAGGCAGAGGGGACAGGGACCCACGCCTTTGGGGGAACTGGGAACAGCTCGGTCTTTCCGGTCCTGGGAGTGGCAGGCAGGGGAGGGGTTAATGGAAACATTAGCGATTTCTGTCTTATCTCCTGATTCCCAACCCTGACTTCCGGATGGACCTCCTCTTTCCCATCCCCAACATCAATCACTCCAGTTTCATTCAGTCTGTGGCTCTTGATCTTTTTAGCGTCGCATGGCCATTTTAGCATCTGGACCTTCTAGAAAAATGCAGGGACCCACATAGGCAAAAGTCAGGTCAGGGAAGTCTCCGGGCCTGCACCCACGTCAGCTCCACCTCTGTGTGAATTCACGGAGAACGGCCCAGCTCCGCGTCCCTGTGTTCCGGACCTCCCCTTGCATAGGCCACAGGCTGAGGTCAGTAACTGGGTGCCTCTACAAGCGCTTTAAAAACAGTGGGCGGCCAAAACCGGTTTGGCTCAGTGGAAATAGCGTCAGTCTGCGGACTGAAAGGTCCTAGGTTCGATTCCGGTCAAGGGCATGTACCTTGGTTGCAGGCACATCCCTAGTAAGGAGTGTGCAAGAGGCAGCTGATCGATGTTTATCTCTCATCGATGTTTCTAACTCTCTATCCCTCTCCCTTCCTCTCTGTAAAAAATCAATACAATATATTTAAAAAAAATAAAACAGTGGGCAAATGCAACCCAACCGTCCACCAGTGAGCATTTACCCCCACCAGCAAGGTCATTAGACAGCATCAAGGCAACACAATTCCCTGGGGCTTTCCGGCTCTTGAAAGTGAATCAGTCTTGCATCCAGTTGGGGCTGCCCCGTGGCCAGGCCGAGTCTGGAGTGAGGAAAGGATTTGAGGAAGCGACCCAGTATGTCCTACTGCCCGGGGTGTCCGCACTGGGCTAAGTGCCTCCGTCGGGGACACCCAGCAATCTCCTCCTCAGTCCTGGGAGTCTACCTGAGTTTCACATGGAACACAGCACCCATCACCCGGGTCCTCTTGCCTTCCGAGAGGGGATCACCCTTTCTTCAAGGTTCCTGGAACTCCAAGCGGGCCCAGCTCATTTTTGGTGGGTGTTGTGGGTACTGATAGTTGCAAATCCAATATCTATTTCCTTCTTTGGGAAAAAAGGAAGAGAGGGAGGAAAGAAGAAAGAGAAAGGAAAGGAAAAGAAGAGATAGGAAAGGAGAGAGGGAGAGAGAGAGAGACAGAGACAGAGAGAGAGAGAGAGGAGGAGGAAGAGAGGAGAGAGAGAACTTGTCGGAGCAGTAACGTGCAGGCCCCTCCTGACAGGTGATCACTTCCATTTTCCCTGCTGTGCTCAGAGCTCAGTAGTGAGTCGTGAAATTAGGTTAGTGTTAGGCTGTGATAGAAAATGTGTTTCTGCCTGGGCACAGTCAGAAATGCTGGAAGGCCATTCTCTAAACCGATCTTAACAATTCTTCTCGTGGCTTCCCAGCTTCCTCTGAAACTGGAAGTGGCCCTATGCTCCATTCTGGGCAAAGAAACAGGGAAGAGTGTGGGGGCTGAGGGGAGACTCGAGGGAGAGAAGGCAACTGCCGCTCTCCCCGTGGGAGGGACCGGTGCTCCCTCTCCGCCCTCTGTCTCACAGGCGGACCCAGCGGGCAGTGGCCGCTGCCCTGGGCGTCACGTGAGCACCGGGCTGGGAGCACACACATACTAACACCATGGCTGCTGCGCCCGCCCTGGCTGTGTACCCTGTACCTATACTGTTTGCCACGGAGGAAGGCCCCTGTTGTTCGAGCCGAGGGTGGTAAGTCTTTTCTACGCAGCTTGTGGCTGTGATTTGGAAGCTTCCACAGACAACGTGTAAACCAGAGCCACGGCTGGGGCGCCACGTAACCCACAGGCTGTTTGCTGGCTCTCTCCCTGGGCCGTCCTGCTGCCTCCATTGCCGTCTCCCTTCCTCTCCTCTGCTCCCACCACGCTTCTTCCCACGCGCCAGGCCCTCTCCTCCCCAGGGCTTTGCACCGCTGTCCCCTCAGCCTGGAGGCTCCTCCCCGTGTCCACAGGACGTGCTCCTTCACCTCCTCCCGTCCTGACTCACCCACCCTCTCCCCCGGCCTCCCCTGGCCCCTGGCTGAGGCGCCCCTGGCCCCCGGGCACTGTTCTGTGGTGTGCTTATGTGTCACTTCTACTCTGAGCTTCTTGAGGGAGGGAAACCCTGTCTGCCTGCAGTGCCGGAGTGTTTGATCAGAATGTGGGTTTTAATTGATTTTTTTCCCCTTTATGTCAGATTCAGGTAAGAAAACAGACTCAGGGAGGCTCATTAGCCCATCCGCGGGACACAGTGGGGAAAGTGGTGGAACCTGGGTTCGAACCTAGGGCCTGGGCAGTCGTGCTTGTGGCACCGGGAGGGAGGGAGACCGGCCAGCCCCATTGGCCCATCAGGCGTGCGGGGACCTGGAGCCACACAGATCCCTCGGGGCTCCTTGCCCGGGGCACCGCCCAGGAGGAGGCCTCTGGGAGCCCATTAGGGGAACTGGCATTATCCCGGTCGTGGGGCAGGCCCACTGGTACAGCATTCCCGCATCGCAGAGACTTTAGTCAAGTCATTATTGGTGAACAGTCCAGACTGACTTGCAAGATCATAAAAAACCAAATGGAAACACCATTCAACATTTTTAGTCAAGAAAACCCACAAAGAGTGAGTTTATATTTGATTTACAAGTGGGGTTACCCAAAGGAGCCTAATAGAGCATAAAACACACTGTTTCACTGGGGGTTGAGGGTCAGGAAACCGGCGAGGCGTTCTGAAGGCTTTCCACGAGGCTTCTCGGCCCCAGGCCTGCTCCAAAGAGCCCGGGAATTCCCTCCCTCCTCTGCCTGCGGCTGTGAGGGGCGAGCCCGGGAAACGCCGCGGTCATCCTACGCCGAGGTGCGATTTGGATTTCACTGCGTCTTCAAAAATAAGGCTATGAGTTTTCACATAAATAATGTTATTTATGAGGATCATTTTCAAGACCATTTCTTTACACAGAAAAGGGGAGTTTGAGTTAAAATTACTGGTTACTTGCCTAAGGTCTTTAATGAATAGCTTTGTATGATTTTTTTCCCTCACTGACATCCAATTTAGAACAAAAGACTTTTTAAAACAGTTTTTTCCCCCCAAAAGTCTGCATGATTCCGAATGAAATTCTTTAGGAAACAATTGAATGATTGAATTTGATTGCAATCCGTAAGATCCAGTTTAAGCCAAACAGCGTGCCTTTGCTTTTAATGGGCTCTGTTGTAGGAAACTGACCGACAGGAAGAGGCCACTTACAGAAGCTTCTTGCACCAGTTCTTTGGTGGAATCCTTTAGGAGTGAGGTCACCCCAATTCGTGATCTTAGCATGTAGAAATATCTGCCGTCGGTTTTCAGATGCTTTCTCAAATAACCTGCATACCATCGACTCTTCTTTCCTATGTGAAACGGTTTGCATGAACTCCATTTGTTAGCATATAAATAATAACTTGTTAGTATATGGAACTCTTTAACCCACACCAGAGGAGAATTTATCTCCAAACGGACATAAAGTCCAATGATATATGCCTCTCAGGGTGCTTTCTTATCACACACACACACCCACACACACACACACACACACACACACACACTTTATGTGTGATTTGTTCTTTACGGCTGTGCTTTTGTATCATACCTTGTAGAACAAATTCGTGTTTAGGCTCCGGGGCTCATAGTGGGGAGAGAGCTTGCTTTAAAAGGTGACACAGCGCCTGCCCAGTGTGGCCAGTGGTTGAGCATCAGCCCACGATCCAGGAAGGCACCGTTTGATTCCTGGTTGGGGCTCATGCCACGACCTGCTTTGGCTCATCCCCAGGAGGGGCCATGCAGAAGGCAGCTGATCAATAGTTCTCTCTCTCCGTCTTCCTTCCTCTCTCTGAAATCAATAAATACATTTTTAAAATAAGTGATATCGCTAAAAATTGCTGCTGAAGTTTCCTTTGGGGGAAAAAGAACTGCTTAGCTCAAGGCCTTCCCCCGCTCATTGTTTTTTGTGTTTTTTGTGTTTTGTTTTTTTTTGTCTCTTCAATAGATAGTGAAAGACCAACCAGCTAGGTCTTTCCCATCTTTATTTTTATTTTATTTTATTTTATTAAGGTATTATCTGTGTACCTAGCTTACCATTGCCCCCCCCCACCTCCCATTTATGCCCTCCCTCCCCAGAGTTCTGTGTTCGTTGGTTGTACTTATGTTCATGCATACCAGTCCCTGGGTTGTTCTCCTATCTCCCCCCAGGTCTCCTTCCCCTCCCCGCTGTCATTTGACAATCTGCTTGTTTTATGGTGACCCTCTCAGGACCCCATGAATAGAATCTGCTCTTCATTTGGCAGTCTGCTTGTTTTATGGTGACTATGTCAGGACCATATGAATAGAGTCCGCTCCTTCTCTGGTTTTCACCGCCCCTTCCCCTGGGTCCCACTGCTTCCCCTGGGACACACGGCTCGCCCGGGGCACACTGCACCCTGGGACACTCGGGTCACCCGGGGCACACAGCCTCCTGGGATACTCGGCTCACCCGGGGCACTCGGCCCCCTAGGACACTCGGCTCACCTGGGGCACAGGGCCCCCTGGGACACTCGGCTGACCCAGGGCACTCGGCCCCCTGGGACACACGGCTCACCTGGGGCACACGCCCCCCTGGGACACTCGGCTCACCCGGGCCACTCGGCCCCATGGGACACTCGGCTCACCCGGGGCACTCGGCCCCCTGGGACACACGGCTCACCTGGGGCACACGCCCCCCTGGGACACTCGGCTCACCCGGGCCACTCGGCCCCATGGGACACTCGGCTCACCCGGGGCACTCGGCCCCCTGGGACACTCGGCTCACCCGGGGCACACGGCCCCCTGGGACACTCAGCTCACCCGGGGCACACGGCCCCTCTAGGGTGTTGGGGTCGCATATTGGAGGCGCCGCGCTAGCTCCTTGCTAGCATGGCGGACAGGCTGGGACAGCTGCAGTTGGGCTGAGATGGTTGCAGACACCTTCAAAGGTGTCTTGTTCGGTGTGGGCGCAGAGCAGCTGCAGACATGGAGGCTAAGTTCTGAGGTCGCCCACTCCCTGAGCCCAAGGCGTGGTGAGCTCTGTTCTCGGTGGATTTCCTTTATTCGCGGCGGCAGTGGCGGGTGGTGGTGCCAGGTGCAGCATTGACGGTCGCTCCTATGGTTCAATTACCACTGTAGTTTTAAAGTTCACATGGCGGTGGTGGCGAGAGCTTCGGCTTGGTCATGTGGCATCGGAGGAAGGGCTCGCCTGGGAGGCTAATGGAAGGCACCGTGCCATTTCCTCACCAGCGTGCTCCATCTCCCTCCCAGCATGGTGGGTGTGCTGGGAAGATTGTGGGCGGGCTGTGATGGCTGCATGGGGAGAGTCCGCCCTCAATGGTGTCCTCTTTGTTGTGGATGTGGAGCTGCTGTGGATGCAGAGGCTAATTTCTGAAGCCACACTCTCTATGAGCCCGGAGCGTAGTGAGCTCTGATTTTGGTGGATTCCCATTCTTGGGGGGGGGGGGCGGTGGGTGCGGCAGCGATGGTAGCTCCTGTGGCTCAATTTCCCCTGTAGTTTTAAAATCCGCATGGCGGTAGTGTCTGATGCTTTGGCCTGGCCATGCGGCAGCAGAGAGAGGATACTCCGGGTCTGCCAACGGAAGGCGCACCAGCACAGTGAGCGCGAAGGCCTGGCAGAGCAGGCCGCGGGCGGTGGCAGCGGTGGAGGCCGCGGGATCTGCGGGTGTGGCGCAAAGGCAGGGCCGAGCTGGTTGCGGGCGGTGGCGGAGAGTCCCCGCGATGTCTTAGTCTTTCAGACTTAGTGGAACGCTTCCCCTGAGCCAGGACAAGCAGCAACACCACAAATATTGGCCAGCTCAGTGCTGCCCCTCTACAGGTGACAGTAGGGGCATCCTCACCTCGGTAGGCCTTTGCTCTTGGAGGTCTTAACCAGTGGAAGGCAGCATGGTACAGAACTGCCCCACCTTCTCAGTCCTCCGCCCCCCGCTCATTGTTGAGGAAAGGTGTGACTGTCCCGAGGTCTGCTCCGAAAGCCCGAGTGAGGATGTGGATGGCATGGGCAGCTCCAGGCAGGGAGCAGCAGGCCTGGTTGGCTGATGAGTCCCAGACCTTCCTCTTCACCCACTCCTCTCCTCCCTGGCACTGGGCATGGGTCATTTTATGGAGGTTCCCCTCCTTTCCCCCCCAACAGAACAGATCAAAACACTAGGGGGAAGACATCTTCTGGTTCCTTGGGTGTTCCTGCTTTCTCAAGCCCCTCCCCCCACCCAGACCGAGTCCCCACCAGCCTCGCTGCATGCGTCCTTCCACCTTCCACGTGGCCGTGCCCCCAGAGGATGCCTCCAACGGAGGCTGCTAGAAAGTCCTTTATTATGATGGACTGAAAAATAACATGAAAATAATTATGGCGATAAAAGATTCCTGAACACACTGCTTCCTCAATGTAACTACAATTTTAATAATAGCAAATGATGGTTAATATTTTGATCAGTGTGACAACTAGCAGGGCTGTTTACTGGGGACAGGGAGCTGGGCACGAAACAGGACAGACAGGGGATTTACGGGACGCTGCTTCTCAAAGGAGAAGGATTTGAGTAAGGATTTATTTGCACAGAGTCCGGCTGGCCTGGGAGCCAGACTTTCTATGAATAGCAAGATGCCGAGATTCAAGGCAGGGAACTCATCAGCGATTAGAACCTTCCCTCAAGCCAAATGTGAAACACCCAGAGGAAGTGGAAACCTTCCAGATGGAAAATAGAGGAGCTTTGAGAATGCACAGAGCATTTGCAAAACAAGGGCCATTTGTCCAGCTTCTGGGCTGTGTATCTCAAAACGAGTCAGCCTCCGAGAATGTGGCTGCGCTGTGTCCTGGCAGGAATGCAGTCCCTCGGCCTCTTCTTCCCCAGCGAGACATGCTTCCGGAGGAACCGAGACGTGCCCGCGGGACAGGGCCAGCCGCCAGACTGGACCCGCTAGCCCTGTGTTCCCAACGATGCTTCAGCCGAGTGGACCTCACCTCTGAACCCGACATCAGAGCCGCCTCCATCCAGCCCTGCTGTGACAGGGCTGCCACCCCCACGTGGCCTTCCAACTGCGTAACTACGGACGAAGGGCCTGTGTGTTTATGGAAGGAGAGAGAATCTCATATAATTGCTAAACTTAAATTTGTGTCCCTTTAGGAAACAGTGTTCAAGTGAAGCTGGGACAGAATTAGAAAAACCAGCTAAACAGAATCAATAGGCTATCTCTGATTGAGAGAGAGATTGAGAGAGAGAGAGAGAGAGAGAGAGAGAAGGGAGGAGGAGATTGAGAAACTGTCTCATGTGGCGGTGGGGCTGACAGGTCCGGTTCTTTCGGGCCGCGCACAGCCTGGAGATCCAGGTAGCAGTGGATGTCGCAATCGCGTCTGGAATGTGCAAGCCAGTTCAGCTGGAACAGGCAGGTTCTCAGTTGAATCCTGGGGCAGAATTGCTTCTTCTTTGGGAAATCTCAGTCTGCTCTTTTAGGGCCTCCAACTGATTGGAGGAGGCCCACCCGCACATGATGGAGGGTAACTTGCTTTACTCAAAGCCTACCGAAACGCGGGGATCTGGATACAGACTTCTCATGGGTTCCTGTCTGACAAAGATGAAGAATAAATTCGTGAACTAGCACATTTCTCTAATAAAAACATAGAAGTTTACTGGAAGCAGATACAAACTTCATCTGGGCTGAGGTGTCCCCAAAAGGGACCCCCCTGGGGAGAGGTCTCCAAATGGGAAAAGCCTGCTCTCTCTCTCTCTCTCTCTCTCTCTCTCTCTCTCTCTCTCTCGGAAAAAAAAAAAAATCCTCCCCGTGTCCCTTTGTCTCCAGGTTATATATGCCGCAGTTCTTTGTTTGAACCTGACCCTTTCTGATTGGAGCTTTCATTGACTTCGGGCCCCCATTCTCTCCTCCTTGGTTATTTGATACATAGTATGAGTTTCAAAGACCAAAGCCTACGTGGTACCCTCTTCTTTCTCTCCCCTTATCTTGAAACATTCCTCTATTTTCTGTAAAAAATGTCTCTTCCCATCATTTTGTGATTTTTCTTTATTCTCTGAAAATGTATGTCTTCCTCCCCCCTTACCCTGCGGCCTTTCCCGTCCTTTGTAATTGCTCAGCCAGAGATACCCCGCTCTCCACACACGCATTCCTCCCATGGACTCTCTTTACTGGCATTCCCCAAAACTGACTGTTTTGTCCTTAGAATTCCTCTCACTACTGACCTAAATGACCGACCACATCTAAAAACACCCTGCCAGCAGCCTCTGGACTGGTGTTTGACCAAACAGCTGGGCACCAGGGCTTAGCCAAGGCATGCCTAACGTGGACCATCACAACCAGTGAGTTTGACCAACAGCTCGCACCTGGCATGCCCCTCTCAGGAGAGACTCCATGGCAGGGTATGTATGACCTGACACTAGGCCTTCAGAGAGTCCATGTTTGCACGTGCCTGTATAATCTGTGGCAATGTCTGAGGACCTTCTGTTGTCCATCGGCCTACTGGGTCCAGATTGGGGTTGGCCAGGTAGTATGTATTTTCATCCCTCTTGCTACCACTCAAGCAAAGTAGCCATAGGCAGTCTGGAAATGACTGACATTGCTGTGTTCCGATAAAACTTTATTTATGCAGACAGGCTGAGGGTCTGATTTGGTCCATGGATTTGGGGTGATCTCAGACCTTTTGTCCCTGCCAAACCCGTAAAGGGGGTGGCTAAGCTATACTCTGGGTGGGGGTACTTTCATCTATGGGGCTGAAGAGCCCAAAGGGAGCTTTGCTGCCTCACCCAGTAAAAAGCCTGGGGCTCGGACCTCCCAGGTTGGGTAAGTCAGTGTCTCAAAGACATTCTCAAGGACGGGTTCTCTCCAGGTCTGTGCTCTGGCATCTTCAGCACGTTGGTTTAGCACCCCCAGGCACCTGGAAAGAGTGCCTGCATTTCTTGGCAGACAGGACCGCATTCAGTATCAGAAGAGGAAGAATGTGCCACTGAGACTCGTTTTAGCAGCAAGAAATCCCTTCCCAGAAGGCACTGGGCCCTCTCCCTCACTTCTTGGCCGGAAGTAGGGTGTGGGTGCTGCGGAGGACCGACCTCTGTGACTGGCTGGGAGACGGGTTTGGCTGGCCAAGCGGGAGATGGTAGATCAGCCGTGAGAATTCAGGCTGTGACAGCAAGCAGAGCTCAGTGTGCCTGGGAAGAAGCCCACAAAGCCGCCCTAATGCAGAGCCCTCACGGCAGAGGCGGCCCACTCCTGGGACGTGAGCGGCTCTGCAGGGAGGGAGGCAGCAGGCGGGAGAGAGTTCAGGAAAGCAGTGTCCCCTGTGGAGTGCCAGTAGGAGACTCTGGGCAACTGAGAATACCCGACAGAGGAAAGTAGTGAGACCCTGAGCATGGAGAGCTGCCCCCTCCCTCCCCCCCCCCCCCCAAATGGGAACTGAAAATGCCCAGAAGTGCAGAGCGGCGCAGGGGCCTGAGGCCAGAGAGGCCCTTCCCCAGCTGCTGGTCCCAGGCCTCAGCCACAAAGCTGTTAAAGTAAAAACATTCAAACCTTTAAAGAATGTTTTTGAATTAATTGGAGCCAAACTGACGACAATTGCTGGGAAGCAGAATCTCCATCGATTGAGAAAATGCTCCAGAGAATGGCAGCTTTTTAAAAAAAATATATATTTTATTGATATTTTACAGAGAGGAAGGGAGAGAGATAGAGAGCCAGAAACGTCAATGAGAGAGAAACATCGATCAGCTGCCTCCTGCACACCCCCTACCGGGGATGTGCCCGCAACCAATGTACATGCCCTTGGCCGGAATCGAACCCGGGACCTTTCAGTCCAGAGGCCGACGCTCCACCACTGAGCCAAACCGGTTTCGGCGAATGGCAGCTTTTTAAAGTCTATTTTTATACATTGCAGTCAGAGGAGGGGGCGTAATACATTGGTGACAGATGAGAAAGGTGGGAGAAAGCAAAGCCGGGAAACCTCTGGGATTGGATAAAAAGTAAAACGATGGACACATAACAGTCATAATTAACACGATAACAATAACAATGAAGGAGTTTGTGGTCTCCTGTCCCGGCATGCCGGCACATCTGGTTGTGCCCCAGGGGCTCCAGGAAAAGGGAAGTGACAAGTTACCCAGACGTTTCAAGGGTATGTTACCGTAGATGCGAAAAGACAGGTAGGCTCAGGTAGGTAAAGGTTGACCTTCAGGGAAGATACCGGCCTGGGGGGGGGGCGGTGATTACCCACCATCACTGCTTTCAGTTCTAGTTTAATTCAGACCCTCCTTTGTGGTGACTTTGGGTCTGAGTTTGCAGGCCTCCCCTGAGCTGTCAGGTCAGCATGCGGCCCCTTCCGTCCGCAGGGCTCTGGCTGGGCTCTGTAACCCTCCAAGAGCTCCAGGGACTGAGCCTGGCGAGAAGGAGCCGCAGGAGAGCCGGGCCCGAGAATGAAATACCTGCACTGGTGCCAGGAAGACCCTGCGGGGCCGGGCTCTGTCCGGGGCTTGGGGGCGGCCACGTGGGAGGGCGGGGCCCAATTCCCAGGTCCGCTGGGTCCGGCTCTGCTCAGGCCCCTCAGTGACCCGGGCCTCCGGCAGGATGAGCGACAGCACGGGCGTGGACGGAGCCGGGCGGGAGAGCCGGCAGCACCACCCGGGCCGAGTGCGCTGGGGCAGGTGGGGTGCCTGGTGCTCAGGACAGAAACTGCCCCTGGGCATGTGAGCACAAGAGTGAAAAATGAGGCAAACATATTCACAACCAAAGCGGGGGCTGGTCTTCTGCCTTGTTCCACCTAAGCTAGCTCCCCCCATGCTCTTACCTCCTTTATCCCTTCCTGTCTTCCTCTCCATTTACTCCCGAGAAAAATTAGAACCTCAGATGCTTTTGTTGGGAGGATCCTTAGGGTCAATGGTCGACACCCTTCTCATTCGAAAGGTGAGGACAGAGAAGCCCGGAGGAAGTGATGTGGCCAGGGCCGTGGCTGGCGAGGTGTGTGGCCGTACCGGATCTTGGGCTGATGGCGCTGAGAACCCCAGGAAGACTGGCACCCTGCTCTTTAGCTGTGTGCAGTGTTCAAGTGACTGACCGCTCCATCCTATGGCTTCTCATCTCTCCGTGTGGTCATAACAGCCCCGACTCACGGCTGCGCAACTAGAAACGCTGGGACCCGCACAGCGCTGCATGCCGGCACCTTACAATTTTATTGTAACGCTTATTCCTGCCTCATGTCAGCCACGCTTACCTGCCCATCTGTCCTGTGGGACCAGACAGCAGGCCTGGCTCACCCTCCGCCGGCTCCTGGCACGGCGCCTGGCCCCCTGCAGGTGACTAATGAGTATTCGTTGGGTTACATGGACCTTGTTCCTGGCAACCTGTCTCTATGTTTGCGCTGGGGCTCCTCGCGTGAAAGAAAGGAAGGAGTTCACTGTGGAGAGAGGAACCCAGGGCTCGGGGCTCGTAAACACCTCACTGAGTTTCCTGGGAACTGACAACTGAAGCTGCGGCGCCCTCACCCAGCCCGGCCTCGTGCGGCCCCGGGCAGAGGCAGCGGCGCAGGGACAAATGAGTCAGCGCAGGCGCCGCCCATCGCGTGGCTTGTTATCCTCTCTTTGAAGGGAAGTTTGATCTGAGACCCACAGAGGCTCTTCATATGCATTAGGTGGTACCCACCCTCTGGCCGGCGTTTGCACCTGCCTGGGACAGTCCCAGGACACCTCTCCAGCTGCGATGCTCCCCGCGTTCCCAGCTCTCTGCCCGGAGAAACGATGCAAACCTCCCAGGGTCTCATGTTATAAAACACGTGCAGCCTATTTTTAACTCAATGTTGCGTGTTCCCTGGGCCTGCTCTGAGGTCTGGGCCCGCGCTCCCTGCTGGTGTGCACAGCTGGACGTCTGTCTCTGAGCCTTGGAGCTGGCAGGTCCTATCGAGGTGACCTCATTCCTCAGCTGCATTTGAGAAATCATCTGTGGCCTGAAGCTCAGCAGAGCCAGGGAGACCACATAGTTGGGCTCTTGGAAGCTTCTCTCTGTGAAGTTGTTTTTACCCGTTGTAAAGTGTGAGAGACTCAGAACATAGTGTCACACTGAAATGAAACTCGGCCTCTGGGAATTCCACAGCTCCCCTGTGCAAAGGTCTCGGCTTATCAGTTCTTCCTTCTTCTCGGGACCACGGTGAGATAACCAGCCGGCAGACGCTATGGAAGCAGCCTGTTTCCAGTCTATGGGGACAGGCCCTCCTTGTCTCTCAAGAGTGTTCTTCCCCTTCCAGTGGCCAACCCGCTGGCTGCTAACTGGCTGGCCGGCAGCTGTTGACCCCACACGGGCCCAGGACTCTAAGGGGGAAATGCGGCCGGGATGACTGACTCATCTACAGAGAAAGCCAGAAACTTTGGACAGGCAGAGGAGGGGGCTTTCCCATTTGACACACAACACGCTGGTTTCCTTTGAGAGATCAGCGAAGTGTGGGGTGGGTAGAATCCTAGGACAAGAGGCTCTAGAGCATTCCTGAGACAAACAAAGCTGTCAGCAAGGAGCTGGCTCCAGGCTGAGCGAAAAGGAGCGGGTGGCACTGGGCAGAGAGCGCTGCATCCCAGGAGAACTGACCGAGGAGAAAGGAGAGATTCCAGAGCGGCTGTGGGCCCTCCTGTCCAGGAAGGAGGAGCGCTCAGGGACCAGGTAGACCAGGGGGCTGGTGTTTACCGAGTCCCTGCCAGCGACCAGGTGCTGTCCTTCACTTGTATCATCATGTATGCCCTCAGCCAATTCTTACTACACTCTCTCTACTAATGGGGAAGTGACAGGCTCTGGGGTGCTACATGAGCTCTGACCACCCAGACGGTGAAGAACAGAGCTGTAGCTCAAGTCCAGGTCCTGCGCATTTGATGGCCAAAATTATCCCTAACTGCACTCCATTTCTTCATGTTAATGGCAAAAAAAAAAAAAAAGTAGGAATAAGACTTCCAGACTCGTAGGCCAAGGAGTGTGGGGGCTGTTTCCAACAAAACAGCTTTATAAGAGAACATTTAAATACCAGTTATTCTGTCAATTGTCCCAAGAACATATAGCAAGTAAAGACATATTCATTTAAGAAGATCTACTAAGTCTCGTCTAAGAACAGGGAAGTTGTGGCATTTGAACTATCATCCATTTCCCTCTTCCTCCTTAGCTCTGTCTCTTGGAAATTACTCCCGGCCATCTGCTCTGGGCAGACAGGGCCAACAACGCAGGGGCTCTCTCTCCTTACAGCTGCAAGAGGTGCAAGATGCGAGTATTTCTCATCCCCCGAGGCCCTGTGTTGAGGAAATTCTGTTCTTGGGGGACCTACCCAAGATGACTGAGACCCCCTTCTTACTGCACCCTCACTCGTGCAGCGGAAGCTCTGGTCCACGTGCAGCCAGCTGAGAATGCTGGGGGTTCAGGCTGGGAGGGACCAGCTGAGCATAGCAAGGCTATCCCACGCCCAGTGCCCACTGGTACAGCAGGGGTGTCACTCCAGGAAAGCAGTCTGTCCCGTCTCTGGCTCCAGTGCAGTGCTGCAGAGGTTCTGCCCGAGGGAAACACAGACACTAAGGAGAAAGAGCCCTCAGAGTGGCCTGAGGGGGGGGGATTTTATCTGGAACAGAATGTGGAGGATTCTAAGTATCAGGAAGTTGCTGAAAACAATGGAAATCTTGGTGGAGAGCAAGTAAAGGATGCTCACAACTCCCTGGTGCTGGCAACAAGCAGAGGGTAGAATAGCAGAAATTTACCAGAACTGGGTAGTGACAGCGGGAAGAGTCCTCTTGAGATCGTGGTCACCTCTGGGGATCAGGACGGTCATGCGCCTGGGCCAGGCTGCATCCTCCAGGAGCGGCGGGAACAGCAGCACATGCCGGACAGACTCGCAAACGTCCATCCACACACAGGTTCACCAGCAAAGGTAACACCTGACTGTCACAAAGGGCTTTATCACACTCTGACCAAATACCGGGGCAGGGCAACTCTCAGAAAACCAGGCTAAAAATTAAATCACAAATTTCACGTGCCTAAGGCTGTGCTCTCTCTGGAGTTATTTTAGAGAAGAAAATCCAAGTTACTAGTTGCTGGCTGAAGGTGGAGGGAAATGTAAATTCTTGGAATCATGGTAGAAGTCTCCAAGTTCTTTCTCTCTGTGTCTCTCCCTCGTCTCCCCCTCTCCCTCCCTTCTCTCTCTCTTTCTCTCTCTCATACACACACACACACACACACACACACACACACACACACACACGATGCAATGGTAAGGGGTAAATACATTAACTTGTCAAAGGCCTTCCTCACAATTTTGGATAAATAAGTGGCTATGCTGATACTGGGGAAAACTATCTAGGTAACTAGGCTAAAACATTAAACACTAGACTGAGCAAAGACTAACACTAGGGCAAATTGAGTGACAGCAGACTTGGCCCAGACAAGTCAGTAAGCAAACAAATGAATAAATAAACAACAAGAGACCGAGGCAGGGTTTAAGGGAAAAGTAGTATTTAGAGTAGCTATCATATATCATCTGAAATGTCTGGTTTAGAGATATACAGAAAAAGAACTTGTGATACACAGTGGAAAGAAGCAGGCAGTAGACACAGTGTTTGAGTTGGCCCAGAAAAATGAGGCTTAGTTGACAAAAACTTCAAGGCAGGTTTTTTTTTGTTTGTTTGTTTGTTTGTTTTTAGTTCAAAGAATTAAAGGAAACCATATTTAAAGAAGGAAAGGAAAATATAATGATAGCTTACCAAATAGAGAATAAGAATAAATATAAAAAATAAAGCAAAGCAAGATAAATTATTTTTAAAAAGAACCAAATGGAAATTCTAGAGTTGAAAAGTACAATAAGCAAAAAAATTAACTAGACTCAACAGGAGATTTAACATAGAAGATGAAAGAATAAGCAAACTTGAAGATTAATAAAGATTATGCAATATGATTATAAAGATTATGCAATCTGAAGAAAAGAGAAGAAAAGGGAATAAAGAAAAATTAACAGAACATCCATTATACTAATGTGGAGAACCTTTATGCACACCAACATATGTATAATGAGACTACCAGAAGGGGAGGAGAGAGAAAAGAGGGAGGAAGAAATAATGGCTAAGTAATTCACAAGTTTGATGAAAAGCATCAATGTGCACATGTAAGTAAATCAATAAATTCCAAGTAAAATAATTCAAATAACTTACATTCAGGCAGATCGTAGCTAAAATGTTGAAAGATATGAATGAAGAGAAAATCTTGGAAGCTATTAGAGAAAATGACATCCTGTACAAGAGAAGCTCAATAAAAATAACAGCTTACTTTCCATTGAGACAATGGAGGCCAGAAGGCAGTGTGAGGACACACACACACACACACACACACACACACACACACACAACACACACACACACATTCTCACCTGAGGATATTTTTCCATTGCTCTTAGATAGAATAGAAAGGGCAAAGAGGGGGAGGGGAAGGAGAAGAGATAGAAATATTGAGGTGAGACACATCATTTGGCTGCCTTCCACATGTGCCCCCAGTAGGCCAGGGATTAAGCCTGCAACTGAGGTATATGCCCTTGAATGGGACTAGAATCCAATAGCCTTTGGCTGACACTCTAATCAATGAGAAAAACTGGCCAGGGCATTGTGAGGACATATTTAAAGTGTAGAAAATTGACCCAAAATGTAAAAGTGTTAAACTGTCAACCAAAAAACATTATATCCAGCAAAACTATCTTTCTAAACTAAATGGAAAAAAAAGACACTCCCAGACAAACAAAGTCTGAGAGAATTAATTACCAGATCTGCCTAACAAGAAATACTAAAGGAAGTTCTTCAGGCACTGACAATAATAGTACAAGGGAGGCAGTTGGAAACAAAGCTCTTTTGAAGTAAAGACATGACACCAGATAGTAATTTGAACCTTAAGGGAAAATGAAATGGCAGATAAAAAGGTTAATACAGCAAATGATAAATATGTACTCAACATATTTTCTTCCCTCAGGTTCTTTAAAAGACATTAAGATTGTAAAAGTTATAATTACAACAGTATATTATTGGGTTTATCACATTTATAGACCCATAACAATAATGCCACAAAAAAGTGGGGCAGAATGGAGGTATATGGAAGTAACCTTTCTCTGTTTCAATGGAATTAAAGTTAGTATAAATGTAAAATAAATTGTGATATTTTAAAGACCATACTGTAATCCCTAAGACAACCACTAAGAAAACCATTAAAAATGTAATTAAAAACTTGTTAAATAAATCAATATTTTAAAAAATTGATTTCAGAGAGGAAGGGGGATAGAGAGAGAGAGAGATAGAAACATCAATTGGCTGCCTCCTGCATGCCCTCTGCTGGGGAGCAAGCCCACCACCCGGGCATGTGCCCTGACCAGGAATCTAACCATAACTTCCTGGTTCATAGGTTGATGCTTAGTGAGCATCAACCTAAGTCACAAAGGCCAGGAAAGTAAATCAAATTTTTACACTATAAAATAGATACTACCTAATAAAAGAGAAGTATGCAAATTAACATCACTCTGCTCCACGAGCCACGCCCACCAGCCAATCAGAGTCAGTATGCAAATAAACCCAACCAAGATGGCTACAGCCACAGAAAGCAGGAGGGAGGCATTTTCCTGGCAACGGAGGAAGCCAAGTTTTCTGCCTGCCCTTGCCAGCCTAAGCCTCCACTCAAGGCTCTAAAGTTTCAATTATAGAAAGTAAACAAATCCAAACAGAAATGGCTGCCACCACTGAGCGAGCAGGAGGCTTGGCTCTGCTCCAGGCTACAAAGTTTCAATTGTAGAAAGTAAATATATCCCAGATACTAGGGCTTCTGCTTGGGTCTCTGGGGGATGTGGCCAGCCTGAAAACCACCACAGGCCCCTTGTTCAGGCTGCCCTATACCCCAAGAGAACCCCGACCCTGATCTGGGACACCCTTCAGGGCAAACCAGCTGGCACCCACCCATGCACCAGGCCTCTAGCCTATCTAATAAAAGAGTAATATGTAGATTGACCATCACTCCAACACACAATATGGCTGCTCTCATGTGGTCAAAGATCCTGCCCCTGTGTGACAAAAGATGGCCAGCCAGGGAGGACAGTTGGAGGGCAGTTGTGGGTGATCAGGCAAGTAGGGGAGGGTAGTTGGGAGGCACCAGGCCTGCAAGGGAGGACAGTTGAAGGCAATAAACTCTGCAGGGGAGGGCAATTAGGGGTGACCTGGCTGGCAGAGGATGGAAGTTGGTGGCAAACGGGCTAGCAGGGGAGCAGTTAGGCATCAATCTGGCTGGCATGGGAGTGTTTAGGGGGTGATCAGGCTGGCAGGCATAAGTGGTTAGGAAGACAGACAGGTGAGCAGTTGGGAGCCATCTCTTGGATTGTGAGAGGGATATCCAACTACTGGACATTCCTCAAGGGGTCCCAGATTAGAGAGGGTGCAGGCTGGGCTGAGGGACCCCCCCCCTGCCCCTGTGCACGAATTTGTGTACTGGGCCTCTAGTAGTTAATATAAAAGAAGGCAGTAAAGAGGGAGCAGCAATCAAGGCTCAACTACGTCAAGACTGTGCACCCAGCCCACACAGATGCACTTACACTTCCCAGCTTAGGTGACTGGGAAGGCTGAGCCATGGGATCCCACAGAACACCTGCTGCACAAGGTCACTCCACCAATCCGGGAGACATAGCAGCTCTACCTGATACATAGAAACAAACACAGGGAAGCAGCCAAAAGGCAGAGACAAAGAACATGTCACAAATGCAAGAAATGGAAGCTACACACTAGCATTTAAATGAAGTTCTGGAGAAAGCTATGTGAGGTGATAGTAAGTTAATTAACTTGACTGGAAATCATTTCACAATGTATATGTATACCAAATCATCACATTGTACACTTAAATGGGAATAATTTATTTGTCAATTATACCTCAATAAAGCTGGGAAATGGCAAATCATTCCATTTACTAAACCATCAACAAGAATAAAATACTTAGAAATAATTTTTACAAAAGAAGTGTAACACTTGCACATAGCAAACTATAAAACATTTTTGAAAGAAATTAAAGATCTATATAGAAAGGAAGGGCACCCTATAGTCATGGATTGGAAGATTTAACATTGTCAAGGTGGGAATACCCACCATGGGATCTAGAACAAACATGTCAAACTCAAAGGCTAACACAGGCCAAATAAACAAGGTTCAGGTTTATGTGGGCTGCAAAAACCCACAAGCTTCAATTTTCATAGAAATGTAGGTTTATTTAGAAAAGTGTAGTATAAAATAGAACAAGAGCGATGATAAAATTAATGTTTTCTTACATGCCGTTATACAGGCTGGGCTGCAAAAATATTCATTGTGGGCAGCGAGTTTGACATGCCTGATCTAGAGAGTCAATTAAATTTCTATCGAAATCCAAGATTGCTTTTTTGCAGACAAGTTGATCCTAAAATTCATATGGAAGTGGGAGGGACCTCAGGTAGACAATTAGTCTTGAAAAAAAAAAAAGAACAAAGTTGAGGGCTTACACATTCTGGCTTCAAAATGTATTCATTACAAAGCTATAGCAATCAAAACAGTGTGGTAATGTGGTAAGGACAGACATACAGATGAATGGAATAGGATGAAAGGGAAATTTATGATCTATACGTTTTTGACAAAGGTACCAAGATAATTCAACGAATAGGATGTAAAATAATTAAGTTAGACTCTCATTTTAAGAACTAACATTGGTCCCTCTAAAACTCTTAGAAGAAAACATAGAAATAAATCTTAATGACCTTTGGTTAGGCAATGGTTTCTTAGATTTGACCACAAAAGAAAAAGCAACAAAAGAAAAAAAAATAGATAAATTAGATTTTATCAAAATTTAATCTTTGGGCTCCAAAGGACACTATCAAAAAAGTAAAAGGCAACCCACAGGATGGATAAAAATATTTACAGATTATATATCTGGTAAGGGTCTGATATCCATTATATATATATTCTTATAAGTGGAAAAAAAAGACAAAAAATCCTTATTTAAAAATAAGCAACTCATTTAAATAGACATTTCTAAAGAAGATATACAAATGATCAATAATTAAATGAAAAATAAAAATGCTCAATACCATTAGTCACCACAAAAATACATATCAAAACTGTAATAAATGGATGACTATAATAAAAAGACAGACAATAACAAGTGTTGGCAAGGATATGGAAAGTCAGAATTCTCATAGTGTTGGCAGGAATGTAAAATGCACCCCCTTTGGAAAACAGTTTAACAAGATATTTTGTTAAATATTGAGTTACCATTTAACCCTGCAATCCCACCCCCAGGTATATATTTAAGAGAAATGAAAATACATGTTCATGTAACATGAATGCTCATAGCTGCATTATTCACTGTAGGCACAAAGTAGAAACAACCCAAATGCTCCTCAATAGATGAATGAATAAGCACATGTAGAATATCCATGTAATGGAATATTATTCAGCCACAAAAAGAAATGAAATAAAGATACATGTCAAAACATGAATGAATCTCAAAATAAAACAAAAAAACCCCCAAACAAACACAAAAAACCATTATGCTAAGCCCTAGCCGGTTTGGTTCAGTGGATAGAGCGTTGGCTTGTGGACCAAAGGGTCCCAGGTTCCATTCTAGTCAAGTGCACAAACCTTGGTTGGAGGTTCCTTCCAACCCAGGCCCTTGTCAGGACATGGGCAGGAGTCAAACAATTGATGTGTTTCTTTCACATCGGTGTTTCTCTCTATCTTTCCCTCTCTCTTCCACTCTTGTCTAAAAATCAATGGAAAAATATCCTCGGGTAAGGACTGACAACAACAACAAAACATAAAAACAAAACAAAACAAAACAAACAAACCAAAAACAAAAACAATAAAAACAACATTATGCTAAGTGAACAAAGCAAGTTACAAAAGGCCATATCTTATATGATTCCATTATATATGTCCAGAAGAGTAATCTATAAAGACATAAAGTTGATTAGTGATTGTTTAGGCCCTAAACTTTAGAGTATGGCTGGATTGGGCTGGGGTGGAGACTGACTTAAGTGTATGTGTGTGTTTGGGGGGGGGGAGGGTGATGAAAATGTTGTGAACTTAGATTATGATAAACTTGATAATGGATATACCAAAAACCATTTGAATTCGTGAATTTTATGGGATGTGAACTATATATCAATAAAAATATTTTAAAAACTGAAAAAAAAATATCCCTAGGACTGATGGAGAGAACGGCTATCCTGGGGGACCTCCA
This sequence comes from Vespertilio murinus, assembly GCA_963924515.1. Taxonomy (NCBI): domain Eukaryota; kingdom Metazoa; phylum Chordata; class Mammalia; order Chiroptera; family Vespertilionidae; genus Vespertilio; species Vespertilio murinus. The sequence continues at coordinate 50,954,608 of OZ004714.1, read as the reverse complement.
GGGACTCCTTGTGACGGCTCCACCACGCTCTCTCAGCTGGAAGCTTGGGTCTGCACTGGCTTTGCCCTGGAGGAAAGTCTGGGTGGTGTCTCCTCAGTGCTTCCTTACTTTGGGGTTTTCTCGCTGTGAGACATGCGTGAGCCCCCCACTCCTCAGTAGCAGATAAGTGCTCTCAACACTGACTGGGGTGACTTGTGATCTGAGGAGCACTTTCCCCATCTTTCTTGCTTCAGTGATCGCACCAATCTTGAGAGGAATTCTGTTCATTCCACTTAACAGGGGAAACTGAGGCCTGGGAGGTGAAAAGGGCTGGCCAAGGTCAGTCAGCACATTAGTGGGAGATTTAGCGAGTGCCAGCCAGTGTTCTTTCTATTACCGATTACTGCTTCACATCTACAAGATGTCTCGTCTGCCTTTTGCAGGGAAAGGGAGCCGGCCACGCTCCCGTCAGCCCTGGGGTTCGCTCTCAGCCGGGGTGAGGCCACCACCGGGGCCATGAGGGCAGCAGAGGGCAGGATGTGGCTGTCCTGGCCTGAGACTCACATGGAGGCACCTGGTGTCCACCTGCTCACGAGGAGGACCATTTCCTGCTTCGCCCAGGGACAGAGGTGAGGGCTCTGGTGTACTTAACCATCTCGTCTCAGCCTTCTTAGCTTTTCCAGCAATAACAGAGTTTGATGACTTCCCTTTGCTAATCTTGGTACCATCAGAAGCATTCGGGTCTCTATGGTCATGGGAAGTTGTGGGCACATCCCTAGGCTTTCAGAGCAGACTCCCCCTTAGTTGGTAGGCACCAGGAAGCCTAGACGTCTCAGTCACATGCACATCACATCATCACATCACATCACATCGCATCACATCAAATCACATCCATCACATCACATCCATCACATCACTTCCATCACATCACTTCACTTCACATCCATCACATCACATCACATCACATCACATCAGATCACATCACATCACTTCACATCACATCCATCACATCACATCACATCACATCACATCACATCACATCACATCATATCACTTCACTTCACATCACATCCATCACATCACATCACATCCATCACATCACATCACATCCATCACATCACTTCACTTCACATCACATCCATCACATCACATCATTCACATCACATCATCACATCACATCACATCCATCACATCACATCCATCACCTTATCACATCACATCACATCACATCACATCACATCCATCACATCACATCACATCACATCCATCACATCACATCACATCCATCACATCACATCCATCACATTATCACATCACATCACATCACATCCATCACATCACATCACATCACATCACATCACATCCATCACATCACATCCATCACATCACATCACATCACATCACATCCATCACATCACATCCATCACATCACATCACATCACATCCATCACATCACATCCATCACATCACATCCATCACATCACTTCACTTCACATCACATCACATCACATCACTCACATCACATCACATCCATCACATCACATGCATCACATCACATACATCATATCACATCACATCACATCACATCACATCACATCACATCACATCATTTGGAACTGCCGTGCCCCGCCTCTAAGATAGACTGAGACACTGCTCGTGGGTGCACAGAATGTTTATTGACATTCCACTCCAGGTGCTTCTCGCACATGACCTGGCCACCTGCCCACCCAGCTCTGCGGTCGGACTTCTGAGAATTCAGGGGGAGCACCGGGTCCGCAGAGGCCGCCTGCGTCGCACTGTGCTCATCACCACCCCCTCTCAGGACAGCACAGAGCCTGCTCCCTCCGCCTTGGGCTCCTGTCAGGCCGCCTCCCGTTAGGAAGGGGGCACAGTTCCCCCTGCCCATACCCACTGTCCATGTCATTCACCCTCCTCTGTCTGACTCCCAAATCCTGCAGTCCCCCCTCTCGCAGTTAAAGAAACAGCTCCACCGCTTCCACCGTGGGGGGCTTATGGAAACGTGTTTGTCTTTTTCCCACTTGGTTTCACGCAGGAAGAGATCGGCTTATTTGGGACACTGGCTGCACTGAGGCGCCAAAGTCATCCTAGCTGCTGGATGGCTATTTCCATACGTCTGCAAAGTAACCTGTAGGGGGTGGGGGTGGTCGGGGTTTGAAAAGCACATAAGAAAGAACACATTTCTCCTCTGGACTGGAGGGCACCAGGTCCGAGGCGGGCTCTGTGGAGCCGTGGCTGCTCACAGACGAACTCGGGGGCGTTAACTGTCGCTCTGGGTTGCTCGTTAATCGCGATGGTCTATGAAGAGTGGGTTTGTTCTCCTTGAACAACCCCATGGACCAAGGACACTTTTCAGAAATGACAGCTGTATTATTGCAGATCCGTAACAGGAATATCTGATCCATGTCTTTGCTCCATCTGGGTTAACTGTCGCCTCCATAGCTGCTGGCAGAGAGCTGGTCTGCCTGCTCACTTTCCTGCCACCACCCCCCTACCCCTGTTCTCCCCCTTAAAACCGGTCTCCACCCCCTATTCCGCTGCCTCCGTGTGGCAGAGCCACCTCTCTGTGCTGTGCGTCTCCGGGCACAGCCTCCGGCCCCTGCGTGCCGCGGGCGCTGCCTCCTGGAGGCATTCACTGCTGAAGCTGTCCACGGCGTCCAGGATCTTCTGGTTCACGGTTCACACCGCCTACAAGGGGCTTGGCAAGGTTGGTGTGGCGATGCAGAGCCCTGGCGGGCGCTGGGAGTGAGCGGCCCACCCGGCCGGCTGTCTCCCTGAGGGGCTCCGGGACTGCTGCCCAGCGCCCGCCCCGAGCAGAGCGCGAAGGCCGCTGCTGGGCACTGCCCTCCGCCGGAGGGCCCGCGGCCGGCCTTCCCGTCCATCCGCCCAGCCTCCGCTCAGGCTGGGCCCACGGCGCCTTCCGCACCGGCCTGTGGACATGGCTAAGAGGCCGGCACATCCTTGTCTCCAGGGCTGGGTGCTGAGCCCGGCTGGCTGAGTGTGGGCCTGTGTCCGGAGCAGCAGGAGGGGAGAGAGGGTCTCTGGGGAGGGCACAGGGCTTCCTCACTCCGTGCCCAGGAGGAAGGACCCACGCCGGCAGGGCTTGGTTTGCACCCCCTTAAGGCTGGTTCGGGACCTGTCATGTCACTCGATCGGGGCCCAGGGGAGGATGTCTGGTCTCCCCTCGAAGAGCCGGCTCCCCGAGGCCCGGGTCAGGGGGCTCCAGGCCGGGCCATCCCTGGCGCAGACGCCTGGCGGCTCAGAAGAGGCCGCTGCCCGAGAGCGAGGACAGGAAGTGGGGGGCGGGCGGGGGAGGGATGATGGGGGTGGTGTCGGAGCTGGCTTCCGCCGGCTCCGGCTCGCTGTCCTCGCTGTCCAGGCCGTCGAGGGCGGGGATGATCCTGACCGCGCTGTCTTCAAAGTGCACCTGCTTCTTGGCGGCCGGCGAGGCGGCCGGCTGCAGGGTCAGCTCGGTGGGGGCCTCGGGGCGCGGGGGGGCGCCGGGCTTCCTGGGCCCCTTCAGGAGGCGCCTCATGTGGGCGAGGAGGGAGCTGGGCCCGCGCCGGAGGGCCCCGTGGAAGGTGTAGGTTTGCTCGGTGTCCCCGGAGCCGGTGGTGCTCCTGGCGCTGCTGCAGGGGTCCGAGTACTGCTCCTGGGCGGCCGGCGGGGGCGCCGCTCTGCTCTTCTTCCGCTTGCTGAGCAGGAAGTAGGCCAGGCCAGTGAGGACCAGCATGGAGCCTGGGAGGGGGGGGGGCTGGCGGTCAGGCTGCGGCAGTGTCCTGGAGAAGCCACAGCTGCCCAGCCCACCGTGCCCACGGGCCACGTCGCACACTGTGGCCGCGCTCAGGCTGCTGTTCCCTGCTCCTCACTCCTCACTGCCCAATCCCTGCTCCCTACCCCCCACCCCCACTCCCCACTCCCCACTCCTCACTCCCCATTCCCCACTGCCCACTGCCCACACCCCACTGCCCACACCCCACCCCCCACTCCCACTCCCCACTCCTCACACACCACAGCAGACCTGGGGGCAGCCTGACCCCGTGCTAGAGCCGCCCCTGACCGGACCTAGGGGACCTGTGCCCAAGGCTCCCTTCCTGGTGACAGCGCCCCCTCCCCCATGGTGCTGCCTGAACAGCCTCCATCGCCGCACTCGGCATCTCCTCACCACGCTATTGGAGCTGGACCCGTGACCCGCCAATGGTCTGGGGTCCATGGCGGATACCGGGCTGCCTGCTGGGACTTCCCATCATCCCCTGTAGCCTCCCCAGGGAGCAGGGGAGTGCAGACCCCTGGGGGAGGGCCAGCCTGCCCCGCCCCCTCCTGGCCCCTCCCAAGGCCTCCAGGCCGAGGCCCTCCGGCCAGGCTGGGCCTGCGGCTCTGGCTTCCCTGCGGGGCTCCTGCAGAGGAAGAGGGGCCGGTCCTGCCTCGGGGGCCACAGCCTCGGGGCCTCCCAGACTTTCCCGGGGCGGGAGGCCAGGATGGGAGGCCGTGGCTGGCTCCTGCGCTGCAGGGCTGTGGTCCACGGGGCGGGCTGGTGGGGGAGGGGGAGGAGAGGAGGGCTGGCCCCGGGGCTGAGACAGGGCTGCAGGAAGGAAAGGAGGCTCTGCCCTCAGTCCTGTCTCGCTGCCTGGGTTGCTTTCTGGATTTAGGTGGGCCACGAGGAGGGTGAGCGGACAGCCATGGCCGGGAGGAGGGTGAGGGGGACAGCCATGGCCGGGAGGAGGGTGAGGGGGACAGCCATGGCCGGGAGGAGGGTGAGCGGACAGCCATGGCCGGGAGGAGGGTGAGCGGACAGCCATGGCCAGGAGGAGGGTGAGCGGACAGCCATGGCCGGGAGGAGGGTGAGTGGAGAGCCATGGCCAGGAGGAGGGTGAGCGGACAGCCATGGCCGGGAGGAGGGTGAGCGGAGAGCCATGGCCAGGAGGAGGGTGAGCGGACAGCCATGGCCGGGAGGAGGGTGAGTGGAGAGCCATGGCCAGGAGGAGGGTGAGCGGACAGCCATGGCCGGGAGGAGGGGGAGCGGACAGCCATGGCCAGGAGGAGGGTGAGCGGACAGCCGTGGCCGGGAGGAGGGTGAGCGGACAGCCATGGCCACGAGGAGGGTGATTGGACAGCCATGGCCGGGAGGAGGGTGAGCGGACAGCCACGGCCGGGAGGAGGGTGAGCGGACAGCCATGGCGGGGAGGAGGGTGAGCGGACAGCCATGGCCGGGAGGAGGGTGAGCGGACAGCCATGGCCGGGAGGAGGGTGAGCGGACAGCCATGGCCGGGAGGAGGGTGAGCGGACAGCCATGGCCGGGAGGAGGGTGAGCGGACAGCCATGGCCAGGAGGAGGGTGAGCGGACAGCCATGGCCGGGAGGAGGGTGAGTGGACAGCCGTGGCCAGGAGGAGGGCGAGCGGACAGCGGACAGCCATGGCCGGGAGGAGGGCGAGCGGACAGCCGTGGCCAGGAGGAGGGTGAGGGGGACAGCCATGGCCGGGAGGAGGGTGAGCGGACAGCCATGGCCGGGAGGAGGGTGAGCGGACAGCCATGGCCGGGAGGAGGGTGAGCGGACAGCCATGGCCGGGAGGAGGGTGAGCGGACAGCCATGGCCGGACCGGGAGGTGGGAGCACAGCCCTGCCTCTGCGGCCAGGGCCTGGGAGCAGGATGCACTGCGGCTCCTGAGGGTCTCCGGTCCCTCCCTGCCGGCTCCGCCTCAGGCCGGAGTGTGGTGCTGAGCAGGACGCTGGGAGCCGGGTGGGTCTGGGCAGGACGCTGGGAGCCGGGTGGGTCTGGGCAGGACAGTGGGAGCCGGGTGGGTCTGGGCAGGGAGATGACGTCACCCTCTGAAAGCTCGGCCCACACACAGGCTTCCACAGAAAGGGGTCCTTTGGGTGCAGCCTCTGGTCACCCACACGAAGGATGCACTTCCGGGAAGCCGCGTGGAGGGTCTGGCAGGTCCGCATCCCCTCGGGCTGAGCCGGAGGGCGGCGGGCTGGCCCTGCAGCCGCGTCCCCGCGGGCTGAGCGAGGAGGACCAGCCCTCGTGCTCACAGCCCCCCCCCCCCGCCATGTGGCTGCCCCCCCACCCCCCCGCCCCCAGTCCTACCTGGGATGGTCACGTGCCAGACCAGGACGGGGTGGAGGAAGCAGGCCACGGACAGCAGCAGGTAGGCCAGGAACTTCTGGAAGCAGCCCAGCCAGCGGGCCTTCTGCCCGGCTCTGGCGGCCAGGGACCCTGGCTGACACCTGGAGGGAGAGTCCGCGTGAGCAGGAGCGGCGGCAGCTCCGAGGCTGTGGCCGTGCTCTCCTCGGACCGCCCGGCGGGAGTCCTCAGTTAGGGGTCTTGCTGGGCCCCTTGCCCCCAGAGGCCCTGCCAAGGCAGGGGAAAGGGGGCAGGAGCCCCAGGGGTCCACTGGGGCCCCGCAGCAGAGGAGGAGACGTGCAGTGTGGAACGCCGGCGGGGCGGGTGTGCGGTCCATGCCCCGCGCAAGGGGCCTGGCTGCTTGGGGCCTGGCTGCGTGTACGATGACGCGGCCCAGAGGGGCTTCTTGTCGGGCTCGCAGAGCCACACCAGCCTGATTCCGTCAGTTGCCCTTAGGCCCAGCTGCTCCCCCTCTGCACTGACTTGGAGCAGGGATCTGCCCGCCCCATCCTGCCAGGCCTGGGAGCAGCGGGACTGAAGGACGGGGTGTGGGCCCAGACGGCCTCTTCCGCACCCACTGCCATGGCTCTTTGGTTCCCCCTGGTGGCCATTCTTTGGTGCCCAGGTCCTGGTTTGGGTGGAGCTGTCAGAACTGGTAAAATGGCCCTTCAAGCCCAGGGCTCCTCCCTCACCGCCCCCCGGAAGTCACCAGGATCCCTGGGCCGCGGGAGCTACTCACCGGAAGCAGAGGGCCAGCAGCTGAGCCACGAAGTAGGCCCCCTCGCACACGGCGACGGTGGCTCCCGTGAACCTGCGTGGAGACAGGTGAGGGAGGCTGGGCCTCCTCCGGCTCCCCCTTCCCCTTCCTGCGGGCCGGCTTCTCGCTGGGCCTTGGCCTCCTGACCAGAAGCTTCTCAGCCTGATCTGGCACCCAGCCAGCGTGCCCCCGGCGGTCTTGGTGCCAGGGCCTGCACGAGGTTGGGCGGCGGTGGTGGAGGGGTGGGCCTGGGCCCCCAGACAGTGAGGAGGGAGCTGCAGGCCAGCAGGAGGGGCCACCTCGGCCCCGGCATTCCTGTGGGGACACTGGCAGATGTTCTCCCCACTGTCGCCAGGGCGGACACCCACTGCCCCACTGAGGAGCTTAAAGCCGGACCCACTCCCAAGCCCTTTCCTTCTCCCGCTTTCCTCATCATGCAGAGGTCACCGGGCGGACTGACTGTGTCCTGAACTCATCTCAGAGTCCGTCCCGTCCTCTCTGGCCGCACCCGGAGAGCCTGGCCCCCAGACACCGCACCCCTTCCCCTCGTGGTCTCCCGACTGCCTGGCCCTCACGCCGGCCCCGGCTCCTCCCTCCACGTGGTCACCCCGGCCCCCAAGACTCCTTCTGACACCTGACTCTGATCAGACTCTTCCCAGTCTGGAATCCTTTAAGCCCTCCTCCTGCTCCGGGTGTGGTCCGGAGACCCCAGTCAGAATTTCCTGGGATATGTAAAAGCATCGTCCCTGGGCCAGGCCTCAGTCTTTGGGAATGGGACTCACATTTCTTATTGGAGAGCCTCACTGGCCAATAGGATTGAACTTCCTTCGTGAGAGGAGAGGGCGGAGCTGTAATTGGACCCTAGCCCTCACCCAGCCAATCAGGGTCGGCCAAGGCGGTGACATCACCACCCCTATGAAACCCCTTGACTTGTGGAAGTTCGGTCTCTCTCCGTGTGAGTGGGTGTGAGTGGGACAGAGCCCATGCTAGCTTGGAATTCAGGCTTTCTGCAATTGCATCAGATTCGGCTCCCTGGTAGTCATTGGGGATCACGAAATCTGGGCACAACACTTAGCACACCTTTGAAAGCCCTGGCACGTTTCTCTGACCACACGGGAAGCTGCCTGGTGCCGCAGGGCCTCTGCACAGGCCAGCCCCTCTTGGAAGGACCCCTCCTTCCCTCCTTTCTCCGCCGTCTATCCGGTGGCCTCTCCTTCTTCCCTGCGGCCCGGCCCCCTGGGAGGGCTTGGTGTTAGGTGGTCTGGGCTTGCATCGGAGGGAAGGATGAGTGGGAGGAGGCTGCCTTGCGGGGCAGGGACCTCGGGGTCCGGGCTTCCTTGGGGCCCTGGGCCCTGCTCCTGGTCACCGTGTAGCAGAGGCGAGAGGCTTGACGCTCTGAGCCTCAGCTTCCTCGGCTGTAAGCTGAGCGTAAGGATTGTGCTCCGACAATACACGTGACAGGGACTGAAGGAGTTGCTCTCTGTAAAGCGCTTGGAAGGTGCACGGCACACGGTGCTCATTGTACGGATACGGGGTGGGCAAAAGTAGGCTTACAGTCGTGCACGTGGAAAAATAGAAATCAATAAACAATATCAGAAAAATAAGCTGTGTTCTGCAAACCTGTCTTTGCCCGCTCTTGTCTGTATCAGTCACTGTCATCGCTCGCTCTCCATCGCTCCCCGTGACCATCTAATACCTAACGCCCCCTTCCCCCAGTGCCTCCCACACCCCTCCTCCTCAGCGTTCCAGTGGCAATGCCCTTCCGCTGTTGTGACTGGGAGTGCGGGCGGCGGTGAGAGGCCGCGTGGGGGGGAGGAAGATGGGCGAGGAAGAAGTAGAGCGAGGGGAAGTGGAAAGAACAGGGACCGCCAATGTCAGGTCAGTTCCTGTCGGCGCCTGCCCTTGCCCATGGCCCTGCTTGTCTGAGGACAGAGACGGCAGTGATTCACCGGCAGGGTGTGTCCTGCACTCCATGAGTGTGCTGAGTGTGAGGGACCACCGTGGCTTGAGCTCAAGATCTGTGTGGGGAGAGTACGTGTGTGTGTGTGTGTGTGTGTGTGTGTGTGTGTGTGTGAGAGAGAGAGAGAGAGAGAGAGAAAGAGAGATAGAGATAGAGAGAGAGAGAGAGAGAGAGAGAGAGAGAGAGGATGGGAGGAAGGAAGGGTGCAAAGAGGGAGGCGGGGCATTTGGGTGGTCCCTAAGAACCAGGGGGCACAGTGCGGGAGGGATGGGCAGGGCGGGCTGGGCGCTGACCCCTCGGGGCGGAGAGCGGGGCACGGGTGGGAACATCAGTGAGTTCGTGGTGAGGGCGGGGGTCCCGAGGCTCAAAAGAACTCCTTCTAGGACTGGACCTCGGGGGGACTGGGTGGGCACAGCACCCCCTTCAGACGGGCAGAGAGCCAGGAGGGGCAGGGCTGGGCAGCCACAGGCAGCACGAACTGGCCCCGGACGGGACTGCTGAGGGTAGTAACCCCAGTTCCTCCCCAAAGTCACGTGGGTGGGTGAGCCAGGCGGCCACAGAGAGGGGGAAGCCAGGCCTGCCGGATTCCCGGGGGACGGTGCACAGGGGCCGGGGCACTCAGTGAGCCCCGGGGACCTCCGGAGCGGGAGCGCACTCCCAGCCCGTGGGGGCTGGCATGGGCGGGGGCCGCAGGGCCCGATGGCAGGGAGGAACTGGCACTCAGGTGAAGTGGGTGGAAAGGCACCCTGGGTGCCTGCCAGGACGAGCCGAGGCTCAGAGCGGAGGGGGTGAGTGTGGGAAGAGCCGCTTGGGGGGAGAACGGAATAAGGCGGAGGTCAGGGTGACAAAGGGCGTGGCCTGAGGCTGTGGCAGCCATGGAAGTCGCCAAAGGGAGCCATGTGTCCAGGCGCTGGCTGTGGCGGCGTGGACATGCTGGGGGTAAGGGTCTGGCTGGGAGGTGGTGGGCGGACCCACCTCGCACCCGGAGAGCTTGCCTGAGGCAGGGGGCTCCTCGGTGCTGGCGAGCCCCGGGCTGAGGGTGGACGTGGCGGGGAGAGCGGGGGCAGGGGAGGCTCCTGCTGGGCTCCCCTCGGGAGGGGCTGCCGAGAGCTGGTGGTCAGAGCTGCAGGGGTGCGAGGCTTCCTCCCCCTCGGGACTCACTACACAGTGCTCTCCCCCGCCAGGGGCACTGGCAGAGAAGAAAGGACAGGGCTGCTCAGTGGTGTGGTGATGTGGCAGAGCTGCTCACTCCCACTGAATTCTCCTGACAAATCCAGGACCTGGCCGCTTGGCCAGGGCTGTCTGAGGTGAGGACACAGGGTGAGGAGAACCTTTAATGCTTGGCAGGAGGATGGCGCAAGGGTATGGTCCCCTGAGGTCCCCTCTCTAACAGAGAGCTCGGTGAACGTGTGCTCCCCAAGAAACTCTGGAGGAGAGGGTGGGCGGATAGGCAGCCATGTGAATAGACGGATGGGTGAATGTGGATGGTCGATGTGGGTGGGGGGGTGGATGAATGGTTGAGGGGTGGATGGATGGGTGGGTTCATAAATGGCTGGATGGGTGAATGTATGGATAGATGGTGAATGGTTGGATGGATGGTTGGATGGATGGGTGGGGGGGTGGATGGGTTGGGGAGTGGATGGATGGATGGGGGGGTGGGTGGATGGATGAATGGATGGGTGGATGGGTGGGTGGGTTGATGAATGGCTGGCTGGGTGGATGGCTGGGTGGGTGGGTGGGTGGATGGGTGGGTAGATGGTGGGTGGATGGGTGGGTGGATGAATGGGTGGATGGGTGGGTGGGTAGGGGGGTGGGTGGGTGGATGGTTTGGGGGGTGGATGGGTGGATGGGTGGGTGAATGGATGGATAGATGGTGGGTGGGAGGATGGGAGGATGATTGATTTGGTTACGGGATGGTTTGATTACAGCCCTTTCCAAAGCAGAGGATGCTCTAAGGCGCCCTCTAGCCCTTCCACCTCTGGGACAGGACGGACGTAGCAGGAGAGGTCGGCTGCTCCGCGTTAACGGAGGAGAAAGCAGAGCTCGCCCGGGAGCAGTGCATACTCACAGCAGGTAGAACGCCAGGCTCTGGAAGTGGCCCTGGAGGAAGGTCTCGGTGCCCACGCCGATCAGCACTGCGAGGGAAGAGGAGGGGACAGTGGCCCAGTGCTCCCGCCACAGCCCTGCCCCGAGCGGGCCGTGGCCCGGAGCCAGCCTGTCCCGGGACTGAGAGCCGGCAGGCTCCGCCCATGAGCACAGGGACGGGCGGCTGGGAGGACGGAGAGAGCAGGAGCCTCCCACTCGTCTCCAAACCAGGGCGGCTCCGGGCAGAGCCCAGAGGTGTTTGGTGCAGTCTCCCCTGAACACAGACGCCCCCCCCCCGAGTGCCCCAGGACAGCCCCACACCACGACCCCCGCTCTGCGGCCGCTGTCCCTGCCCGCGTCCTGGCTCCGGGGCCTGGCCTCCCGCAGGCGGCGCCGGTGCTGTTCTGGGCGTCAGCGCGTGCCGGTGGCAGCCGCCTGCTCTTGCCGTCTGTGGCCCGTTTCTCTTGCTGGCGTGGCAGCTGCCTCACACCACGGCTCTGCCCCAGGGCCCCTCAGGCCCTGACAGATGCCCCTCCGCACCGTCTCCCTCCTGCCCTTTCTCGGCAGCTGGGACTCGAACACGTAACCTCCCTTTCCCAGGGTGCACTTTGCCTTGGAGCCACCTCTGCAGACTCGCGGGTCACCGTCACCTCCTCCCGGGCTCCCGGCTCCAGCAGCTCCACTGCCCGGCGCGCCCCGACCCATCCACTCGCTGGTGGGACAGGTCACAGGCGGCACGCGGCATCCCAGGCCTGCGGGACCGCGGTGGCCCCATCACACCTCTTTCTGGCCTAATCGATCACACTCCTCGCGCCTGCACGTCTCTCTGGGCCCAGGTGACATACCCCGGGGCTTCCACTGGGGAGCTTGCCACCTCATCCTCCTCCCTCTTCTGAAACTAAAAGACGGCAGCGTGGGTTGTCAACATGTGCCGGGGGGCTCACGTCTGCTGCGCCCCGCGGCTGCTGCCCTGGCCCGAGGCCTCCCCTCGTCCCGGGCGGAGGTGCTTGTAAGCTCCCGCCCCTGGGGGCCCAGCCCTTTGGGCAGAAGGGCTGCCTCCCGAAATGCGGTGTGGAGCCCCTCGCTTAGGCCGCCAGCACCTCCACCCTCGCTTCTGGGGGCGGTGGAGACGGGAGTGGTGCTTGGCCTGGGAAGGGAGGGGAGGCTCCCAGCCACCCAGGCTGTCTCGCAGATGGAGCCCCTGCTCAGCGCGGCAGGGACAGCCCGGGGGAGGAGCTGGGGATGAGTGTCAGGCCACCTGCAGAGCACTCACTGGCTTACACACGATGGTCACACATGTCCCGACTCCTCCTAGCATCCCTGTGACACGGCGAGCTCTGCGCGCCCCATTTTGCAGGGAGGGAAACGAGGCTGGTGTTGTGCCCACAGGACACGCACGTGCCGTGCCAGAACGTGAAGGAGCAAGCGTGAGGTTTCTGGCTGCAGGTGGTGAGCAGTTTCCGGGTTTCCACTGCCTACCGGTGTATGTGGAGTGTGTACGCATGTGCACATGTGTTGTGTGTGTGGTATGCATATGTGTTGGCGTGTGTGTTGTGTGTGGTATGTATCATTTATTTAATGTTCATTTATTTAATTTCACTGTGTATCCTGCCTTGTTCTCAGCACTTAGCATTTATTAACTTATTTAATGATCACAACGTTCCATGTGAAAGTAGCATGCCAACCTCATTTTCCAGGAGAGGAAACTGAGGTACAGGGAGTGTAAGCAGCACAAATAAACCAACCGGCCACGGCTGCCTAGGTCTGATCCTGCATTTCAGCCTCCCATTTGCTAGTTGATAGCTGAGTCACTCATCTCTCTAGCCTCAGTTTCCTCATGGCCCTCTGGAACATAATGATTATGAGGATTTAGTAGGCTAATTGATCCCGAGCACATCACAGTTGCTCAATGAAATAGCCTGTTATTTTATGGTGGGGTTTCATTCTGATCAGTCTTTGTAGATTTCCATGCGCTTGTGGCAGATGGCCAGCAGATGGCAGGAGAGGGCCTTGGGAACAGCCCGGTCCCCTCCCTTTTACCATTAGGCCCGAGGAGAGCTATTTTAATACATATTGACTGAAACAAAGGGTCGGTGGTCAAAGGGACACTGAAGAAGTACCAGAGGCAGAACGGGTTTGCAATCTAAAAATCAAAGTGGCAACATAAATGAGAGAGCTGGCTTAGACTCCCAGTTCTTGATGGAGTGGGTACATGAGACTTGAGTGGATGGGTACATGAGATCTTGGTGGAGTGGGTACATGAGGCCTGGGTGGAGTGGGTACATGAGGCCTGGGTGGAGTGGGTACATGAGGCCTGGGTGGAGTGGTACATGAGACCTGGTGGAGTGGGTACATGAGACATTGGTGGAGTGGGTACATGAGACATTGGTGGAATGAGTACATGAGGCCTGGGTAGAGTGGGTACATAAGGCCTGGGTGGAGTGGGTACATGAGGCCTGGGTGGAGTGGGTACATGAGACCTGGTGGAGTGGGTACATGAGACATTGGTGGAGTGGGTACATGAGACCTTGGTGGAGTGGGTACATGAGACATTGGTGGAATGAGTACATGAGGCCTGGGTAGAGTGGGTACATAAGGCCTGGGTGGAGTGGGTACATGAGGTCTGGGTGGAGTGTGTACATGAGGCCTGGGTGGAGTTGGTACATGAGATCTTGGTGGAGTGGGTACATGAGGCCTGGTGGAGTGGGTACATGAGGCCTGGGTGGAGTGGGTACATGAGGCCTGGGTGGAGTGGGTACATGAGGCCTGGGTGGAGTGGGTACATGAGGCCTGGGTGGAGTGGGTACATGAGGTCTGGGTGGAGTGTGTACATGAGGCCTGGGTGGAGTGGGTACATGAGATCTTGGTGGAGTGGGTACATGAGGCCTGGTGGAGTGGGTACATGAGACCTTGGTGGAGTGGGTACATGAGACATTGGTGGAGTGGGTATATGAGGCCTGGGTGGAGTGGGTACATGAGGTCTGGGTGGAGTGGGTACATGAGGCCTGGGTGGAGTGGGTACATGAGACCTGGTGGAGTGGGTACATGAGACATTGGTGGAATGAGTACATGAGGCCTGGGTAGAGTGGGTACATGAGACATTGGCGGAATGAGTACATGAGGCCTGGGTAGAGTGGGTACATGAGGTCTGGGTGGAGTGGGTACATAAGGCCTGGGTGGAGTGGGTACATGAGGCCTGGGTGGAGTGGGTACATGAGGCCTGGGTGGAGTGGGTACATGAGGCCTGGGTAGAGTGGGTACATGAGGTCTGGGTAGAGTGGGTACATGAGGCCTGGGTGGAGTGGGTACATGAGGTCTGGGTGGAGTGGGTACATAAGGCCTGGGTGGAGTGGGTACATGAGGCCTGGGTGGAGTGGGTACATGAGGCCTGGGTGGAGTGGGTACATGAGGCCTGGGTGGAGTGGGTACATGAGACCTGGTGGAGTGGGTACATGAGACATTGGTGGAGTGGGTACATGAGACCTTGGTGGAGTGGGTACATGAGACATTGGTGGAATGAGTACATGAGGCCTGGGTAGAGTGGGTACATAAGGCCTGGGTGGAGTGGGTACATGAGGTCTGGGTGGAGTGTGTACATGAGGCCTGGGTGGAGTGGGTACATGAGATCTTGGTGGAGTGGGTACATGAGGCCTGGTGGAGTGGGTACATGAGGCCTGGGTGGAGTGGGTACATGAGGCCTGGGTGGAGTGGGTACATGAGGCCTGGGTGGAGTGGGTACATGAGGTCTGGGTGTAGTGTGTACATGAGGCCTGGGTGGAGTGGGTACATGAGATCTTGGTGGAGTGGGTACATGAGGCCTGGTGGAGTGGGTACATGAGACCTTGGTGGAGTGGGTACATGAGACATTGGTGGAGTGGGTATATGAGGCCTGGGTGGAGTGGGTACATGAGGTCTGGGTGGAGTGGGTACATGAGGCCTGGGTGGAGTGGGTACATGAGACCTGGTGGAGTGGGTACATGAGACATTGGTGGAGTGGGTACATGAGACCTTGGTGGAGTGGGTACATGAGACATTGGTGGAATGAGTACATGAGGCCTGGGTAGAGTGGGTACATGAGGCCTGGGTGGAGTGGGTACATGAGGTCTGGGTGGAGTGGGTACATAAGGCCTGGGTGGAGTGGGTACATGAGGTCTGGGTGGAGTGGGTATATGAGGTCTGGGTGGAGTGAGTACATGAGACCTGGGTGGAGTGGGTATATGAGGCCTGGGTGGAGTGGTACATGAGGCCTGGGTGGAGTGGGTACATGAGGCCTGGGTGGAGTGGGTACATGAGGCCTGGGTGGAGTGGGTATATGAGGCCTGGGTGGAGCGGGTACATGAGGCCTGGGTGGAGTGGGTATATGAAGCCTGGGTGGAGCGGGTACATGAGGCCTTGGTGGAGTGGGTACATGTGACCTTGGTGGAGTGGGTACATGAGGCCTGGGTGGAGTGGGTACATGAGGTCTGGGTGGAGTGGGTACATGAGGCCTGGGTGGAGTGGGTACATGAGGCCTGGTGGAGTGGGTACATGAGGCCTGGGTGGAGTGGGTACATGAGGCCTGGGTGGAGTGTGTACATGAGGCCTGGTGGAGTGGGTACATGAGGCCTGGGTGGAGCGGGTACATGAGGCCTGGGTGGAGCGGGTGTGTACTAACTGTGTGCGCTGAGGTCCCTGTCAAAGGGGAGAGTAAGGTACACCTCAGAGTTGTTGCTGGCCGAGGGGATCCTGACAAAGCTGAGCCGCGGCTCGGTGTGGCGGGGTCAGGGGGCCGTGAACACAGCTCCTTCCTCCCCTTTGACCCGGGCAGCTTTCCCAGCCGCCATCTAGCCGTCCGGGGAGGTGGGCCCCGCCCTGCAGCTCTGCAAGCCCAGCCCCGGGGGTGCCTTCGGCCGGAGGAGGGACGGGGGACGGAGTGAGGAGTGCGGATTCTAAGGCCAGGAGATCCCCGAGGGAGCCAGGTCCTTCCACACTGGCCACAGGGTCACCTGCTCCTGCCTGACCATCCCTGGTCGGGGCTCCCGTGCTCAGGGGCAGATCAGCAAGGCCGAGACAACACAGAGTCCTTCCTTGTGCTCCCGGCTCCCGCCTCTGCCTGCGGGCACTAACCCTAACCCTAATCTCCCCCCCCCCCCCCCCCCCCGTGGTCCTGGGTCTGCCCTGAGCCACGTGGCTGACTCCGGGGCCTCCTGGCAGCCCCCCCCCCCCCCCGAGACTGCGCTTCCACCTGCTGTCCTGGGCTTTCCCGTGGGGTGAGTTGGGGTGAGTGGGCTGGAGTCAGGCACGTGCCCCCGTCCGGGGCATGCTTGGTCCGGGGAGACACACGTTTGTCTAGCCTGAAAAAGTGCCGTGACCCAGACTGTGGGAGGCTCACCCAGGTGCTCAGAGAGCCGGGGGAAGGGCCCTTCCTGGAGGCGTGAACCAAGAAGCAGGCAGGCAGGCGGAGATGGCCCTGAGCGAGAGGGGGGCAGGCCCTGCCAGTGTGCCAGCTAGTGGTTTCCTCGGGGGCGGGCCCGGGAGGGCGTGGGCAGTGCCTGTGGGCGGAGGCCACACCGTGGCTCTTTATAGCAGGCTCCACGGCCGCGCCGAGGCTGGGGGCGCTCGGGGGCGGGGAGCAGCTGAGTGATGGTTCAGACTGGCATCTGGAAGGCTCCTGCCCCCAGGCAGAGGGTGGAGGCTCTGGTGACACTGGCTAAGGTGGCCTGGCGGAAGAGGGGTGGTGGTGGAGGCCCAGGCCTGCTCCGGGCGCTCGGGGCCTCCCTCCCCCCAGCACCCCGCCAGCCGCCAGGTCCGCTGTGGGTCTGGCTCGGAGCAAGTTCTGGTCTTGGCTCCTGACGGTGTGCTTGGGTGACCCCGTTCACCTGTCTGCAGGCAGGGCACCGGGCGAGGGGGCAGGGGAGAGGGCATGCCCTCCTGTGGCGTGATGGCCTTCTGCTGGGAGGAGGGGCAGCGGTGTGAGGTGGCCACAGGTGACCGCAGACGCTGGGGGTGGAGCTCTGGGAGCCAGCCCAGCTGCCCCGCAGGGAGGCCCGCCACGTGCGGTGGACTGGAGCAGGCCCCTGGCACAACGTCCCCCAAGGTGGGATTGCCAGCCCACGTTATTATGAAAACCCCCAACCAGTGTCCAGGGTGTGGTTTCAGACCTCCCAGCCAGGACAGCGAGCAGCCAACCTGCATGAGCAGCCAGAAGCCCACAAACCATGGCCGTGTACAGCGCTGGATACCGGGGCTCGCGGCCGGCCTGGGAGTGACTGCCTCCTCCCATTAGAATGTAAGTGTGTACATTGGCCCGGCACGGCGGCCGGGATGAGCAGAGGGTGGCGGGACCAGACGACCTGGCGGGGCTGTGAGGTCCCTGCTGGCAGAGGTGGGGGAAGGGTCTAGAGAGAGCCTGCAGGTGGGGGGCATGTTTCCTGGGGCCCTGCACAAGCATGGGGGTGTCAAGTGAATGAGACCTTGTCCCCCGGGCAGTGGGCTGTTGCTGGCCCCGCCCAGCCGAGCATGCATTTTTGCAATGTCTTCATCATAAAGAGGCAGAAACCTGCCCCTGCACTGCCTCAGCGACCAGCTGTGCCCAAGCTGTGGGTCAGGGTCGTTATCGCCCCTCACCCCTCACCCCTCACCCCGGGCGTGTTGCAAAGGGCCGGCAGCCTGGGCGGAGCTCTGTGCTGAGTGCCACAAGCGGTCCCAGCCTGACTCTGGCCACCAGGCTGCTGCCCCAGCCGCCAGGGGCTGCCCTGGTGGATCAAGGCCCAGGGTCCCCGGGGCGAGTCCACATCCTGCTCACAGCACGTCCTCTGAGCCGGGTCCGGGTAAAGTACAGGGTGCAAAGGAAATGCGTGCCCCAACCCCCAGCCCAGCCCCAGCCCCAGTCCAGCCCCAGTCCAGCCCCAGCCCCAGCCCAGCCCAGCCCCAGCCCAGCCCAGCCCCAGGAAACGGGGAGGCCAAAGGTGGGGACAGGCCACAGCACGAGGAGCAGGAAGAAGGCAGAGGAGACAGGAAGTCCCTGCGGAGGGGACAGGCCAGGTGAGGCCAGGCGGGCAGCAGTGCGAGCTCAGGGCTTGCATCTGTGACACCGAGACCCAGTGCCCCTGGACAGCCACCCCAGCTGGGCGTGCTTGCTGACCCATGCTGGGGCACCCCTGTTCCTGTGACACAGATCTAGCACCCCAAAACTGTTCTCACTGAGGGCCTGGAGCTTCCTAAGTGTTTTGTCTTCAAAACCAGACACTTCAGAAGCCAGAAATCGGACATTGAGTGTATCCTTAAATTGGGGGTGAAGCGTGGAATGGTGTGAGGAGATTGGCTGACCCCCAAGTGTCCGTCTGCCCAGGCCGCAGGGGCACCTGCTCGCGAAGAGGCCTCAGGACCCACGGGGATGAGGACGGCGCGGTCCTGGCTGTGTGGCCGGGCTGAGGACCGCCGGCTCTCAGCTGCAGGCAGGGCTGTCAGGCAGCAGGGAAGCCACCCGGCGGAGCGGGGTGAGAGTGAGTCGAGCCAGGCCCCGGCACACACTTACATTCTAATGGAGGAGGCAGTCACTCCCAGGCCGGCCCGAGCCCGGGCATCCAGCGCTGTACACGGCCATGGTTTGTGGGCTTCTGGCTGCTCATGCAGGTTGGCTGCTCGCTGTCCTGGCTGGGAGGTCTGAAACCACACCCATGGGGCTCCAGTTCAGTACAAAATGGGCGACTTTCACCAGCCACCCGCCCACTCAGTGACCCCGAGGCCTTGTCCCGAAGTCAGGAGAGCTGACAGTGTGACATGCAGACAGGAGACGAGTGCCACGCTCACCCCAGAACCAGGCTTCATGTAAGGAAGATTTGCCCCCAGAACCGCCTTGATGCGGCCGCACGGTTCTGCTTGCCGTCGGTGGGCGGGGTGCTTTCAAAGGGCTGTTTAGTCCTTCTATCTTCCCTGTTATCTGCCCCTCAGGATCCTGCTAGCCCTCATCCCAGTCCAACAGAGACAATTGCCACTCGTCCCACTGCCCTGCACAGTTGCCAGCGAGGCCCCCTGGTGGTGCTAGCTGGAGCCAGCTCTTCCTCCTCAAGCCCCCGCACCCCCCTGCCTCCCACCTCGACCTCTAGCCTCTGTCCCTCCCGTCCGGGCTGGGTCCACACCCCCCAGGAGTGCTCTTCTCCCAGGCCAGCTGTTCTGCGCTGTCTTCCTGCCTGCTCACGCCGGCTTCGCAGTGGCAGGTTCTGGACCTGAGGCTGCGGGCGGTGCAGCCGGGGCCCGTGGACACCCTCTGAGCACCTTGTGGCTTCCTAGCACTCGGGGCCAGAGTGTGGGGGCAGAGGAAGGAGGTGCTGGGCTGCAGCGAACAGGAGGGAAGCATCTCAGGAAGGTGGACCCCGGCTCCTCCAAGTCATCCTCTCTCACCTGCTTCCTCTTCTGGAAAATGACGAGAATAAAACGCGCGCATTGGCTGTGAGAGTTCGGCCTCAGCTTGATGCTGCTCTGCAGACGTAGCCGATGGCCGAGTGTTGTTAGGAGAGAATCAGTGATGCTAGTTCCCGTTAGTGCTCTCGGGGGAGAAGGGGGCTACTCCCAGCCTTCCCTCCGTCAGCACCCACGCCTTCGCTGTGCCCCACGCTGCCCACTGACTCTCTGGCCTCAGCTTCCTTCTGCAGGCCTGGTGAGCGTGGCACTCGTCTCCTGTCTGCATGTCACACTGTCAGCTCTCCTGACCTTGGGACACGGCCTCAGGGTCACTGGGTGGGCGGGTGGCTCATGAAAGTCGCCCATTTTGTACTGAACTGGAGCTCATGGGTGTAGTTTCAGACCTCCCAGCCGGGACAGCGTGCAGCCAACCTCCATAAGGGTCCAAAGCCCCATCCACCACGCATCTCGTTTGGAACACGCCCTGTGTGGGCCAGCGCGTGTGAGGATGGGCTGGCGTGGGGCTGGCTGCCCGGGCCCGGCTCCCCGGCGTTAGCCTTGTGCTGCTTTTGCCTCAGGACGGGCCTGTCTGCTCGGACTCCGTTGCTGGGTTGCGTTCTGACGCCTGTCTTGCGTTTGGTGCAGTGCCCTGGGGGCAACACAGGACACTTCACAGCCGTCACCAGCGGCCACACTAACTGGCCTTTTTTGTTGTTGTTTGTTAATCCTTACCTGAGGATATTTTTCCCCATTCATTTTTAGAGAGAATGAAAGGGAGGAAGGTAGACACCGAGAGAGAAACAGTGATGCGAGAGAGGCACACCGATTTGGTTGCCTCTCACACGTGTCCCAACCAGGGCTGGGGATGGAGCCTGCAAACCAGACCATTGACCGAAATCGAACCCAGGACCCTTCAGTCCACGAGCCGATGCTCTAACCATTGACTCACACAGGCCAAGGCATACCCAGCTTTTCATGCCAGGCAGTGATCTGGGCCGGGTAGCTGCATGAGAATGTCATTGTCGCTGCTGCCGAGGGCAGCCTGTAACTCCGTGTGTCAGTGACGGCTCCTCTTCCTCAGGGAGGGCTGTCTCCTCCTGGGCTTCGGCCTGAAGGACCCCTTAGGAGCGGATTCACTGCGTTGACGTCGATGGCCGGAGAGGGCTTCGGGTCAGAAGAGGGCACAGCTGGTCGCAGAGGTGAGAGCTAGCTGTCCACTACTGCTCAGAACCTGGGGTACTGGACGTAGTTTCTGAGGGGCCTCTGAGACGGAAGGTAGTGGTTGCAGGCTGCTTACTCAGGAGAAGTTCTGGCAGATTCGAACTCGGCAGGGACACTGACCTGGGTACAGAAGCTGTTCAGCGGACACCCACGAGCCAGGGTTCAGAGGCATGCGATGAAAGGCCGAGGTTTCACAGGAGAAAGTCTCCGATGTTCAGTTGGAAGAGCTTTTGGAGCACAGCGTGGCACTCAGTACCCGATCACTCTCACGAGTCTGTTCAGGTAGAATTCCCCAGGGGCGAGGGTGCCCTGGTTCTCTGCTGGGTTCTTCAGACATGAGCCACAGGCTGAAGCTGACCAGCCACGGGGCCGATTTTGCCTGTGCAAAGCCCCTGGGTGGATTGCTGTGATGCCCCACCTTCACCCCTCTCTGCATCCACACGCTGCTAAATGACTTTGCCGTGAAGTCTGTTTCTCCGACCCTTGCCTCTGGACTCAGCAACATGGCCCGCTTTGGGCACCGTGCAAGCACAGGCGTGAGATGGGCTCGTGCACTTGCATGTTCTCTCCTGGCGTATGCCAGAGCCAGCCTGCGGGAGCAGCAGGGACACAGAGAGCAGAGTGGCCCATTTCATCCCAGCACGGCCGGTCTAGATGGGTCAACAGCCCCCGCAAGGGAAGCACACCCAGTGACACGAGCAGGGCTGCCAGCCTGCTTGCCCAGGTGTGAGATTAACAAAAGCTTGTTGCTCTACCCCACTGAGGGTCTGCGGATGTTACACAGCATTATTTTGGCAATAGATAATGGCATATCCACTTTTAGAAACAGTTTTAATGAAATACTAGAAGCCTGGTGCATGAAATTTGTGTGCTGGTGGGGAAGGGGAGTGTCCCTCAGCCCAGCCTGCACCCTCTTCAATCCAAGACCCCTCGGGGGATGTTCAACTGCCAGTTTAGGCCTGATGCCTGTGGGATCGGGCCTAAACCGGCAGCTGGACATCCCTCTCACAATCCAAGACTGCTGTCTCCCAACCACTTGCCTGACTACCAGCCTGATTGCCCCTAACCACTTCCCTGCCAGCCTGATTGAAGCCTAACTGCTTAACTGCTGGCCCAAATGCCCCCAATTGCCCTCCCCTGCTGACCTGGTTACCCCCAACTGCCCTCTCCTACAGGCCTGGCCTCTCTCCCCCGCCCCCAACTACCCTCCCCTGAAGGCCTAGTTGCCCCAACTGCCCTCCTCTGCAGGCCTGGTCTTCCCCAACTTCCCTCCTCTGCCGGCCTAGTCATCCCTAACTGCCCTCCCCTACAGGCCCAGTCACCTTCAACTGCCCTCTCCTGGTGGCCATCTTGTGGTGGCCATTTTGTGACCACATGGGGGTGGTCATCTTGTGTGAGGGTGTGATGGTCAATTTGCATATTACCTCTTTATTATTAGGATAATTGATATATAACAATTGCACTTATTTAGAGTGTTCAGTTTGATAAGTATTGACATATGTATATACCCAGAAACCATCACTATAATCAGGATAATGAATATATCTCTCCTTATAAACTTGTAAACCTACCATCTTATCCATCCATCCACCCTTGACAACCACTAATCTATGTTCTGTTATAGAGATTAGTTTTCATTTTCTAAAATGTATTTAAATGTACTCTTTTTCACTTGTTTACTTTCATTCAGGATGATTATTGAGATTCATCTATGTTGTAGCATGTGCTTTTTATTTTTTTAAAAATATTTTAAATAAGAGAGAGTAGAAGGGACAGGGAGAGAGCGAAACAGCGATTGGCTACCTCTTGCACGCCCACTACAGGGGATCAAGCCCACAATGGAGGAATGTGCCCTGACCAGAATCCAACCAGCACCTTTTGGTGCCTGGGACGATGCCCAGCTGAGCCACACCTGCCCGGGCACATGCGCTCTTCTGTGGCTGGGTAGTATGGATAGAATCCATCTGTTTCTGGGGACTTGGATTGTTTCTAGTTTTGGCTACAAAAAAGATGCTATGAACACTCGTGTACAACATTTTCATGAACATATGCTTTCTTGTTCCTTGGGTAAGTACGTAGGAGTGGGTCATTTTTAAGAAACTGCCATGCCATTTCCAAAGTGAGTGTACCACTTTACATCTCCGTCAGCGGTGTTTGAGAGTTCCACACCCTTGCTGGCACTTCAGTGCGTGGCACGGTGAGTCTTTCAGTCACCCTAAAGGCAGGGAGTCGTACCTCATGGTGGTTTTGGTGTGCATTTCCCTAGTGACTAACTAATGTCATGGGACATTTTTTCATGTGCGTTTTGCCGTCGCATCTCTTAGTTAACTTGTTTTTTTCATTCTCTTAAAATTATATTTTAAAGAGTAAAGTGTTAAATTTTGTTGGTGTGCAATTTATTAATTTGTTCTAGGGATTGAAATTTGGTGTTGTATCTAAGAAACCTCTGCCTAACCCATTTCTGAAGTTTACCCTATTTTCTAGGAATTACATAGTTGTAAGTTTTATATTTAGGTCCATAATCTATTTTGAGTCTTTTTTGTTTTTGTTTTTGGTATATGGTACAAATATGTACATTTCCAATGTATGTATATATATCAATATTTTTAAATTAATGAATATTCAATTGTTAGCGAGTTAAAAAGTTATGTTATTCTTTCTACACTAAATTATCTTTGTACTTAAGTAAAAATTCTGTTGTATATAGTATATGGCTAGTTTTATTTCTGAATGCTATTGTGTTCCGTTAATTAATTTGTCTTTTTTTGTGTAAAAACTGCACTGTCTTGATTTCTGTAGCTTTATAAGTTTTAAAGTCAGGTAGTATTAAATTTCTCATTTTACTCTGTGTACGAAGTTGCTTTGGTTATATCAGGACCTTTACATTTCCAGGTACATTTTAGAAACAGCCTGTCTATTCTTAGGACACACACACACACACACACACACACACACACACACACAGCACACAGCACACACAGCACACACACAAAACAAACCTGCTAGGATTTTGGCTGGGATCGCAGTTAGTCTATAGAACAATTTTTGGGAGAACTGACATTTTAAAGATGCTGAGTCTTCCCACCCATAAACAATATATCTCTCTCATATACTTAGGTCTTCTTTACTGTCCCTCGGCAATATATTTTAGTTTCCAATGTATAAATTTTTGTCAGATCTATCCGATAGTATTTCATACTTTGATGCTATCATTTTTACATATTTTTATTTGACTTGGTTAAGAATTTTTATTTGACTTGGCTAAAACTTGGTTAAGAATTTTTACAGCCGTGTTGATGGGGGATGTTAATCTGTAGCTTTCTTGTGACGTCTTTGTCTAGTATTGGAGTAATGCTAGTTTTATAAAATGAGTTGAGACGTATTCCCATCTTTTCAAATTTCTGGAAGGGTTGTGTAGAATGTGACTATTTCTTCCTCTAATGAGGTAGAATTCACCCGTGAAGCCACCTGGGCTGCTGCCCCAGTTTCTGGTGATGGCATTGTTCACATGGAGGACTCTGGAAGGATTCACCGACAGATACTATTGAGGATCTTGCTCCAGCACAAAGCGGCATCTCCCTGTAAGAACCCATGGGGGAAATTTCTTCTAGGTCTTGACTTCAGGTCAAGGCATTTGTCCTAGATACTTTATTCTTATCTTATCATCTTGCATTTAAAGAGAACACATCTGATCATTCTTCCACATGGCAGCTTTCCCGGTGCCAGAAAACAATGGTGATGCCTCCTGGTGTTTCCTGCCCCTGCCACTCAGGCCATGTTTCTTTCTCTGACTGTTACCTGGCCCGTGGAAAGCTAGGAAGGCTCAGAGGGAAGTCCCAAGAGAGCTCCCTCGTACCAGCATCAGCCTCTTACTTATGACTACATTTCTTTTTGATAATAACCCCTATTCAAATGGTTGCATAGACTAAGGACAAACTTAAAAGAATGGGCATCCTAAGGAAAATAAAACAAGGCTACCATCTTCCTTCTGGTTGGATCACCATGAGGAGATCAAGTGTACAGTGATGGAAACTTGACTAGCACTGTATACTTGAAACCTACCCAATGTCACCCCAATACATTTAATAATAATAAAAAATAACCACGCCCTGGCCGGTGTGGTTCAGTTGGTTAGGCATCCTCCCGTGCACCAAGAGGTTGCTGGTTTGTCTCTCAGTTGGGGCACATATCAGGTTGCAGGCTCCATCCCCAGTGTGTATGTGGCGGGGGTGGGGCTGAAAGAGGAGGCTGAATGATGTTGAGCTCTCACATTGATGTTTCTCTATCTTCCTCTCCCTTCCTCTCTCTAAATATATATATCAAAGTTCTTGTGAGCTGATTTTAATAACCCAA
Organism: Vespertilio murinus; assembly: GCA_963924515.1. Classification (NCBI taxonomy): domain Eukaryota; kingdom Metazoa; phylum Chordata; class Mammalia; order Chiroptera; family Vespertilionidae; genus Vespertilio; species Vespertilio murinus. The sequence goes on along the minus strand of OZ004714.1, from coordinate 50,929,728 downwards.
ACTCAAAATGTGAAGGAAAATGTTAGTCAGTGTAAGATCTCTCACAGTCTAGCCCCTTTCTCCCTCTCCAGGTTCAAGGGTCAGATGTTGCCTTGTTCTTTTCCTCTGATCTCCCTTTCCCCGTCCGCACGGCAGGGAGAGCCCATCGGTCACGCTGCAGAGCCCTGTGTTCTGCAGATGCCTCTGAAATTCACCAGCACTGCCAACCAGCCCTGCGCGAGAGTCCGTGTGCCAGGCATTGCCCTGGTTTAGTCATTGTCCCATCGAGTGCTCACAACCCCAAAGGGTAGAGCACCATTTGTTATCCCCATTTCATAGATGAGAAAACTGATTTTTTAAGTCGAATCTGTTGGGGTGACATTGGTTAATAAACATTGTACAGGCTTCAGGTATACAGTTCTATAATGCATGTTGTATCATGTGTTCGAGCCTCCTTCCACCGCATTAACGCCCTGGGCACCAGTCCTGGAGGCACACACCAGCCAGTGGCAGAGAAGGTCATGCCTCACCCCCCCAGCCCCGGCTGCAGTGCTGGGGCCAGGACGTGCGCTTTCCGGCTTGCCTCCTCGGTCGCCGTCTGCCTCTCTGGAGGGAGCCGTGCCATCCTAGTATGTGTGTCTGCATGGCGGCACAGCGTGGGAGTTCTGCAAATGTTTGCCGAGCAAATGAATCTTAAGTGGAGCTCTAGGTTTCTCGTTCTAAATCTAAGAAAAAGGGCACGAGGATAATGAAATAAGGAAAGAAATGCTTGAGCCAAATCACATTATCTTTCAGGTGGAGCTGAGGTGGGGAAATTTCATTTACTTGTGGAAGCAATCAGATCGGGAAAAATCCAGCCAACATCCGCCTGGAGGATCTGAAAACAATGCGGTTAACAAAGCCACCTGTGGATGTGTTGGGGTGCAGGAAGCTTCCTTCTGTGGCAGGAAGTGGTCGCGGGGATAAGGTTTCAGAAGGGTGGAAATTAGCATGGAGAGCCCGGATGGCTGCCTCAGAAGCATCAGTTTGTTTCTGAAGGCTCGGCAAAGGGCTGAGGTCACACTATGCATTTGCGGTGGCCTTTAAAAAATGATGAGGACATCTGGGCTTAAGTGCTTCTTGCGTCCTAGGCCACATTAATAAGCCACCATTTCAGACGGAGAGTGGCGGGAGTGCCTGCTGAAAGCCCGGCCCTGCCCGTGGCGTGGAGGGAGGTTAATGGGTCAGACCCCAGAATCAAACAAACCCCTAAGCCATCCCAGCTTGGCCGTCACGGACGCAGGCGGGGCTGCCGCGAGATGATGACTTTATAGCACGTTGTCCTCCCGCGGCGCTGAGCCGTCCATGGAAGGGCCTGCTGTGACAGTCCCCTCTGGGAAGCTGTGCAGCTCAGGCTGAGGTCCAGGAGCGGGTCCGAGAGTGATCATAACAGGTAACCATCCAGAGAGCACGTGTCAAACGTCAGTGTTGTTCATTCCTGACTGTACGCCACGGTAACTGCCCACACTCGCCATGACCCGCCTGCCTGACAGGCTGACCGGGGTGGGGCGCCAGGTGGATGGTGGAGGCCTCCTTGGTACCCTCAGTGTGTTCTGCATCCTGCATCCTGGGACACCCACGATATGGGAAGACTTAGGTGCAGAGCGCGCTGACTAAGAGGGGGGCCTCGGGAGTGGACCACGGCCCATGCACGTCTTGCCACCCTGCTTTCTGGTTGTGAGGACCCGAGCACACGGCTCTCTTGCGCTAGGCCTCAGTTTCCCCCTGCGCAGAATGAGGAGGAGGAGGAGGAGCATAGCGGAGCTCTGAAGGGTAGCTGGATAAAATGAGGCACTACATGTAATGCGTGCAGCAGAGTCCGGCTCACAGCAAAGACTCACGGAGATGCCCACTGCCAGCTGTGACTCCCGAGCCGAGGCTGGAAGAGGCCAACCTGCCCCTGAGTGCTGGCCGCCAGGAGCCTCAGCCCCGAGCCCGGTGCCCTGTGCCCGGAGTGTGAGCGGCCTCACCACAGGCGCAGACATTCTCTTGGCAGCTCTTCTCTTGGGAGGACTCACAGGCAAGGACGTGGCTGCTGGCGGAGGGCTTTCCCCGTGGTCAGGGCCGAGGGGCGTTAGTCTCCCCTCTTTCCTCCACACTCCACTCAAGTCTGGGACCCTGAAGGTGCAACATCTGCCCGGCACGGGGACTCTCCCATCCCGCTCTGGCAGGGCTGGGCAGGGCTCAGGAGCCGTGAGGAAATTCATGGAGCCACCCTCGGAGGTGGGGGAGGAGGAGAAGGACTACAAAGTTCACAGGAAACCAATCCCTCCTCCCAGAGCAGGATGGGGCCCGGCCCACGCCCAGGCTGGTTCTCACTCTGTGGGGGAGGAAGGCCCTGGGCTGGGGTGCTCCATCTCAGTTACAGCCCCCCTCCCAGGCGCCCTGCTGGAGGGGGGGGTCTGCAGTGAGAACTCCACACGGTGAGGCCCTGGGCTCTCCTCCCAGCACACCCAGCGGCGGGCATCTGTGCAGGGGTGGGGGTGGGATGGGGGGGGGTGAGGGCTCCCAGTCTGTGCGCAGGTCCCATTGGTGTGCTCCCTGGGTGGCTGCTGAGGCCACATCTCCATAGCAGGCACTGAGAGGTCACACAGGACACATACACACACACACACACACACACACACACACACCCCACCTTCCCCGCCAGGGAGGTCACACATATGCGTGCAGCCAGCTAAGTGTGAGATTAGTTGGGGAGGCTTGGGTTTGTGCTGACCTAGAAACCTTACAATTGACTCAAAGAGAATTTTCTAGTTTTTGAAACACGTCTGGCTGGGTTTCAAAAACTAGAAAACTCTGCCCACGGCCTGTCTCCTCCTGTTTGGTGGTAGCAGGGCTCTGTCTGTGCCCAGTCTGTGGTGAGGGGCTGGCCACGGGGTGGGCCGGCGTGGCCCGGACCACTGGGCGTCTAAAGAAGCTCCGTCCTCAGGGCCTGGGTGAGGGAGGGTGAGCTCTGCCAGCCCCTGCGCGCTGTGCAGGGCACGCGGTGGCCGGGCTGCTGGGCCGTGCCATCGGGGAGACCCCTGGGGCTGTGCCTTCGGAGCCGCTGACAGTCGCGGGGCCTGTCTGCAGAGGGGAGGAGGTCCAGGGGCCGGCCAGTTGGTAGGTGCTGCCTGGTCCCTGCAGGCGACTGTATGATGGCCTTGGGTCACCTGATGGCCTTGGGTCACCCCCAGCTGCTGGGGAACCACACTCCTCCCCACAGGAGGGCCAGGGTCTCCCCAAGTTTCTGCAAACTGACATCCTCTCTCTCAAACCTTACTTCCCCTCCAGCAGCGGGGCCCCTGTACGCGAGGCCAAAGGGAATACAGAATTTGCAGACCTGATGCCCTGGAACAGGCCGCGGGCTCCCGGGGCTGTACGGAAACTGGAGGTACAGCCCCAGAGACGGAGCCTCTCTCCGGCTGCCCCGCTCCTGCCCTGCAGAAAGGCCCAGCAAGGCGGGTGGAAAGCCGGGCCAGCGAAGGCAGTCCGCGGCCCACGTTCAGCCCGGAGCCTTTTCAAAGCCACGCGCAGGCCTGCCTCGGCGCGAGCAGCGCCCCCTGTGCGAGGCGGGGATGTGGCCGGGGGGGGGGGGGGGGGGGGCACTGGTGTGCGTGACGGCTGCAGCCCCCTCCTCTGGCTGCGGTAAATCAGATTTAAACGGTCTTTAGCTATCCCATTAGGCTAGATACAGATCAAAACAGATTCCTGACGGGAGGCGGGCGGGGCCCCGGGCGGGGTGTGGCGGGACCGTGGCTGTGACATCTGAGAGCGGAAAGGGGTGTGCTTCCGCTTTGTGGAACCGCGGCCCAGTGGAGGCAGGCGGAGTCTAGATCAACAGGTGTAGACCAGACCTTGAACCCAGACATGGAAACCTATTTAGGGTTCCCTGCGCCTCCCTGGGTGGGCAGTCAGCCCCTAAGTGAGGGGACAGGTGGCCCCAAAAGCGTCTGGAGCTGGCTCCCCTCCAGCTCATCTCCTGGGGCCTCAGCAGAGCAGGTCCAGACCTTCCCGGTGCCTGTGGGGCGGGCTTCCTACCCCGGGAGGCAGAGCGCCCTTTGGCAGGAGCCCGGCCTTTTCTGAAGCCGAGGGACCAGGGCTCCGGCCGCTGGGCCTCTGCCCTGCAGTGTGACCGTGGGCGTCACTGCCCCTCTGAGCTCAGGTGCTCCATGTTCTGCCAGGATGTGTGGGGCTCGGTCATCTCAGACGGCGGGTTCTGGGCTAACTCGGGGCCTCCCTGCTGCAGACCCCACGGGCCAGTCCACCAGTGGCCCGGCCGGCGCTGGGAGTGACAGGGGTCCCCTGAGCTCGGAAGTACGTCACGGCTTCTCCCAAAGGCTTCATCCCAGGCCAGCTATCTGAGCAGCTCACACTTAGTTGGTCCTTCAAAAACCTGGCCAGCAGGGCCGGTTAGCCCCATTGCCAGACCAGAAGGCTCGGTCCCAGAGGGCCAGTGGCTCTCCATGGTCACAGGCCGAGGCTGGCAGCAGACTGCTTGAGTCTGAGCTGGGGGCGTTCCCCAGGCACCGAGATCCATGGCCACGGTTCGGCCCAGTGATGGAGAAGGACTCGGTGAGCTGTGGGCGTCGCCTCCTTGTCCCCAGGGACAGTGAGGCCCAGTGCTCGGACCTCAGAACACTGCTGCTCACTGTCCTGGCCCCGTCGGGGGTCTGGGCCGGGCCAGGGTTTGCCGTAGGGAGGTGAGAAGGCGGCACTCAGGGCCGTGGTCCCACTGGTTCTGCTCGTCTGTCCTCCGGGCGAGTGGAGCGGCCCGGGGATTAGGCAGGCGAGGAGAGGAGCCAGCCCGGGAACCGCTTCCCTCGGACCCTGCGGGGCATCAAGGAAGCCCGAGGTCTCCGTGACCAGCCCTCCAGCTCAGCTGGGAATTCTCTCTCCACGACGCTGTGTGTGTGTGTGTGTGTGTGTGTGTGTGTGTGTGTGTGGTGGGGGGTGGGAGAGAAAGGTTTGGGGGGCTGTGGTATGAGTGAGGCCAGATGTGCTCCGCTAACCCTACACCAAGCATCAGCCTCTCCACCGTCACCTTCCTCCGCCGCCCCTCGCAGCAGCCCCGCAGGAGTGGGGCCGACCCTCCACTGCTTTCCAAGATGAGGAGCTGAGGCTACCAAGGCCCGTGGCTCCCCGTCCGCAGCTGACCCACTGCACCCGCTGTGCCCTGCGGAGCACTGCTGCTGGGGTCGCGGGGAAGAAAGTGAAGGGCAGATGTGGTCAGCCCATCCCAGCCAGCTGGCTTCCGCGGTTGGGCCAGCCCCTCTGCTCTGCCAGCGTGCAGAGGACTCCCTCCGGCAGGGAGGTGGGGACCTACCTGCCGCCGTGGCGATGCCCAGGAGCCGGCAGGTGTATTCCAGCCCCGTCCAGAACGCCTGCAGCCTCATGGCGCGGGGCAGGGCAGCGGCCCGCAGGCCGGCAGCAGAGGCGCTGGCCCGAGATGCTCTCAGATGTCCCGTGTCCCGGAGGCTGTGGCTGCCAGCGTGGGGCCCTCGTGTCCCGGGGCCCCGCTGTCCCAAACCAGTTCCAGCCACTGCAGCCTGGTCGAGGTGTGAATAGGACTCACCTTCCTGCCGGCTGCCTGCGCCTTTGCCAGGCGCTCGGCTTAATCATTACCTTGGAGAAATGTCCCCTCGGCTTCCAGCAGCTGCCATGGTCCCGGTGGCAGCCTGCGATCAGGCCGATTAGGGCTGGGCTGGAGGCAGGCAGCCTGGAGCTGGCAATCAGCTGCTTCTGGCTGGGAGGGGGGAGCCGGCCAAGGAGCCAGCGCGGGCTCTTTCGTCCCGGGCAGCTCAGAGCCAGTCCCACCTGGGCCTCAGGCCGCGGGGCCGGAGAGGCCAGTGTGTCTCTGAGACGTGTCTCTGAATCAACAGCAGGAACGCCCTTTGAGATGAGTTCTAGGCTCCCATTTTTTTTGGAATGTAGGTGGCTTAGAAAGCTTCGGGTTGGTGGCAGGCTTGGATCCCGGCCAGGAACACGAAGCTCAGACCGCGTCACATGGGACCTTCCTTTATTCCTGACACGTCTCTGGACGTGCGATGTGGGAAATCACCATGATTCTTTGGGAGGGGGAGTTGCTATGACAATAATTAACTGGTGACCTTGGAGAAACACAAAAGCATTTGTGAGCCTCAGGAACTCGCAGAAAGTACGCGAGAGGGTTGGACCGGATCGGTGGTTCTTAAAGCGAGCCCCCAGGGCTGTGCCAAGAAGCCCGGCTTCCACACGCTGGCAGCTGTGGCTTTCTCTAATTCCTAATTTACTAAATTATGTAAGAGGTCGAACGATGCCAAGTGTTAGCTTGTCTCCCAGGCTTTTACTGAAATCTTTACCCCCTTAAAAAAAAAAGCTTGTATTGATTGTTTTAGAAAGGAAGGGAGAAGGAGAGAGAGAACACACACACACACACACACACACACACACACACACACACTGATCAGATGCCTCCCACAAGCATCCCAACTGAGGATCGAACCCCATAACCTAGGTATATGCCCCGATTGGGAATCAAACCCACCGCCCTTTGGTACATGGGTCCCTGCTCCCCCCAACCGGCCAGGGCTCATGTGACCTTTAAGAACGAGGCTTAAAAAGTATGATTTGACATAACTATTTATTTCTCCGGTTAGCTGAATGTGTTTAACAGCAGACTGTGTTTACCCACCCCAAACCTCCCATTTTCCACCTGAATCCCCTCCCCCAAACACTGCTCCCTGGGCAGGGCTCTGTGGCACCCGGCACCTGGCAGACGCAGGGAGCTGCTGGGTGGGGGCAGCCGAGGCTCTGGGGCCCGGAGGCCGTTCTCGCCGGCTGCCCCAGCGTCCCTCCTTCCTCCTCGGCACAACGCTGTTGTTCTGACGCCTCTGGCCCTGCAGACAGGGAGCCCCTCTAGGCTTCGGGGGGCGGGTCTGGCTTCAGCCTCACCTCCCAGTGGCTTTGGTTTGGGAACGAGACACTGGCCTACTTCTGTCAAACGGCCTGGGAGGAGCGTGTGCTGCAGGCTCCCGGAAAAGTGGACCTCGGACTTAACAGGGCCCAGGGACAGGCTCTGCTCCTCCCCGCGGGCCCGCCTGTGCTGGGCAGCCAGCTCCCGATGGGAGGGCCTGAGCAGAGCCTGGAGCCCGCCCGCCCGGGGAGAGGGAGAGAGCCTGGCACGTGGGCTGGAGCTGCTGGACTTCCTGCTCGACGGCCTCCCCAGGCTTCATGGCGCTGGAGGCATCTCTCCCGCATGGGGTGAGGCCGAGCCCGGTCCTCTCCGTGGCCCTTCCCTCTCGAAGCTCTTTCCTGCGCATCGGGTGCGGGTGGACGATTAGAAGCTGGGGATTGGGTGCTCTTCCATCCCTGAGGGTGCCCCTGAGTGGAAGGAAGAGGGGCTGTGGGGCTGGTGGTGGAAGGAGAGGAGGGTGTATTGCAGAGGCAAATGTGGTGAAATCCCACAGTCCTGAAGAAACTGAGGACTCTGACCGAGGTCATGGCCCCTCACCGTCGTCAGCCTTCTGCGGAGCTCTGGGGGCGAGAGGCGCCGGATGGGCGGACGTACGAGTTGACCTCTCAGATCCCCAGGGAGGGAAGGCTGCCGGGGCCCTGGGATGGCGGCGGACAGAGGCGGTGGTGAAGAGCCGGTGCCACGTCCGACCTGCAGCGGCTGCGGGGCCCGGGAAGGAGAGGAGCCTCTGCACTTCCTAAGAACCCACAGGCCGGGAGCCGGGGAGGAGCTGAGAGGGGAGGACAGGGAGGAGGTAGAGCTGAGGGCGGTGTGTGACACCTTCACAGCGGGAGCATGCAGACTTGGGAGCTGGGAGGACAGCAGCATGGGAAGCTCTCACACGGGCCACGTGGGCGCTACGTGGAGCAAGTGCCCTCTCACCCCCACCGTGTCCTGACGTGTCCAATCCTGCACCCGCGGGGAGAAGTGACAGGGATCTAAGCTCTGAGCAGGGGAAGGCGTCCTAACACCCATTCCCCACCGGAAGGTCGGGCTGTGGAGGGCGGCCACGACCCGCGGAGCCCTATGAACAGGGGGTGGGGCTGTGGGCAGGGCTCAGCACTGATCGGGAGGTCCGGCCCTGGGTTCCGGGTTCCAGCTGGCTGTGATTCCTGAAAGAATCCAGGCAAGTGCTCCGAGAAGGGCCAGGGACACCCCCTGGGAGAGGAAGGCTGGGGCTGGGGTCCCTCCCTGGCCTGGCTCCTCTTCTGGTCCCGCCCCTGCTCCCCGAGGCGGGCCGGGGCCGAGAAGCAGGAGAGGAGGAGGGACAGGCTCACCAGGCAGGTCACACATGTGGCCGAGGCATTCCTATCCTCCCTCCGGCCTCGGCTCCTCTGGTAAGATGGGTCTAGGGAGCCTTCCTGGGTCGGAAGTACTGTGAGGACAGACGCCAGGAAGTGGGAGCTGATGCTACAAGTGAACAAAGAACAGTGACTTCTCTGTGGCCGGCCTCGGTAGCTGTAGCTGCCACAGGATCCACTCACAGCCAACAGCCGGGCCCTGACCTCGTGGAGAACCAACCGGGGCGAAGGGAAAGCTGCTCTTTGGAAGGACAGGGCTCACCCGGAGCTTTCTGCTCTGCGTGTTTCATTTCACGGTGCACCAGCCAGCCTGTCTGTGCCGCAGCCACAGGAGGGCAGGGCCACCCAGTAAACCTACCGGGACCCAAGCCGCTTGGTAATGACATGTCCTGTTTCCAGGCTGTGACAACTAGTGCTGATGCCACGGACAGTCACAGTTAGCAGCGTTTGTCTACGTGGACTGCAGTGCCGGTGCTGTGCGAAGCCCGCTCTCTCCACCCTGTTCCTCACAGCACACACGTACAGAGGAGGGGAGGGCGCCGTCAGGGCGGGTGACGTGCATCCGCTCAGGCTCCCACAGAGCAGGGATGAGGGGCCAGCAGCCTCAGCTTCAGCCCCGCCCCTCCGCTGCGCCCTCTGGGGTTCAGGTGCGTCCACCATAAAGCTGCCCAGTGACAGGAGACCTCCGTGGCCCTGGTGCACAGTATTGGGGGTAAGTGGGGGGGGGGGTTTTCAGGTAGGACTGGGCATTGCTTTCCTCACGGCTCCGGGATTGGGGGAGGCAGTGGTGATGTGAGGGTGCTCTCCCCTGCCTTCTCTGGGAGGTGACCCGTGGAATGCAGGCCAGGCCCGCTGCCTCTCTCGCCTGGCCTTGCCTGGAGCTGCGGTGTGAAGCTGAGAATGGGTGGGTGCGTCACAGGTACTCGCTGCCACAGGCCTGGCCACACCTGGTGCGCCATTAGGAGTAGCACACGAATTCCAGAAGCCAGGGTGGCTCTGGGAGCTTGAGAAGTCAGGGGAGACTGAAGTGTGGGTGTGGGCCAATCTTCATCTGCTGGCCGTGAGGAAACTTGCACAGAACAGTAGGAAGCTCATGGGCATCACTCAAAGCAAATGCTGGGCCCTGGAACCAATCCCTGGAGCCGCCTAAGACTTTGGCCTCTTCAGATCTCCCGACCCTCCTCCCTTGCCTCAGTGTCTGCGGAATAAAATGGAGACCTCAGACCTGCGCCATGCAAGCCCCACGTGCTCCTCTTAGCTGCCCCCTGCCCTTTCCTCCCAGCGGGGGCACAGGGTCTGTCCTCACGAGCACTTTCTTGCCCGTCCCCTGGGACCCGGGACCGCTGTCCTCCCCTTCCCCCTCCCCCTCTCCCCCCTGCTCACCTGTAGCCCAGGGCCAAGCTTTCCTGCAAACCACACGTGGTCGGTCCTCCCTCCCCACCTCAGGCTTTTGAAAATGGTCTAGTTGTCCACGCCCTCCCATTATTTCTTCATTTCCTGTTCACTTGTCTATTTACTGACATGCGGTTTCTACCTGCGCCCCGCCAGGGTGGTCATGCTGGGCTGGCCGCTGACCGCCAGCCCCGGCAGTGAGCCTCTGTGCTCGCTCAGCCGCTCAGCTCCGTCTCTGGGACTTGGGAGCTCCTGAGACCGTTAACTGCTCCCTCCTCCTGAAACTCTCCCTGCGACTGTCCTCTGTCAGTGGTCCCCCAGGCCTCGGGGCGCGCTCTCTTCTAGGTGTCCTTTACCGACCCCCTTTCTGTGCTGTGTCCCCGTGATGCCCTGTGGTTGGCAGCCTCCAGGTGTCCCCGTGACGCCCCTCCTGGCATGCACGCGCTGCATGGCGTGGTCTGTGGCTGCACGGAGCAGCAGTGGGAGCAGCCACCCCGGAGTGGCCTAGCAGACGCTGCCCTGGCCACTTTCTCGGGCACAGACACAGACACAGAACACGGGCCTTGCCCTCCGGGCTCGGGCTCCTGTGTCCTCCACAACCAGGCTGCCGATGGCCGAGGGGTGGCCTTCTTGCTTCAAGCAGGAGAGTGGCCTGGAACAGCTGTGCTCGGCATGGGACCCCTTTTGGTGGCTGTGAGGCTCCCCTGAGTCACCGTTTTCTTGGCCGGGGCTCCTCCTGGCCTCCAGGCTTACCCTGCCTGCCCCCGTGCCAGCACACCCAGCCCCCGCCAGTGTGCCCTCTTCCCTTCCCCTTCTGGTGGGCCCAGGCTGTGCTGCTCCCTAGTCCTGGGCCGGGGGAAGGTCGTGCGGCCCCTCAGGGAGGCCGAGCCGGTGTGAGAAGGAGGTGAAAGCCGACTTCAGGCTCAGCCACAGCCGCCCTTGCAGCGATGCGCCCACCTTTAGTGCTCCCTCCCCCTCATCCTCCCAGGGCCCCAGGGGCTCACCTGCACGCCCCACCTGTCTTCAGCGGACCCCCTGTCAGTGTCAGGCCAGTCAAGCTGCCCCTAACAGACCCGTCTCCACCCGCTTACTAGGTATGGGGGTTGCGGGGCTGGGCCCGGAGCGACAGGCACGGTGTGGGTGTGGGGCGGCTGGCCTCCCATCAGCCGCTGGCTGGATCTGCACAGTGAGGTGAGGGGGCCGAGGGTCACACGCGCCCTCCCAGTTCGGGCACCGGAGATGGTGAAACCAGGTGCAAACGGGAGCAGGGGACGGCCTGCTAGCCAACGGCACGGACATCCGTCCTCCCACCATACTGACCACAGTCACACAGGCTTGAACCCTCAGAGCGACTTTTACTTCTAGTTTCCTCTCAGCCCTGCCCGCGGTGTCTCCTCCCCGGCCTTGCGCTCCTCAGCAGCCTCCTCCTTTCCGCCCCGTGGCTGTGGCCACCCAGGCCTGCCTGCGTGTGCTCTGACCTGTGCCATCAACTGCTGAGCTGGCCTCCCTGCCTTTGCACCCCCTCTGACCATCCCAGACGCCACGCTACAGCAGTGGGTGTTGAGACAGAATGAGCCACGGCACTGCCCACAAGGGTCACCAGGCCTGCAGGGGCGGAGGCGACCCTGGCCAGGCTCCGGGCTGGACTGCCGGCGGGCAGGCCGTTAATTGCTGTCCAGGAGCAAAGCCCTTACGTGCAGCGTTTGCCGTTTTGTGCTGTGAACTCCCACCGCGGCTGATCTGGAGCTCCCACAGCGTCACTGGGGGCCGAGCCTGGGAGCCACAGTGCCGTGGGCTTGCCTCGCGCAGACCCCGTGGGTGCTAATGGCATCAGGAGCGGAGTGAGAGTGAGGGTAATAGGTTGGTAACAGCCCGATGAGTTCGGAGAATTACACTTTGCTATGTAATTTATTTATTGGATAGAATTTAATTTTTAATGATGGCTTTGCCCAGCAACCGGCCCTTAAAACACCTGAAGTTTAATAATCAGCTCTTACTGGACAGCAAGAGTGGCCCCCGCACCAAACCGCCTGTCACCCGGGGGTGTCCGTGCTGCCTGAGGCTGTGACAAAGGGCCTTGTCCGTGTGCACACGGCTTCCTCCTGGTTCTGACAAGCAGGCTCTGCCTCGTAGGCCCACGGTGGTTCCCGCTGAGAACCTCCTGACTCTCGTCTCCCCAGCGCGGTCCTGCCGCGCACTTGTCTTGCGCCTCCCGCTCCAAGGGCCCCTCCCCGTCGAGGCGCGATGGACTCGCAGCAGCCAGGGCCGCGCTGCGGTGGGGCTGTAGGCACGCAGACCAGGGAGCTCTCTCTGCGGGTTCGGAGTCGCCTGACCACCGCAGCCTCCTTGCAGAGCGCAGGGCAGGCACCCTGCTCTGGGCCTGCGAGCCGGGGTGGCTGGGCACTGGGGGCCAGGGCTCTGTCTGACAGCCCTCTGGCGCACAGCGTGTACATCATCTGACGTCACCCGACTGCCTCCCAGGAACAAAAGCAGTCCCGAGCGCCTCGGGGAGACAGGCACGCCAGGCTGCGTGTGCTTTGCGAGTGTAGGAAGTGGAAGAGGCGGGGAGGTTTCGGAGCAGAGGGAGAGGGACAGGGAGAGGTCTGCCCCTCCTCCGCCTCCTCTTAGAAAGCAGTCTCCATCTCCGGGAGCATGGCTGTGCTGCTCTAGCATCAAAACAGGCCCCAGAGACCTTCGGGCCACCTACGGAGCTGGGTGGAGTGGATCCTAAAATAGAAACCACTTCCTTATCTCCGCAGAAGGAGCCTGTGCACGTGGGAAAGCTGCTCTCTCGTTTAGATCCAGATGGAAGCAAGTGCTAGAGGCATGTTCCAGTCTGAGAGCCTGAGGGAGGGAGGGCCCAGCCCCGAACCCCAGGACGGAGAAAGCTGCCCATGGGATTGGGATACAGAGCAGCACCACTCAGTATCCAGTCTCTAACCCACGGCCTTTCGGTGCGGGGAAGCAAAGCACAGCTGGCTTTGTGAGCCCCGGGGCCAGTGACAGCCCGTGGGAGCCATGCTGTGGTTTCCCTCACGGGAAGTCCAAGGCCCGGTACGCTTTATGGCTGCAAGGCACAGATCACTGCGGAAGAATTTCTCTTTGCAATCAGTGGTCCTTTTCTCTGATGTTCATCTCACACATGCGGAGTTGAAAGGGGAAGGAGCCCCTTCCTGGGAGGAGAAAACCAAACAAACACCGGAGCCTTTCCCGAAGTCGGCTCACAGCAGTAACACCGGTGCAAGCTCCAACCTGAACTGCCTGGTCCTAGGCCAAGATTCTGGGCCCTCGGTCCATCCCCCAGCCCCTGAAAGAACCTCTGAATGCCCTTTGCCCCGCCCAGACCTTTCCCCGGCCCTCTGCGTCTTGTCTCTTTCTCTGCCGGCCGGCGAGCCTGAGCAGCCTTCATTCTATGGCCCTTCCCTGGCCACCCGGACAAGCTTGTCACTCATTTTCTTTCTCCCTCCCTCCCTTCCTTCCTCCCTCCTTTCGCTCCTTCCTTCCTTCCTTCCTTCCTTCCTTTTTTTTTTAAACCACAAATGGGTCTTGGATTCTGTCAAATGCTTTTTCTATACCCATTGATCTGATCATGTGATTTTTAAATTTTTATTCTGTTGATGTAATGGATAACATTAATTGATTTTTAGAAGTCCTTACTCAAGGAGTGAGGATATTTTTCCAGATATACATATATTTAATTTATTTAATTTATTTTAATTTTTTAATTTTTTAATCCCCCCTCCCCCCCCAGATAATGGAAGGGAGGGAGGAGAGGGAGAGAGAGATAAACATTGATGTCAGAGAGACACACCCACTGGTTGCCTCCCACACATGCCCCTGGGGAGGGGGATCAAATCTGAAATCCAGGCCTTGAATCAAACCCAGGAAGATGCAGGCCAACACTCCCAACTACGGAGCCACGCTGGCCAGGGTAATCGCTCATTTTCTATGCTGCCAGAAAACCTCATTTGTACCTCTAAGGTTGCCCTTACCTCTCTGCTACCATCATCATCATAGCTCTACCGTTTCTGTATACTTACAGGGGGCTAGGCATAGGGCTGAACAGTCTGAGCTACCGTATTTGCCGGCGTATAAGACGATTTTTTGGCTCTGAAAAATACGTATTTGCCAGCGTATAAGACGACCCCCTAACATTTCCACTCAAAAAACAGAGTTTGTTATATACTCGCCGTATAAGACTACCCCCCACTTGGAGACATATTTTTCAGGGCCAAAGGGTCGTCTTATACGCCGGCAAATACGGTATTTATGTTTCTCTGTCCTTGTTCTCTGAGTTTCATGTTTAATACGCCCTAGTCCCCTTGGTCTAGTGGCTAGCACAATGCTGGATTTATAGTAGACATCCTATACATATTTGTTAGAAGACATTGTAAGAATCAATTTATAACCAGGTCCTTTAAAAATAAAAATAATTTCTACTGAATGGAATGGTTTTGTCAACTATCTTTTGCAAGAAGACCCTTCTCTCTTCTAAGGTCCAAGTTCCTGTAACGAATAAATGTAATTCATTTGTAGGACACAAGTTCAGCTCAGCTTCTCCTCTCTTCCTCCTGGGGCTGAGAGGGGAGGACTCCGTGGCTGGAACCAGAAGCTATTTCTTGCTCAGCGCAGTCATGCTGATCACGTTCTTGCTGCTGTGAATCGCGGCCCCTCACTGGGTCTCCCTCATGTGGCTGAGGGGTTGAACTTGGACAACCAGAAGGTGATGTTTGCCCACCGTGTAAGTGAACGTCACCGTGTCACTAATAGGCTCCCAGTGCAGATCCAACTTCAACATGAGATCTATAAGCAGTTGCCTCTGTGCATCCTCACACCCTTGGTGGATAGTACGACCTCTTATTTCTTAACTAGAATCAACCCTTGTTCACTCCTTTTTAAGCCCCAAGTAACTCTGTCTTAAAAAAAAAAAATCTAGTTCACTCTACACTAGCAGTTTTCATTATTTCCTGGAGGTGGGTTGGTTTCGACAGCGATGCTGGGCTGGACGCAGGCAGTTTAATCTCACCTCACTAAAGGGTGTGTCCAGGAGTCTAACTTGGATGGCAAGCAGGAGTTGTATCCCCCACTCCCTTCCGTCTCTCCCGTGCTTCAATGCAGAAGAAAGCTGAGAAAACAGGAATAGATGAGGTGGATGAAGTGAAGGAACTCAAGTGGCTCTTCCCCCCATATAGATCTTTTCACAAAATACACATGTGATTATTTCCATCAACAAGGAGAGAGAGAGAGATTGCCCTATTTCTCTGCTCCCCTTAGAACACAGCTGCTAAGCGAGTGGTCTGCCTTTGCTGTCTCTTTGGTATGTGCCATGAAGAGAATGCTCTCCCACCCCTACCACTGTTGGGTTGTAGAAACTCCATAATTATATGGTTAATACAGTCAATGCATTTTGACTAACTGGACACTGTGGCATCAACGGTTGGGTTTTCTGAGTTGTCCATAGCCAACCTTGGTACACTTTAGAATTTATCGAGCATCTATGGTCTTCTCACCCTGCTAGGCATGGAGGATCCAAGATGAACGACACACCTTTCTGTGTCTTGGGAGTTTCTGGGTTGGGACCTCAGAACTGAGGGAGGCTGGCAAAGGCTGCGACTCAGGAAATTCATGTTACAGAATCCTCGGTAGGATTCAGGGAGACCTAAGTTTAGATCTGTGTTCACATAGACATAGAAACTCTTCCTTAGCGAGTCCCCAGGAACTAATTCAACTCAGGAATTCAGGGTTGGCCTGTAGGATGAGATGGGATGTGTGCTTTCAGCCCAGGGTCCCCTTTTCCTAGCCAGAGACCTCCATGCAGTTCCTAGGCCCATGATCCTTTCTAAGAGGCTTTTAAAAATTGTTTAAATTGTGGTACAATCAGCATACAGTAACATGAAAGATTCGAAGCGTTCAGTTTGGAGAATTTTGATAATTATATGTGCTGTGTAACTGCCACTGGAAACGAAATATAGATCATTTTCAGTCTCCAAGAGAAGTTCCCCATGCCCCTCTCCAATCATTCACTAACAACGGTGTTCTTTTGTCTGGCTAGATTAGTTTAACTATTCTAGATTAAAAAAATAAAATAAAACCACAAAGTATGTACCATGTGTCTAGCTTCTTAAAATTTTAAGATTTATCCATGTGGGTTTTTATATCAGTATGGCAACTGATGGTAATTGGTGTTAATGGGACTCCAATAGGAATCCCCAATGTGGGGTGTGGTGAAGAAGCAAACTTTATCCAATGCAAACAGCTCACCTCTGGTACAGCCTGGCTGTTAGGAGGCCCTGGGGCCAGGTCTTGCCCTGCTCTTTGATGGTCTGGGCCTGTCTGCTCCGCCCCGCACTGGTCTGCTGTGCTCCGGTCTGGCCTGCTCTGCTCCAGAGAGATAGATATCTTTAGTGTTTCAGCTCCAGCCTTCCAGCCAGGAAAATGCAGTCTGTAGTCTTCAGTGGAAAGAGAGCGAATACCTGAGTCAGAGGGGAACTGACTTACAGACAGTTTTTTCTCTTGTGAATGAGGATTCCAGATCCTTGCAGTGTGATTGGTCCAAAAGGTACTGTACTGATTTGGTCACAATGTAGCTGCTCTGATTGGTTGGTGAAGAAGCTGAGGGAATGTAGCTGTAACAGGCAGTTAGAGAGAGAGGAGCAGAGCAAGGACGATGGGCCAGGTACAGAAGGTCGCCAGGGCAGAAAGCCCCGGGTGCCTACCGAGGGGCAAAACTGGAAAAATAAGGGCCTTGCCCCAGGGTAATCTCTCCTCCCCTAGCATGTGGCCAGGGTTGGACCCCATATTGATGCTCAGGTGTTTAGACCCCCTGACCTTCTCCTCTCTAGGCCTCGAGGCCTCAGTTGTATTTCAGGTCCAGGCTCAGAAAAGCAGCACAACCAGACAAGTGATGCTGTGGCTGCCTCAGGACCAGCTCCATGGACTAAGACCTGGTGCTGACCACTCAGGGGAGACCAAGACCCTGAGAGGACACACCTGGAAAGCTGATGAATATTCTATTTAGATCCTCCCCTGAGAGCTTTCCTCAGATCCCAAACCTGCAAGAGAGAGAGAAACACCATCAAAGCAAAGACCCAGGGAGAGCTCTCTTTCTGGGGAGCACAGCCCTGCTGTTCCCTTCCCCCACAGGCATGCCTCTCCTAAACTCCAAGGGACCCCAGAGACTTGGGGGAGCCCTGAGCGGCAGCAGCTTGTCCCAAACTAACCCCTGAACCCCCTTTTCCCGGACCTCCCAGTGAGCCAAAGCTGCCCAGCCCAGGCTCTCCTGGTGCTGCTTCTGTGCCTTCTTTGTTTCTCTGTCCTGGCTGCATTTGCTGCGGCCAATAAGCTCTTGCTTTCTTTGCTGCCCGCTGTCTCTTAACTGAGCTCTTTCCTTCAAGAAGACAAGAACCGAGGTCTGTTCATCTCACCAGTAACATGGCTGCACAGCTCTGACTGCGTGAGGAGAAGCTCAGTCCTGATTCTGAGGTTGGAGTCCAGGACCCGCTGAGGGCAGGCTCAGATGGCAGGAGCAGTGCCGGCAGCTCTGTGCAGTGCAGTGTGCTTGAGAGCCCCCGTGTAGAAATGGCTGCGAGGCGCTGCTGTTCAAAAATATTTATTTATTATTATTTAACATCCTCCCTGAGGATATGTTTATTTTACTTTATTTTTTAAATTGTTGACAGTATTACATATGTCCCCATTTGCCCCAGGAGCCCTTTCTAAGTCGGTATCTTGTTTCTCAGGTACCACAAGTAGTTCATTCCTTTTTATTACAGCACAAGTTCTTTACCCATTCAATTATTGTTTCCAGTGTTTTTGTTTTGTTTTTATTTTTAGGAAAAGGAAAAGGAGAAAGCTGCTCTGAACACTCAGGCACAATTCTCTTTTGTGGACGCAGGTTTTTATTTCCTGTGGTAAATACCTGGGAGTGGAATGGCTGGGTCATAGGTCAGATGAATGTTTAACTTCATAGAAACTAACAAACAATTCTTTTTAGTGTGTTTGTCAACCGACACTCCCATCAGCTGTGAGCGAGAGCTCTGGCTGGTCCTGAGTTTTAGCAACACTGGTGGGTATGAAATAGCCTATTATACCTAATGTGTGAAGAGTTTTAAACTCACACTTGTTTGCCACTTTCGCACTCTCTGGATGCACGCAGCCTATCTACTAAGTAGGTGGAGGAGCCTTGGGATGTTAGCCAGTCACGTGATGTATGGCTGTGCCAGCATTTCAGCCTGGCTCTGGCTGTGACATAATAAGGAATAGATATTTGGTCTTTGTCCTTGGTAACTGGCAGAGTGGTCCTAAAACCCGTGGAATTTCCTGAGTGGTGGGAGTGCCTTTTATTACTCATAAGGAGTCTCTTTACCAGGGATGGGGAATGTCCGGCCAAAGGCCTGAGAAATCATTGGGTCTGGCCCTGCCAAGGCATGAGAGGTGAGTTAATTAAATGTTTGACCAAATAGAGCAGGCTAATTTTTAAGTTGATAATTTTGTATGGCCTGTGAGTGATGTTATAAATCTCCAAATAGCCCTTGGTAGGAAAAAGGTTCTTCGCCCCTGACGTAGACCATCGCTGAGTTTATGCTAACGGGTAGTTCTTGGTAGGCGCCTAGATAGCTTCAGGATGGAGACCTGGTTGCTGGAGGAACCAACCACGGGATTATAGGATTAGGACTTCCAGCCACACCCATTGACCTCCTGGGAGGAGAGAGGGATTTGAGATTGACTTCAATCACCAATGACCGTGATTTAATGTTATGTCTATCTTAAAAACAACAACAACAACAACAACAACAACAACAACAACAACAACAAAACGTGTGTAAAACCCCTGAAACAACGAGGCTATCAGAACTTCCCGCTGGTGAACATGTCCAGGTGCAGGAAGGTGGAGCCAGAAGAGGGCGTGGAAGCTCTGCACGTCCCACTCTATACCTTGCCTTACACACTTCTTCCATTGGGCTATTTATTTATGGTCTTTATGCTAAAACTATGCTTCTTATTAGAGTTGTTTTCCTGAGTTCTATGAATCTTTTTAGCAAATTATCAAACCTGAGAGGGAATGATGGGTGCCCTGAATTGAAGGTTGTTTGGGGGCTCTATTTGCAGCTGCTATCTGAATTGGGACAGAGCCCTCAGCCTCTCGGGTCTGCTTTAGCTCCAGGTAGTTAGTGTCAGAAATGAATTGTGCTGTTGGATGCCTAATTGGTGTTGAAGAATTAGAAAACCTAAGATGGAACTAGGTATGTGACATCAGTAAAAATTACAGATGCTGATTCTTAGCTACCCTCTCCCACTTCCCCTCTGTTTTCTGTGGGCACATACTTCCCAGTTGTCCTTTAAATGGCAGGACCTGCCTGTGTTTGGACTGAAGAATGACAAGAGAGCCTTCCTCTGAGCCGTGGGAAATGTGCTGATGCCTGTCTTAAAATGGTAGGCTCATTTGTTTGTTTCCCTTGCCTTAGGAGATAAATAAAAAAAATATTGCTAAGAGTGATGTCAGAGTTTCCTCCTGTGTTTTCCTCTAGTTTTATGGCATCAAGTCTTACACTTAAACCTTTGATCCATCTTGAGTTTATTTTCTGTATATGGTGCAAGAAAGTGGATTTAGGTTTTTTTTTTTTTTAATGTATCTGTCCAGTTTACCCAACACCATTTGTTGAGGGACTGTCTTCAGCCCATTGCATATTCTTGCCTTCTTTGTCATAGATTAATTCAACCGATAGGCATGGGTTCAGTTCTGGGCTCTCTATTACATTGATCTATGTGTCTGTATTCATGCTAGTATCATGATGTTTTTATTACTATAGCCTTGTAGTGTAGTTTGATAATAGGTAATATGATACTTCAAACTTTGTTCTTAAGATTGTTGTGGCTATTTGGAGTCTTGTGGTTCCATATAGATTTTAGGATTATTTGTTCTATGCACTTCTTCCATTTGTCTATTTGTTTATAGTCTTTATATTAAAACTATACTTCTTAGTAGACTTGTTTTCCCAAATCCTGTGAATCTTTTTAGCACAGGAATTATGGGTACCCTGAATTTTTGGTCAGATGGACAGCAGTGAAGGTTGTTTGGGGCTCTATTTGCAGCTAATTCTGTGGAAAATTCCATTGGTATTTTAATAGGGATTACATTAAGTCCGTTGATTGTTTTGGATAGCGTGGACATAGTGAAAAAGATTCAGGGAATAAGAAATACAAATTGGCAGTTATAAAAATAATCATAGGGACATAAAGTATAGCATAGGGCATATAGTAATACTGCAATAACTATGTATGATGTCAGACGGGCACTGGACTTATTAGGGTGATCACTTCATAAGTTGTATAAATATCTAATCATGATATGTTGTACATCTGAAACTAATATAATATTGTATATCAACTGTAATTGAAAAATACATTTTAAACACAGTAAAACCAAAGACTCCCCACCCCAGCAGTCTCATGACGTGAGTGTCCGCCTCCAGGGATTTGCCAGACACTATTTATCAAGCTTCTGGAGACAGACTCTTACAAAGACTGGATTCTAGAATGTGGCACAAAGCAAGCGGGGAGGCAGACAACGTAAACTGTCCCTGTGAGCTGAGGAGAGGACACGGAGAAGTCCTGCAAGAAGACCTCGACGGAGACGGGAATGCTACCAATGAGCAAGACTAAATGGCCCTGAAGTGGTAACGTCGGAATAGTTTGAGTTTTTTTCTTTTTTATGCATTTTAAAGTACTCATGACAGGAAGGAGGGACATTTATAGATTTCTCTTCATTATTATTTTTACATAATAAAATATTCATTAATATTTTTTGAAACTGATGTTTTCCCAGAGTGTCCAGGACTTCCTCTCTCGGACTGAGCCTGGAGTCTATTGCCCTTTCGACTGGGAAGCGGACTCTATTGTGAGAGCATCTGGGCATAGCCCGAGCGGCTGGGGTGACCCTTCCCATGCTCTGCCCGCAAAAGCAGCTGTAGTGAGATGACAAGGTGCTTGAACATCTATTGAGAATCATGAACTTCCGGTGCCATCGATTTCGCAAGAAGCGACCCTCCTCCTCGTCTGTTTTCACCACTTGCTGGCAGATGAGACGTTGACCCCTGCACTGGGAAAGTGTGTAAGTCCTGCTGGTGGCGGAGAGCAGCGGGAGGAGAACTCCATCTATTTGGGTTTTGGCTGCTTTGCAGGACGCAGGTTGTGGGGCCTTAGGGAAATAAAAGCTTCAATTTATTGAGCATTTACCACATGTCAGTGCTTTCTCAATGTTTTATGTGCATCCCAGCCCTCAGGACAAAATGACACGGAGCCTTGGAGAGACAAAGTCAATTTTCCAAAGTCCAAGGTCTCACAAGTGGGCACTGGCCGTGCGGATGGGGTGTGGACGGTACGGCAGCCCAGTGTGGGAACACCGCCCTCTGGCTCAGGTCGTCTCACGTTCCTTGTTGTCTAGGTGATGCCTTGATTCGGGGTCTTCCCAGCCTCAGTATTCCAGAACTCATTGGCAGCTCTTAGGCTGTTGATGCTCCTAAGGCTGCTCCCTGCTCACCCGAGGACCACGTCCCCATTGTCCTTGTGGATGATGCTCAGGCTGGGTCTTGAATTACATTCATCCATTTTCTCAGGGTTTCCCTGTAGTTCTGAAAAACGAGACACCACAACAGAACACTACAGTTCTCGGGGTGACAACACTCAAGTATGCCTTTTATTGACCTCGAGTGTCTGCAGCTTTACCTTGGTCTAGTCCATGTTCTGTTCCCCGGTGGCGGAGGAAGAGGTGCCATCTGTTCCGTTGCTTGCTCTGTGATTTCCACGGAGCCTCCTTGCCATGCCTGGGCCTGGAAAGTCTCCGAGTCTCAGAAGAACATCCCTGGCCCCTATGAACCCTCGTGGCTGTTCTGAACCCTTTCTGTTCACAGTTCCATCCCAGGGACCAGCACAAACCCGCCTTTAGCACGTTGGATTTAAATCTGAAAATATGGAGAGGGAAATATTGGACCCACAAGGGCTTGGAAGCAGAGCAAGCATTTGGTGAGGCTTTTGCATTTGGTTACGAGGATGAAGTAGTGTCTGCTAGATGGCTCAAAGTAGGCCACGCCCAATGAAACGCACCTGTACCAGGTCCCTGGACTTCCTCCTCTTCACCGCTGCAGCCTGGATCCTGACCTAAAGTGGCCCAACCTCCCCCATGGCCTGCCCTGCCTGCAGTATCAGTGCGTGTGCCCATGAGCAGCCAATAAGCCCCTCTCACTCATGATCCCCTGATGCAGGAGGGAGGAAGCTGTTCTCTCCCCATTCTGCAGATGGGCAGACTGACGCTTTGCAATAGTAAGTGGCTTGCCTTTGAGGACACAGGGTGGTGGGGAGCCTGCCTGAGGCCAGGCCTTCAGACTCCCTATGAGGGTTTCTGCCTCTCTCCCGAAGTTCCCCACTGGGGACTTGCTCTCCAGAAGACCAGGCAGGAGTATCTCCTTACCGTCCTTGGGGAATAATCTGTTTTTGGGGAGATTTCCAGAAGCTGCTGCCTCCTGGATGACCTTCCCCTGGTGTTCCACAAGAATATCAGTCCTTCTGTGTCCGATACCGGCCATGTCACCTGGCTCTCCCACACCTGCTCCCTTGGCTAGGGCCCCATCTCTGTCCAACACCCCACCGGAGGCCTGGTGGTGGGCTCATCGGCCACATTGGATCCTAGTGTCTTTGCTTTCTCATTAGATCACAATCCATTTCCTCCTCTGCACACTCACTGCTCCTGCCGTGGCTTAGGAACTAGTCATTTCTCACTGTGACAACTGGGATAGTTTCAGACAGCTTTCCCCGGGGCCAGTGCCCCCGTGGTCTGTTTACTGGGTGCCTTGTCCTCTTTAGCTCGTGCAGTTCTTTGGTTGGAAGCAACAGGGGCCTAATCTGGTAACTTGGGCAGGAAAGGATGCATTTGTGGGATGTGAGTTGGCCCATGGCATTGAAGGGAGGGCTGAAGAACAAGGACCAGAGTAGGCAGGCGTCTACGGTCTCGCTAAGAGAACAAGCTCACCTCTATTACTTTATTTTTGTAAACCAAATGCCATTGCAGTAGCCATGTGTGCGATAGTGTCCAGCTACAGGGAGCAGGGTCTGGCTGAGGGCGAGACCTCCCAGGGTTCTGTGGAGAATTTGGGAGTTAAGGAATTTACTCCCAGACATTGATGGGCAGCGTCAGGGAGTAAAATGAAATCAAAGCTTGGAAGGCCATGCAAACAGTCATCAAAGGAAGAAACAAGGCAAGGACAGAGAGGAAGGGAGAAAGGGAGAGAAGAGGCATAAAAGGAAGAGAGGAAATAAATACAAAAAGGAGGAAAGAAGGAAGGAGGGAGAAAGAGGAGATTTGAGGGCTGAGGTAGTGGCAGTGGCTAGAATCTAGGAAGTCCAGACAGGAGTTAGCCAGACGGTTTGGATGGAGCAGAGGGTGGGGGGGTGGCTCCCGGGGAAATGCCTGAGCCGTGCTCGTGGCCTGTGGAGCTTTGGGCGGGAGCTTTGTGGCCAGTGTGGGCAGAGGGTGATTCTCTACGATCACCCCCCAGAGGTGCTCTGAGCATCGGAGAGCAAAGAGCCACAGGCCTGCCCTCAGTGTCTGTAAGTGGCAGGGCCTGAGACAGGCCAGGGGATTGGAGACAACCAGGGGCAGGAGGGGACGCAGACAGCTAAGGCTAGTGGGTGCCAGGCTGCTCCAGGCCCTCTGCAGGGCGGATGCCACTGTGCCCCTCACGATTCAGACTCAGAGAGGTCGAGCGGCTTTATCACTATCACAGCTAGGAAGCGACCCAGTTGGAAAGAGGCAGCACTGGGATCTGAACACAGGTCTGCCTGCTTCCAGAGCACCCGTGCTTTTCCTGGCCCGGTGTGGCTCAGTTTTTTGGGCATCATCTTTCCTGTGCACTGAAAGGTTGATGTTTCCATTCCTGACCAGGGGACATGCCCAGATTGGGAGTTTTATCCCCGGTAGGGGGCGTGTAGGAGGCAGCCAATTGATGTTCGGCTCTCACATTGATGTTTCTCTCTCTCCCTCTCTTTTCCTCTCTCTCTAATACTCAATAAAACTTTTTAAAAACCAAAACCAAATAAAGACAAAGCACATGTGTTTTGTCCATACTACATACATGGACTCTGTATATGGATCCCAGATTTAAGGTTCCGGGGGACTGGGGAGGGCTGGGGGCTTGGAGCTGCTTGGGTAAGGAGGCGTTTGCGGTGGGCAGAGGTGCTGCTGCCTCAAGGCAACTTTTCCCCCTGGGCCGGGTGCTCCCAGACCCCCCCCCTGGACAGCTCATCACTCAGCTGGTGGAGAGCGAGGGCCCTCCCCCTCCCCCACAGGCCTTTCAATGTCACCGAGTGCTCCCTCCCACTGCCAGCGCACTCCCCGCTGGCTGCCCCAGGGCCTTGGGAATAGGTCCTGTGACCTGGCTGTTTCCTCAACCTGGTCACAAGGGGCTGTTTTGCTTTGTTTTCTTTTCCATCACTGCTATTAACCCAAA
The DNA here is from genome assembly GCA_963924515.1 of Vespertilio murinus. Classification (NCBI taxonomy): domain Eukaryota; kingdom Metazoa; phylum Chordata; class Mammalia; order Chiroptera; family Vespertilionidae; genus Vespertilio; species Vespertilio murinus. The sequence goes on along the minus strand of OZ004714.1, from coordinate 50,905,540 downwards.
CCTTGCCACGCAGCATCGGATTTTGGCCTTCAAACATCCTTGTTTAATTTAATTTGCAGGCCTGCCTCCATTTGTCATGTCCGGGTCCCCACATTCAGTATGCCACCTGGCAATCCTGTAACCATTCGGAAAGACACAGGATGCATGGCTTGGGATTTTCCCCTGTCTCCTAAGCTGGGATTGGATACAAATGAGCCCTCAGATCAAGTGAAGATGCCACGTTCAGATGAGTCTGTTTTCATAGATATATTTCCTAGATCTTGGCCCAGCCCTGCGACTAAACATTGGAAAATGATGCAGCTACATCGTTTGCTGTGGTCAGATGGAGTACCAGCCTCTCACGAGTGGCAGTTCCGCCTTCACTGTGGGCTGCTGAATGCTCGGATTTGCCTGTTTCTCTGGTCAATGAGAGGATCTCTACGTTCTTCATTGTGGAAGGAGTGTGGGAACTGCCGGCTCCCCACGTGCCCTTGCATATGGAGATGGCGCTGGACCTGGTGGCACAGAGCATCGTCACTCCCGCTGCAGTGAAGGGGCTTCCCCGGGGGTCTCCGCTCCAGGCAGGACTGACAAGAGAGCAGTGAGCCTCCTGTCACTCACTGGGGGAGGGAGGCGCAGCCTTTCCCCTGGGGAGATGCCTGTGGACTGTGGTGGGCAGAGTGGGACTGAGCTTTCAGACCCCGTGCCTCACTGGTGGGTGGGGGACTTTTGGGGAGCAAAAGGAACACAGCACCCTCAGCAGGGGGGGGGGGGCTGAGGGCCGACCCCTGGTCCAGGAGGGCTGTTTGCTCACTGGCCCAAACCGTGATGGCGTCCCCACAGATGCAGGGGCTGTTGGTACTTCACGCTCCTTCGCGTTTACCTGGGCCGGCCAGTGTGCGAGGGAGTCCTGCCGGGCTTTCTCTCGCTCCTGTTCACATCCCCTTACTCGAGGGAGTAACAGGAACCGGCGGTGAGTGCTGGCAGTGTGCAGGCCCCGCCCTGACTGGAGGCGAGGCCTCCGCACTGAGGCGCGCTCAGGCTTCCCTTCCAGGCCTGGGCTCTGCCCAGCGCCCACGGGCTTCACCTCCCCTCCCGGCCCCTCCTCTGCCCAGCGCCCACTGGCTTCCCCTCCCCTCCAGCCCCTCCTCTGCCCAGCGTCCACTGGCTTCGCCTCCCCTCCCGGCCCCTCCTCTGCCCAGCGCCCACTGGCTTCGCCTCCCCTCCCGGCCCCTCCTCTGCCTGGCGCCCACTGGCTTCACCTCCCCTCCCGGCCCCTCCTCTACCCTCTGCCCAGCGCCCACTGGCTTCACCTCCCCTCCCGGCCCCTCCTCTGCCCTCTGCCCAGCGCCCACTGGCTTCACCTCCCCTCCCAGCCCCTCCTCTGCCCGGTGCCCACTGGCTTCACCTCCCCTCCCGGCCCCTCCTCTGCCCAGCGCCCTCTGGCTTCACCTCCCTCCCGGCCCCTCCTCTGCCCAGCGCCCACTGGCTTCACCTCCCTCCCGGCCCCTCCTCCGCCCAGCGCCCACTGGCTTCACCTCCCCTCCGGCCCCTCGCAGGCACCTCCGTGTTTGGTCCTCCACGTTCTCAGGGCTCACAGCCCACATCTAGAGCTCCTGGTCTCCACCCCCTTTCACAGCCCGGATCTCCCCACCTCACCTTCCCGCAACTGAATTGCCTTTGCAGACACTGGCCTCAGGGGCTGTGCTCTGGAGGCACACGGGGAAACCGGTGCATTATTCTATAGCGCTGGCCCCCGCCCCCAGCACATCACCCACTGAACACGCCGCTATGCAGGGGGGCTTTGTTTGCAGGCAACAGTGCGGAAGCACAGGAGAAGCCACCACCCCTCAGTGCCATTCTCCTCATTCGTCAGAGGCAGGTCACCTGGATGCCGCAGAGCCGGGTTCATGAGACGAAGCCACTCTCCAGGGGGCAGGGCTGGGTCTGGTTAGCTGCCAATATGGGTGTGCATACACCCGTGTGTAACATGTGCTTATGTCTGTGTGCGGCCCTGTCGCCCGCACACGTGACCATGCTGCAGGCTTGGAAGTCTGTGTCATTCTCATCTCGCTTAGGCAGGTGACCCAGGGCTTTCCGGTCAGTGAATGGCTCCCAGCTCCCCCGGCGGCTCTCACTGCACACGGGATCCTCAGTTACTCTGCGCAGGCAGTGGCCTCTCTGTTCAGTGTGGGACTCTGAGAGGACCACGGTCTCCACTGTGCTTACTAGGTGACCATGTTGGAAACGATGCAGTGCACAGCAACGCCAAGGAGGGTTTATATACCAATCCTGCGCCTGCGTGTATGTGCATGGGAGTCCTGCTTTCCCCCGAAAGCGCACTGATACCCCGGCGCTGTGCGCTGCTGGGTGCAGGTCCGTCTCAGGGCTGGGATGAGTCAACAGAAACGCAGTTCCAGCCCCAGAATCTAGGTCTTGGTGGGCCAGCGGGTGTGAAACACAACCCACAACGAAGGCCCCACGGGGTTGCTTCACTGCCCATGGCCCCGGGGCCTACTCACCCCTCACAGGCCGCAGCCCCTCCTCCGGCCTTTCCCCAAAGCGCCCAGGCCCCTTTGGGACCCTCCCTGCCCTCGGAGCTGTCCGTGGTCCCGCTGTACACCAGGGTCACTGGGAAGCCTGCTTCCCCTCGCGCTGCACCTCCAAGGGAGCAGGAGCAGGCTGTGAACACCGCAGGCCCTGCTTTACCTTCGCGGTGTGCCCAGGAAACCGCTCCACTCGGACCCGACGCTTTCCTGCACTGCACGTCCTGTCCTGTCGCCCTGCACCGTGTGGGAGCTGCACCTCAATAACCACCCCAAAGGGTGCCCGCGGGACGTACAGGAACTGGGATTTCGGCCTCATATGCGGGGGAGGAAGCAGAGGTTCAGAGGGGCGATTGGACCTGCCCAACCCCAGAGCCCTCAAAGGGCTTGGTCTGAAACCCTGTCCCCTGGCGCCACGTGGAAGCCCGGGGCCACTAGCTGTCCGGAAGCGGGACCGAGCCTCAGCGCTGACCTTCGGGGTGTGCAGGGCAGCGGGAGTCACGGCACACAGGGATACACGGGGTCTGGTTCTGCGGCACAAGCTGGTGGTGTTTCTGGCAGGAAGGCTCACTAATGGGTGGTGATGGTGGCTGAGGGTGTGTGGGGGGGCGGGGCTGCCTCCGGGACTCAGACTGGGTGACCCCATCTCACTGTGCTCCCCGAGCCCCCAGACGGCACTGCCGTTCAGCCCCCCAGTGGGGCCTCCCTCGGGCTCTGGCCCCTCCGCCCCCAAAGCTGCTTTTCTTGGGGAATGCAAACCACCTCCCGCCGGCGTCCGGCCCGGGACTGGCAGGGTGACACGGGACACTGGGTCCCAGATTAATCCCGTGGGGCGGCTCTGCTGAAGGCGCAGGCCTAGTCCCTACTGATTTACTTATCTTTCTGGAACCCGGGAACGGCGTTAAGGACACGGTTTTGGATTTCTGCACCTAAGATACATGAGCAGGATAAGTTTCACGTTTATGATGCATTTCCTTAATAATGACAATAAAATGGCTTCTTCCATTTAAGGTTATTTAGCCTTTTAGGCTTTATCCCAGGAAGCTGGGCTGGGATTTAGGGTTCCGTGTGAGAGGGAGGGCGTACTCACCTGCTCTCCCAGTCCTCGCCACGAAATTCCCGCGGAGGGCCGCAGCGGACTCCCCAGCCTGAATGCCTGTCCTGGACACGAGCAAGGCGCACAGACCCTGTGAAGGAGTCACAGGTCGGGAGGGACTCGAGCCAGCTCTCTCTTTCTTTGGATCTGCGAACAGCTCCGCTTTGACCAGTGCCACAAACTGCGGTCCATGACCCTGCCCAGCCCGGCGTCCCAACCCCCACCGCCCTCCCCTGTGCTGGAGCCCGGGCCAGGCGGACCAGTACTGACATGCCTCTACCGCTTTGAAATGTTAATTAAATCAATTTAAAAGGATTATATTATTAATTGCTATGGTCATTAAAGGTATGTGATTACAACTTGTTAATGTAATATTATTGGGGAATGGGGGGCTGAGTGGACATTTTTCAAGGTGTTAAAAAGAAAGTCTTTCTTATTAAAAACTCAAAAGTTGGAACAAATTTCAAATGATTACGCAGAGAACGCAGAGCAGAGTTCTGTGAGGGCTGCTCACGCTGCTTCAGTGCCGTCACTCAGAGCCGAGGGGCCACCCAGTGAGCCCAGGGTCCCCCCACTGTGGTGCGGGGACCAGCGTCCACATCACCGGCAGTTGTTCCACCGGCGGCCCTGCTCTGCTGACCCCGCACTCCGGGGTGGCCCGCAGCCTGTGCTTCTGCCGCCCTCGGGGTCCCCCATCCATCTTACTGCCGGACAGAACGTTGTCTTCCGGCTCCATGGGACGTGCGTGGGCAATTTTGTCTGTCCACCTGGCTAGCCCTGGCGCCCGTGGATGGGTCAGCCTGGTGCTGTGAAGGCAGTCTATGTTAGATGTAAGTAAGCAGACTTTGGGTAAAGCAGATTACTTTTCCTGTGCAAAGCCCTCATCCAGTCAGCTCCAGGGCTTAAGAGAAGAGACTGATTTCCCTGGGGAGAAAGAAGTCTGCCTCCAGACTGTCCTGGAGGTCAAGACCAAGAGGTCAGCTCCCGCTGGCAGTGCCAGCCTGCCAGCCTGCCCTGCACACTTCAGACTCGCCCACCCCCACAGCTATGGGAATCAATTCCCTCTTCTCTCTCTCTCTCTCTCTCTCTCTCTCTCTCTCTCTCTCTCCAGCCTACTGGCTCTGTTTCTCTGGACAACTCTAACTAACACAAACAGCATTAGAATCTTATCTCTTTACATCTCACTTAGCCCACAGTTACTTACAATCTTTCTTAGTGCTGCACAGACAGCTAATTGCAACATGCAGGAGTTAAAGCAGGACTTAAGGTATTAACTAGGAGCCTAACATTGTATAGGTTTACCTGCTTCACTGCATCTATGTATAAGTCTTTTTATAGATGTGACCTTCCAGTTCTCTGGAGTAAAATACCTAGAAACAGTTACGGCTGGGTCATATAATAGGCAAATGTTTAACTTTTTAAGAAACTACCACAGTGTTTCCAACGTGATTGCCTCATTTCACTTTCCCTCTGGCCGTGTGAGTGCCAGAGTTTCCACACCTTCTCCCACAGTCAGAATGAGCAGGCTGTTTTACTTCTGGGATTCGAACAGGTGCATAGTGGGTTTCATTATGTGAATGATGAAAATTTCATAGTGGCTGATGGCGTTGACCATGTTTTTATGTGCTTATTCATCACCTGTGTATTGTATGGTGATGTGCCTTACAAACCTTTTTTAAATTCTTTATTGATTATTATATCATATATTTGTCCTCATATCCCCATTCCCATCCCAAACCCCTCCCCACGTATGCCCCCCTGCAGCTTCTTTCACTTGGTTCTTGTTCTTGCTCTCGGCTCCTGTCCTGCCACAGCCCCGGGGCCACGCCAAGCTTTGCTGCCCCACAGCATTGCTTCTTGGATGGCAGCTGAACAAGGCCCCGAAACACTGTCCTGCGGGCAGCAGATCACAGCGGCCTGGGCAAGGGGGGAGCAGCTCTGTCAGGTGACACACTGAGTGGGAGAGCGATTTCCCTCGCTCTCCCGTGTGGCTTCCTCAGAGCCGCACAGGTTCGAACACCTGCGTGCGACGTTCACACACTGACGCCTGGCGCCGCCTCCGTTGGGCTCGGTGGTCTGCACTCCACACTCGCAGCGATGACAAGGCGGGGCGATCACTCTGCTTATTGAAAACAGTGTTTGCTTTCTTAGACATTGATGAAAAATATAAAAATAGTCACATGCCCTAAACTCATTCCTCAAGGAGGCTGTTCAAGGAACTGTGTCAGCTGGTTACTCCTGTTGAGAGTTCTGGAACTGAATCAGCCATTCCCGGAACACGGAATGGTTGCACCCTCTCTGACATCTAGCAGCGTCCTTCCTCCAGGTGGAAGCGCAGGCCGGGGGCGACAAGGGGACAGGGGTCACCAGCTGCAGGGACAGCGGCTCATACCTGCGAGGTCGCATCTCCGTGGTCTGGCTCCTGCAGGTCACCTTGGATCCCCGAGAGCCCACCCAGTTCAGTCAGCTCCAATGAGCATTTCCAATCAAACTTAATGAGCGTTAGCTGCATATATTCACGATCGCCAAGGCTTTTCCACACGTTTTCACTTCTTTACTCACCCACGTAAATATAGTTACAGGCCACGTGTGGCACAGTGGTGAGGTAAACACACAATCTCTGTGTCCATGGAGCTTGACGTCCACAAGGAGGGTCAATGCTCGGGGTGCGGGGCCTGAGGCCAGAGGACCTAACTGGGCCCTGGGTCAAGGAAGTCTTCCAGAGGAATGAGCGCTAAGCCTGCAGGGGGAGGGCAGGGAGGAGCCTAGTGAGTGCAGACATCTGCAGGGGGGCATCTGCAGGGGTGGTATTTGCAGGGGGGCATCTGCAGGGGGGTATTTTCAGGGGGGCATCTGCAGGGGGTGCACAGGATGGAGTGGGGGCAGCCTCCTGAGCTGGCGGCGCCCAGCACCCTGTGAGCTGTAGCTGAGGGGCTCAGTGCAGGTTTCATAGGGAAGAGACTGCATTGGGTATTTGGAGCAGAGAGAGATTGGATACGGGGATGGGGGCTTTCCAACCATGGGGGTAGCCTGGGGAGGGGGGTCAGGGAGACTCCCTCAGGACGTCCAGGACAGAAGTCAAAGGGAAGTCACCACGAGTGACCTCACAACCTAGAGGACCAAGCAGGTGCTCTCAGGAGGACCCCCGCGGGCCGGGAGGCTGCTGGCCCGCAGATGGCACCTGCTTGCACCCTTCGGAGGTGATTCTCAGGAGAAGCCCTGGGCGGCCGGTCACTGCTCTGCAAGGAGGGGAAACCCGCCATTTCTCTCCTCACACTGCACCCCAGGGCCGGTGCCCATGACCTGGCTAACTGGACCCAGGCGGACAGCGGCTCAGCGGCTCCAGGCACCTTCCCGAGGACAGAGCAGGACAGGAAAAGCTGAGGACAACAGGTAATCCAGAAAAAACGAGTTTGGAGACGGAACTTCCTGCCTCTCTCAACTGCTGGCTACATGCCTATCTCAGGCCTCAGTTTCCTCCTCTGCTTAATGTCATAAACAGTAGGTGAGATGACATGACTAAAAGTGTTAGTATGCGGGTGTCAGTGATTTGTGGTTTTATATTATTATTGCTAGTGGTGTTTTTGATATTGTATCTTGAATGTGACTAAAGGGGTGTCAAAACAGAATAGAAATAGGTTCAGCTTTTTAAAAAGTTGCCGTAGTTTGAAACTGTTACCGTGGGTGCATGCGCAGAGCTAACTGGCCTGTGGCCAAGACCACCAGGGCGAGCCTCGAGCACATCCTACTGGGCTGTGGAGCTCCCACATCCTTATGGAGTGACGATGCACGTGGGGTGGCTGGGGGGCTGTTGACCCCCCTTTGACCCATTGAGAATTTGCCTTCCCCCAGGGGCCACTGTCCTGACACCCTGTGGAGTTCCAGTAGCAGAGTGTGCTTGGTCTTTGAACTGGGCCCACTTCTTTCTGTACCCGGGCGTGGTGAGGGCCACAGGAGCCTCCGACCAGGGCCTGCACGCCTACTCTGGGGGATGGTAGCAATGATCCTGAGAGGACCTTTCTCACGGATAGCTCATGACCAAGGTGGGAATGAGACCGACCCCTGAGCAGGGTGTGTGTGGAGACGGACACGCAGAGGTCCAAGGGCAAGGCTCACGGGCCCAACAGGGAACTTGCCCTTGGAAATCTGAAAAAAAGAAATCAGCGCACAGAGGCCCAACTCCACGGAAACTGAAGGCCAAGAACGGTAAAGGGTCCAGACTCAACCTGCAGTGCGGCTGCCGCGGGCTTCCGGGTCCTGGGCTGGGCCTGAGGAGGAAGGCCTGAGGCTGCTCCTCGCTGTGTGAGCGGCTGTTCTAAACGCTGCTGTGTTGTCACCATCTAGTCCCCACATCAACGCCAGGAAGCAGGTGCTATTACTAGTGTCGCCAGCACAAAGAGGAAACTGAGGCTCAGAGGATGTGGCACTGCCTCAGGTCACACAGCTGGGGAGGTCTGGCTCTGGCTGTTGTGTGGAGTACCATGCTCCCCGCAGATGCATCTGGAGGGCAGCTGGGAGATGGAGCGCTCTCCAGAGGCCCCCTGCAGTCTCTGGGCCCGCAGACCACCCATTACCATAACAGATAATCAACCTGGAGAAGGGGCTGGGAGGTTCTGAAGATGGCTAAGATCAGGGCTTGAGGTACCCTGAGAACTCACTCTGTGCGTGTGTGTGTATGTGTGTGTGTGTGTGTGTGTGTGTGTGTGTGTGTGTGTGTGAGTTATCCTGTCAGCGGGCTTCCCGGTCCTGGGGCTAAGCCTGCAGGAGGAGGGTCTGGGGTTGCTGATGTGGAAAGCAGTTACCCCTGTTTCTGTGGGCAGTGAAGCTAAAAATGCGAACCCATGGAGTACCTTCGGACAAAATGAATTCCTTCCGCTCACTCATTTGTTCTTTGTTGTTTCCATGGAGGCAGGGCTGCTCCTGAGTGGTTAGAAATGAAGGCTCTGTGTTTTCCAACTTTACTGCGTTTAGTAACCAGGACACTTCTGTTCACATATGCAGTCCCAGACACACACACACACACACACACACACACACACACACACTCACATACACATATCGTGTTTCCCCGAAAATAAGACCCACTTACAGGTTTCCTTCTGAGTGAATATAAGGCATCTCCCAAAAATAAGGCTCCCAGGCTCTGTCTCAGAATGAAAATTAATTTACTGTAAACTGGTCACTAGGGCCACTCAGACTGGTGTCTAGCAACCAGTGACGTTACACGGAGTCCTGACGTCACTGCTGTGTGAATGGAGAGAAATCAGCGTGGAAACTTTGTGAAACCTAAACTGCAAGAAGTTGTGACTTGGGTGAAGAATTCATGGGAGAAAATCACTGACAGTTGCATTGCAAATGCGCTGCGAGCAGGCTACCTTGACAAGAAGTACTCATTTAAAGACAGTGCTATTGCTAAACATGAGAGATTTGGTCCACTGATTCTGAAAGAAATGGAGTCACAAGAAATTCACCAGGAAATTCAGGAATTGGTTTGTTATGATGATGTTCCAGAAGATGATGACATGATTGACATTGAATAAAGGAGTAAATTCTTGATACTGTAGGATTCACAGTTTGTCTGGTTTGTGTTGACAACTACCGTACTACCGTACCGTATACAGGTAGTAAATTTCCTTTATTTTCATTTAACAATAAATGTGTACCGTATTCTTCTTCATGGAAAAATAAGACATCCCCTGAAAATAAGACCTAGCACATCTTTGGGAGCAAAAATTAATGTAAGACACTGTCTTATTTTCGGGGAAACAGAGTACATAAGAGATACACATGCACATACACATATGCGTGCACACACTCACAGATTTCACATCACAGACTTCAGGCTTGCAAAGGATCTGCAAGAGCTTTCCTCTGAAGGAGCTCAAATGTGTTTTCCTGAATTGCCCATGTATCAGGCCTGGCTCCTAGCTCCAACACTCTGTTTCCTTGTCGGGAAAGCTCCTTATTCTCAGGGTGTGCTGAAGGCGAAGTGAAGGACCCGAGAGAACACTGATTAGACTTGGCCTGTCCTTGGCAGGCCACAGGTGTCAGCTCACTTTACCCTCTTCAGGCCTCCATCCCATGCCCGGGGCAGCTGGGGCAGTCTGGGAAGCCGAAGCAGCGGAGGAAGGGTAAGCGCTCCAGCGAGGCAGGGTTCTGTTCTCGTGGAGTGACAGACTCCACAAGGATTTGCAAGGATTCAGTGTGAGCACCAGGCTGTTTCTTTTGTGACCCTTTTCCTGGTCCACTGGCCATCACTGTGCGGACTGGGCCTGCCTGTGCGTCATAGCTACTGGTCAAAAGGTCAAATGGTGGCACACAGCCTCCTGGTGATTGCTCGTTGCATCGTGAGGGCGTCATGGAGTGAGGGCATGATGACCATATAGGCTTTTATTAATAGGATAGACTATTATTTTTAAAATTCTTTATTGTTTAAAGTGTTACATATATCCAAGTCCAGGGATAACTTTTAAAAAACTATCTGTAAGCTCGACTGCAGTGTTAATAATGTCCCCAGAGAGCAGTGTGGTGAAGTGGGGATTGCACTGCCGGCCCCTGGCCTGCCTCAGCTCCCCCACCCCACTCTGCAGCCACGCGGATTGTCCACCCTCTTTCCGACTCAGCGTCTTTCTGTGCAAAGAAGTGATAGTTGCTGGGTTCACAGCGCTGTTTTAATAATCCAGCCATTGTAGATGAAATCCTTTGTAAACGGAACCATGCTGGCCCACGTGCCCTTTTTACTCAAGATTTCCGCAGCTGACTCTCCTGACCACAGCGGGAGCACCCCCTGCCCAAGGGCTGTGGGTGCCCTGAGCCGGAGTCTGGCTCTGAGGCACTGGGCTGAGCTGAGTTCAGAATGCAGCCCAATTAGCTGAGCAATTTGCAGTCCTTGGCAAAGAAACCCATGGAGGAGTCAGAGCGTGACTCCTCTGCTTCCTGCTGAAGGAGAATGTTTTGAGAGTCATTCTCCCGCTGTAGCCCGGAGGCACATGATCCAGACACTGGCTTCTCTTCCTTCCCCGCATTCCTCAAGACCTTTCTTCTTACCCCCTCTTGCCCCCAGCGCACCGAAGGGCCAAGTCAGAGTGAGGGATCAAGAGTTGGCCAGAATAAAGACTCTTCTGTGTCCATGCAGCCCAGTGGCTGGCCTGGCTGGACCCGGGTCTTCCTTACACACATGGAAACATCAGAATCAAAAGGCCCCAGGCAGAGCATCCAGTGTAATGGGCCCTGTTTGTAAATGGGTGAACTGTGCCCGAGGAAGGAAGGGGTGGGAGGAGAACGGACATTTCTTGGTAACCTCCTGGATGCAAGGCCTGCATGGGGCTCACGTAATCTCCCCAGCCATCCCTGGGAAGGGAAGCATCGTCCGTTTCACAGACGAGGAAATGGATGGCAGAGAGAACAAATGTTGCCCAAGACCACATGGTTCAAGATGAGCTGAGATCTGCTCACTCATGGATTCATTCTTTGGGCAAATGCTGAGCAACAACCAGGTAAGCAGCAGAGGTGAACACTGCGTGGCTTTGGAGACTGTCTGCCTGTCTGTCTGGACCTTCTGTCAGTGAGGAGAAGTTGGTGCCCTCTCAGGAATACAGCCCTTACCTCCCACAGGGCAGTGTTCAGGGAAGGTATTATTGCCTCTCTGCTCTCTCCACTCCCCTCATGCTCAGTTCTGACCTTGAACCCAGCTCCTCAATCCAGAGCTAGTGCTGGCGTTGCCCCCTCAGCCTCAGACAATTTGGCCACAGATTGTGCAGTTTGAGGGCCACTCAAGAACTGGCTGCCTGGTAACGCCTACAGTTGGTGCAGGCTCAGGAAGGAGGCCTCTCACAGACCCACACATCTACAGGTAGGAGCCTCCCTGACCTCCCCAGACATCTGTGCTGCTGGAAGTCTTCTTGGTCTGACAACTTCTTTGCCTGTCTTTCCCAGTAGCCCTTGTAACTTAGTTATCTCAGGGCAGAAAGACAGGCAGGTCCAAGGTTTCTCAGGAGGCTCCTGGCCAGTGCAGGTCATTGCAATGACTGGAGTGAGCAGGGCTTTGCCTAATTCCACACGTCTGAACTGGAGCGTGGACTCATCCGGGAGCTCTGTCCGAAACATACGGGACTTTTCATGAGTGGGTCATACATGTCTTATAAACCTACTTTGGGTGTCTTAAAACAAAGACTCGAGACAGTTGGAGGGGACCGGAGAGGGATCTAGTCCAGCTTCTGGCGGTACTTCAGGCATCAGACTAGCGGGGCGTGCTCCGGGCTTAGGCAGCTCACCTCTTCTCCCAGCGACACAGTTGCTTCCTGTGATCATGTGCTCGTTTGGCCACTTATCTGTTGACTATTACTTGTTGAGCCTGAATAAAGTTACAAGCTGGAAATAAAGAGCAAAACAAGACATGGCCCTGGCCTTGGGAACTTTATTTTCTGGTGGGAGACAGACAGTAGGGAAGTGGAGAAGGTGACAGAAAGCTGACACGTGTTACTAGACCATGCAAGGCCTTGTGGGCCATGGCACAGGGTTTTGGGTCTTCAACTCAAAGGCAACGGGACATTTGTGCAGGGATTTTAGAGGGTGAATGACACAGTCAGGTTTACATTTTTCTAAGTGAATGAGTTGGAGGAGGTTGAAAAGAGAGGCCTGGAGGATGTGTCAGTGGTCCGGTGGGCGGCTGGCAGCTGGGATTAGGTTGTGAAGGTGGAGATGGAAAGAGTGGACAGATCTGAGGGATGTTTGGGTTAAAACACAAACCTGCCCCTGCCAGAGGATCTGTTCAAACAACTGCTGATAATCAACTAAACAAAGTCAGCGCCGGTCCGGGGACCACCTATTCCAGCCTCCTTGCTGCTCACCACACGGACGTGCATGTCCGAGGGTGAGGGGACTTACGTGAAGCACCCAGTAAATTAGATGCAGAGCTGGGTGCAAGCTCATGGGAGCCACACTGGGCCTCACCAAACCAGCCATGGCCCAGGCACCACCTCAGGGGTCACAGGGCTTGCTCCGGGGTGAGGACCCCAGGCCCCAGGACCATTGAAGACCTGGGCCTCTGATGATGAAGGGTCAGGGGAGGTGAGAAAGAGTAGAGAAAAGGGACAGGGCATGGCTGGGGGGTTTCCATTCAGGCTCTTTCCCACCGTCGCTGTGCCTATAACACATGTTTTAGCCAAGCAGCAGGGTGGAGGATCTGAGAACAAGAGTCATTTGATGCCTCTGGGGGCAGGGCTGATAATGAGATGCAGGAATGAGCTCAGGGGGGCTGTTTGCAGTCCATCCTGCCCCCTTTCTGGCAGGGAGAGCAGACTTAAAGGTCAGGAGGCTCCTTCCCCCAGAGCTTGTCTTCACAGCTGCTCAGATGCTGGCCCTTCTCATGTGAGGCTCTCCTTCTCCGCTCTTCCTCCCGCTTCTGCCCACGCAGCGTCAATGCCTCCATTGTGGCAGCGCTGCACCATGGGCCGGCTTCACGTCTCCCCTCTTCCTCTCTCTCTGTGGCCCTGGGGAGAAGCGTGGCCTGTGCACAGAGTGTTGGGCTGCCTCTTCCCGTGTTCTGTGCCCCCAAGTCCCGATTGCAATTTCTGGTTCTCCTTCCCATTCTGGGCAGGGGCCTGCCGATGGCCTTGTTCCCTGTCCTGCCTCTTTTGAGAGGATGCTGTGAGACAGGAAATTATCCCTCCAGCAGGTGGACACTGGGGCCACCAGGATCTACCTTCTTCCCCTCTGGAGAGGCCTCTTGCCTAAGCAGATCTTGGCTTTTTTTGAAGCATCCGCATTGGAAGACAAGTCCCTGAAGAAGAGCGCTGTGCTTCTGATTACAGCCTTTGGGGTCAAAGACTGAGATGGGGGGTGGGGGAAAGGAAAGAGAGAGGGAGGGAAAGAGGGAGAGAGAGAGGGAGGGAGGGAGGGAGGGAGGGAGGGAGGGAGAGAGAGAGAGAGAGAGAGAGAGAGAGAGAGAGAGAGAGAGAATTGTTTTTAAAAAAATTCTCTAGGTGGTCTACACCAGTCTTGATAAAATATAACTGTGGAGTCATCTGGTTTGAATGGATAAGCCATTCACTTTGGACTTAAAATAAATCCTCTATTCTCTTGCCTTGATTTCCTTATCTTCTAACAGAGTCTCAGATGGCTAAGACCTCTGTGGGTTGAGGATGTTAGAAGAGCTGGGAACGAGTTCCAGAATGAATGACAGGGCCCACCCAGGACATATTGAGTGGAGGCTTCTCCACCCTGCACCCCCTGCCTTTCACTACAATACCTTTAAGAATAAGCTCATATGATAGGCGACGCGGCAGGATTATAAAGCTAAAAAATGACAATTTTATGAAGAATTGGGCACTTGAGCTGGATGAGGATTTCCTTAAGCACTGGCAGCCCTGTAAGCCCACCCCGCTGGCCACCGAGACAGGCTGAATCGGTGCCTGGTGCCTGGTGCCTGGCTCACCTTGCTGGGCAGAGGGTCTGCTCTTTGTTCCCACTCTTAGATGCTTGGGAACTCTCTGAGGCAGTGGGCATGAAGAAGAGGGTTGGGTCTCACCAGGGAGTTCAGAGCCCCAGGCCTCAGTGCCCACCAGAACAAGGCTATGCTCCTCCAAGCCTTCTCCCGTTGGGCACGGGGATGAGTTCTTGCATGAGGGGCATACAGCAGGGGCGTGAGTTGGCCAAGTCCAGCTCTTACACACCTCCCACCCCACGTGGCTGCCCCTCACCACTTGGTGACTGAGTGCTTTCTGTGAGCAGACACTCCGGGGAAGGCACCACCATGATGAGACATCAGAGATGCCAGCCCCCTGGTTCATCAGGACGATGCTCCAACTAACTGAGCCACCTGGCCGGGGTGGTATCAGCTCTCAAAGCAGATCCTATTAAAAGCCATTCCCTTCTCCTTGCCTGTTAACTGACTATGCCCCCCCCCCCCCGTCCTCCCCATCCCAACCGTAGGACCTCAGACCTAATGTGCATGAGGGATGCTGGGCTCCTTCAAAGCTCAAGTACTGACTCTAGTCTAACAATCATGGTAATTCCATTTTCGTGGCTCATAGTTGATTGGTTTACTAGTGAGTGGGAATAAAACCCTGGCCACTGGGATGTGAAGAAAAGGTGACTCGGAGTGTACTCTCTGAAGGGTGAGAACTCCCATTTGTCCTTGTGTCTGCAGGTGATGCCTAGGACTGGGGCAGCTGTTTTGCGACAACAATATTAAGGACTAAGGTTATAGGCTGGGAAGGTAGATATAACCTGAATTGCTCTTGACACCTTTGAATGAATCTTGCAGCCGCTATACTTCAGACTTCTTGTTATATAAAGTAAGAAGTGCTCACATTATGTAACCAATGTGGTTAGGTTTTGTGTTTTGGGCTACTGAAAACATCCACACAATCTTTTTTCAGGTGAGTACCAGATACTCTTGATGTGCAGCCTAGAACTCCTCAGATTTCTATTATTGCTTCTCTTGCACCCACTGCACCCTCACTGCAATGTGACTGTAGCACTAAGGGCTCTTCCTCAGAGTCTCTGGGACAACTGGAGCTGCTTTCACACCGGAGAGCAGAGATCTCCCTGAGAGTTTGTGGCCCAGTCTTTATGGGAGGCAGCACTATTGCTATGAAACTCTACCCTGACTCCTCGGCTTCCCTGGAGCACATCCTTGGTAACTCACATGCCCGTGGGATCCTCCTCTGGGGGTCTGCTTCCGAGGAGCCCAACAGGGCAAGGAGCAGCCCATCCTGGGAGAACCAGCCTCTCCAGGCTGGCCAGCACAGCACAGCACAGCACAGCACAGCACAGCACAGCAGGTCTGGTTCAGGGCCACACACACAAAGTTGTTGAGGCCCCAACTTTGGGCCTTACATCCACATCACCCACTGGCCCTGTCTCTCCTCTCTACCTCTACAAAGCTCATCCCTCTGTGAGCTCTGGCCCCATTGCCCTGCCTCTGTGAATAGCATGAACTCAGCCCTCCTCACACTGCATGTGCTTTTAGCTTTCCTTTGGGGGACCTGCTGGGGTAGGACTGTAGCTCCTTACGGACAGGACCTTACCCAGCCTCTTGGTACTCTAGCGAGCCCATGGGTGTCCTGGGCTCATAGTCATTATTTTTGTTGACGGAGAGGCTAATGCCAGGACTGCCAGTCAATAAAGAGGCTAATTAAAGAACACACATAAACAAACAAACAAACAATAAAACAAAAACAAGAGCTGCCATGTAACCCCATCTGGTGGCTTTTAGTCTGGCTTCTAGTAGTCCCACATCTTTGCTTTGTGATGTTCTCTTGCCACTGACCTCATCCCATTTCTCAAAGCCAGTGAATCCCGTATGTACCCACTAAGGAACACAGCACTTTTTTCCCTCCTGATGACAAACTCTTTGGAAGATGGCTGTTCTTTCTTTGTGGGGAACTGACTACTACCCTCATCCTGGGTAACCCCTGGATCTGGCTCCAATACATAGGCCTTACCCTCTGAATCCTCTGCCTCAGAGCAGGCCATTGGCAGTCCAGACAGAGATTCCAGGGCTGGAGATAACCTCTCCCCGACCCCTGTGTGGGGCTGTCTCCCAGTGTGTGCAGAGACCTGGTGGAGGCACCACCCTTGTCTCTCCAGGCCCCGCTGGGTGCAAACAGGGACAGGTGGCATGCAAAGAAAGAGGTGCTATTCCCAGGAGCCTGTGGCAGGGAACCAGACCAGACCAGGGTCTGGCATCTGTGCAAGAAGGCACAGCCTGTTCAGGTGGGGTCATTTGGTGTGACTAGACATCTCCTCTTTCCATGTCCTCCTCCTCCTGGGAGTGCTCAGCCTGACATGAAGACTGTCCTCTCTGTGGGCAGAGGACACGGCTTTAGCTGGAAAGGCCAAAAGCCAGAGCCTGAGCAGCAGCTGAATCCCATCTCGGAGCAATCTTGGCCAGCATCGCCCTGTGGCATCCTGAGTTTCCAAATAAAAACATGAGAAAGTTGAAGAAGACACTTCCTGGTCTAATTATCTTTGGACATGTAATAAAAATCTCAAACTTTAATAGCTTAAGTCAACAACCACATTTAATTTGCTCATGAATCTGAAATTTGGGTCCAACTCCGTGAGTTCAGCTCATCTCTGCTCCTCTTAGCACCACCTGAGGCAACTCAGCAGCCTGGGCTGGAATTGTTAGAGGTCTCACTGGCTCATACACATGTGGCTTTTTCTTATAGTTGCCTGGATTCCTAAGAGGGTGTTGTGCCCAGTGCCAGCATCCTGATGGGGGAGAAGGAGAGTAAGAGGGAGGAAGATAGAAGTGGAGACAGGTAGAGGCAGAAATAGTCAGGTGGAACCTTTTATGATCTTGAATTCACCAGAAGTTACAATATACTCTGGTGAATTCAGCTCTAAGCTTAGAGCACTAGTTAAGTATACAATTTTACCTGTATGTGCCCAAAAATTCTAGTTTAGCACTTCTTAGTTGGGATTCAGGAATCTGTATTTTAACAACTCCACCAAGTGATTCTCTTCATGAGAGAAGTTTGGGAAACTCTGTGTTAGAGGAACAGGTCGCTAAGACGGGCTCCTATTCAAGGGGAAGAATGGACTTCACTTTTGACAGGAGGAGTGTCAGAGTTTGGGGGATTTGTAGACATACTTTGATGCCATCACACGTTCCTAGCCCCTTCCACGAAAGTTGAAGAAGACACTTTCATGTCTAATTATCTTTGGACACGTAATAAAAATCCATAATCACATAGCCCCACTCTGCCAGTCCTGCTTCCTAAACTTCCCTCTCCCTCCTGACAGAATCTGCATTCTGGACTGAACAGCAAACCATAGCCATCTAGAGAAGGCAGATAGCTTAACATGAGCATGAAACTAGTTCAGTATATAATGATCTGGTTTGAGGGATATCTAAAAGGCCCATTTCCAGAAATCTCCAGTTGCCTAAGTGCTGGCTAGCCCACTTCTCGTTTTTCTTTGAAGACTTCCCAGAATGACTGTAGCTCAATGTAAGTTACCTCCCTGTGCTCCCCCCCTCTCAGCCAAAAGACGCCGTTGGCTGAGGCTTTGGGGCCTGGACACCTCCACATTGTTCACATGCCTCTCTTTTTTATCAACTTCTCCATCAAGAAGGATTTCATTGCTTTCCGATAGTTTGAACCTCTCAAGTTCCCCCTTCTGAGACAAGGTATTTCTCACAATGGGTTTTCAGTCAACCATTACACAGTCGTGATGGATGCCATCTGGCGTGGGGTCTGGTGTCCCGGGGTTGGTGGCCACCAGCCATGCCTGGAAGGGGGTCAGTTGAAAGGCTTCATTCAGCCTAAGCTGCTTCGGTGATAAGAGCCACATTTCCTGGTTTGTATTTTTCATTTGCTTTCCCGGTTCCTTGGCCTCTAGATGGCAGTAGCAGAGAACGGGAGGGTGGCAGGGGTAGAAGTGAGAGTGGGATGTTGTTAGACCAAAAAAGACAACAGCAGGGTCACCTGTGACTCCTCTTCCTGCCGAGCTCATGTCTGTTGCTGAGAAGACCCGGTTCTCCTCCCCTGACACTGGGCACCTCCATTTCCCGAGGTGGGAGAGCTCTGGTGCCCTGTCCAGCCATTTTGGCACATGACCCTGACCTCCCACTCCGCCACGCACGATGCCTGAAACAGGCTGCTGTAACCCTGGGCCAGTGTCTGCAGCCCTTTGTGAGGTGCATTGCAGCAAACAGGCCACACAACGCTGAGGGGAACCTGGGGACCCACCTGCACAGACCAAGGTGAACAAGTTGTGCAAAGGATTAGCCATTAGGGGACCTGGATTCAGCTCCTCCCCTATCTAGATGTGTGACAAGTCCTCATCTGCATAAGGACAATTTTGGACAAAGTTATTGCTAAGCCTACTTCAGTTTCAATGTTCTATCATCCCAGCTGTGATGGAAGATTATGAATGCTCAATTAATGGAAATGTAAATGAGACAGACATTCTTTTGGTTGTGGTTCTGGGGTAGTTCCTGAAGAGGAGACAGAGGGTCAGGATGGGCCCCACAAACATGTTATAAGGTATCAAGGTTGTGAGCCTGGGTCCAGAGGCAAATCTGCAAGTGCTCCTCCACTGAGCTTCTATTTCAGTCCCACCTCCCAATGGCTCACTTACTCGATCCCCATTATGCTTCCTTTTTACTTCTTACTTCCTCTTTAAGACCCAGTTTAACCCTCAGCCAAATGCTCTCCATGAGGATAGCGTTTCACTACATTCTAGATTGATGTCACGTGCTCTTCTCTAACTTCTTTGGGACTTTGCTTATCAATGTAGAGAGTTATCCTTCACACACACAAACAACGGCTATAGTGCTTTATTTGTATCAAATCCGTGAGAATCAGCTCAGCCCACTTCTGCTAGGACTGGCAGAAAAGTCCATCATTTCCACACCTGGGGTTTGTTCTGCTCACTCCCAAATTCTAAGAGGCTTGAGGGTCTAACTTCCACAGACACCTCGGGGGACGCCTCTTCATCACCGGCACTGGCTGCCTTTGATTCATTCCTTTGCCCAAGTCTGCATGGCTCTTCCTGGCCTCCTTGTGGACAGAATGCTAGGTTTCCACCCCAGGCTTGGGTGTGGGGTCCTTTGCTGAAGCTGAAAACACAGAGGCTAGTTTTCCCGAGTCCACTCTCATACAGTCCCCTCCGAGGCCCTCCCACCTTCTTAGGGTGCTCTACATGGCTTAGCACAGGTGCCTGCTGCTTACACCACCCCTCCTGACGTGCCCTATCTAGTTGGGAAATCTGCTTCTCCTTTTTTGCCCTTGCTGCATCCCTTCTCTTGTCTGCTCACGTTCTCTCCTCCTCCTTGGAGAGGACCCATGCACTGCTCTCAATGAGCCACGAATCCATCTTATGAAACCATTTACCATATACATTGAAGATATGTGCTTTCCTCATTAGCAACGAGATCCGGGAGGGCAGAAGCTGTGTCATATTTATCTTTATAATTTCAGCAGCTGGAACAGTGCCAGACACATGTAAGAACTCGAGTCATTTTAATTGAATAAAGTTGAATTGAATATCCCAGTTGCCCAGGGTTGTCCAAGGTGAGTCTGAATAGGATTATTCTCTCTTTTGGAGGGTGGGTCTGGTTACGTGAATGCAGAAAAATCAACAAGAATTCCTGTTTCATGGCATTCCGGAAACATGCATCTTTGAGAACTGGCAAAACTCGCAGTTGGGTGAGTGATAGCATCTTGAGCTGTCAGTAGCTGGAAGGTAAGGGAATCCGGTTTCAGCCTTGAAGACAGGGAGGCCTGGACAGCCGGAACAGTTTGGGTCATAGCCAAATGGGAACTATAACACGAAATTAGATGCAGAGCAAAACTTAGTCTTAGAGGTTGCACACACGGACCCAGTAGTGGTTAGAGCAAGGCAGTGGCGGGCGAGGTGGCGGGCAGGGAACGCGCCCGGGTGCCTGCTCTGTCTCCGTCTCACTGAGTCAGGACCCAGGAGGCTCAGCCCGGTACACTTCTCAGGTACGGCAATTATGGAGCTTCCTGCTCCAGGAAGGTAGGTCCAGAATTTTGACGTTAACGGAAGCAGCTGAAAAGTACTTGGTTGGGGATCGAGGCTTCCACAGAGCACAGAGGAATGGCATCGGTCTGGGGCTTCAAGCATTGCTTTCATCAGCCGGCCGGCCCTCCTAGGGGTGCTGGCTCTGCGGCTGCCTGAGATTGACAGGATAGATGGACTACTAAATGTACCCCAAGTGGATGTGATGGAGTCACTGATTCGCTGCACAGAATGGTGCGGAATTCCTGCCAAGAGCAACAGTGACCCTTCAGCCAAGTTCATATGTTTTTACTCTTCCTTTTCCGCAGTGAGTGCAAGGGCCAGCTGTTTCTGAAGGCTGCTCCTGGCTCACAGCAGAGCATCTTGTCACCGGAGAGGGGGGTGGAGGGGCCCTGTCCTGCTGGCCGTGGCAGTGGGCGCGCATGCAGTTTGCTAAAACCCGAATCAAGGTATTTAGACACAAGTAACAGTCAAGGGGCTGTTACTGAGTTTAGGTTTGGAAACTGAACTGTTGAGAAATTATTTCTTTCCCACTTTCATCTTCATAATACTATTGTGGTAGATTGAGGTTTTTCAGCAAACATTTCCAAATAATCTTGTTCCCAATGAAGTTTTAATGGACTTTAATTAGATTACACTAGTGACCCATAGTGAAATGTATAGCCTCTTTGCTTCAGGCCTCACACTGGCATAGAGTTTCTGAGATAGCAAATTATGAAACTTTGGCCAAGGAAGAGGAGGTGGATGGAATGTGCAGTTTATTGAGTTGGACGGAGATAGCTCCACCTTGATGTCATCTTCACGAGAAGTGGCTTCTTTGTCTAGAACTAGAAGTTTCTATTTGGCTAGACTCTGAGGAGTTCAAGAAAGACAATTTGTAGTGGAAAGAATTAACAAAGTATTTATTTATTAATTGACTCATTTTTTCAGTTTCTGTTTGCCTTCAGGATTAAATTTATCTTTAAAAAAATTAAATTTGAGATAATTATAGAATCACATGAAGTTGTAAGGAATAATGCACCGTGTATGCCTTATTGAGTTTTCCCCAATGGATGAAACAATTGTACATCCATTGTACAATTGTGGAATGATAGTAAAATAACAAACCAGGTGTCGGCATTGATACAGGAGAGGCAGAGCATTTCCATCACCACAAGGAACCCTCAGGTTGCCCTTTTAGAGTCACACTCATTCCCCTGCCCCACTCCTCCTTAACCCAGAACACACTGTTCTGTTCTCCACGTCCATAGTATTTTCATTTAAAAATGTCATGTAGATGGAATCATAAAGTATGTACTCTCAGAATTGGCATTTTCCACTCAGACTAATTCTCTAGAGATTAGTCCTAGTTGTTGCGTGTGTCAGTAGTTTATTGCCTTTCATTGCTGAGTAGTATTACATGGTATGGATGTCCCCAACTCAGTAACCATTTACCTGTTAAAGGATATGGATTGTTTCCAGTTTTTAACTGTTTATGAATAAAGCTGTTAGAAGCATTTATGAACAAAATTTTATGTGAATTTAAGTTCTTACTGCTTTAAGTTTCAGCCCTTAATTAATTCAGCTCCAGGGGTCATGCCAATTACTACTGGGTCATATGGTAGCTGCATGTTTAGTTTTTGAAATTGTCAAATTATTCTCAGGACTAGCTGTGCCTTTTCACATTCCTACCAGCAATATATGAGTGATCCAATTTTTATGCATTCATCTCAGTGTTTGATGTTGTCACTTTTTAAAACTTTTAGCCATTCTGATAGGTGTGAAGTGATAACTCATTTCTCTAAAAGCTAATTTTGAGTATCATTTCATGTGCTTATTTGCCATCTGTATATCTGCTTTGTTAAAATGCCTCTGTGTCTTTTGTGCACTAATTTATTTTTACCATTTAGACTTTATATATTCTAGATATTATCTCTTTGCTGGATGTGTGGTTTGCTAATATTCTCTCACACACTGTACTTTGTATTATTTCCTCTGAACAAAAGTTTAACATTTTGATTGATTAAATTTCTTTTGCTTACTGTACATCCCTGTGACTACTTTGTAACTACCACTTTGTACTTTTTAATCCCTTCCCCCTTTTTACCCTTCTCCCAAGCCTTGTACCCATCTGGCAACCATCAAAATGTTCTCTGTAATTACAAGTTTGTTTCTGTTTGTTTGATCACTTATTTTGTTTTTTTAGGTTTCACATACAAGTGAAATCATACGGTATTAATCTTTCTCTATCTGACTTATTTCACTCAGCACAATATCCTCCAGGTCCATCCATGTTGTCACATATGATAAGACTTTATTCTTTTTATGGCTGAGTAATATTTCATTGCATACACACACAGGTATATGTATATCATTGCATGCATATATACACACAGTATGTGTATATGTATATTTATGTGTATGTGTATGTGTATATGTGTATGTGTATGTATATGTACCCCTTTTTAATAATCCATTCATCTATTGATGAACACAAGTGGCTTACATATTTTGGCTATTGTAAATAATGCTGCAATGAATACACAGATACATAGGTCTTTTTAAATTAGTGTTTTGGGTTTCTTAAGATAAATGCCTAGAAGTAGAATTGCTGGATTCTTCATGTCTCTTACTAAAGCCTTAGTTTTAAAGTCTATGTTGTCTCATATAAGTATTGCTACCCCAACTTTGCTTTTTGTTTCCATTTGCATGAACCATATTTTTCCACCTCTTTACTTTGTGTGTCTTTCCATCTGAAGTGGGTCTCTTATAGGCAGCTCATGTGTGTCTTCTTGTCCATTTAGCCACCCTATCTCTTTTGAATAAAGCATTTACTCCATTTATACTTAAAGTAATTATTGATAGATAGTTATTTTCATTTTATAATTCATATTTTATACTCTTTTTAAAAAAAGTAGCATTAACATTTATTTTTAATACTGGTTTGGTTATGATGAACTTCTTTAGCTTTAAAATTTTTTTTTTAATTTTTTTATATCTGGGAAGCTCTTTACCAACATGGCTTCCTTTGTATATCCTTAGGTACAGGACGTCTACTCAGCTAAACTTCAAGCAGTTATCAATGACAGTTGTTGTTTTGCAATTTAGTTATTTTTTTCTTTTAAAAATTCACTAGCCAATAAGATTTTCTTAAAAAATTACTAACAAGAAATGTCTGTGGCATATATAAATAAAAGGCAAGCACAGCATTTACCTACTCTGCCCTTTTTGAAAAAGATAATGTTTTTATTGATTTTTAGAGAGAGAGGAAGGAAGAGGGATAGCGAGATAGAAACACTGATGAGAGAGAAATATCATTGATCGGCTGCCTCCTGCACACCCACTACAGAGATCAAACCCATAACCTTGGGCATGTACCCTGAGCAGAAATCTAACCAGCGATTTCTTGGTTCGTAGGTCAATGCTCAACCACTGAGCTACACTGGCTGGGCCACTCTGCCCTCTTGACCAGAAGACCCTATTGACAGTTTTATATTCATCCATTTATTAGAATTCATATTTGCATATAGAGTCAAAGAGAGTT
The DNA here is from genome assembly GCA_963924515.1 of Vespertilio murinus. NCBI lineage: Eukaryota > Metazoa > Chordata > Mammalia > Chiroptera > Vespertilionidae > Vespertilio > Vespertilio murinus. The sequence goes on along the minus strand of OZ004714.1, from coordinate 50,881,899 downwards.
CACTTTACTTTTTTATTTATATTGAATTGCAAGTTGTACAGTTTATTTATTTATCAGAATGAATTTTCTCCCAAAATTTTCATAAACTACTTTTATAATATACCATGCATGTAATTTATTTCTAGTCTTCTTCTGCTTCATTGGTTAGTTAATAATTCCTCCACCAATATTGTTTCAAAATACATTCTGGAAGCTTGAATAACAAGTCTCTCTTCATAAATGTTCTACCTCAAAATATTATTGTTTGTACTTATGCTTTCTTTCTAGAAGAGCTTCAGAACCAGCTTGCCAAGTTTCATAAAACAGCTTGTGAAAATCTTGATGAGTGTGTTGCATCTACTAGTTGATTTGGTAGAATTGATGATTTTATACCATGAAGGGTTCTCATCCAGAAACATGTTTTGCTTTTCGTTGATCCAGTCTATCACAGCCTTAACAGTGTCTGATTGTTTATTTCTATGCATAATACACATTTCTTATTAGGAATTTTTAGAAATCTTTTGGGCTTGTGAATTTCTTAAAATAACTTTTCCTAAATCATTTTAAAAGCTATTTATTTATTTACTAGAGGCATGGTTCATGAAATTTGTGCATGGAGGGATGTCCCTTCAGCCCAGCCTGCATCCTCTCCAATCCTGGATCCCTTGGGGGATGTCTGACTGCTGGTTTAGGCAGATCCCTCTCACAATCCTGGACCGCTGGCTCTTAATTGCTCACCTGCCTGCCTGCCTGGTCACTCCTAACTGTCCGACCCTCCCCCCCCCAACTGGCCTGATTGCCCCTCACTGCCTCTGTGTGCCAGTCTGATTACCCCTAACTGCCCCCCCCCCATGCCGGCCTGGTCACCCCTAACTGTGCCTCCCTCTTGGCCTGGTCATCTTTAATTGCCCCCTACCCCTCACTGGCTTGGTTGCCCCACACAGCTTGCTGTTCAGTCGTTTGTTCATCCCTCACTAACTTTCCTGCTGGCCTGGTTGTAGGCAGCCATCTTGTGAGGATATGAGGGTCAATTTGCATATTACATCTTTATAATATTGGATAATATTATTACTCACTCATTTCACTGAGTTCTATTATAGTTTTAATATTTAGTTATTTTTACTGGTATTCTAGATCCATGAGCCTTTCAATCTGTAAATATAAAGTTTTCTCTCATTTTAAAAGAAATTGACACTTTATTTTTTGTGACTGCAAGCATTAACTAAAACCTGTGTGCAATGCCATGTCATAGCAGTGGTCATAGGCTGTCTCATTCCTGATTTTGTTCTATCTTCTAACACCTAGAAAATGAAATATTCAAGAATCTTAATTCTATTTCCATTTTAATTTTGTTACCTCTTGTCTGTTTTTGAGTTATTTATAAAATAAGAAGCTTGAATTCATTGAAATCTTATTTTTCTTCCAGTTCATATATTCTTTTAATATGAGATTTAATGGATGAGCATGAAAAAACAAAGATTAGCTTTTAAAAATAAAATGAAGTCTTAATGATTTATGATAAAATGGAGTCTAATTGATAACTACTTTTCCTAACAATATTTGAAAAGTCAAGGAAACCTTCTAATTGGAGATGCTAAATCCCAAAGTGAGGTATTTCCCCTTCTTGAAGGCTCATATACCAGGGAAACTGAATGACTGAACAAGAGTTTTGCTTTCTAAAAGTCAGTTGTGCTAAATCAGCCAACCATGGTGAATAATTGATTGCTTCAAACATCCATAACCCTTCTACCTTCCTTGATTTTTTTCCTTTATCAAGTCTCTTAAACTAATAGAGAAAGTGGGAAGAGAAACTCAAGAGAATCTGATAGTTGCACTAACAAAACATGGGAGAGTGTGAGGTGCAGTGTTGTTTAAACTTCAGTCTGTGCTTCTGAAAGTCAGCCATAATTCTTCAGACAAATTGACCAAGGTTCCTAAGGGGTGTCAGGGAAAATGGAGTAGATCAGAGAGTTATGGGGCCTCCCTCCACTCAGGAGAAAGCTACGGGACTTTGTGGAAGACAGTGATGGATTCAAGCGATATGAGAAAGCATACATCAGATACCTCAACATCATCCCTATCTTTGGAAGATGTATGTAATTTATGGAGTGTTTAAATTAGACAAATGGCCCAATCAATTTAGAATAAGGAACAGGAAACACATTTTTTAAAATTTGCACTAAGCTGAACTTAACCAGAGCAGAAATGCTTATGATTTTCTGATAGAGCATGGGTCTCCATCCAAGTGCGTCTCATTACGGGACTGCACTTTTCCACAAAGCCAATTCATTATGGAGCATGCTGTCTCCCAAAACACCAGGAATATGCTAAGCTGCTCAAGCTAAGTGGTAATTTATATCATTGTTTATAGGAAGAAAGAGCAAGAGTGAGCAGGAGAGTGAGGGTGAGAGCAGAAGAATAAAAAAGAAACCTGAAGGAAGATCATTTTAGTGGAGGCGGAAAAGGGATTATAATAAACCATGGAAAACGACATCTGTTCAAAGGAGTTGAGATGTGGAGAGCTTAACTTCAGTTTCCTTTTAAATTTCTTACACCTGGTAATTGACCAGAGCGAATGCTCTAGAAGCCAAAGGTGTTGAGTGATTTATTCCTGGAAACCAGGTAAAGTCACTAAAAATAATCCTACCAAGGGCTAGTTCATCGACAACAAAGTGGCCAAGTTCCAAATCACAGTGACATTTCCCCTGAAAAGCATTTTTTGAGGCCTTTATTCCAAGATGTAGTTTACTGCGCATTTGCCTAAACCATTCATACAGGGACGGGCTTTTCTTTAACGCAGTTCACTGTGGCATTGTGGATCTATCTGTCCCCTGTCTCTGCTTCTGTCATCAAAGCAGTTGCAATACCCTACCTCACCATGTTTCAAATATTCATAGGACGGACATTGTGAATTGGTTTGGCAAAATGGTTCTCAATGAATTGGCCTCGAGCCCTTCTATAGGGTCACCAGGTCCCCCTGCATCAGGGCTATCAGGCTCTGCATATTCCTCCATGCTCTTTACCGCCCACCTCAGTCTCGTGGAGAGAGAGTGCGGAAGTGGCAGACAACAACCCAAATGGCATTGGTCACCCCAGTCTCCCTCCAGTGGGGTTTGTTACTAGCTGGCTTCAGACCTGAGAAGCAGCACCCCAAATATAAATGCAAATGCAAAAGCCACACATCCTATTTTCTACACAAAGTTCACATTTCTTCGCATGCGTCTGAGGCCCTGCATAGCCTGCGTCAGTCTCCTTTCCCACCTCACTATGTGGTCCTCAGACTTCACTGCTCCGGGAGCAAACCATGCTCTCTGCGTCTGACATGCCCTCGTCTTTCTTCACTGTTGCCAGGCCTGTTTGCCTGGATAGAGAGAAGTTTAAGTGCCATGTTTTCATGTTTCCTTCCCAAACATCTCCAGGAGGATGTTCCCTGTTCCACCCTCTGTATGTTCATGACTCCTCAGGGAGTTACAAGGCCGGCACTGCCTTGCAGTAACCTCCCAATGGGATGTGAGGTCCATGAAGGAAGAGGCTGGTCTGATTTTCCCTGCGTCTTTGTGGCACAGCACTGAGCCTGTGCTGAGGGACTGCTCCGCGTGGGGGGTTGGCAATCAGTGCACAGAAAGCCAAGCAGGAATGGGCCTGAGAGAACAGGAATCCAGGCCAAGGGTGGTGCCTGGGAATGCTGAACTCTCATGTGCTGAACAAGAAGAATGCCAGGGGAAGCTGAGGAAGAATGGGAAGGAGATGCAGGGTCTCCATGAGGCTTGGATCTTTTTCCTACCTGGTAAATCCAAAGTAGGGAATGAGTTTTTGAAAGCACAGAGTCCTTTGCTAGTACCATCCAATCCCTTATACTCCAGGACCAGCTAACAAGGTGGTAAACCTCCCAGTGAATTCCAACAAGGATATAGAATTTATGTCTAGCTGGCAGATTATTTAGTGATCGATAACACAAGCTCTATGCCAGCGCTGCTAATCAAACTTTCTGCAATGATAGAAATGCTCAATATTCAATCTTTCCAACATGGCAACCCTTTGCCACACTGAGCTCTTTAAATTACCTAGTGCAACTGAGACATTCAATTTTTCATTTAAAAAAATGACTACTGTGTTGGGCAGTGCAGTGAAACACAAATCATATGGACTCAAAATCATATAGCTCCGCCAAATGTACTCTGGCTTTTTGCCTTTATTTCCTCATTTATCAAATAGAGATAATAGTATACTCCTTATTTTTTTTGCAAAGATTAAAGTCAGTTATTAATGTGTTAGTTATCTATTGCTACATAACAAATCACCCCACATTAGTGGCTTAAAAATACAATACGTTAGGTTGAAGAAGAATGGCAGAGTGAGAGATCCGCTGGGTCCTCCCCCAAACCCCCGCCCCCCTTTGAAGTTTCAACAATATGAACAGCGATAATTCAAAAACGGGTTCCCTGATAAACATACAAATACACCTGAGAGCCCTGAGCTTGAAACCATTAAGTTGGGCAAATGGGAGCAAACTGGGGAGGCCAGAGGGAGAAACGCTAAGCCCCGTGGATGTGGCTCCACAGCTGGAAGTACATGGCAGGGCTCAGCCTGGAGAGGGGAGGCATTAGGTTGTGGCTGGAACTCCCTTCAGCTGGGAGGAGCAGAGCAGTTTGCTGGGCATTCCTGCGGGAGTGGGTGCTACGAGCCCCGTGATCTGGACGGGGACACAGCACAGAAGTGTGGCCACAGTTGTCTGGCAGTTGGCATTCCAGACAGAGAAACAAAGCCACAAAGTCTGGCCACCCCGTAACCAGCTAGAGCTTGCTCCCTTTGCCCTTTGTGTGGGGTTGTGGAGCACATTATCTGCAAACCAAGGAACTGGCACTACAGAATCACATTTTCCCTGTGCAAAGGGTGGACTCTGACTGGTCCCAGGAGAGGGGTGTAGGGAGGACTCTGCAGAAGGCTAAGGTTGCCATTACCAGGAAGGGAAAGTAACTTAGAAAGTGGCCAGGTTACCCCAGCCCACCCTACCCTCATGCATCACAGCGACACTGATGGCAGCCGCTGGCTGTGAAGGGACAGCACTGGGATTTTACACAGCTGGAGCCCCATCATCCACTCAATTCCCCTGTGGGGTCTGTCCCCTGGGACTGGGGTGACCTGATCACAGGGGAGGTGCCTACTTCCCATTTCCCAGCAGCCTGTGGAAATCTAGAAAATCTGGAGAAGTGCAAGACAGTTAAAAAAAACCTTGTGATTCAGGGCCACCTATTGGGAAATAATAGAGACTTGTTCATATCAAACTACAGAGAAGTGCCACTCATACATAGAGGCCTAGACAGAGAAGGACTCCATCAAATACCATGAATAAGCAATGCAACAAAGCAGCTCAGAAAGAAAATGAAAAATCTCTAGAAAACAAACTTAATGACATGGACGTATGTGATTCAAATGGCATAGAATTCAGATTGCAGTTTTGAAAAAACTCAATGAGGTGCAAAAAAATAGAGACAGGAAATTTATTAGCTCAGAAAACAGACAAAATGAGTACTTTACCAAAGAGATTATGTAGTTGAAGACAATATAATAACGAGTCCTCTCTGAGCCAGAGACCCACCTAACTCATGCATCGCACCGAGTGAGTGCTCTTCCGATGGAGCATCACACCGAGTGCTCTCCGGATGGAGCTCGAAGCCCTGCCTCAGCGCAGAGCTGGGTGCACACAGTCCCGGCCTCGGGCAGCACAGAGCTGGGTGCACACAGTCCCAGGTTCAGGCAGTGCAGTGCTGGGTGCACACAGTCCCAGAGGTGCTACACTCACTACCTGGGGGAGCAGCTCCCTCATCTATGCCTCGCTCTCCGCAGTAAGCGCTCTCTCTAAACGACCTGCACTCAGGCAGATCTTGTGGTGGGACAGTGGGGAGAGCTGTATATGTGGAGGCAGAATAGGTCTCACTTTCATGAGAGTGTGCTATGGGGTTCTCAGACTCTGCCCCCAGGCAGGGTGGCCAGAGAGGAGGAGGCAGGTCCTGAAACTCCTTAACTTCTGCAGGCCTGACACCCCACCCTCCACCCCGCACAGTCAGCGACAGCACCCGCCAGCTGAGCCACTGACGTACACCTTCTGCCTGCCCCTCTGGAGGAAGTAGGTGCTGAGTTCTAGGAGAACTTTTTTTCTTTTGCTAACATACTGAAATAAAATATTTGCTTTAGTATTTTCAGTATTTACTAAGGAAAATGCATTTAAAGCTTCTTTAGCCATATCTTAAAGGTTTTAACATAATACTGCTCTCAATTACATTGATTTTAAAATAGTTTTAGTTTTATCTTGAATTTCTTTCTTTCTTTTTAAAAATCCTCATCCAAGAATATTTGTTATTGATTTTTAGAGAGAGGAAGGGAGAGAAAGAGAGAGGGAAACATCAATGTGAGAGAGAAACCGAGCCACCCAGCCGGGGCTTGGATTTCCTTTTTAACACAACCATTATTTTGAAGTTGGTTTATATTTTAAAATGTTTATTTTGTGAAGAGACATAATCTTTTTATTCTTAGTATCTGGATTTATTCTTTAGATGGACTTGCTATAATTTTTACTCTTTCAAATGAACTAAGATGGATTTCCAGCAGAGTACACAGCAGATTTTTTATAATATTTCCATGCATTTTTAAAAGTTATTATTTTTTATAGAAACAGAACCTCCATGTCTTCATCCACCTACATGTTACATGTTAGACAATCAAGATCCATAACTTCATTATCTAAACCCTTGGTCTCTTGTGTTCTTATTTTCTTGATTTCTTAAGTGAGTTCATTAAAATTCCACTCTGCTTTGGACAGTCAGAGCAAGGCAGATACTTGCACATCTTCTCTGGGTTCCCGGTCAGCTGCAAATAGAGCAATGCGCACCCCAAAGAGCCAAGTCATGGCTTCGTTATGCAGGCCTCGTTTTATGCAGAAGGGGAAAGTGCAACTTCCTGTCCCTTCTCCCTGAGACCGGGAAAACTTGGTTCTGCAGACTGGGATGACCAAGCTACCTGGTCAGCCCCAGGCCGGGGGCGAGGAACAGAAGAGCAGAAGGCCAGTGCGGCCTCGCCCAGGCAGAGCTGTGCACGTCCCCCAGCGACCGAGCACCGGCAGGCCCAGCAACCGCAGGAGAGAGAACACGTCCTTCCTGCTTAATTTTTAATGTGTGGCATTGTCTGTGGTCCCAGGGGTCCATTAGAAGTCACCTTCTCTCATCCACTGGACAGATAATTTCCTTTTGGAGAGAGACCTGAAAGGTGGGGGGTGGGGGGGGGGAAGGGGAATGAGCCAGGGACGGGAACAACTGTCTGAGCTCCCCAGATGGAAGGTCAAGTGGGCACGCAGGCTCTGCAGCCACTCGCAAAACCCTTGTCTATCTTAGTTTTAATCTTGTTTCTGTGTGTGTGTGTGTGTGTGTGTGTGTGTGTGTGTGTGTGGGGTGCCTGTGAGATTTCATATTAAGTAAATAACATCTTAGATTTGGCTCAATTTGAGAGTCTTTGTTTTTCAAAAGGGATTTTACCTCTGTAACAGACATTGTAATCAGTGATACACCTGCTCTTATTTGTGCAATCTGATTTTATGACTTGTGCTTACTAGACTGTATCGAGGAAGAAGCAGCCGAGCATAGGAGTTAAGATGTGAGCTCCAGGTTCAAATTCCAGCTCCTAAAGCTTCAAGCAGAGCCACCCCAGCAGACTGCCAGTTCTTCCTGCACCTGAGGTTTCTCTTCCTCAAGAGTCATAGCTCACAGAATGCTGAAACACTGTGAATATATACAAAATATTTCAAATATCGTTGGCACAAAGTCAACCCTCCAGTTACTGTTCTACTCTTTTCTCAAGTTTTGCGACATTTCACAAATTCTGGCTTATTTTTCCTCTCACAATGGTTTAATTTGAGAATTCAGCCTTTTATAAAGGCTGCCCATTTGAACGAACATATATCTGTTTTATATTAAGTATATTGTTAATTTTCCTGTTAATTAAAAAATAATGAATCCCACGGCACTGAGATTTATGGTGTAACGATGCTTTGAACACTATTGAAAACAACAACAAAACCTAAAAGGGAAAGGAGAGAAAATGAGCATCTTGAGTGACACAGCAAATCGCCACTTCCACCAGACACGAGGTCAAACAGCTGCACATGCCCGGCCTTTGGGCAACAGGAAGGAGACGCGGCCTGCGTATGAGGGGTCTGGCCAGGCCCTGGCCGGGCAGCGCACAACACCTCTCGCGGTGGCCTTGAAGGAGCTCAGACCAGCCGTGTCTGCTCCGTGATGGTTTAGCTGTGGAACCACGTGGCCACGGCGGGCCGACACTGTGATCTAGGGAATTCCGCATGAGGATTCTTTTGCTGCTGCTGGCTTTCCTAGTAAATGCTAGTGCTCCACTTTATTGACTTCCTTTATGTGATGAAAGAAAACCCAACACATCGCCTTTTCCCTGACAGCTCACTGCGGCAGAGACAGTCTCAGCTGAGAAGTGTTTGTCAGGCATGAGTACCGCGTTCTCTGCTTTTGCAGGCAGTGCTTTCCTGGTGCGGCTTGCTGGCGGATTTCTTCCTGCCGACTGTGGCTTCCAGAGCGAGGAGATGCCACTGACTTCCCCTGGAGTGGTCGGTGCCCTGAGAGCCGGGCTATAATAAAAAAGGGCCGGCGTTTCTTTCAGGAGCAGTAAAACCAGCCTCTGTGGCCAAAACCAGTGTGGTTCAGTGGATAGAGCATCGGCCTGCAGACTGAAAGGTCCCAGGTTCGATTCCGGTCAAGGGCATGTACCTTGGTTGCAGGCACATCCCCAGTGGGGGGTGTGCAGGAGGCAGCTGGTTGATGTTTCCCTCTCATTGATGTTCCTAGCTCTCTATCCCTCTTTCTTCCTCTCTGTAAAAAAATCAATAAAATATATATTTTTAAAAATCAGCCTCTGTGAGTGCACATTCCATCTCCTACTGGCCGGGCCGCAGTGAAGCCTGTGTCTTAGCTGATGTGCATGGAGAGGGGAAGGCAGCCTGGCCACCACGGCCCCTCACAGCCTCTCAGACCTGGGGCCCCCCTGGTCTTCCATGCGCCCACACAGCCAGGACTGCCCCCTCCAGCGTCCCTGCCGCCCCCTCCCATACTCTCTGGAGCAGGCTGGCTTCCATCTCCACCTCTCCACGTTCCAGAGCTTTGGGGTCCCCTCTGCTCCGTTTCATGGGAACAGGCGAGGCCTGGTCTGGTGAGCTGCGCAGGCTGAGGCTGGGTGTCTTGTGTGTACCCTCCCCCGCCATCTCGGGCAGGGTGCCTGGACCCCCGCCTCTTTAGAAGGGCCTTCCAGTGCCCCTGGAGGCCTGGGATTAACTTGGTGCTGCCGCAGAGACAAAGTCCATGTGATGAACACACAGTATTTTCCCACAGAATTTAATTGGGTTTCAGACAGTAAGTGTGTTGGAGTCTGGGTGTCTGGCTCAGTGGGTGCCAACACCCTCGCACGTGGCAGAAAGGGCGGCCTGGCCTGCATGCTGGAGAGGTGGAGAGGGCATCAGAGAAGGCGGTGTTGCTGGCTTCCGTGCCACCTGCCTGGTCCGGAGCGTCATACTTTAACTCTGTTGCATCCTAGAAAGAACCCTGAAAATGAACATTGGGCCGTGATTAGCATCGTGAGGGGCCGATGTGGGGAGGAGGAAAGAACGGTTCAACCCCAGACAGCTGTCTAGTTGACAAGAAGGAAGACTTGGTCGTGGGGGAGGTGGCTGTCTCCAGATGTCTGAAGAACTGCAGTGTGGTAGAGAAAACAAACCGATTCTGTGTAGTCACCCTAGGGTAGAACTTTGATCTGTGGCTGGAAGTTGCCAGAGGCAGATTTCGTTTCATTCTATGTAACAGCCAGGGAGCTGCGTGGGAGAGAAGTCAGCATGCCACCCGAATGCCCGAGCCCAGGCTGGCTCCCTTCTCAGCAGCCGGTGAGACCGTCCGGGCGGCTTGCCATTGGGCACAGGTGGCTCTACCTCCATAGGAGCAGGGCTGATGGCGCCTGTCCTGTGGCTCCTGAGGGGGAGGGGGGGAGAGGGAGGGCCGTGCTGTGCTCTGAGGGCGGCCGCAGCAGAGCCTGCAGGGGTGTTTGTTTAGCTTGAAGTCTGGAGCTGAAGGACAGGCCTGGAGTGCCACCTGCAGCCCCTCCCGCCCTGCTGACATCTGAGGGGAAGGCCCCAGACCCCGACTCAGTCCCAGCTGCGCCCCGAGGACCAGGCGAGGGGGACCCACATTGGCCGGAGGATGAAAGGCAGGGGCCGGAGCCCTGGGTCGGGGCTGAGCTGCAGACATGCTGTGTGTGGCTTTCTCTCTGCTGGGGCTCTTCCCTGTTTGTGACTCCCATTCCCACGGGTGTTTTAAGCTCCATCTTCAGAAGGTTGAAAGCTCGGCTACCTCTACAGGAAGCAACTCCAGTGTTTATTCGGGTCCAGAGGCGTCGTTTTCCCGGCTCTTGTAAGGTGGAAGGACCAGTGGGCTTGAGCTGGCACTTGTCCGCCTCTACTGATGGGAAACTCAGCAATGACCTGGAGGCCAGCTGGATGGCACCGGGAAGGCCTCCGGGACTGACCTTCACACCAGGGGGGCAGAAGTACCCACAGCCCTTCTGTGCGAACGCTGGGGTGAGAATCCTGTCCGGCCTCAGCACAGGTCCTGCTGGTTACAGGAAGGAGGGAGGCGAGAGAGGAAACCTGGTGTTGAATTTACTAAGAAAGTCAAGTTCCTAAGGAATCCTGCAGTTGATGCTCATTCTTTCTAGTTAATCTACACTTTATTTTACTTACATTAAAATACGTTTTAAAATGATTTTATACTTAAAAGGGGCACAAAAGTAGTATAAAGAGTTTTTGTATAGCTTTTGCTCAAACTTCCCAGATATTGGTATAACACAAGTGCAATTATCAAAACCAGGAAATTAACGCAATGCAACCCCTGCTGCATCCATAGGCCTCATGCAGATCTCACCAACGGTCCACAAATGCCCTTCTTCTGGTCCAGGTTCCAAACCACATCCATATGTTGGGTTTTGTTGTCCTCTTCCTTAGTATTTTTAACCTGGACTGGTCTTACCTACACCTTTGGTGAGTTCAGTTCTGGAGACGGGGGGCTAGTGCTGAGTGTCTGCGGGCCCTGTGCTGTGCCCTGCTCGAAACTAGGGAATGCCACACTGAAAGGCAGAGGGCATCGCTGCCAGCTGTGGCCTCTGGATCTGGCGAGGAGCACAGACAGGAGAAGTAGCCGTTCCCTTGTGGGATGGCACTTCCTGGTCAGAGGAGATGAAGGGCACACACATTTGGGAGGGCAGACGCCTGCACTCAGCTGGGAAGAGGGGGCAAAGCTTCCTGAAAGAGATGCTACCGGAGGTGAGGCCCTGGGTGAGCAGGAGGCGGGTGGGTTGGGAGGAGGGCATGACGGGAGGAGACCGGACCGCCAGAGGCAATGGCATCGGTGGAAGCCCTGTGGCACAGGAGGCTTCCCCGTTCTATCACGGGAGTACAATGCCTCCCAGAGTCCGGGCAGAGATGCGAAGTGGGGGAGTGTGCGTGGGCTGCAGAGGGGGGCAGCGGTCAGATTGTGCAAAGCCTTGGAAGTCATCTGAAGGGCTCGTTGTTGACCTTGGAGCGATGAAGAGACATGGGAAGATCTTTTTGAGCAGGAGCGTGACGATCAGATTTGTGCTTTAAAAAGGTGACGAGAGATGACGTTGGCCTGAATCAGGGTGGGCCTGGAGAGTCGGGAAGAAACCGGAGATCTGGGGAAGCAGGCCCGTCTGCCTGTGAGATCTGGGGGCAGAGGCGGAGGGGAGGCGGCGTGAAGGTGAAGCCAGGCTTCTGGCCTTGGCACTGAGTGGAGGCCGGGCCGTTCCCCGAGGTGGAGGACACATTGGCCAGAGCAGCTTGGAGGGTGTTTCCATGCGGAAGTGTTTGGGTAACTGGTGTAGAGGTGGAGTGGGAAGCCGAGGTTCTCTTGACTCCCAGGGCAGGGCTGTTGACTTAAGGGCACGTCTCTTAACTCTTGTCGGTCCGGCAAGCTGCCGGGTGTGAACACAGGCAGGCGCTCCTGAACAGGAGAGGCCGCACAGCGCAGGCCTGGGAAAGGCCGGCCCAGCAAGCAGACGCCAGCCGGGCAGCCATGAGCCAGGCCGGCCGGTGTGAGGTTCAGCCCCGAAGCCCCTTCCTCACCCCGATTCAGGGTCTTTTTTTTTTTTTAAATTCTTTATTGATTAAGGTGTCACATATTTGTCCTCAACCCCCCATTCCATTCCCCCACCCCCTTCACTCATTCCCCCACCCCCCTATTGTCCTTGACCACTGGTTAGGCTCATATGTGTGCACTTAAGTCCTTTGGTTGATCTCTCCCTTTTATCCCCATCCTCCCTCTGAGGTCCAACAGTCTGACCCATGGCTCCTTGTCTCTGGGTCTGTTCTTGTTCATCAGTCTATGTTGTTCACCATCTCCCCTAGGTGAGTGAGATCATGCCCTACAGGAAATACACTTATAAGAATAAAAAGATTCAGGGTCTCATTCTTGCTCTCCTTGCTGCAAGGCTAGTCTTGGGCCAAAGCTGGTCTGGGGGTGGCGAGACTCCAGCCCAGCCCCAGCTCCTGGGAGTTTTGTTGATGTTTATGGAGGCCGTCTCTTCCCTTCTGACCCGTCTTCACCCCGGTTTGCAGATCTGCGCTTCTGCCTGGCTGGGCTGGACGCACTTAAGAGGAATAGGTCTCAGCTGGACTCTTCCTTTCCTTCCAGCACCGGAAAGACAGAAGCCCGCTCCCACCCGACAGCCGTACCCCGCTCAGCAGCTGGAGGGGGAAGTCCAGCCGGCTTGGAGCAGTTTGGCTCCGCTGAGCCCTGCAGGGCGGGGCACTAAGGAGGGGCAGAGAGAAGTGGGATTTGAGGACTGAGACGCTCCAGTTTCTCACCTGCCAGGACTGTGAGTGACGAGGGGGCTGTGGTCGGGCAGCATTAGTTGACATCCAAGCTCATGTCTCCTCATCATGGCACCCCCTGACTACTGCCTACAGGTCGCACCCAGTCAGCACACACAGGCTGGCTATAACCCGAGGGGCAGGAATGATGGCGAGCCTAGGAAGGAGCCGCATTCCGGGCTGGTGAGGGTTTCTCCTGCTGTCAGGGTATCTGAGGGACCCAGCTCCCAGGCGCTTTGGGGCGATGTAGAAAGAGCAGAGACAAGCAAAAGCAACTGCCAGTGTGGTTACGACCCACTCAGACCACCGCAGAAGCTGGGCAGTGCCTCTGAGAAAGCAGACAGGGGCTCCGCTGTGCAAGTAGAGGGAGGAAGTAAGGCATCTGAAGATTTTTTTTGTGTGTATGCGAAAATTTGCTTTATATCTTGGGAAAGCAACCTCAAGCTTCCTCGATCCCTTCTATCATGTGTCCTTGGCAGCTCTGGGAAATACTTTCCCTATTAAGCAAACCAACAGCTGCTGATTTTGGCTAGTTTGCCTGGTTCAGTTCTTGGGAGGACAGAAGATGCTCAGCTGTCCTCAAAAGCTACCAGTGGAAGTCAGAATAAAAACACAGACCAGATGGGCATGGAGGACAGAACCCCGAGGGTGCCATGCGTTCCCTCCCTTAGCAGAAAGCTACGAACATTCTACTGTGAACGAGCTCTCTCTCTGCGCTGGCATGGCCTCCGGAGCTCACCTCCACCCTGCGAGGCTGCTGGCACCCCGGGGCTCCTCCCACCTGACTTCAGGACAGGAAGCATGCACAGAGTGGCAGCTTTCTGAGGGACAGCGAGCAAGGCACCGGGAACTTCCTGGGTCAAAACCCTTCACCCAGCATCGCATTACCGATTTTTATCACAAATGACTCATTCCTGAGGGTATCGATTTACAGGTTCTGTGCTGAACCAACTAAAACTAGCAGTTAATATGTATATTATTGTTTTCTGTGTGTAAGGTACTAGTGTACAGATTTACAAGGTCACATTCAATCCTCACCTTAGTCTGTGTTGCACCTATTTTACCAATTAGAAAATTGAGGCTCAGATAAGTCAAATAACACACTCAAAGCCAGAGAGTTAGTAATTGGTATTGCTGGTTAGTTCACCACCCCAAATATTTAAATACAGTACCAGGATGGCCTGCCTCCTGGTGAAGGCTGATGCCATTCATGCAATCCATTTAAATAGAAGTAGAAGTGTAACTATGCATAGCAAACCTAACCCAGCAGGGATATACGCGCATCCACTCTGCAGTCAGGACAAAAATGCAAACATGGCCACATACCTAGAATCTCCAAACATTGGACAGAAATGATAAGTTACATGAAGAAGAAGATACTGCCTCTGGAAACCAAGTCCAGAGTGCCAGGATATTCTGTAGAATAAGTATAATTAATGCTAATATGTGATGTAGTTACAGAAATGGATGAGGGATTTTATCTATAAATGAAAACAGAAAGATAAAATAAGATCAACAAAATAGAAGAGTGAATTAAAGAGCAGAATTAAAACAGCTGAAAAATTGAATTTGTAACTTGGAAGTTGTCAGCAAAGAATTCTTTCAAAATCAAGGTTCAAAAGAAAGTATTAAAGGAGCATGAGGAGACAGAGTGGGTTTTTAAAAGAGTTCCAAAATGTGCCTAATTTAACTTTCAAAAGGAAACAAACGAAGGAGGATTGAAGGGAGGAAGTGAGTAGCAGAAGGCAACGTTTCCGTAAAGAGGACGTGGGCCCGCAGCAGCCGCTGGAGCCAGGTGGGGCCTGGACAAGTCACATGTGCACACCGTGGTGACATTTCAGAACATGATGCAGGGGCCCACAAAGCCAAACAAATGAGAACGCAGCTTCTGAGCTTCATGTTGAAATCATATTTCCCAAAAGCAAGAGAGGATTTCTGAAAGTAATACAGCAATATCCTCAAAATTGTTGGAATGTGATTTTGAACTAAAATCTATTCCAAGAAAAAATAAACTTTTGTTCACTTTGCTTTTTTTTTCTAAAAATATATTTCTTATTGATTTCAGAGAGAAGGGAAGAGGGAGAGACAGAAACATCAACGATGAGAGAGAATCATTGATCGGCTGCCATCTGTACATGCCCCCCCCCCCTGCCCCAAGCCCCCCACCAGGGACCAAGCCTGCAATCCTGGGCATGTGCCCTGACCAGGAATTGATCTGTGACCTCCTGGGTCATAGGTTGGTGCTTACTCACTTAGCCACATTGCCAGGCTCACTTTGCTTGTTCTATACTGACTTCTTTAAAATAATATAATGGGTTATATTTATTTGTTTTAATTTAAAATGCCTTTATTCATTTATATGGACAGTAATACTGAAGAAGAATATTTTCTTTTCTTTTAAAAATATATTTTATTGATTTCTTACAGAGAGGAAGAGAGAGGGATAGAGAGCCAGAAACATCGATGAGAGAGAATCATTGATCAGCTGCCTCTTGCACACCCCCTACTGGGGATGTGCCTGCAACCAAGGTACATGCCCTTGACCAGAATCGAACCTGGGACCTTTCAGTCCGCAGGCCAACTATCCATTGAGTTGGCTCTATCATATTTTGGCTCTATCCATTGAGCCAAACCGGTTTCGGCGAATATTTTATTTTCAACCTATTGAGCTTAGCTATCAATTTCACATATTTTTTCCATAACATGTATTGAAAGGTAGGAAAAGCCAATTTAAGGACATCAGTATCTAATTTCACACATTTGCTGAAGCTTGGATTACGGTGGGTTGTAGTTGAGAAGTAAGTGTGGGTGGTGGGGAGGTGACATTCAGGGTCTCCAGAACACAATTGGACATTGAGGGTATATTCCCCCTGATTTAAACTAACAACTTGCTCTCTGAGGTCTTTGGAAGAGCTGATCCCCAATCCCGCACCTGGAAAAGGGTGGCATCGTTAGCAATTTCTTCACCGCATTGCTTTTGGAGCTCTCTCAGTTGCCACTTGGGTTTTCAAGGTTCAGGTGCTTTCAGGTCTTCTTTGGTTCTTGATTTTTTCATGTTTTGGGGTTTCCAGATATTACCTGAGACTCAGTACTCTGTTGGCCCGGGTAGGTGCCAAGTCTTGATTCTTGTCACTGCTTGCTTTCTGCTCTGCAGCTTCCTTAGCCTTATATTTTCTCTGAACTTTAAGAGTTGCTTTTGAGAATAGCCTGTTGTGATTTCTTATTCTGGGTTGGTTTCTTCTCAGACAGCTTGAAATTGGTGACTGGGTTATTTCTCCCAACCAAGAGTCTATGAACCATTGTGAATGTAGGCTCCTCATCGGGTACTTCACTTGGATCTGCGTGGTAAGTCACTGTGTTGCTGGAAATAGTCCATCCAAAAATGGTGCTGAGGTAGGGCTGTTGTAATGCCAAAATTGTACTGATATTAACATGCAACCTGGAAGCATGCGTGGTAGTTAAAATGTGTTCCCCATCTGGGCACCAAGCAAAGTATATAGGATTGGGGCCACTGGTTTAGAAATAAGTTTGTATTTTTTTTTTTTAGCAGCCCATGATTGTACTTGTATGTCAGAGTTCTAAATCCAGCTAGCATGAATGTGTAGCATTAAAGCATGAATGTGTAGCATTAAAGCATGAATGTGTAGCATTAAAGCCCGCTAGCATGAATGTGAGGACTAAATAAACTGTGTTTAGAGCACTAGTTCCAAAGTCAAACACAGGATCGCATTTCAAGCTGAAATTGTTGCATTGGCAGGCAGAAAATCATAAATAGCGTGAAACTCAGGAGGACAAGAATTCTGAACCACATCATGAATAGGGCTATGTTTGGGTAATTGGGTGGATTACAGCACTTTCTCCATTCGTAGCAAGCTAATGCCTCGTTTATTCCCTGTAGTAGGAAGTTCCTTTCTTGTTGAACCTCTTCCAGCTATTCCCATGCAGCAGTAGCTTTTCGTTCCATAGCAGCATACCCATACTGACCTCAAGAATGTTGTGCCCACAGCTGCACCAGGGCCCTGAAGGTGGGGTGCAGATAACACCAAGCAAATGACGGTACAGCCTCACTGCCCAGTGCGAAGAGAGGTCCTATTTTTCCCAAGTGAAAACACAACACGATTCATTTTACTGGAAATGCAAAGTACTTGCAATTTTATTAAAAATGGTCTTTAAAGAAGTGACCTTCATAACTGATACTTCAGGCACAAATAGTTTCACTACCTGACCAGGAGGAATACCACTTTTGTACTTTTTCCGGAGGAAAGTCTTACACACATCCCAGAGCTGCAGGTTGTGGGTCCCCGGGCACATGCCTGGGGAACAGAGTCTTCTCTGGAGCCAGAATTTGTGTTTTTTGTTTTTTTCTTTTTTGTGATAAGTCAAGTCCACCTGTCTTAGAAGGTCAACTGAGAGCAGTAATTCCATATTAGTGACATTGGGAATATTTATTGTTATTTCCCCTGCCTCAGCAAACCAGGTTCCACTCTTACTAAAAATACAGATTTGGCAATTTCCTCCAAGATTCCCTTGGAAACATGGTGCTTATGTAAAAGACGATGGTTCATTCATTATAGACGGTCCTTCTGATCCTCAGATGGGTTCGTATACTGACTGTGGGATCTTGGAAACACCAAAAGCTCTGAATCATCTCCTGGAAAAGTTACTCCCCCTGCCTTCCCCCTCCCCAAAGCCCCTTCGTGCTATAAATCACTCTACTGCTGCCAGGCCTATCTGACTCAGAGGAGACAGTGTGGGGGTCCCTTTCTCACTGCTGAAAACTCAGGGAAAATACATCATCTGTCAAGGAGCACAGACTTTGTGCCTCTGATTTCTCTTTGGCCATCCTTCTAAGCCCAGGATGAATATCTGAGCAGCAGGCCCAGGCGCCCTTCCGCTGTCCTGTCACTGCTCTGATGACAGATGGCTGGGGAGCAGGAGGGAGGAAGTGCACTGTGTGGACAGAGAGCAGCTCCCACAATGTGCAGAGCTCACATCGCTTTCCCACTCAACCCAGGAGGAGGCCTGTCACTGTGATGTACATTTCAGCTCCTTCAGGATAGGGACCCATATCCCTTCTTCCCACCTCCCACCCTGAGTCCTCCCCTGGCATTCTCATCTCAGAAAAGGCCACTTACCATCCGATATTTGTTCAATGCAAAGACCTGAGAATTTAACTCAATTCTTTCGCTCCCTTTCCACAAAGAATCCAAAGAAGATACAAATGAACCCCATACTCCTCCACTTGTCTCCACTTTAACTGCCACCCTCTGTGTAAAAGCACTACCTTCCTTCCCCTTCTCCACAATAGCCTTGAAGTTGCACTACCTTCCTCCTCCTCCTCCTCCTCCTCCTTCTCTTTCTTCTCCTTCTGTTATTATTGATTTCAGAAAGAGGAAGAAAGAGGGGGAGAGAAGAAACATCAATGATAAGAGAGAATCATGGATTGTCTGTCTTCTGCATACCACCTATCGATGATGGAGCCCACAACCTGGGCATATGCCCTGACTGGGAATTGAAACTGTGATCTCCTGGTTCATGGGTCAATGTTTAAGTTACACCAGCCAGGTCTGCTCCCATTTTTCAATCATTTGTGCATGACAGAAGGACGACCTTGCAAAGATGAATATAATCCCATCTCCCAGAATGTTGCCCATCATACTTACAGTCAGCCCTGACACCTGTCACTCCCAGCATTCCATCTTCAAGACAAGCACCATTCCCTTGCTCAGTGCTCCCCCAGCTTCCCTTAAGTGCCATGAACACACTGTGGCCTTTACCAACTCTGAGCTTTTCACATACGGTTGAAATGCTGGTTGTTTCTGTGACTTCCTCCTTAACCTTCAGACTGCAGTGGAACATCCTTTCCTGAGTAGTTTCTCCCAGGTCAGGTCTTTTCACGCTATTACCTCCCTCTGGGTCATTTTCTTGCTTAGTCCTGTACTCATTTTCCTCTATCTGCCTTCCCAGCAGAATTTAGGCTCTGTGAGGGAAGGGAGCTTGCTGGTCTCACTAACCCCTGATTCCCGGCCTGGATGTAGCACAGAGCCTGGCACATAGTAGGTACTCAATCTATGGTTGATAAATGTATTGACTTTTGTCCCTTCTTTAACCCTCAGTGCCCAATGTGATCAGTAAATAGAATGAAATGAAAAGGAAATAGATGAATGAATCAATAAATGGGTATTTCAATAATCCTGCTGCAAATGCTCTCCAGGGAGGGGGTAGCAGCACCTGAGCTCGAGGCCACTTCCCCGTCTCTTCACTCGGTCCTGTTCATGGGGAGCATTGATCAATTTCAGAACAAGAATGAATCACATGGAGATGGAAGGCATCAGGACTACGGAGTCTTGAAATATCTCCCAGCTTGGCTGCTTCACTGGGAAAGAAGAGCCTGTGGAAGGGGCCCCGAACGAGACAGAAAAGTCCTGGTTTTCCTTGTCTATGGTTTAGATAGAAACAAAAGCGAACCCCTGACCTGGTCCCCTCTCTGATTGGGTCTAGTTCCCATGTGCAGTGCAGAAGGGGAGGCCATGGCAGGAGGGGAACTCTGAATCAGCGGGTCTCAGGCCAGCCAGAGTCTGGGCCCAAGTAATCTGGCAACTTATCAAGTGGCCAACCCTGGAAGGCGCAAATGACAGCGGAAATAGTTGGAAGATGAATCAAAGGACTTCCACAGTAGCCTCTAACCCTGACCATTCGCACTCCCCTTTGGAGAATGCTCCTTCTGGGACTGACTATAAGGGGCGATATGTCCATCCAGATCTGACCCCCAGCCCTCAGGTCTTAAAGAAGAGCCTGAATGAGAAACACAGGATGCTCTTCTGACTTTCTAGACTCCCCTTACCCACTGCTGGGCCTGCCCATGGAGGGGCCGACTGGGCACAGCGGAAAGGGTGGTCATTCCCAATCCTGGCTTCAGGCGCTCTGTTCAGTTAGTGAGGACGTTTCCTCCCAGGAACCCTCCCTCATGTGCCGTCCTCCCAGGTGTCTGATACTACTTCCTACATTCAAGCTTTTAGCTCTTTTGATGTAATGCATTGCCGGAGCAAACTTGGCACACTCCATGTCTCCAGCCTAGTAACTCATTTGTTTAAAATTTGGAACCATCTGAAAGTGTGTGTGTGTGTGTGTGTGTGTGTGTGTGTGTGTGTGTATGACAGTCAGATGAGAACATTCATTTCTCCTGGCTATTTATAACCATCCCCAGGTGCTGAAGCACAACCATCATGACTCTCACCCTCTCACACATCCAAAAAAAAAA
Organism: Vespertilio murinus; assembly: GCA_963924515.1. NCBI lineage: Eukaryota > Metazoa > Chordata > Mammalia > Chiroptera > Vespertilionidae > Vespertilio > Vespertilio murinus. The sequence continues at coordinate 50,861,713 of OZ004714.1, read as the reverse complement.
TGCTGAGTGAAGCACTGTCTTATTTTATGCACTTCCTTGCTCTTAAGTGCTCACTGTTTGGATTTCTGATCTGATAATTTTATTTAAAATTTTGCTCTTTTGGAACTTTACAGTTGTCTGAGCTTTTTCTTCTGGCCAAAGGGCTTCACCTCTGCAGCTGCCTCTCCTGCTCTATGGAGCTGGACCAGCATGGCACCTGCTCCCAGTGGTGCTACAGGCTCTGGGAAGGCCACTCAAGGCCAGTTCTCCAGAAGACCTAACTCCACAGAAGAGAAGTCCCCTGGGCCACACAAAGCCCCGCTCTGTCTGGCATCTGGCTGTCCCTTTCACGTCATCCTTGCCCCTTGGCGGAAGCCTGGCTTCCAGAAGGTGCTCTGTATATGCTTGTTGAATGAAAGCTGCCACTGCCGACCTCTGCTCTTTCTGTTACCCAAGTTCTTAAAATTCTCCGCTTACAGCACAATCTTTGATGGTCTGGGTCTTTGAACAAGTGTCTTTGGCTTTCCATCATGCTTAAAGAATGCATACTTTCCAGTTTTGCGATGGTAAGGTGGGCCCATGTATTTATCTTTGAAATGAAGACATTGAATAAAATCTACAAAAGGGTTGCAAGACTGAAAATGGTGGTGTAAATAGTCCTGAGACATGAGGTTTTGGATGATAGGAGGCTTATGGCATTGGAACCAGCAATGTCTAGGATTCAGCCCTGGGGGGAAAGGGACTGGCTTCCCAGAGAGAGCCTAAAACACCCAGCAGAGAGGATGGGGCTGGGAGCAAAGGACCATGCAGAAGGAAGGCCTTGAGGGAAGGACCGTGGGATGCCCATGGAGCTTCTCATTGCTCATGCTGAGTGTGGAGGACAAGGAAGACGTGGCTGCAGGCTCTGAGCAGAGTGGGTGGGGCAACAGGAGCCTGGCTGATCTGGACTGCACCCTGATCAGGAAACACCAACCTGACAACTAGGCCTTGCAGGCAACTCTCCTGACAATTGAGGCAGGACACACTAAGCCAATATCGATACAGAAGGAACAATGATCCAACTTAGCAAGTAAAAAGTGAGTCAAAGAATTATATGTATTTACTGTACATATGATACACACACTCATACTGGGAGAATAATGACCTTCACACGAATACAGGGTCGAGGCTTTTAAACAGACATTCTTACAGGTGCTGTCCTATTTCTCCTCCCATGTGACGGTGCAGTTCCTGGCTACTGAGGGCGGCTGGCACTGATGCCCTGGTGGTCCATGCCTGGAACCCAGCCGACAGGCCCACCAGCATGTTCCACACCTCCACTTACCTCCCAGGGCAGCTCCCTTTCTGCTCTGCAGCTAATCTGCTTGCTAGGTTGCCTGTGGCCTCCTGAAAGAATTAATAGGTTCCTTGTGGGATATTTGCATTCCATGGACCCTGGTTTGATGTGAAAACCTTTGATTGACAACCAACATTTAAGTAATGAATTGAAAGGCCTTACGGGCTTTCCTATTTCTTAGGGACCTACAGAATGACACTTGGACTTTCTTTAAAGGTTAAAAGGAACCGGTAACAGCACTCCATTCTTGGCCTCTTTTGGCCACTGCATAACCCAGGGGTGGGTAGGAAGGCAGTTGTGCCTCTGGGTTCTGGGCCACAGTGTTGATTTTATCCTGTGACCTTGCTGAACTAACTTTCTTATTCTAGAACTATGTTTTGTTTTATTTGACCCATGAATTGTTTAGAAGTGTGTTATTTTCCAAGTGTTTGGAAATTTTCCTATTATCTTTCTTTTCTTAAATTCTAGTTTGATTCCATTTGAGTCAAAGAATAATTTCTGCATGATTTGAATGTTTTTTTTTTAATTTGTTGTTTGTTCTGCAAATTCTTGAAAAGAATGTGTATTCTGCTATTTTTGGGTGGTGTTCTATATATGTTAATTAGGTTTTGTGAGTTGATTATGCTATTGAGTTCCATATTCTCCCAATTTCCTATCAAATTTTCCATTAGTTGTTGAGAGAGGAGTGTGGAAGCCTGCAACTATAATGGTAGAGGCATCTATTTCTCCTCTGACTGATAGGAAGCTTTGCTTTCTCTATTTTACAGTTCTGCTGTTTGTTATGCACTTTAGGGTTGTTATGCATTCTTGGTAGATTGACCATTTTATCATGATGTAATGTATCCCTCTGTCCATGATAAAATTCCCCCTGAATTGGTTTGTTAGATATTAATGCAATCAATCACTCCTGATTTCTTTTCATTAATATATTCAAAGTGCATCTTTTCCATGATTTATTTTCAACTTTTCCATGTCACTGTATCTGAAGTGAGTTGTTTTGTAGATTATACATAGTTAGGTAATATTTTTGTTTTAATCTACCCTGTAAATATGATTTTAATTAATACATTTAGCTCATTTATGTTTATAATTATTATTAAGGTTAGATATTAAATCTGCCATTTTATTTTTTATTTTCTGATTGTTCTACTTTTTGTATTTCTGTTTTCTTTTTATGTACTTCCTATGGTGGCTTGATGTTTTTTAGAATTCATTTTGACTTAGCTGTAGGATTGATTTTTCAGTGTATTTTCGTATCTGTAGAGTTTTTAGTGATTGCTTAGGATTATATATGTGCTATTTCCTTCTGACTCAGTGGTTTCTGATGGGAAATCTGTTGTCATTTGAGTTGTTCTGCAAATTCTTGAAAAGAATGTGTGTTCTGCTAGTTTTGGATGGTGTTCTATATATGTTAATTAGGCTTTGTGAGTTGAGTATGCTAACTAAGCTTTCCCCTGTATGGAAAACTTACTCTTCCTCTCTGGCTGTTTTTTTATTTTTTAAATATATACTTTATTGATTTTTTTTTACAGAGAAGAAGGGAGAGGGATAGAGAGTTGGAAACATTGGTGAAAGAGAAACATCAATCAGCTGCCTCCTGCACACCCCCTAATGGGGATGTGCCTGCAACCAAGGTACATGCCCTTGACCAGAATTGAACCTGGGACCCTTGAGTCCACAGGCCGATGCAGATCCACTGAGCCAAACCAGTTAGGGCGTCTCTGGCTGTTTTCAAGATTTGATTTCCTACCTTTAGAAAATTGCCCATGATATATCTTGATGTACATTTCTTTGGTTTTATTCTATTTAGGGTTTGCTCAGCTTCTTGATTTTATAAGCTTATATATTTTTTTCATACTTGGGAAACTTTCTGCCATTATTTTTAAATACTTTTTCAGTTCTACCCCCATTCTCCGCTCCTCTTGGAACTCTGTTGAATTAGATCCTTAGTTAGTGCTCCACATGTTCCTGAGTCTTCATATTTTTTACTGTGTATTTTATTTCTGTAATTAAGATTCAACTGCATTTTTCCCCCTGTGGTGTTTGGCTGGAGTAAAACCACTGTTGTGAAAGTTTTTCTGTCTTGTGACTCTAATTCCACTCCTTTGGCTAGAGAAAAGGGGTTTTCTTAGGGTATTTCTTTCTGTATACCTATTCCGGGTATCTCTAGCACCAGTCTGGGATATGTGAAGCCAAGAGAAAACCCAAAGACCTCACTTTGGCTTCTGAGTCCCTAACCTGTCTGCCTCTTGCTCTCTACTTTTCACCATTCTCACGCTTGTTTTTTTTAATGTCTATCTTTTAGCTGCATTCAGCAGGTGGAATAGGAATAAGTATCTTTACTCCATTGTTGTGGAAGTGAAGTGTGCCATCAATTGTTTTTAATGTGTTTCTTCTTGAAAGTTTACTGGTCTTTTTTTTAAATCCTCTCCTGTGGATATTTTCCCATTAATTAAAAAAAAAAAGAATGGAAGGGAGGGAGGGGAGAGGGAGAAAGAAAGAGAGAAAAACATCAATGTGAGAAAGGCACATAGATTGGTTGCCTCCCACTCACATCCTGACGGGCCTGGGATCAAACCTGCAACCAAGATATGTGCTCTTGGCCCAGAATTGAACCCACGACCCATCAGCAAACACTCTAGCCACTGAGAAAAACTGGCAGGGCATTTACTGATACATTTTAATTTTACCCTATCTGAATGTCTTTACATTTGGATAAGGGAATTTAGCCCATTTGCAATGATTTCAAATATCAATACAGAACAATTAATTTCCTTCATTTTTTTTTACTTTTTTTTTACTCTGTAATGATATTTTTCCTTAGTTGATTTAATCAAGTAAACTTTTATTTTTATCTCCTGTGTCTCAGTCTCTCATCCAAAAGGGCCTAGATATTCTATTGTGCATTTCTATTGCACTCAGAGTGGTCTCCTATTTTTAGTGTTCACAGCTCATAAGTGCAGAGTGGTTTTGACCCTCTGTGATTATTTTAATATCTTGGGGAAGTTTTCACCTGGGCACACATAAATTGTGGCTTCTGAATCAGTTCTTTAGCGTGAGTCCACATGGTTATGCTTCTCTTGAACATTAGAAGGCTAATCTGTAAAGAAGGAAGCAAAGGAGGTGGGACCACATTGAATCCAGGAATATCTGAATATAGCTGTCTGCTCCGGGCATGATGATAACCCTTATAAGTTAAGGCAGTGACAACACTAAACCTCACACCGTCATCATCTGGGTCTGCCGCATATTAAATGAGCCCACTAGTCACGGAACCACAGGAGCCTGGAAAGTCCCTTTGGGTGGGGAACATAATGTCAAAGAATGTCCTCTGTCCTCAAGCTGGTTCTTCTTAAAAGGTGACATGAGGGCATGACCTAGAATATCAAATGTCTGTCTTTGGGGGCAGGCCTTCCTAATCCATCATAATGGTTTGGGGAATGGAGATGGAGTGGTTGGGCCTGGAGCCACCTGGGCGCACAGGACATTGGGCTAATTGTTTCCACCTGGCACTTGACTGCCATTCCTGTTGTCATTTGGCGACCCCTTGTATTTAGGCCACATTTGGTGAAGAAAAGCAGAGTTGTGGCAATTTTTATTTTATTTTTACAAAGCAGTGCCATTTCTTGAAAAGCTATGCCTCGCAAGTCCAAGTATTCACTCAAGTTAGGTCCGGATGCGGGAGGTTGAACAGAGCTGTGTGTTCACCCCACTTGACTCTGAACGCTTGCTTAGCCTTTCTCTGCCTCAGTGTTCCCCTGGAGGATCCATTGTCAGCAATTCTAGATGATGGAAGAAATCTCATGGAATTGTATCCCGGGATCAACAAGGGATTTAGGAATCTGTCCTGCTAGTCTGAGGCAGTGACCACTTTCAGGCTGTGTGCTCACACACAGGAGAGTGCCACCAAGGTGTGTCTTCAATGCAGCACGCCTGCTGAATCTTCATGGAGTCCAAACAGAAATATCTCACTTACACATAAAATTCAGTTCCTAAAACTTTTAAAGGTTTTAATGGTATCAGCTCTCTTACTTCACAGAAGGAAAATCTCAGCCACAAAGCATGGCTATGACTGGCCCAGGGTCTCCTGGTCCTGCCCGAAGCACTTTTCTCCACAACCAGGAGATCACTGGCCTTTCGGTGCCACCCAGCTCATCGAGCTGCACCTGGAGGCATGGAGACAAGGCAGTCTCATACTAAGACAGGTGCCATGTCTCCTCTCCGATCTGTCCTCTTTGAGTTGTCTAACACTGGGTTTTCCTATGACCAGAACGTTATGGGTCCTCACTCATTGATTCTGAACATCTTTGTTAACAATTTCCCACTTATTCTCTTCCCTCTCTACGGGTGATGAAAAGATTCTGGCCCTTCCCACTTTTCAGAAGCTCTAGTCTCCCTCCTCTAGCTCTGGAAGACACAGGGTGGGTTCATGCATTTCTGGACCTTTGTGAAGTATCTGCCCTCTCCTGTCTGTCTGGAGCCTGCACATCTCCCCCGAAGCCTGTGGTCTGTCCCGTCACGTTGACCAGCTGAAATCTCCACGCTCATGCCTTGTGTTCATGCCGCCTCATCCCATCTAGTCAGGACACAGCCCCGAATCACTCCTCTCCGGTTTCCACCGTCTCTTCCCTCAGATGAGTTCCATCAGGAGGGTCCATAGTCCTCCACACAGACTGTGGCCAGCAGTCCTCTGCCCTCCTCCAGATGTGCCAAGGCAGAACGGTGGCACGGACACAGTACAGCTCATGACCTTTCATCCTACAAATGGAAATGATGGGAAATTAATCAATCCTTACGTTGATAGAAACATAAATGGGAAAATAACAAATCCTTACAGAAACTACAATATTATAGGTACATACACCTTTAATTTCAGTATCTCAGAAAGTAAACATTTTTCATAGTGTTTATCTAACCTGTAGTTCCATAAAATATTCCTAGAACAAGCCTTCCTAGGCAAGTCATTATAGCTGCTACTTGGATACGCGGGAGACACGTGAGTGCTCTGAGCTCAGTAAGCTCAGCAGTATCCTGACTCAGGCCAGCTTGTCCCTGAGGTAAGGAATGCTTTATCACTGAAAACCTTGAGAACACAACTTGGAAACCCTCTTTTATATACCATGACAGCCCTGGAGAAAATACTTGGGTTTTGAGATGTGAAGTTTCCTCTCCCGGGATCCAGCATATACACTGCTGGATGTGGAAATTAGCCTACATCTTCTAACTCCATACTCCCATCAGAGACAACTCACGTAAGCCGTGATACTGGGAGGCTGGAGGACCAGAACACTTTGAAAGGCCCTCAGTCCTGGTCTGAGGACTGGCATAAATATACATACAGCTTTAGTTCCTTCATAGCCACTATATTATTATGACTTATTATGCTATTGTACGTAGCATACCTATTAATTATGCTTTTAATCAATAACTATTATTTTTTGCTCTGAGAGTGATGTGTGCTTATTGAAGTGAAGTTAGTGAAAAGCTGAAAAAGAATGAAGAACTTACTTCAACATAGAAATAACTCAGTTACTAACATGTGGTGTTAAATGTTTACACACATGTACACACACATGCATGCATGCATGCCCTCAGGTAATGTTCTGTCTACATTTATTGTCACGACTTCCCCGTTTTGCTCACCATTGTGTGATGTGAAGATGTTCATACCATCCAGCGTTCATTGAGAGCATACATTTACCGCGAACGATGCTCCCTTGTCTGAACATGCGGCCTTCACTTAGCATTGGAGGTAGGGCCAACACACATGTTCTTCACAGCGTGTCCTCTCCCCGAGCATGGAAGAGCTGTGTCTCCAGGTCTCCTTTGCATTTTGCGTGAGGCTGGTAGGCTACACTGTGGGTGTGGGTGGCAGTAAGAGAGGAGGCCACCTCTGGGCCGGGCCCAGCGCTTTCCTTCCCCACATCAGTGCGGACAGCTGGAAGCAGCAGCGCTCCGAGCCAGTGTTGGGAGTCAGCTGCCTGGAGGTCCCAGCCTACTTCGGGCTTTGAGGGAGAAGGAAACCCTTGTTGTGTTGAGCCACACTTACTTGTTACTGCTGCGTAACCTAGCATTCACTACTAGTGCATACATGACCGCATTTGTTGCACCACTGGGTTTGTTTTAAAGTCTTTATTTTAAAGATAAAGCTTCAATGGACATATTAAACGTATGTCTTTGTTTATACCTCTGACTACCATCCTCGATTATTTTCTGATTTTTGAAGAATGTGTACCAAATATGCGGCCCCCTCCCCATGCACAAAGTACTGTATGAGTGTAGCCATTAAAACTTGGCCTTATTAAAATTATTATTTTTTAAAACGTCATTAATTTTGTAGATTGCAAAGAGCATCTCATCGCTGCAATTTGCTTCTTTACTGATTTCTAATAAGTTTGAAAGTGTTCTTTCCTCAGGCCTCTCTGGGAAGGAAGGTGGGTGCACCGAGTGGCGGGCGGGAAGTGCTGCTTGGGGGCTGTCACCTCTCTGGCATCTTGTCGCCATGAGCTGGATGTTCTCAGTTGAATCTGCCCATGAACCTAGGTGCCTTTGAATGTGTCTTTCATTTCGTTGCCTGGATGAGTACTGCTGGGTCTAGATGAAAATGAAGATGCTAGTGTTTCCCATTTCATCTTTAAGATGTATTTCTATTGATTTCAGAGAGGAAGGGCCAGGGAGAGAGAGAAAAACATCGGTGATGGGAGAGGATCATTGATCAGCTGCCTCTTGCATGCCCACCACTGGGGATCAAGCCGGCCACCGGGGCATGTGCCCTGACGGGGAATAAACCGTGAACCCCTGATTCAGAGGTGATGTTCAATCCCTAAGCCACGCCAGCGGGGCCCCATTTCATCTTACAAGAAAGAGACGTTCTCCTGGTTTTCCAGGGCGAAGCCTTAAGCAATCCAGGAAAGGCTCAGTGGACGCCCACAGAAATACAAGGGACTCACGGGTGACTGTGTGAGGCGGACGGATGCGCACCTGCCTCCTGTCTACAACAGACTCCGCAGTGTGCTGCGAAAGAGACAACCGAGGGCTGTGGGAGTGGAGGTAGGTGGCTGCTTCTGCGTGAGGTGAGGGCGTGAGCATCCAAGGAGGACCATCCTCCAAGGGAGATGTTCAAGGCGCCACCTGAGCGTGATCTCCGGTTCAGGTTGAGGCGGGGCCTGGCCTTCAAGGACAATTCCCGCAGCAGCCTCCCGGAGGAGTATGCGAGCCAGGCTCTCCTGTGCTGGGCAGCGATCAAGTCAGACACATGGTAAATCTTCAGCCGTCGTCTTGCCAGCATGGATATTTTTATAGAAAAGAGCAAGCCTCTGAGGAGCTGGCCAGATAGCCGTCTCCGAGTTTCCTTACTTGTTCCAAACTGTGAAAGCATGCCCTCGGCCAGGACCTGGCTCACTGGCCTTTGATGAACACAGAAGCGTTGGAGGCACAGGTGCTTTCTGTCCGTCGTGGCAGGCCCCGAGGCGTGAAGGTTCCGCCTGCCCCCAGGGTGGGACATGTCCAGAGCAGGACCCAGGGATCGAGCCCGCGGAGACAGGGCCTGGTGCAGGGAGTTACTTTACGGCCTGGCTCATTCTTCAAAGATGTTTATCACCATCACCATCATCATCACCATCACTATTGTTTTCATTCTTGAAAGACTGCAGACCATGCAAAGCTAGAAACTTCTGGGTCCAAGGAATGTCTCAACTTGCTTTTATTTAGTATGAAAAGGAGGCTTTCAGAAGAGATTTAGCAAACCAGAGAAAGTTTTGGGATTGGTCCCAGAAACGATTAAGATGCTGGAAAGATTTAGCCTAGGAACAACGCTAGGTGTCCCAACTCACAGAGACAAGATGCCAGAGAGAGGCCCCGACCAGCACTTCCTGCCACTGGGCAGCACCCACCCTCCTTCCCAGAGAGGCCTCAGGAAGGAACGTTTCAAACTTACTACTAGAAATCAGTAAAGGAGCAAATGAGATGTTCTTTGCCATCTAAAAAATTAGCCAAGTTTTGCCGAAACTGGTTTGGCTCAGTGGATAGAGTGTCCATCTGTGGACTGAAGGGTTGCAGGTTCGATTCTGGTCAAGGGCATGTTCGTTGGTTGCGGGCACATCCCTGGTAGGGGGTGTGCAGGAGGCAGCTGGTCCATGTTTCTCTCTCATCGATGTTTCTAACTCTCTATCCCTCTCTCTTCCTTTCTGTAAAAAAATCAATAAAATATATTTTAAAAAAAGAGGCCCCTTTAAAAAAAATTAACCAAGTTTAACACAAAGCAGGGTCTGGGGGACTTCACTGGGACAAGGAGGAAAGTCACTTTCTGCCCTCAAGAAAACTCTGTTGAAGCACAGATGTGCCCCGGCCCCGGGATTGCATTCAGAGCCGCCCGGCCTGGTTGGGATGCATGGAGGCAGGACGTGGTGGGTCGAGTCCTGCGGGTCTCTAAGCCAGGGCCAGGATCTGTCCTTTGACCTCGCTTAAGTGTTGGCCACTTTACAGAGAATGTGGGAACTGGTACCCGAGGGGCACAGGAGGGATGAGAACGAAATGCCGATCACTTGTGATATGTGCTTTCAGGAGCCCTAGTGAAGCATAGGCCTCTGGTTGCAAAGGACTGGAGGAAACATGAATGAGGTGGGCGCGTGAGCCTGGAGTGGCTGAGAGTGTCTGGGGCCATTCTCTCTCCCTCCCTTCTCAGGGGCAGGCAGCCCCAGGCCTGTGTGCACCTGGGAGCTTCCATCTCTTTTCCCTGCAGAGGCTGGGGTCCCCCGGAACATGCAGCCACTGCCGAAAGCTCCCCTTGGCGTGGGTTCCGGGAGCTCCGGGCCCCGCTGCTCCTCACGCGGGTTGATTTTGCTGGTCACTCAGGATTGTTCTGGAGAGCCGGCTGGCAGCCTGGAGCTTCATGGACAGAGAGCTTCCCTTTGAAGCAGCATATTGGAGGCTGCCTCCCGGGTGAGGAGTAGAGGAAACATTCAGAGAGGAGTCCACGAACCTCCTGAGAGCCTGGGCATGTCTGTGTCCTCAGAGTGGACGGTCCCGCAGGGACGCCTGGTCACAAAGCAGAGCCCAGGGGTGGAGGCCCCGCCAGGTGCCATCGCCCTGGTGCGGGCCTGTAGCCTCTGACTTCCACACAGACCGTGCTCCTCAGTCACACTTGTCTTCCTAGATTCTGAAAACCAAAGCCAACGGATTGAGGCAAGTGTGTCCACTCTCAGACACACGATTCCGCTGCATTTCCAGGCCGGTTCAGAGTCCGCTGGCAAGTCCAGCCGGCCAGTGTCCAGACAGCAGCCAGGAGGCAGGGCCACGCTCTGTGGGGTAGGAGCTGTGACAGTAAAGGCTCCGGACCCAAGCGGTGTGTCAGATCCCGCCCACATCTTGCAGAGATGTTGATGCACCGGGGCTTCGTCTGCCCTCGCCCTGGGGACCGGCAGCAGCTGCCCATGCAGAGGCCTGGGTTCCAGTTTCCTTCTGTCCGCCTCCAGCCTCTGCACCTGCCCTCACCCCAGACCCTGCATTTCCTCCCAGATAGTGTGAGATTGTGCTCTCAACGGAAAAGTTTAAAAATTCACTTAGTGTGTGTTTTCATCATAAAATTATATGACTACATGATAAATGTTCTGGCAAACAGACACAAGATGAAGTGATCACTGCAAATCTCAGCATCTTATGGGAACAGCATTATCAGTTCTTCCAGTGATTGCTCTTATCAAGACTGTTTTCTGGTCACACAATTATTTTTGTGGGCTTGATTTGCTTAAGGCAATGCTTTTCATTCGGCTCTGTAGTTTGGTTGACCATTACCTTTAATAACTTTGTAATATTCCACATAGGGGTGCCGTTCTTTGCTAGTACCCAGCCTCTGCATTCTGTGATGAGAAATACTGCTGTGATGGACAGCACTGCGAGGATTCTCTTACTTAGTTTAGATATCAAAACCAATGCAGAACCCAGTATTTACTTCAGTATATACTGATAAAATCTTTGTGAAAAGACTGTACCAATTACAGAAAATAGCGGTATAAAGACTCATAGCCAATTTTGGATTTGTTTATGAAGAAATTAACTTATTAAGCAAATTTAGCCTGAAAAAAATGGCCATCTGATGTCTGTAACATTTGAGAGCCCCTTCTGGCATGACCTCTGGAAGGTCTGATACAAGGTCTGATGGCAGACCACGTACCACATCATGAAGGAGCGAATGCTGTCATAAAGCATGACCAAACACCACACATGCCAAATAAGCATGCTGGTAAAATGGGAAAATAAAGACAGAGAATCAAGAGAAGAGTCTTAAGGCCCATAGACCTCCAGGGATTGCCGAAAGTAGAGGGGAGGGAGAAGAGACAATCACTGGTTATAAGAGCTGCAGTGGCTACGAAGCAAAGCCAAGCCCTCTGCTTGGGAAAGGCACCGCCACGCTGGCCCTGCTCCGGGGAGGCTCCTGGATGCAGCTGCCACACCCCTGAGGAGCCACATGGCACCCCTCTTGGAGGCAGTTTCCTGTAAGGCCCCTGTGTGTACCGATGCCCACCCCTGTGCTCAGGTCACTAGACCAGCACTCTCAGGGCCTGTGCAGGGGGGACATACAATGAGGTGGGGGCTTTCAGCTGGTTTAGCTCAATCCGGGAATAATCTTTTGGGGTATCTGGCGACATGGATGGACCAGAGTCTCTAAACTCTCCATAGGAGGTGACAAAAACGGGGACAAGGAGATGGCTTAGCCCGCGTCAGTGGTTTTAAATGGGTTTCCTGTACCAGGAACATCAGGATCACTGGGAAATTGTTTGAAATGCAGATTCTCAGTCCCACTCAGACCTGCTGAGTCAGAGCCTCTGCAGGCAGGCCCCTCGCTGTGTCATGGAGGAAGGACCAACTAAATGGAAACCCCCTGAGTTGGTAGAGGGAGCGCAGCCGAGTTGTAACCGTGTGTAAGTTGGATTCAGTTGGCTCAGGTGAAAAATGGGCCTGTTAACCTGAGGAAAGCCTTTGGAGACAATGAAATGCCATATAAATGTTATTTAAAATCAAAACTACAAAAATAAAGCTGCACTTCTTTTAAAGAAAAGTGTAGGAACATCCAAGATGGCGGCCTAGGCAGTCTCCTAAGCTGCCGCCTCATCAACAATTTAATTAAAAAAACAACTAAAATAAAAAAGGACTTCACCAAAACGTCAGGAAAGCTGGCAGAGTGGAGTAGCTACAACTAGAAAGAAAGAGAGAAGCTCACGGATCGGACTGGGAGCCGAAAAGCACTGAGGTAGGAGACGCTCGCGCACGCGGCCGCCGAATACCTGCCCGGCGGTGGGAGGGGAGGAATCCCCGATTGCACGGAACCCTTTCGGACTGTACTGAACCCAACCCCAGCTGAAATTTCGTGGTCCCAGGCTCATACGGGTGGAGTCTGGACTGCAGAGAAAGGCACCCAGAGACTCAGAGACTCGGAGACTGGGAGACCGGGGACCGGGAGCCGCAGTCTGCAGGGTCTACAGACTCGCGCGCGCAAGCAAGTACGCGCTGAGGTCTGACCGCCGCCTCTCCATAGCGGAAGGAGTCAGAAGCTCCAGGTCTGACCACGGAGGCTGCCGCCGCCTCTCTGTACAAGGTGGCGGCCTCTCTGTAGCGGAAGGAGTCAGAAGCTCCAGACTACAGAGACCAGCCCAAGTCCGGGCGAGCCCCTGGGGCACCCACGCTCTTGCTTGGGGAAACTGGGCAGGTCGGGCGGAAACTCAGGCGAGCGCACAAGGGCAGGGCGGAAGCCAAGACTGTCAGTTCAGCCCTGAGACTCCGCCCTATCCAAGCTGAGCAGAGGCTTCTGCAGTTTTTCAAGTCTGATCCTATAAGACTGTCTCCAATACAGAAGTTATCCCAGAGTAGACACAGCTGATACCCACATCCAATTGGCCTGAAGGTCAATTCACAACAATAGAGACTTAGCTACAACAAGGCTGTGCACGCAGTCCACAAAGGGGATCACCAAGAGTGTCTACCTCAGGTAACTGAGGAGGCTGACCCACTGTGCTATATAGGACACCAAACACACAAAGCCATCCTACCAACTCTGAAAAATAGTGATAATGCCGAGACAAGGAAATAGATCTCAAACAAAAGAGATGGAGGATATAGAGTTCAGAACTACGGTTCTAAGGTTATGCAACAATATCCTAGAAAAGCTCGATAAAATTCATGAGACCCAACTAAAAAGTATAGATAAACTGACTAAATTGGAAAATATTATGCAGAGATCCAACAGCAGAATGGAAGAACACAAGAATCAGGTCAAAGAGCCAAAAGACACTCCGCTGGAGAAGGAAGAAGAAAAGAGGATCCAGAAAGTTGAAGATAGTGTAAGGAGCCTCTGGGACAACTGCAAGCGCACCAACATCAGAATTATGGGGGTGCCAGAAGAAGAGGGAGTGCAAAATACTGAAAACATATTTGAAGAAATAATATCAGAAAACTTCCCTCACCTGGTGAAAGAAATAGACTTACAAGTACAGGAAGCCTACAGAACCCCAAACAAGAGGAATCCAAAGAAAAATTCTTCTCGACACATCATCATCAATATGCCAAGGGTAAAAGACAAAAAGAGGATCTTACAAGCAGCAAGAGAAAAGCAGTTGGTTACCTATAAGGGAGCACCCATACGACTATCAGCTGATTTCTCAACAGAAACCATGCAGGCCAGAAGGGAGTGGCAAGAAATATTCAAAGTGATGAATAGGGAGAACCTACAACCAAGATTACTGTATCCAGCAAAGTTATCATTCAGAATTGAAGGGCAGATAAAGAGCTTCACAGATAAGAAAAAGCTAAAGGAGTTCATCACCACCAAACCAGTATTATATGAAATGCTGAAAGGTATTACTTAAGAAGAGGAAGAAGGTCAAGTGAATTAAAAATCTCAGGAATAGAATAAACTGGTGAATATAATAGAATTAGGGGCAAAGAAAGGGAGTGGATAGATAATTATCAGGGTGAAAGGGGTGTGGGGTGCAGAAAGAGACTGGATTAAAATTGTATAACCTATGGATGAGGACAATAGTGGGGGGAGGGGGGGAGGGCAGAGGGTGGGGTGGGAATCAGGTGGAAGGGAGCTATGGGGGAGAAAAAGGAGAAACAATTGTAATAATCTGAGCAATAAAGATTTATTTTAAAAAAAAACAAAACAAAACTAAACAAAACAAAAAAAAAAGAAAAAAAAAAAAAAGAAAAGTGTACAGTAGACAACGTTTATCAGAAGAATGAGTGGATGAAGTGTCAATAAAGGTATAATAAGTAAGATTCCATTTGATAGCATGGAAGGTTTCCTTCACTGGTACAGGCAGGTGATGGTTGTGGGTGACAGTTATGTCTGGTGAGGGTGCAAGGAGAGCTGGTGATGCGGTGAGGAGTGTGGCCTGAGGAAATGGGTGGGTTGTACTGCCATTCACAGAGAGAAAGATGCACAGTCTTGGCAGGAAGCGGGGATGCTGCTTTTAAGCCTGGAAATGTTGACCTGAGCTGACTGGGTCATCTAGGAGCAGCCACCAAGGAGATGGCGGTACACCCAGCTCTGGGGCTCAGAGAAGGGGCCTGGCTGGGGCATCATCTGATTGCAGGTGGCAAGTGACACTGTGGGTTGGATGACAACCATGTGAAGAGAAGAGAACACACAGGAAACTGCCCCTTGAGCAATGCCAGCTCTGATTGTGGGCAGAGGAGACGGGAACTGTGCAAAAGGAGAAAGAGAGAAGAGAGAGGGAGGCAGAGGCCTGGTGTTGATGTCACCATCTCCAAGGAGCCTGCTATGACTGGTCAAGCTTCCCTGTGTCCAGCCGCCAGCCCTGCAGGGCTCCTGTGCCTGAGAGATGAGAAAGGACATTTGCTCAGATGTCAGAGAGCTGCTCGGAGGTTCCACAGGATATGACTCCGAAGGAGAGTGGATTCCAAAACTCTGGAAAGTTCAGACATGGTTCAACATTACAAGGAATTGCTTTGTCTGTGAGAAGTCAGGGCAGCCAATCTTGATATTTAAAATGTCTTCTAGAAAGATGGAAGGCAAAGCCATAGTTACAATAAATGCACAATGACAATAGCAGAAACCTATGCTCAGTATGTATAAAAATATCAGGCTCTTGCATGGATGATTTTATTTAATCCTTGTCAATCACCCTTTGAGATAAGACATTGTCTTTATGTTAAATAAAGATTGGACCAGAGGGCTGGAAATTGCTTAAGGTCTCACAAACACAATGCGGTACAGACGGGCCTGGGAGACAAGCTTGACTGATTCCTAAACCTGTGCTCTTATGTAGCATGTGATCCTGGAGGTCCAGTCATAGGTGGGAGACCATACCCAGGAGCTCCTGCCTCTGATGCCAGAATGAAATGGTGAGAGCTTTCTCTAAGCAACAAGCATCACCATAAAATACACAAAGGGTGGTCCATGTCAGCATGTGTGTATGTATGCAGGCATCTATGTGTCATGGGTGTATATTTGTGTATCTATGTGTGTCTATGTGTTAGTGTGCATCTGTGTGTGTGTCTCAGGGTGACAGTAGGAAGTAAGAATTAAGTCCTACCCAAGAAAACTGCAATAATTCCAGATGCCAGGGAAACAAGTGAACGGCAGCTGGTTGAGGAGTCCGGGGTCAGGAGCAGGAGCCTGGGACACAAGGCTGAGACCACAAGCAAAGTAGAGCTTCTGAGCCTCCCTCCCATGAGAGGCCGCCATGAGGTGGGGGACTCCTCAGAATGGCGTGGGCAATACGAAACCTCCGGTAATCTGAGGCGTTGACCATGTTAAGGACGTGAAAAGTCCTATGTATTTGTTTAAGTGACATTTTACATAAAAATTTCAAGGAAAGTATTGGCCTGTTGCTGGAGGTTAAGAGGGCAATTTTAATGGACAAGAGACAGAAAGCAGAACTCCTCGCTTCCTGTAATATCAAAAGACACTGGACCGGAAACGTCTGGATGAATGTGAAGGTGAAGCTCAGCTGGTGGAGCTGTGGAGAAGGGCTCCTGTGGGAATGCTTATCCCTGGGCCAGAGGTACGTGGGATGTTGGAGTCCACCTCTCCCTGCACCCTGGGCATGGAGGAGGGCAGGAGTGATGCCAGACGGAGCCAGAGCAAGGGCCATGCTCTTTGCTGTCCTGGACCCAAGCACCAGCTAAGCTATGCTCCACATCGAATTACCCTGGCACTGCAAGCACCGAGGCCTTCTTCACAGTGTGAGATAACCAGCGGTTACTGCAAAAGCACTAGCATTTCTCTAAGCAGCTCTTTCACTGTGAAAAGAACCAGGTGCCCGAGGCTATTTTTACCTTACATAATTAAGCAGTTCTAGAAGCTTTCTATTTGGACTAGTTTGTATTTTCTCGATGTATAACAAACCCGATCAGCCTTACCTGTATTCTTTCCCTTCAGCTTCATAGGTACTTATCCACTCACTGGAAGGCATGTCTCCATTGGGCTCGCCTTACAATAGGCTGGTGGATGCCACCTCTCAGGTGGCCCCCACCCCACCTGGGGCTTCCTTAATGCTGGGGGTTCCCTTGTCCATTCACTGATTCAACCACAGGTATTCACAGGTAGAGCCACTGGGCTGGGGTAATCCACCAAGTATTTCATGCTTGAAAACCCTAAAGTGAGGATATCACTCAACTTCTCTGGGTAATGGGATGGAGAGAAGGTTGTTCCATGGCTACTGTAAGAATAATAAGTAAGACTTAAGAGAATTCAGGGTTTTGGTAATAAAATAAGTCATGGGGATGTGAGGTACAGCATGGAGAATATATCAATAGTACTGTATTGTATAATTGAAAGTTGCTGAGAATAGATATTAAAAGTTTTTAACCACAAGAAAACAAATTGTACCCTTGGTGGTGGATGTTAACTGGACATGTTGCAGTGATTATTTCACAATATAATCACTTTAGAAGCCCTGTGCACAAAATTAGTGCATGGGGGGAGGGGGGTGGTGGTGTGTGCATCCCTCAGCCCAGCTTGCACCCTCTCCAATCTGGGACCCCTCGAGGGATGTCCGACTGCCCATTTAGGGATCGGGGCTAAATGGGCAGTTGGACATCCCTCTCACAATCAAGGACTGCTGGCTCACAACTGCTTCTGCCTGCCAGCCTGACCATCCCCTAACTGCTCCCCTGCCAGCCCAATTGCCCCTAACTACCCTCCCCTGCTGGCCTGGTCACCCCTAACTGCCCTTTCCTGCCAGCCTGGTTGCCCCCAACTACTCTCCTCTACAGGCCTGGTCCCCCCAAACTGCCCTCTCCTGCCAACCCGGTCACCCCTAACTGCCCTCCTCTGCCAGCCTTATCTCCCCTAACTGCTCTTCCCTGCTGGTCTGGTCCACCTCCAACTGCCTTCCCCTGCAGGACTGGGCCCCCCAAAACTGCCCTCCTCTGTAGGCCTGGTAGCCCCCAACTTCCCTCCCCTACAGGCCTGGTCACCCCTAACTGCCCTCTCCTGCAGGCCTGACCCATCCTCCCCCAACTGCCCTACTCTGTAGGCTTAGTTTCCCCCAACTCCTCTCTCTTGCAGGTTTGGGTCCCCCCAACTGCCCTTCCTTGCAGGCTCAGTTTCCCCCAACTTCCCTCCTTTGCCAGCCTGGTCACTCCTAACTGTCCTCCCCTGCAGGCTTGATTGCCCACAATTGCCCTCCCTTGCAGACCTGGTCCCTCCCAACTGCTCTCCCCTGATGACCATCTTATGGCAGCCATCTTTGACCACATGAAGGTAGCCATCTTGTGTATTGGAGTGACAGTCAATTTGCATGTTACTCTTTTATTAGATAGGATTAGAGGCCCAGTGCATAGAATTCATGCACTGGGAGAGGGTCCCTCAGCCCAGCCTGTGCCTTCTTGCAGTCTGGAATCCCTCAGGGGATGTCCACCTGCTGGCTTAGGTGGGATTGAGCCCAAGCTGGCAGTCAGACTCCCTTTCACAATCCAGGACCCCTTGCTCCTTACTGCCCACCTACTGGCTCCCTACTGCTTGACTCGCTGCTCCTTAGTGCTGTTGTGGAGGCAGGAGAAGCTTCCGCTGCTGCTGCTGAACTCACCAGCCATGAGCCCGGCTTCTGGCTGAGAGGTGCTCCCCCTGTGGGAGCACACTGACAACCAGGGGGCAGCTCCTGCATTGAGTTTCTGCTGTACATCAAAGTCCAGTTGTTCTGGTCCTTTCACCTTAATGGCTGCTTAGGCTTTTATTATACAGATAGCCAATCATTATGTTGTATAGCTGAAACTAATGTAATGTTATATGTCATTGTACTTCAATAAATATAAGAAGAGATAATTCATGGGGAATTTACAAAGAGAACCTTTGTACAAATTGAGATGTTTACCCTACTATTGTACTGTGTGTGTTTTTCAGAATAAAAATAATATGTTTAGAGGGAGACATGTCTATTAGGTGGGAGACGCTCAAGCTCTTTTCGGTTGAAGCCATATGTTGAGTCTCAAGGTAGCATAGACTAATGAAGATGTAACACGCCTTTGC
Source organism: Vespertilio murinus (assembly GCA_963924515.1). NCBI lineage: Eukaryota > Metazoa > Chordata > Mammalia > Chiroptera > Vespertilionidae > Vespertilio > Vespertilio murinus. The sequence continues at coordinate 50,842,907 of OZ004714.1, read as the reverse complement.
TTTCTGCTGGCCTGAAACCAAGATGAGTATTCTCTGATGGTTAGAATAGAAAAAGAAGTGCCATTTGCTTGTGAAAACAAACTTGTAAAAGACAGTGTGGGTAGGGGATACCTGAGATGAACAGGTTGTTAAGGTTGGCCCGCCTTCAGTTGTTTCCCACCTTTCCATAGCAAGTTGCCGCTGAGAGAATGGGACCCAGCATCAGAAAACCACATTTACAAACTTCGCCGCTCTCCTAAAGGGCTAGCTCCCTCCATGGACATTCTTTCTAATGTACCCTGAAAACAACTGAGACTGGTTTCACAAGGACTATTACAAATTTCATCCATCACGGAGAGTTAGAGGCAGGCATTTTATTTCACCCAATTTATTGGTTGTGAAAGAATCCTTCACATTTGGGTGCTTTCCACATCTTTTAGGTAAGTTGAACATATCCTTTGGTTCTAAGGGAAACAGCTTGTAAAATGTTTGGGAGCTGTTGGGACATCAAACAACTCCTAGACTAGTGCATTTTAATGGTATACTTATAAAAGAATCAATAAAAGAAGCAGACACATATGGTTTAAATTCCTATGAATAATACGAGGTATTTTTGTAAGCATTCCTTTTTTTTCCTGAGGGTCTGAACACATCTTTGAGTGCTTATCTTGAAAATACTCAAAATAACCCTTAGACATACTGGCACAGTAAAGGAGACAGCTGTACCGTAACATTGCCTTCTCCTCGGGCCTGGGGGCCTGGATCCTAGCAAACTCAGGGTTCATCAAGAAATGTGTGGTGGGGTAGAAAGGGACAAGAATGTTTGCAGAGTTGTGAGTAATTAGGGTGCAGAGGCAGCTGGTCTAGGAGTTCAAGGCTCAAAAGTTTACAAACTCCAAGCAGGTAACCTTAAGGTTTGAATTGTACTCTGAGAATTAGAAATGGAAAGTTGGGTTTAGTGAGTGACTTGAAAGTTGTAGTGCTCTTGCTTGCTCAAGGCCATTCAAATTCAATTATAACAAGTGCTGGTCAAACAAAATAGACTTGTGGGCTGTACCTGCCAACAGCTTCACCCCTGCTTGGGCCTGAATTCCTTGGCTATGAATTAGAATGAGAGAGGAAGAGCGACTTCCCAAAAGTCAAATGGGTAGAAAGTAGTTGCGCCTACTGTAAGTCCTGGGCCCCTTGCATTTGTTATGTCTGAGTGGCTGGCAGGAGGCTGGACAATAAAGTGAGAGCAGACCTGGGCAAGTTCACATGACCTTGGGCCAATGACATCACCTGTGCTAGTGTGAGAGTCCCAACTGTGAGACGGGACACTAATAACTACTTCACTGACTTGCAAGGATGGAATATTAAGACAACTATTAATTATTATAAAAAATGGATTTTTCCTCTCCTAGATATTAATTGAACAAATGGAGTGCCTGTTGTGTGGTCTACACTGGGGATATGGTGGTAAGTTGATGCAGACACCGTTTTTTCCCTCTTGCAACTTTGAGTCCAGTGTGAGAAACTGGCACCTCTGAAATGACCACGGAAGCAGGCACAGCAGTGCATAGAGCCAGAGAGCGTGAGCCTGTGTGTGGTAGGTTCAGAAGCTCTGGATTCTTGGAGAACTGAGGAGCGAGGAAGGATGACTGAAGACACCCTGGAAGTCACTGGGAACAAATGTGATGGGAGCTCCACAGGAGTCTGATCACGTGGCTTTCCCCAGGAGCAGCTGCAGGGTGCTTTGGGCTGCCCCATCTCTGTTCTCAGCTTCTCCGTCCCATGCTTCTGTTACTTTCCCACTGTTCTGGTGATTTGGTCACATCGTGGCTCCACAGGACTCCTGGGGACTCATCTCAGATACCTCCTCTCTGGCTCCTCTGTGAGCACTCATCCAGATTTCTTATTTTTCTCTCTGGCTCCACAGTCCAGGTCTCTGCCTTATCTGCCCCAGCCCTGGTCACTGAGATCATATTCTAAGCATCACTTCTGATTCTGTCTCCTCCCTACTCCTCATCAGGAAGTAATACCCAGAACCCAGATACTCATTTGGGCAAGATCCTTATTTGCATGCACCAGAAACTGACCCTGGACGATCATATCAAGAAAAGGGATTTGTTGCAAGGCTTTTGGACAATTCAGAGAACCCCTCAGAAGGCCATGGGACAGTATTCAGACAGTGGTCAGGCACAAGGAAAGCTAAGCCATAATGACTGCCAAAATCAATGGCTGCCAAAATCACACCCAGGGGTGGACTGATGGGACCCCTGAGGCCACGCGTGCTCCACCTGGAGGCCCGCCTGCCCTGCAGCCTCAGCAGCACTGGCTATGCTTTAAGGGACTGAACTGCACCGCTGCTGTCCCAGCAACTCAGCCATATGGCACTGAGGCAAACCTGGAGAAGGTTGGCTTGCTTGCCATGCCCAGAGAAAGTGAGTATCAGAGGTTCTGCTTTCACAATAGGAAGCAGATGCTACAAGACAGAGTCCAACACAGAGAAGAGACAAGTTAGGTGCTCTTTGAGGCCAGCTTCTGAATTGGTCCTAGAACAGACAGAGCTTAGAGATTGACTAGATGATGAGGAGTGAGCACGAGAGGGGAAGAGACTTTTGACTTGGGTGATGATGGTAGAATTTACTAGATGAGACATATGGAAGAGGATAGTCATGAACAAAATAGGTTTGAGATACTGTGTGCTATTAAACGGATTGTCGAATTTACACCATTCTTGGCACATAGTAGATGCTTAATATATGCTTGCCAAATAAATATATTGACCTGGAAGTCATTTGGAAGAAGGGGAGTGTAGCTAGTGAATAATCGTGGATTTATGCACGAAAGAGGCAAAATAGGTTTCCTCCATGCCATCCCCACCCGCAGACTGCTCAGCTGAGCTAGTGCTCCCAGAGAGGGTGCAAGGGACCATGTGCAAAGCCTTCATCACCGTGTTATCCTGGCAGCAAAATATCTGCAAACAAGTTAAACATTCAACAATTAGAGAACTTCTGCATGAATAATGGCAGTCACATCAGTTTAACAAACTATTATGTATCAGTTAAAATAAATAAACAAGTATTTTATATAACATACATAAGTGTGTGCATCTATATCTCCATTCTTTCTTTTTTTAAAAAAATCTTCACCTGAAGATATTTTTTCCATTCCTTTTTAGAGAGAGTGGATAGGAGGGAGGGAAGGAGAGAGAGGGAAATATTAATGTGAGAGAGACACGTGGATTGGTTGACTCCTGCACAAGGGCCAACCAGGGCTGGGAGTTGAATCTTCAACCCAAGTACCTGCCCTTGACAGGGAACCAAGCACTCCACCCTTTGGTGCATGGACTGGCACTCTAACCACTGAGCAACACTGGCCAGGGCCACATACCCTTATTTTTAATCATCTACATCTGGAATGGAAAATATAAAATACACTCAGCTGTTATCTCTATTTTGGCACTCTGGTGGTGATTTTTATTTTTGTATTTCTTATTTTATTTTCTGAATTTTCAATAATGAGTGTGTGCAAATAAAAATAGCTTTATTTTTTCCAATTATAAATGTAATAAATACTCTGACATATCAAATAATTGAAACACTAAAAATAAGTTGAATCACCTGCAATTTTACACATTTAGTGTTTTATTTTTATTTTTAGTCTGCTCTCATTGTACTTATACATATGGATAAGACCTACTTATATATATATGAGATCTCCTTATACATATGAATGAATGTAAGCATACATATGAATGAGATGTATTTATAAAGACATATCACACATACACCCATAATAAAAATTTAGTATTTACACTATTCAAATTGATTTTCTTTAACCCATTACAATATTAGAGACATAACCCTCTTTGAATAAAAAATCTAATTCATCATTTTAATGCATTGGTTAGTATTGTATCCTATGAAGACATAATGCATTATTCACATGTATTTGTCTAAGCTTCTAGTTTCCTAGAAGTGGAGTAATATGTTAAGCGGATGGAGATTTGCCCTGGCCAGTGTGGTTCAGTTGGTTGCAGCATCATCCCTTACAGTAGGATGTGGATTCGATTTCTGGCTAGGGCACATAACCAGGTTGTGGGTTCAACCCACAATCATGGTGTGTGGGAGACAATGATCAATGTTTCTTTCTCCCTCTCCCTTCCTCTCATTCTAAAATCAATAAAAACATATTCTCGGGTGAGAATTAACCAAAGAAATGGAAATTTTAAGGCTAATGATGGCTATTTCAGGTCATTGTCCAGAAGATTATATCAATTTGCACTTCTGCTGCCAAGGCTTACCACTATGTGACTATACTTTCATTTACAGTTTTATTCATTTCACTTGTGAATGTGTTTCTTTGGTCTCAGTTGGCTCTCAGAGGAAACCTAGTCCAAAGCTCGGAATGAAGGAACGATGGAGACTCTTCTGAAAGGAAAAAATGTTATTAATTCAAATGGTGAGCATTTCAAACCCTCATAAAGGAGACAGTTCATTTCCAGTGTCAGGAGCAGAAAGCGGAGACGGGAATGTCATGGCTTCAGAGTCTACAAGAAACAGATTTGGTGGGTGTCCCGTTCCCGTGGAAAGCCATGCTTTATCTCTCTTCTCGTTATTTGTGACATCCTTTGCCAGCTGGAAACGAGCTACAAATATTCAATTAGGATATTTTTGGCCCTATTTTTTGTTATGCATGCTCCAAGGATTTATATCGGACTGTACTCTTTTTCTGTAAAACATCTTTAAAAAAATATTTATATCTACATGCATGTTAATTTTGCGATCACAACTGGACATGTCCGTCCGTGTTTTTCGCTTTTACAGAACACATTGAGACATCAAATGTATTGTATGGGAAAGGGATACATAGGGTAAATAAAGCATGTGAAACTGAAATGTATATGTATGTGCATGCATATGTTGGGTGGAGGCACAGGGAGGGATAAGGCCAAGAAAGAAATCTGGGATGCTCACCAACCCCTCTGGACCCCCATCCCACGATGAGGACCCAGATGTGCAGTGTGATCACAGCCCTGGGAGCTGATTGAGGCTGACAGCATCTCCATGGGCACCGGAAGACACTTTTCTGCAGTTAGAGCTGCTGAGTCAGTGGCCTGCACCCAAAGGCCCTCGGCCAGAGGTGGGAGGGACCCCAATTATCCCAGCTGCTGATTTCCATCCCAAGTTCTTTCCCTTCCAAGCTTTTGCCTCACCCTCTAATGGCCACAATCCCTCTTTCTCTTGTGCCTGGTACCTGAGCCACTATGGAATTTGTGGGATGAGCCAGGAAAGGTGGGTCTGGCCCATTCTTCCCATCACCCCCTTTATCCTGCCTCCTACTGAGGTGCCTCCTGTGCCCGGGCCCCAGGGGAGCATGGTCCTCCTCTGAGTCATAACTCCCCTCATCTCCCTGTGAGGAGTCCGGAGCTCAAGGCCATGGTCTTGGGCAAACAGGCTCTTTCCGATGCTGAGCTCCCATGTCCACCCTCAGGTTCTGGGTTTCCTTGCCTCCTGCACTTCCCTCTGCTTACCACGGTGGCAGATTAATGAGATCTGGACATGGAAAGGTCACACAGAACACCAGCCCCAGACAGGCTTGCAGACTCTGGGCATAATCTGTGTTTTACAGACAGTTTTGGTGGAAGGTGTCAATCACAGAACCCCCCTCCCCTGGTCCAGCTCGGTTAGGCAGTATCTGTTCAGTCTCTTTCAATCTTGCCCACTGGCCGGGTGGTTTCTGGCTCCCAGCCTGCAGTCGCTGGGCACTGCAAACAAGACATGGCTCTACCCAGCAGCAGGGCTGGCACGTTCTCTCTGGGCCCCGACGTCCACCCAGAAACCTCATCTCTGGCACAGTGACTCCTCAAGTCAGCCCCACGTCCTTCGTTCCTCCGGGGGGGAGTGTCTTGTAGGAAAGCTTCCACAGAAAACCACGTGAGCTCTCTTGGTTCTGTTTGCAGTGGGCGTGTCAGAGCACCTCATCCAGGGGACCGCGGAGAGCTGTCATTCAGATCTCTCAGAGCCCTGGCTTCTGGAGCAAAGTGTTCTAGAAACCCACCAGTCTCGCCATCCTCCACCTCCCTCCCCTTTGCTCCGCCTCAGGATGGCGCTAGGATTCCTTGGCCCTCTGGCCCGCTCGGTGCACACTGTGAGCAGGATCTTATGCCGGCTGCTTCCTTCTGCGGTTACCCAGCATTCTCCTCAGGACACCCCCCCTCTCTCCCTTCTTGCCCACTTTCCACCATGAGTGCACAGCTGCGGGAGACGCTGAGCGGACCCCTCTGCAGACAGGTGGCCCCTGGCACCGTGCTGCCGAGGAGCACTCTGCATGGACCCACGCCCTCAGAGAACATCTCCAGTTCAGGAGTAAACAAAACGAGGCAGCACGGCTCTCTGTTTAATTATAGTTCTCACTTCCCATTCTCATCACAAACTGCCCACATTGTCACATTGGGTGACGCTGCGGGCAGAATGATACCCACAAAGACGTCCACACCCCAAGCCTTGGAACCTGTTAATGCGCTATCTTCACGGAGAGACTCTGCTGGTGTGGTTAAGGTTGGTGAGAGGGGAGATTATGGATTTGCTAGGCAGACCCACGGTCTTAAAATGAGTGAAGTCCCCCGCTGTGGTCAGAGAAAGATATCTGATGATGGGAGCCGGGACAGAGACACGGGGTCAAAGGTGAAACATTACATACTTTGAACTCTGGAAACTGGATCAGAGCAGGAGGGTAGCTCTCTCCCCAGAGCCTCCAGAGGAGCACAGCCTTCTGGCATCTCGATTTCAGCCCAGGGGGCCCATGTCAGACTTCTCACGCCCGGGGCTGTAAAGTGTGTGCTGATTTCTATGGCAGCCGCAGAAATGCAATCCGGTCTGATGGAGGCAGGTGCCATCCGTTCGGGCTGGTCTCACACATGCTCTGTCACCAAGGCTTCTGTAAAAGCTGCCCGTCTGTTTGCTGCAGAGGTGCGTTTCCTCTAACTTACCTCCCTTTCAGATTCAGAGACGCGTGGTCTGCAGTCGTCTTTCAGTTTGCTGTTAACCCCAGGCAGGTCAATGGCTTTTGTGAAGTGGCCCACTTCCAGCAAAAAGAGACCCCTTCCTCCTTTCTCATTTGATTAGGCTGCAGCAATGCAATATGCGTTGTATGAACATTGCTTCTTTATCCTACCCTCTCCAGGAGTTAAAAGCTTCTTTTAGTTTTAAGGAACAAAGCTAGAGAGGAAGATAATTCCGGAATTGTATATCCCAAGTGTTTCCTGGCCTTGCTCAAGGGATGCGTTAGATAACATCGACCACCCTCTGCCACGCACCTCCCGCACAGGTTTCTCCGGTGCCTTTGCTTTTGTTGCTCTGATGGCTGACTGCGCTTTTAGGAACACCCAGAGCCCCTCCAAGTGCATTTCAGATGCACTACCTAACCTGAACTAGGCACACCATTCGACATACACCTTCCCACACCAGAAAATCTAGCTGTTTCCTCAGGCACTGTTTTGTGACAGGTGGACAGAAAAATAGAGGTTTCACATGTGCTGATTTCCTGCATGGCCTCCCAGAGGGAGAGCTCAGTAACTGGAAAGAAGGCAGCCTTCCAGGGGACCTGGGCCTTAGAAGGCCTCTTGTTACTAGGCGGGTGTGTGCTTTCTCATGGGCTTTTATGCCCATTTTCCACTCATTTCAGCGGCCAAAGCTTTCTGTTTACAAAGCCGTGTCTCTTTCATTCTGCAAGTTCCTTAATGTCTCTTAAATAAGGCATGTAGAATATTTAGCACAGTGCTGACATGCACTCAACAAATGTTAGATATTATTGTAATTATTGCTAGGAGGCTATTATTATAATTAGCTTAATTGGGGAACTTTTAGAAAACACAGATTAGGTACAGAATGTTCTTATCAAATTTATGTGGAGGAAATCCAAGTTTTCTTTTGTATTCAGTCTCATTACAAGAGATGGATTCACATAGGAAAATTCCCCCCCAAACTTTTTAGTTGAAAATGAATTTTAAGGGCAAATGTCAAAATTTTATACTTCATATCCATCATGTCCTATATTTATTACACTACATTTTAGAACTCATTTAAGCCTGTAGACAATAGTTCATTTAACTATATAACCTCTTCTCTTCTTATATGAATAGTCCCCCAAAAGAGAACTATAGTTGGCAAAGGAGAAGTTTGACCTCATTTCACTTCACAGCCCAATAAAACTTGTCTTCAGCCACCCGTAAGCCATTAGTACTACTTGTTAACATCTTTGAAGACTTCACTGATGTACATACTACATTGACACTTTTAATCCCTTATATATGCCTATTTTCTTTAAAATTTATTTTTTCTTCTTTAATAGGGCAAATAAATTTATGCTCATCCTCTCATTTATTCATTTATCCTTTAAACTTATTTTTATCACTATTTTTATATTAAAATAATTTTAGACACATAGTAAAGTTGCAAAAATAGTACAAAGTTTCTTTATATTCTTTACCCTGATTCCCCTATGTTAGCACTTTCTATAACCATAGACCATGTATCAAGACTAAGAAATTTACTCTAGTGTCCTGTATAATAAAGAGGTAATGTGCTAATTAGACCAAACAGCAGGATGTCCCCAGACAACCTTCCTGACGAAGCCGGGGCTGTGAGGGCCGGCTGAGGCTGTGAGGGACTGTGAGGGCCTGTGAAGGCTGAGCCCCTTGTGTGAATTTTATGCATAGGGCCTCTAGTTGTGTGTAATACCATTGACTAACATACAGAACTTACTGGAGTCCATCAGTTTTCCCAATCATGTCTTTTTCTAAAGCTTATTTTCTTCTGCTGACGGTTTTACAATGTGTCTTTTACTCTCAGGATCCTGTGCCGCATCCCCTCACTGGGAATTGCCGTCACCCTCGGGGAGGCAGACCTTGGCTGGTGCTCTGCCTTCTGGAGGTTAAGAGCCTGGGTGCTTTGCCTGCATTAGAGACAGCTCTGAAGGGCACCACAGGCACCTCCAAGGCCTCATTCACAGCTGCCTGAGGCCCAGCCTCCCCTCCCACTTCTCTGCTTTCTCCATTCCATTATAGGTGTGTCTCCTGAGAGTCATTCCAGTGGAGATTTTGCATGCAGGATGCATCCCAGAATCTGTTTCCTGGGAATCCTCCGGCACATTGTTGGTCTCGCAAGTGATACTAGGAATGAGAGTCCACGGTGGGATTTGAAAGCCACATCACTCACTGGCTGGCTGGAAATGATGACTCCCACTGGCGGGAGGTGGGTGTTGGCAGTCCTGGGCAGGTGGTATTGGAGCAATCATGAAAGCCCCCACCTGTGGCGAGACGAATGGAATGCCAGTGGAAGGTAATGCACCAGCCAGTGCAACATTCCCAGTGTTTAGGAAGTATAATAGAAATGATAATCATTATAAATGATAATTGCTCCTAAAAAGATGTATAGCTGCTACTGAGCAAAAGCAATTCATTTAATAAAGACAGTATGAAAGGATGTCCCCAAAATGGCAACATAGGAGCCTCTAGCCCTCTTTTCACCCAGAGATCAACAAATACACAAAAAAAGCTCCAAAAACGACTGGGAGAGCTCTGAAATTTTAGCAACAGAGTGGAACACAAAGTCTGAAAATAATGACACAGAAGAAGATGCAGACAGCTTCATTCTGCCAATATCATCTCACTCCACAAGCTGTCATTGTTCCCAGCTGGAAAGGTTCACTCTCACCAGGAGAGATCAGGTGTGCAACCCACCTCTCCAGCTTTCCACGCACCCACAAAGGTCCTGCTGAAGATTCCTCCCACCCCCCCATCCCACAGAACAGTGAAGCTGAAATGGACAGAATGTAGGGATAGAAAATGGAAGAAAAGCAGGGATACCAGTATTAGCCACACAGAGGGATTGATTGTGGTTCACAGTAACCAGTTCTGTATAAAATCCATCATGTTTCCCCCAGTTTTTACCCCATGGGTATTGTGTTTTCTGATGCCAGCTGCCTGAGTGCCTCCCCCACATCTACCAGAGTCCAGGGACTTCACCAGCAACTCTCCAAGTGCAAGCCAGTGGTATAGATCTCCTCCCACCACTGTGTGTGCCCTTGGAGATTAGCTCTCAGCTATGCACTGCCCACTGCCAGCCTCACACCTGTCAGTGGCCGCCGCTGCTGTGAACATGCCTGGGGGACAGTGTAGCCACAGGAGGGCATGCTGACAGCCAGAACCCCGGAGCTTCCAATAAGCTTTCTGTGGCTCTAATTCTTTCTATCTGCTCTGGCTCTAATTCTTTCTATCTGCTCTGGCTCTTACTACTTTCTATGTATCTGTAGCTGCCCCCCGTCCCTATTTAGGCAGTTGGCCCCACAGCTGAGTGTGAAGACCATCTGCTCCAGCCACCACTAATACATGCCCTGGTCCTTAGCTGCTGTACCTGCAGGCACTCCTAAGAATCCCAGCATACTTTGAATCACAGCGCTCACCCAGGTCCACGCTATCAATGTTGTAGACCCAGCAGCCAGTCACAGAACATTGCAGCACACTTCCATCTGCAACTGAAGGCTTTACTTTACTAAAGTCAACCCATAAGGCTTGGAAGGGGAGGCTGCTCCTTCAAATGTGCAGATACCTATGCAAAGCTATAAGAATTATGAAGAATTGGGAAAACATGAGCCCACCAAAGTAATACAGCAAACTTCCAATAACTGCCCCTCCCCCCAAAAAATGGAGATCCAGAAATTACATGACAAAGTATTCAAAATAATTGTTCTAAGGATGTGCAGAGAACTACAAGAAAGCACAGATACGTAATATAATGATATTAGAAATAGAATACAAGAACAAAATAAGAAGTTTGATAAGAAGTTATAAAATGCAAAAGGTAGTGAAATAATTTTTGGAGCAAAGATTACAATGAATTAACTAAAGAATTTAATAGAGAGTTTCAATAACAGGCTTGACTAAACAGAAGAAAGAATCAGTGATCTAGAAGACAGGTCAATTTAGTGAAGCAAGGAAAATCATTAAGCAGGACCTAAAAAGAAAAATAAAAGAAATGAAGAAAGCCTATGAGATTTATGGGACACCATTAAGAGAAACAAACTGTATACCACTGAAGCCCCAAGAGAAGAAGAGGGGCAGAAAGGGGTAGAAAATATAATTAAAAAAAATATGGCTGAGAACTTCTGAAATCTGGAGAGAGATATAGACATTCAAAATTGTAAAGTTAATAGGTCACCACAATTTCAATTCAAAGTGATTTTCTCTATACACATTATATTAAATCGTCTAAATCAAAGACAAAGAGAGAATATCAAAAGCAGCAAGAGAAAAAAAATCTCTCATGCAAGGAAACTGCTATAAGCAGATTTATCATGAAGAACTTGCAGGCCAGAAGTGAATGGGATTCCAAGTGCTAAAAAAAGAAACTGACAGCCAAGAACACTTTATCCAGCTAAGTTATCCTTCGAAAATGAAGGTGGGATAAAAACATTCCATTATCAACAAAAGCTAAAAAAACTCATCACCCTTAAACCTTAAAAGATGCTAACTAGTAACATAAAGACATGTAAAATATACAATAAAAAATCAAAAGTAAGTACACAGTTAGATTCAGAATAATCTAATACTATAATGTGGTGATATGTTACCTACTTAACCCTATTGTACAGTTTAAAGGACAAAGATATTAAAAAAATCTGTAGCTATAACAATATAAAATATTTAAATAGGGACATCAACAAAATAAAATGCCAGGGAGCTAGTAAAAGGGTAGAATTTTTATATACAATCAGTCAATTGTTATCAGTTTAAAACAGATGGTCAGTATATGAGATGTTTCATGTAGGCCTAATGGTAATCACATAGCAAAACCTAGAGTAGATTTATAGAAGATAAAGAGAATGAGATCAAAGTATACTACTAAAAATGATCAATTCATAAAGAATGGCTGCAAGAAAGAAACAGAAAACTACAAATCAGTGAGAAAACAATTACTAATACAACATTAGTAAATACTTATTATCAATAATTTATTTAAATGTAAATAGACTGCCGAAACCGGTTTGGCTCAGTGGTAGAGCGTCGGTCCGCGGACTGAAAGGTCCTGGGTTCGATTCCGGTCAAGGGCATGTACCTTGGTTGCGGGCACATTCCCCGGTAGGGGGTGTGCAAGAGGCAGCTGGTCGATGTTTCTCTCTCATCGTCGTTTCTAGCTCTCTATCTCTCTCCCTTCCTCTCTGTAAAATATCAATAAAATATATTAAAAAAAATAAATGTAAATAGACTGTATCCTATATAATAAAAGTCTAATATGCTAAGTGTCTGGTTGTCTGGTCATCCGTTCAACCAATCATAGCATAATATGCTAATGAAATCCTAAGGCTGCTCAACTGCTTGCTATGATCTGCACTGACCACCAGGGGACAGTCAGTCAACTGGTCGACCAGTCACTATGATGTGCACTGACCACTAGGGGGCAGATGCTCCATCCAATAGTCTAGCTTGCTGCTGAGGTCTGGCCAATTGGGACTGAACGAGATGGGCCAGACATGCCCTGGAGCCCTCCTGCAGTCCCTCCTCAGCTGGCCAACCTCCTGTGTCCCTTCCTGTTCCCAATCATGCACTGGTGGGTCCCTCCATCTGGCCTGCACCCTCTTGCAATCCAGGACCCCTCAGGAGATGTAGGAGAGACAATTTTGGCCCAATCCTGTAGACCAGGCCGATGGACCCCATTGGTGCACGAATTTATGCTCTAGGCCTCTAGTTTTCCAATAAAAAGATATAGTGGTTGGATGGATAAAATAAACAAGACCCAACAATATGCTAGCTATAAGAGGCTTAATTCAGCTTTAAGAATTAAGATAGTCTCAAAGTGAAGGAATGAAAAGATATTTCGTGCAAGTGAAAACCAAACAAGAGCAGGAGTTCTATACGCATATCAGACACAATAGACTTTAATTCAAAATTGGTGACAAAGGTTACTATAATAATAACAGATTAGTTCACCAGGAAGATATAACAATTATTAATAAACTAGAGGCCTGGTACACAACATTTGTGCATGGGGGCGGGGTGTACCTCAGCCTAGCCTGCACCCTCTCCAATCTGGGACCCCTTGAGGGATGTCTGACTGCCCACTGGGATCACGCCTAAATGGGCAGTTGGATATCCCTCTCACAATCCAGGACTGCTGGCTCCAAACTGCTTGCCTGTCTGCCTTCCTGATTGCTCCTAACCACTTCTGCCTGCCAGCCTGATCACCCCCTAAGCATTTCATGCCAGTGTGATTGATGTCTAACTGCTCCCCTGCCAGCCTGTTTGACCCCAACTTCTCTCCTCTGCCAGCCTGGTCACCCCTAACTGCCCTCCTCTGCAGGGTTGATTGCCCCCAACTGCCCTCCCTTGCAGGCCTGGTCCCTCCGAACTGCCCTCTCTTGCTGGCCATCTTGTGTCCACATGGGGCAGGATCTTTGACCACATGGGAGCAGCCATCTTGTGTGTTGAAGTTATAGTCAATTTGCATATTACTCTTTTATTAGATAGTATCAAGGCCTGGTGCATGGGTGGGGACTGGCTGGTTTAACCTGAAGGGACCTGGATCAGGGTGGGGGATCCCTTGGGGGTGTGGGGAGGCCTGGGCGAGGGGCCTGTGGTGGTTTGCAGGCCGGCCTTGCTCCCTGGGGACCCAAGCGGAGGCCTTGGTATCTGGGGTTTATTTATTCTCTACAATTAAAACTTTGTAACCTGGAGCAGAGCCAAGCCTTCTGCTCACTCCATGGCAGGAGTCATTTCTGTTGGGATTTATTTACTTTCTATAATTGAAACTTTATAGACTGAAGTGGAGGCCAAGGCAGGCCAGGGCAGATGAAAAATTTGGCTTTCTCCATTGCCAAGGGCAATCCTAGCCCCCTACTCTCTCCAGCTCTGTGGCTGTCACCATTTTTGTTGGAATTTATTTATCTTCTATCATTGAAACTTTGTACTATTGAGTAGAAGCCAGGGCTGGCAAGGGTATGCAGAAAGCTTTGATTCCTCCATTGCCAGAGAAACCCAAGCCTCCCACCTGCTCTCTGTAGCAGCAGCCATCTTGGTTGGGTTTATTTGCATATTTGCTCCTGATTGGCTTGTGGGCATGGCTGGTGGGCATGGCTTATGGGTATAAGTAGAGGTATGGTCAATTTGCATATTACTCTTTTATTAGATAGTATATGCACTTAGCATTGGAACACCTACATACTATATTAAGCCAATGCTAACAAGTATGATACAATAATAGTAGGGGACATCAAGTAGAATGCTGGTTTTATTACTGTAGACATGTAGTATACATAATTTGATATCTGGTATCATAATACCACCACTTTTGTTCTTCTTTCTCAAGATTGCTATAATTATTTGAGGTCTTTGTGGTTCAAAATAATTTTTTGAATTGTTTGTTCTATTTCTATTGGTATTTTGATAGGAAATGTGTTGAACTTATTGATTGCTTTGGATAATATGGAACTTGTAATGATGTTAATTCTTTTTATCCTGAAGCACAGTATATACTTCCATTCATTTGTATCTTCTCCAATTTATTTTTTCAGTTTCTTGTAATTTTACAAATATAGGTCTTTTGTCTCTTTGGTTAAATTTATTCCTAGGGGTATTTTATGCACCTATAAATGGGATTGTTATCTTCTTTTCTTTTCGAGATAGTTCATCATTGGTATATAAAAATGCAACCAATTTCTGAATGTTCACTTTGTATCCTGCTATTTAACTGAATTCTTTTACCACTCCTAGTAGATTTTTAGTAAAATCTTAGGGTTCTCTATATACAGTATCATGTCATCTGTAAATAATGACTGTTTTACATTTCCTTTTCAAATTGGATTATTTTTATCATTTTTTTCTTTTCTGGTTACTGTGACTAAGTCTCCCAGTACTATGTTGAATCAGAGTAGTGAACTTTACCATCCCTGTCTAGTTGCTGTTCTTAAGGGAAACCCTTTTATTATTTTCTTGTTGAGTATGACATTTGCTGTGGGTTTGTCATATATGGCCTTTATTATGTTATGTCTCCGCTAGTCCCCGTCTGTTGAGAGATTTTTAAAAAAATCATAAATGTGTTTTGGATTTTGTCAAGAGCTTTTTCTGCATATTTTGACATGATCATATAATTTTCATTTTTCATTGTATTTATGCGATGTATCACATTAATTGTTTAGCAGAAATTATACTAACATTGCATTCCTGGAATAAATCCCACTTGATCATGGAGTATGATCTTTTTAATGTATTACTGGGTCTAGTTCACTAGTAGATTGTTGAGAATTTTTTCATCTATATTCATCAGGGATATTAGCCTATAAATTTGTTTCTTAGTAGTGTCTTTATCTGGTTTTGGAATTAAAATAATGCTGGCCTTGTAAAATGATCTTGGGAGTCTTCTTTCCTCTTGATTTTTTTGTAATAGTTTTAAAAAATAGATGTTCTTTGAATATTTGTTAAAATTCATCTGTGAACTCACTGGGTCCAGGACTTTGGTTTCCTGGGAGCTTTTTGATTACTGCTTTGATTATTTAATTATAATTGTTCTGTTTAGATTTTGTTTATTATTCTAATTCTCCTCCTCTTTCTCCTCCCCCTTCTTTTTTGTTAATCTTCACCGAGGATACTTTTCCATTGATTTTTAGAGAAAGTGGGAGAGGGATAGACAAAGAGAGGGAGAAAAAATTGATATGAAAGAGACACATCAATTGGTTGCCTCCTGCAAGTGCCCTGACCAGGGCTGAGGATTGAGCCTGCAACCGAGGTACATGCCCTAAACCAGAATTGAAGCCAGAACCCTTCAGTCCTTGGCCGACCCTCTATCCACTGAGCCAAACCCACTAGGGCCAGATTTTGTTGCTTCTTGACTCAGTTTTGGAAGACTGTGTGTTTCTAGGAATTTATCTATTTCACTCAGGTTGTCCAATTTGTTGGCATATGCATGCTTGTAATATTTTTATACTCTTTTATATTTCTATTAGAGGCCTGATGCTCGAAATTTGTGCAAGGGGCTCAGCCCTCGAGCTCCACCCTGGCTTCCTCCAGAAGATCATCTGGATGGTTGTTCTGTTGTTCGGCTGTTCAGTCAATTATGCATATCATGCTTTTATTATTATAGATGTTCTCACTTGTTACTTCTCTTTCATTTTTGATTGTTATTTGTGTTTCTCTTTTTATTCTTGATGCATCTGGTTAAAGAATTGATAATCATGTGCATCTTTTCAAAAAACCAGCTCTCGGTTTTGTTGATCTTTGTATTGTTTTCTTAAACTATTTTATTTCCTTTCTGCTCTGTATTATTTCTTACTTTCTGCTCACTTTGGTTGTTGTTTTTATTTTTCCATCATTATTTTTTAAAATTTCTTCAGGTGTAAAGTTAGAGTGTTTGAGAGTTTTCTTGTTTCCTGAAGTAAGCCTGTATTGCTATAAATCTCCTTCTTAGAACTGCTTTCACTCTGTGCCACAAATGTTGGATGTTGTCTTTTTATTTGTCTCAAGGTATCTTTTGATTTTTTTCCCTTGATTTAAAAATTGTTAACCTATTCATTGTTTAGTATCATATTACTTAGCCTCCTTGTGTTTGTGTGTTTTTCAGTTTTTTAAAAATTTATCCCTAGTTTCATACCATTGTGGTTGGAGAACGTGCTTGATATGAGTTCATCTTCTTAAATTTATTTAAGACTTGTTTTGTGGACTAACATGTGGTCTATTCTAGAAAATGCTTTATGTTCACTTGAAAAGAATGTATGTTCTGCTGCTTTGGGGTAAAATGATCTGAAAATATCAATTAAATCCATCTGGTCTAGTGTGTCAGTTAAAGCAGCTGTTTTTTGTTGATTTTCTGTCTGGAAGATCTATTGATGTCAATGGGATGTTAAAATTCCCTACCCTGACTATATTACTGTTTATCTTTCCCTTTATGTCCATCAGGATGTGCTTTATATATTTAGCTGCTCCTATGTTGGGCACAGGCATATTTATAAGGTTTATATTGGACTGATCCCTCTTTCATTATATAATGTTTTTATTTCTTCTTATAGCCTTTGTTGTGAAGACTATTTTGTCTGATATACTAGTAACTATTGCTACCCAGCATTTTTTTGTTTCCATTTGCATGGAATATCTTTTTGCATCTTATATTTTCAGTGTGCATGTGTCTTTTGTAGTGGGTATTTTTTAGACAGCATATATGTTGCTTTTGTCTTCTTATCCATTCAGCTACCCTATACCTTTTTATTGGGTCACTTAATGCACTTACATTTAAAGTGATTACTGACTGGTAGGTATTTACTGCCATTTTATTCATTATAACTGTGTTCCTTTTTTTCTTTTTTTTTAAAAAAGCTTTAACATTTCTTTATTACCACTGGTTTGGTGGTAATAAAGTCTTTTAGCTCTTTATTGTCTGCAAATCTCTTATTTGGGCTCACCCGTTGTAACTGGAACTTGATTGTTGATGTCCCATTTGCGGAGGGATCTCCCTTCCGACTTGCTGCCAGTGAGGTTTAACCCTAATGTCATAGTGCCAGCCAGGATACAGGTGCTTTGGGTGAGCTATTTGTGGGGCTGGCTGGATTTTGCTCTGATGTGGTTGAATCTGGCCCCTTGGTGTGTCTATTCTGGGCCTTCTGGAAGCTTCTCTAGTGCAGGTGAATGTGAGTCACTGTCCCTTTCTGGCCCTGAGCAACCTGATTGAGGTTTGAGAGATTGAAGCCCCTACTAGTCCACTGGTTGGGGCCTCCTTAGCCCAGAGGTTGGGTCCACCTTGAGTTTTCATGCCTTGATTGTCCCTATTCTGAGCTGTACTCCCTTCCCTCACAAAGCTGGTTCTTCAGGTGTCAGCTGCAGGTACTTGGAATTCTGCTGGAGTGAGAGGCTTTCTAACAGGTGGGACAACTGCTTCGGCCTGGAGGCTGTAATTCTGATCTCTTAATAGACCTAAGAAACTCCACACTGTGGGGCAAGGGGTTTTTCAGTAGGGGAGGTCAATTGTCTTCCCCCAGGCAAAAACCACCTGGATAGCAAAGGTCTGCCTGAGGAATATCACATGCATAGTGTGAGGGAATGACTCAGCCCAGGAAATTGGGGTATCTGCCTTCTGAACTCTAACCCCAGAGCTCCCAACCCTGGCTTATACTTACACATAAGCTCCAGTCCACTCTTCCCTCCCTCTGATGGAGCCCAAAGTGAGTGGCTTCACATGAAATTTTGTGCATTGACCCTTTAAGAGGGTGCCTGCATTTCTAGCTGTCTCTCCCTGGCAGACAACAACCCCTCTGCTTTTCACAGCCAAATGTTATGAGGGAACCCTCAATTCTGGTGGTCTCCTGGAGGTCCCAGCTTGGAGATTAGACCTCAAAGTTCTAGTAGCAACCCACCACTGATGAGACATCTCTCTGGAACTTCAGCTGCTGTCTGTGGGAGCTTTGCCAGCCCTTCCATGCCTCTGCCCTTCCTACTCATCTCTATGCTGTCTGCACTTTTCATCCTTCATTACTAGGGTTCTCTATAGCTAGTCTTCAGTTGATTATTCAGGATTTTTTAAAAATTTTAGCTGTAATTCCAGTTTGATCCTGGAGCCTGTCTGTTAGCTTCCACTTTCTTTGCCACCATTTTAAATCTCTCTTTTAATTTAAAAAGTTAGCCCTACTGGGTATGATAGTCTTGACTGTAGGTCAAGCATGCCAAACTCATGGCCTGCGGGCCACATGCAGCCCACAATGAATATTTTCGAGGCCCTGCCAACATAATGGTATGTAAGAATACATTAATTTTATCATTGCTTTCATTCTATTTCATACTATACTTTTCGTAATAAACCTACATTTCTATGAAAATTGAAGTTTCATTTCTTTTCGTGTGTGTGTGTGTGTGTGTGTGTGTGTGTGTGTGGCCGACATAAACTTAAACCTTGTTTATTTGGCCTGTGTTAGCCTTTGAGTTTGACATGCTTGATTTTCTTTTAAAAAATATATTTTATTTATTTCAGAGAGGAAGGGAGAGGGAGAGAGAGATAGAAACATTAATGATGACAGAGACTCATTAATAACCTGCCTCCAGCCTGCCCCACACTGGGGATTGAGCTCCCAACTCAGGCAAGTGCCCTGGTGGGGAATCATCCCATGACTTCCTGGTTCATAGGTCAAAGCTCAACCATGGAGTCATGCTGACTGGGTTGTAGGTCCTTAATTTTCATCACTTTTAATATTTCATGCCAATCCTTCTGGCCAGAAATATTTCTGTTGAAAAGTCATCTGAGTCTTATAGGAGGTCCCTTGTAGGTAACTAACTGCTTTTTTTCCTGCTGATGTTAAGATTCTCTATTTGTTTTCAACATGTGAAATTTTAGTTATGATGTGTCTTGGTGTGGGCCTCTTTGGATTTATCTTGCTTGGGACTCTGCTCTTTCTGGACTTTTATGTCTTATTCCTTCACCAGGTTGTATATGTTTTCAGAAATAATTTCTTCAAATAATTTTCAAACCCTTGCTCTCCCTCTTTTCCTTTTGGTAGTCATATAATGTAGATATTATTACTTTTCATGTTCTTCCAGAGGTCCCTAAAACTATCCTCATTTTAAAAAATTATTTTTTCTTTTAGTTTCTCTAATTGGATGTCTTCTGTTACCTTGTCTTTAAATTTGCTGATTCATTCTTCTGATTCATCTAATTTTGTGTTGATTCATTCTAGGGTATTTTTTTAATGCAGATATTGTATACTTCATTTCTTACTGTTTCTTTTTTATGCTTTTTATCTCTTCCTTGAAGTCTAACTAGGTTCCTTGAGTATCCTTGTAATTATTGTTTTGAACCCTGTAGCTGGTAGATTGCTTGCCTCCATTTCACTTAGTTTTTTTTTGGGGGGGTGGGGGTGGGGGGTGGGATTTCAACCTTACCTAAAGAAAGGCATGGACAAGGAGTGATGATGCTACCTGAACTGGGCAGTGCGGGAGGGAAGAAGCCTCTGAAATTTTAGGCCAAACTGAAAAGATCCATGTCAGCAGCCAATGAAAGCATGCAGATAGGGTTGAAAGCAGCAATGTAAGAAGTGTTATACAGGGTCAGGAAACCAAATAACTGGGCGTGTCTGTGGGGGCCACTGTGGAGGTCTGGAGGAACAGAGGCACATGATGTGCCAATGGCACCTTCTTGCTTGAAATTCCATGGACATTCCAGTTTGAGGGTGGGCAGAGCTGGTGGAAGCACTCAGAATCACAATGGACCCTTCATAAATGGACTTCCTTAAATCAGTGACATCCATTTACCCATCCTGTCGTCAAGGGACCCCGTCCCTTTTGATGAATTGTTGATGTGCACAGTGGAGCTGGGCCAGCAAAGAATTGGGTCAGATGAGCAGTTCCCCTGCAGAGTTCTATTGTTATGCCCCGAAGACACAGTGGGAGGAACCAGGCGGTTTGATTTAATGATGGAGAAATGCCTCACTGCTTCCTAATTACTCCAAGTAAGAGCAGGATCGCTGATGGGCTGTTACAAAGACCAACCATCCAGCTCTAAGTAGGAACAGACGTGTGTTTGATTATTCATTTGAAGCTTCCCAAAGGTCATAAAAAGATCAGCTGAGTGAGCCCAGAATCGTAGATAACAACATCCTGAATTCCTCATCTTTCCCAAGAATGAAATCTGGTCTCAGGTAATAAAACTCAAAGCTGCATTATCTTCATTAGAATATTTCCCACAAGGTGCTAAAGTGATTTAACGGCACTGCTGGTATACATGGGAGTAGATAACAAAACACAGTAATGAATGAAACCACTTTGATTAGGAATGATTAAATGCTGCATGTGGTGTAGCATCACCAACTTCTCAGTCCAGCTCAGTGACTCCTCCCTGCATCCTCACTCTGCATGGCTCCCTGCACTCTGCTTGGGAGTGCGGGGAACAGGTGAGGCCGCAGTGACGAAACCCTGGTGCCAAGAGCAGCAGAGGCCAGGGAGGGGCCTGAGGCAAGTCATAGTCCCAATGGGGAGGTGCCCAAAGCAGGGCAAGGCAGGCAGGTAGTGTGAGTGAGAGGGAGATGGGGACCCTGCCTCAGCCGTGCAGGGCAGCGAGGAGGTTCACCCAAAGCGAGATGGGGTTGGTGAGCAGCAGAGCAGACCCAGAAACAAGCAAACAGGACCTGGACCACCTGGTGGGGTCTAGCATCGAGTGACACCCCATATTGCTCATACTGTGGGCTAGGGTACCAGTACCAGAAACTAAGTGGATTAGACAGGCTGGCCTCCTTGGCTAAGAGACGGCCATGTTCGTGTTCACATGACAGTCTCCCTATACGGCTGTCCGTGTCCAAATTTCCTTTTCTTATAGGGACACTAGTCATATCTGAATAGAACCCCTCCCCCCCCCCCCATCACCTCATTTTGACTTGGTTACTTCTGTAAAGACACGATCCCCACACACAGCCACATTCTGATGTACTGGGTTAGGACTATAGCCTATCTTTTTGGGACAACACAATTCAACCCTTAACACCTTGGGAAGTTTAATCTCACAGTCCCCCTATCATTTTTCTTTCTCTGTTTAACTTTTAACTAACCTGGAAAACCTCACTTCTGGCGTAATTTCTTCCAGAAGGTTTTCCAAACTTCCAGACTGCACCAATTTCCCACCCCCGTTCCCTCTACTTCACACGCACCGTCTCCTGGGGAGACTGGCTTATGTGCCCCTCAGTCACTGTGCCACGTGGCAGGTAGTTCTGCGTCCCCGGGCGCAGGGAGGCCTGGGTGCAGAATAAGGTGGATAGAAAGCGTTGTCTGGAGCCAGCCACCCGAGCCACCCTGACGCCGTGGCCTCCTCCCTGTGGTGTGGTTTTCTGGGACACACTGACACCAGCGGAGCACCCATGTGCCTGGGAATCATGTGCTAAAGACTGAACGTCTGTGATCCTCCACCCAAATTCACATATTCACATGTTGAAGCCTAATCTCCAGAGAGACCATTATAAAGCCTGCCTTGAGCCATGGGTTTGGCCTCTAAGTACATTTTTAACATTTCTCCCCAAATTGGGACAGGCCAGTTGTGCTCAGGCAGCTGCAGCGAGGACTCAGACCCTGCCTTGGAGCTGCTGTAATTCAATACGAAAGTAAGAAAATCACATGTGAACCAAACCTCTGGGAATTTTTGAATCTTGACTACACAAGCCCGTGAGAACCCCACACAGCATTTTACATCAGTTCCCTATACTAATGAGGTCCATATGGACTCAAATTGTCTTGACCTTTGCTCATCTGCGGGTTTCCAAGCAGAGTTCTCGAAAAACATGGGGCTGAGCCTTTTCATAAATGTGCCCAGCAGCTCAGATGGCTCAACAGAAACACAAGGCACTTAGGACGCAAACAACCTGCCTCCTAAGTGGCAGTGCAGGGACTGAGCTTGTGTCTGGTGATGCCGGGAAGCTGCAATCGAGGCCCAACCCTTTGTTCGGGACACTGCTGGTGCCAAGGAGAGAGAGAGAGAGAGAGAGCGCTCACCAGGAGAGAGCTTTGCCTTGATGTGCCATGAACACCTTCATATGGGTGGTCACGTTGTATGAGAAATGACGGGCACCATGTCCCTTTACCACGTGTTTATTGAGTACTTTCATGTTTTAGAAACTACTTAAGCAAAATGGAATGAGATAAAGCTCCTGTCCCTGCGAAACCTTTGTTCCAGCAGAACAAACACACATCTACATTTGTCTCTACACCCACACTCTACAGCTTTCTATACATCTCCTCTGCTCTCTCTCACAATCTCTCTCTCTGTGTGTGTGAACTTTACACATAGCACTAAATCTTATAAAGTACAATAAGGTAGAATCAGGGACTTGTGGATGAATGTGTCTCATCTTGCTTCTTTCTTCTCCCATCTTTCCCACTTCCCCCATCGTATTAGCTGAATATTTTATGAATCTTTTTTTAAACATTTTAGTGAAGGGTAATAAACATACAGAAAATGACTCATGGGTGTACATCTGGATGGATTTTTATGGACTGCACACACTCAGATAGAGACGCTGAAATGACAGTACCCCGGATCCTCCCACTCGCTTCCCTAAACCCCTCCCTCGAGTATCTGACAATTTAGTTAATTTGGCCAGTTTTTGTTCTTTATATAATTGGAATCATAAAGCGTGTGCTCTCTGCTGTCTGGCTGCTTTGGCTAACTTAGCATATTTGTGAGCTTCATCTCTCTCATGTGTAGCTGTGCTCATCCATTCTCATTGCTTATGGTATTCTGTTATGGGAAAATACCACCCTTTCTTTCTTTCTTTCTTTCTTTCTTTCTTTCTTTTTTTTTTTTTTTACAGAGAGAAAGGGAGAGAGATAAAGAGCTAGAAATGTCAATGAGAGAGAAACATCGACCAGCTGCCTCTTGCACACCCCCTACCTGGGATGTGCCCGCAACCAAGGTACATGCCCTTGACCGGAATCGAACCTGGGACCTTTCAGTCCGCAGACCGACACTCTACCACTGAGCCAAACCGGTTTCGGCCACCATTTCTTAATTTATTCTATTACTAAAGGACATTTGGACACTCCCCAGTTCTGGGGTGTTATAAATAGTGCTGCTGTGAGTGTGTTAGGATATAAAATTTGGTGAACATATGTATGCATTTTTGTTGAGCATTTGTCCAGAAGTGCAATTGCTCAGTCACAGAATAGGTTCATATTAAGATGGAATAGAGTTTTAAAATGTTGATTCATTTTAAAATAATATTTATTTTTATGATAATAAAAGTAGTCCATATTTATTGTTGGGAATTTGGAAAACAGGGTACAGTAAAACCAACTAAAACTACATATTTGTCTTATTTTTATAAACACAAAATTGGAGTCATGCTACACATACTAATATGTCTGTTTTCAGTTTACATTGTAGCATCTTAAATATTTAAATTTTTTTTCAAAAGCAGCATTGAAATGTCATTTGGGATTGTAAAAATAAATTCAATGATTTAAAATATTTGAAATATTTTAGTGTGAGCAGTGCTTCGATGAACATTGTTGCATACATTTTATGCATGCTGCTGGTTATTTCCCCAGAATGAATTAAAAAAACAAACAAACAGTAGTTCTGAATCAAAGGACTTACTACATTTAAAGTTGTTTCTTTATATTGCCCATTTATCTCAAAAAATTGAAAACAGAACTCATTTACAGTCTTACTAGTTTTTGACTGGTTTCTTTCACTGACAAAATACGGACATAATATCTTATTAATTAGCATTTACATGAAAGCTCTTAGTGATAGATCCTCCCTTCTCCCAACTGGTGGGCGGAGTATCACATAACCAATTGTCTGTGCCAGGGCATCCCCGAGACTTTGACCCACCAATGGGCATGATGGGTGCCCTGGGTCCCACCCTCCCGGTTCTCCCCTCAGAAGGTTTCTTCACCGCTGCACGTGCTGCTGACTCTCCCAGTCTGGGAGGCAGCCGGCTGAGGTCCCTCCTCCTCCTCCTCCTCCTCCTCCTCCTCCTCCTCCTCCTCCTCCTCCTTCTGCTCTTCCTCTTCCTTCTCCTCCTCTAATCCTGGTCTTTCTACCTCCTCCCCAGTGAATCTTGCTGGTTAGTGTGGAATAAACCTCCTCTGTAACATGCCTTGGTCTCTGACTCCCGCCTCCTGCGCCCTGAACCTTACATTAAGATTTAATATTTCCGCTCTCACTGGCCTCTCCAATCTTAGGTGACTTACAATGACATGGCGACCAGAAGCGTGCCCCTGTCCCACGGCGCTGTCTGCGTAGGGAAGCGGGCTAGGGAAGCCTCCCAGGGCCACCATGCAGGTGGGGACACGGAGGCATGGGGCTGTGAGGCCTGCTCAACCCCCGACCACGGGGGGCGCCAGAGAGTCAGAACTCGGGTTCACTGACTCCTGGAGGACACGCACCCCTTTCTGTGAGCTTCTCCTCTGTCAGCGCCTGTGGAGGCAGGTGTCACGGCTCTCACTTTCTCTGCGGGAGCGGCTGGCAGTGGGAGGTCCCTGAGCACCAACCCCTGGGAGCACCAGCCCCTGGGAGCACCAGCCCCTGGGAGCACCTGCCCCTGGGAGCACCAGCCCCTGGGAGCATCTGCCCCTGGGAGCACCTGCCCCTGGGAGCACCTGCCCCTGGGAGCACCTGCCCCCCTGGGAGCACCAGCCCCTGGGAGCACCTGCCCCTGGGAGCACCAGCCCCTGGGAGCACCTGCCTCTGGGAGCACCAGCCCCTGGGAGCACCTGCCCCTGGGAGCACCAGCCCCTGGGAGCACCTGCCCCTGGGAGCACCAGCCCCTGGGAGCACCTGCCCCTGGGAACACCAGCCCCTGGGAGCACCTGCCCCCCTGGGAGCACCAGCCCCTGGGAGCATCTGCTCCTGGGAGCACCTGCCCCTGGGAGCACCAGCCCCTGGGAGCACCTGCTGCACGCCTGGCTGGTCCCTCCTTAGAGCCCAGAACCGAGGAGCCTGCCTGGGTCTGTCTTCTCAGATCCCTGGGCAGGCCCCACGGCCAACACCCTTGCGCCTGGCCCCTCCTCGAGGTCTCTCCTGCCCTCCGGCGGGAAGCTGGGGCCCTCTGTGCCGAGGGCCCAGTGCACGGGACCCGCCTAAGTGAGCTCCTGGAGGCGGCCCAGCGCCTGGGAGAAAGCTGCAGCGTGCCGGTGCCAAAGGGGCCTGCGCGGGCTGGCCGGGGTCCAGAGATGGGAAGATGTCTGAATTCCTCCGAGCACATCCTCCCATGAACATTCCCAAAGCAAGACGGGCCCCTGTGGACGACATTTCATTAGCGCTCAGCTCTTGGCAATGCTCTTTGCACAACTACAAGGAAGTTTACTTCAAGACCCAGGATCTGGAGTGCGTCTCTCATCGTAAAGCCAGGCTTGCAGAACATTTCAGAGTGGCACGAGGAGCCCAGGGCTGGGGTCTGGCGATCCTAGTGAGCCCATCTCATGGCGGCCGCTCATGAGGGCGAGATGGACTCACCGCCCTGGCAGCGTGGCCTCAGGGGTGAATGAGAGACTGGCAGGTCATTCGGGAAGGATCTGGCAGGAATTCCTGAATTGTAATACCTGCATGATTTCTAAATAAACTGGCATTAAACAGGTCGTAGAGTAACCGTCTTCAGATTGCAAAAATAAACATGCAAAACTTGCATCTTGTGGAAATTTGCAAACATTCCAAAGTTAGAATGCGTAATATATGGCCAGCCAGCACTCACTATTTATGTCCCGTGTTAAGCAACTTAAAAGTGTAGGTTCGCCAGAGAACACTGGCTAATGTCTAGATTCAAACAGTCTGTAAGCCACTCATTGTTTTTCCATTTATAATTCAGGTAAAACACAGGGTTTCTTTTCTTAGTGGTAAGTTTATTGGCTTTAGGTTCTGTATCTACTAGTGAAGTAATTTCAAAGCTACTTTAGGAATGGCTGAAATTTCCCATGTTGTATTTAGTCAAGAGAACAAAGTTAAACCAACACGTCCAAATGGACAAATAACATTAGTCAAAGGGAAAGTGTGATTTAAACCAACTGCCCCTGGAATTGAGCGGCGGGGAGGAAATGCTCTCCCGGGCTTGCTATCCTCCCGTGGAGAGCACAGCCCATGCGGTGTGTGCAGACATTTCCAAGGGAGAGTAAACCGCAGCCGGGGCCTCTGCTTCCAGCTGTCTGCACAGTCCCTACGTCACCCCTGAGCCTCACGCCGACTCCCCCACACAGCAGCCTTGGTCTCCGGAACGGTTCCCCGGAGCCCCAGGGCTTCTCCACAGGAACGTGGGCGAGAGAATCCCGCTGAGGACACTGGGCCTTGTCCTCTCCACGCAGCTTACCACGGCGCCGCTGACAGGAGCAGCCGGAGTGTCAGACTCGTGCAGATGGCAGTGACGAGGACCCCGACTCAGTCAATAGATCTGAATGTGCTTTGGAACGATGAGCAACCAGCAATGAGATGGACAATTGTGTGGCTGCTGCTGCTCAAACCCCATGAAGCAAGCATAGACACTCATGCTCCATCCAGCATTCAGTGACTGCGAGATTGTTGAAAGTGTTACATATGCCCCCCTTTTCCCCACTGAGCTCTCCCCCCCATCCCCACCCCCACCCCAGGCCTTCACCACAAGTGATTTTCAAAAGGTATACAGCATGATGATTTGATACCCATACATTGTAAAATGACTACCACTATCAGCTTAATTAAAACATCTATTGACTCAGTTACTATTTTTGTGGTGAGAACACTTAAGATGTACATTTATGATATTGCCTTATAATGGTACACTTAAGATGTACTCTTTTAACAAATGTTAACTATACAGTACATTAGATCCTCAGCAACTATTCAGCATGTAACAGCGAGTTTGTACTCTTTGGCTAGCATCTCCCCATTTCACCTTCCCACAAGCCCCTGAAGACGGCCTTTGTACTCTGTTCTATGAGTTCTCTCCTTGTAGTGAGCTTGTCTGGTTTTGGTATCAGGGTAATGTTGGCGTTATACTATATGTTTGGAAGAGTTCCTCATTAGTAAAGGAAGGATTTAGCGAAGCTCCAGGGAACAGTAGGGATTTGCAGACCATAGAATGAGTATGAGGACAGAATATTCCTTTCTACTGGCCGTGGGGCCAAGGACACATCACTGAAACCCGTGGGCCTCAGTGCTACGTCAGGACAATTGGAACTGTACCATCCGCTTTACCTTGACACGAGGGACTAATGAAGGTTGGGAGTAAAGACACTCTCTATTAAATAGATCAATAAAACAGAATAGAGGACATACATAGGTAGGCCCAATTTATTTGTGACAAGGTGAAGAGGCAATTTAGTGGAGGAGGGATAGCCTTTTCAATAAAAAAAAATGGTATTGGAACAATTGAGGGCTTACAGGCCAATAATAATAATAATAACTTGGCCAAAATCTCATAACTTGTATAAAAATTAACTGAAACTGAAACACAGATTTATATGTAAAATGTTTTTTTTTTAAATAGTTTATTGATTTTTTTTTTTTTTTTTTTTTTACAGAGAGGAAGAGAGAGGGATAGAGAGTTAGAAACATCGACGAGAAACATTGATCAGCTGCCTCCTGCACACCCCCCACTAGGGATGTGCCCAAAACTAAGGTACATGCCCTTGACTGGAATTGAACTTGGGACCTTTCAGTCCACAGGCTGACGCTCTAGCCACTGAGCCAAACCGGTTTCAGCTGATATGTAAAATGTTTTAATATTGGTTTATTAGTAATTGCCCCAAATTGGAAGCAATCTAAATGCCTTTCATGGGGTGAATGGATATAGACCTAGGTAAAGAATTCTTAGATTTACCATGTAAGCATCATCTATAAAAGGAAAGTTTGGTAAATTAGACTTTAGGAAAACAAAAATCTCTTGCTCTATGTCTCTAAGAGGATGGAAGGCTAAACTGAAAACTGGGGAAAAGTACTTGCAAATCACATATCCAGCAAGGACATAGCTAGAATTTAAAAAGAACTAAAACACTCATGAGTAAATTTTTTTAAAAAAGACAAAATTTGAAAATAAGCAAAAGAGATAAACAGACATTTCACAGCAAAAAAAATTCAGATGGCAAATATCCACATGAAATGCAGTCCAACACCATTAGCCGTCTGGGAAATGTGTATTCAAATCACAATAAGATACAACTGCTCCACGTTAGGCTGGCTGAAATGACAAATGCTGCTGAGGTCACGGAGAAATGGGGTTTCTCACACACTGCGGGTAGGAATGCGAAATGATATAGCCACTCTAGAGAAAAATATGGAAGTCTATAATAAATGTAAAAAAAAAGCACTTACCACATGATCTAGCAATTTCCTTTTAGGCTTTTATTCCAAAGAAATGAAAAGAACAAATCCTGTCCATGAATATTCTTAGAAGCTATAAATAATTGTACAAACTGGAAAGAACCCAAGTGTCCTTCAGTGGAAAAGTAATTAAACAACCTGTGGTGCATTCACATTATGGGAACAAAAGCAATAAAAAACAAGTAATTACTAGTACACTTTTATAGGTCTTAAGTGAAAAAGGCAATCATGGGTTATATAGTCTATGGTCTTACTTACACCGCCTTTTTGAAACACTGTATTATTTTTTTAAATGATATTTTGAAAATTATAGCAATGGAGAGTGGATTGGTGGTTTTCAGGTGCTGAGTGAGATAGGGGAAGAAGTGCATGTGGTTATAAAGGATAGTAGCAAATATTTTTGTGATGAAATGAATATCTTGAAAGTAGTGGTTGTCATATAAATCAACATATGCAGTAAGAATGGATAGAACTATTACACACTCCCCTGCATACAAAGCAGAAGATATCAAACTGGAGAATTCTGTATACGGTTGATAGATTCTATCAATGGCAATGTCCTGATAATGATATCCTAATATATAAAAAGCGGGGTGCAGTCATGACCTAAACAACCAGACAGATGATCAAACAGCAGGTTAGGGAGCTGAGGGAGCAGAAGCTGTGCACCCCTGGCCGCCCATGGCACGGCAGCAGGAGGAGGAAGCTGTGATCCCAAATGACCAAAGGACCAGTCCAGCTCTCATAACGTGGCAGGGCGGGACAGGGTCTGTGAGCATGGAGCTTTGAGCAGTGGCTGAGGAGAAGGAGCATCGTAGGGTGGGGGCAGCGGAGACAAGGCGGAGGAGCGGGGTGAGGGCTGTGAGTGTGGAGCTTCCTGGGGCGGTGAGGTGGAGGGGCATTGTGGTGGCAGGGGCTGTTAGCGTGGAGTTTCCCAGGGTGGCTGAGGCAGAGGAGCATCAGAGGGCGATGGAGACGAGGCAGAGGAGTGGGTGGGGGCTGTTAAGGTGGAGCCTCACAGGGTGGCTGAGGCAGAGGAGCATCCTGGGGTGTGGGCATGTGAGGCCTAGGAGCCTCGTGTGGGGGCTGGGAGCAGGGAGGTTCATGGGCCAGGGGCCACAGTGGTGGAGGAGTGACGCTGGACAGCAGACATGGCCCTGATTGCAGCTAGGCCTAGAGTCCCTAACCACACATGATTTAATCATGTGCTGGACCTCTAATCTATATATATAAAAGCATAATATGCAAAGTGACCCCTCAGGAGTTCAATTGCTCGTTATGTCATGCACTGACCACCAGGGTGCAGTGCAGAACAAACGAAGGCCCCTGTCGGCAGCTGGCAGCCACTAGGGACCCTACCAGTGCATGAATTTTGTGCACTGAGCCTCTAGTTGTGCTAAAATTGTATATGATATTACCATTATGAGAAACTGAGTAAAGTGTACACAGCGTCTATCTATGTTATTCCTTGAAACTTTGTGATTTTCTGATTATCCCCAAATAAAAAGTATTTTTAAAAATATATTTTATTGCTTTTTTACAGAGAGGAAGGGAGAGAGAGAGTTAGAAACATTAATGAGAGAGAATTACCAATCAGCTGCCTCCTGCACACCTCCGGGGATGTGCCTGCAACCAAGGTATATGCCCTTCATTGGAATCGAACCTGGGACTCTTCAGTCTGCAGGCCAATGCTCTATCCACTGAGCCAAACTGGTTAGGGAGAAAACAAATTAACTTCAAGAGATAGAGAAAAAATAACAAGAAGACAGACATGGAAGGTAAAGTGCATTAGTCAGAGAAAAAATCTGAACAATAGTCACATAAGAAAGTTGAGCAAACACTGGTTGTTAATGTTGTTTGAGGAGTAACTCCAGCGAAACAGGTAGTAGCTGGAAACAAAGACAGGAAATGGGATGCTGGAGGCCCAGAGACACAGGAATTAAGTCTCGGGGTGACAGCTCTGCCACGTTCCAAGAGAGCCACCTTTGGGCTGGAGCAAACCAGAAAACTCCAGGAGGCTGTCTTGGGGGAAAATCACATATTTAGTGACACTGATATTATAATTGAGGATTTATGTGAACATGAAGATATGTTGAAAGCAATTGTTCTTCTCACAAAAGAAACAAGAAAGACAATTAGAAAATCTACAAGAAAAATAAAAAGCTCTAAAAACCATGGCCCAAATAAAACAGTCAGTAAGCCATATTTCAGGCAATTGATGCAGAATAAGGAAACCAAATGTATTTTATCTCAGTGCTGTGGGCACTTGCTGCCAGGGGTTATATAATGAGACCATAGTAAAGTATAATTCTCGCAGGCCACTTTACCAATAAATGGACAATATCAAGTTCAGCATAAGTCCTTGGCCAATAAGCCTAAAGTTTTGGGAAGGTTAATGGGAGCAGAGGCCAGCAGGGGTGGTCAGGAGCACGGTGTCATCCCATTCGTGGTGAACATTAGCCCAGCATAAGGAATAAGGGATGGGAAGGTTTCCATGCTTTAAAATTTATGAAGAGACGAATTAAAACCAGAAAAGACTAAAGAGAATGGCTTTGGGAAGAAGGACTTGACATGGACAAGGATGGAATGCAACACTGTCTCTTTCTTATTGAAAAAATAACACACATAACACACACACACACACACATAAGGCAAAGGTCAGGGTGAAGGCCTGGCAGATTCAACCGGTAAAGGAACAGAGGATACTTTAGATAAAGACAGTTATTACTCACATAAACAGCAGAAGAAAGATCAGCTGGAGGAGCCAACTACTGCTGGTCCTTACCCAGTGAGCCCCAAACAAGATGGCAGGTGACTGCAGCATGGGTGAGAGGAAACCCTTCTCTGGGGTTTTCTAGTCTGAGCTGTGTCCTGAGGGGAGAGGCTGAAGGCTTCCACTTCATCATAACTGGGGAGGAGATGAGAAACCATCCCCTGGCAGCCTCCCCAGGGAGGCAGGGAGGCAGGGAGTGGAGAGGAAGACGGCTTCCTGGCAGCTCTCACAGCCCCCATGTCCTTGTTTTCTTCAAAGGTCACAGGCATTCAGCCAAGACTTGGGCCAGTCCTTACCTGAGTGTGTATTAAATGGATGAATGCAAGATCGCCATGACCATGATATACATACATGCTCATATGCTTATAAAATATGCATGCATGTATACATATGCATATAAAACATTTTAATTGCATGGTGAAGAGTTCTGCACGCATATGTGTGGATAGCATATTCTAGTATCAGGATAGAACCTAGTATATGGTAGTACAGTGGAGGAGGCCTTCGGAGTCGCTCAGGCAGGTAGGAGCAGGGGCAGATGACCCTCAGCAGGCAGGCTGTGTTTGAAAATGAGAAGCAACTATATCCTCACATCTAGAAAACTGTTCTTAGAGCTGAAATTTACACAAAGTTCAGAGAAAAGTTCAGAGTCACAGGATGGTTTGAAAACAAATAATGGAAATGAGTAAGAGAACCTGTAAATGAGTAACAGAAATGGCTGGGCTACTCTGGTTTGTTTACAAACTGCACTTTTGGCCCTGGTCGCATGACTCAGTTGGTTAGAGTACCATCTCCATATGCCAAGGTTGCAGGTTTGATTCCCTGTCTAGGCACATACTAGAACCAACCATGAGTGCATCCATAAGTGGAACAACAAGTCAATGTTTCTCTCTGTAAAAAAGAAAAGAAAAGAAAAGAAAAGAAAAGAAAAGAAAAGAAAAGAAAAGAAAAGAAAAAAAAAGAAAGAAAAGAAAAGAAAAGCAACACAAAAACTACACTTTCTTTACCACCATGAATATTGCCGCAATGAACATTGGGGCACATTATCTTTACAAGTAAATGTATTCAAAGTGTTTTTGGGTAGATACCCAGAGAGAGATTGCTGGGTCATATGGTAACTTTATTAACTTTTTGAGGAGCCTCCATAGTGGCTGCATTCCCACCAGCAGTGGATGAGGGTTCCTTTGTTTTCACATCCTTGCCAACACTTGTTAGTACTTATGGTCATTCTAACAGGTGTGTGGTGGTGTCTCATTTTAGTTTCATTGCAGCATTATTCACAGTGATGAGACAGGGAAACAGCCAAAGTGTCCTGTGATAGATGCTGGATAAAGAAGATGTGATACAGATACACAATGGAATACTACTCAACCATAAGAAAGGATGAAATACCGCAGTTTGTGACAACATGGATGAATCTTGAAATATCATGTTAATGAAATAAGTCAGATGAAAAAATTCAAGAATCATATGACCGCATTCATATGTATAATATAAAACTGAAATTGAAAGCAATAAATGAACGAATGAGACAAATACAAACTCATAAACACAGACAACAGAATGGTGGTTACCAGAGAAAAAGGGGGTGGGTGAGGTAGTAAAGGGCAAAGGGGGTAAAATATAAGGTGACTGAAAGAAACTTGACTTTGTGCCATAAACACACAATGCAATATACAGAGTATCTATTATAGAATTGTGCACTTGAACCTATGTAATTTTATTAACCAGTGTGACTCCAATAAATAAATTTAATAAAAAATTTAAAAGAAATTACCTTTTTGCTTTTGAAAGGGTCATTGAAAACAATAACAGTGAAAGCAGTGGGGAGAAAAAAGTCAGCAGGGGGCCATTAGACGTAGTGTCAAATGCCAGAAGCCAGTCCAGCATGTCGTAATTGCAAGAGTTTCAAGTTATGGAACTTAGGACACAACTTGGGGACTGAGTCACATATGTTATCGCCTGAAGGGAATGGCTAAAGGCATTTCCCTAAACCTGAAAATGTTGATTGCTTGCTGCCAGACAGCTCAGGGCATCTTAATCTACATGTTATTGCCTCCTACTGGCCAAACACCTAAACAGCCATAGGCTATTCCCCAATCTGACAATGGACTCTGTACCTAACCTTACCCTTTGATGTGTATATCACCACCTTGCCATTAGGACAAATTGTGTTAATAAAAAGCAAGAGGTCCTGAGACAAAGATAATTTAGTTCCTTTAGCTAAAGCTCCTCCGACTCCCTATAATGCCTTCCAAAATTATGTTTTATCTCTGGACTCTTTTTTTTTTTTTTTTTTTTTACAATGTAAAACTTTTATTTTCCCCTTTTTTTTTTTTAATAAATCTTTATTGCTCAGATTATTACAATTGTTTCTCCTTTTTCTCCCCCATAGCTCCCTTCCACCTTATTCCCACCCCACCCTCTGCCCTTACCCCCTCCCCCCACTATTGTCCTCATCCATAGTTTATACAATTTTAATCCAGTCTCTTTCTGCACCCCACACTCCTTCACCCTGATAATTATCTATCCACTCCCTTTCTTTGCCCCTAATTCTATTATATTCACCAGTTTATTCTATTCCTGAGATTTTTAATTCACTTGACCTTCTTCCTCTTCTTAAGTAATACCTTTCAGCATTTCATATAATACTGGTTTGGTGGTGATGAACTCCTTTAGCTTTTTCTTATCTGTGAAGCTCTTTATCTGCCCTTCAATTCTGAATGATAACTTTGCTGGATACAGTAATCTTGGTTGTAGGTTCTCCCTATTCATCACTTTGAATATTTCTTGCCACTCCCTTCTGGCCTGCATGGTTTCTGTTGAGAAATCAGCTGATAGTCTTATGGGTGCTCCCTTATAGGTAACCAACTGCTTTTCTCTTGCTGCTTGTAAGATCCTCTTTTTGTCTTTTACCCTTGGCATATTGATGATGATGTGTCGAGAAGAATTTTTCTTTGGATTCCTCTTGTTTGGGGTTCTGTAGGCTTCCTGTACTTGTAAGTCTATTTCTTTCACCAGGTGAGGGAAGTTTTCTGATATTATTTCTTCAAATATGTTTTCAGTATTTTGCACTCCCTCTTCTTCTGGCACCCCCATAATTCTGATGTTGGTGCGCTTGCAGTTGTCCCAGAGGCTCCTCACACTATCTTCAACTTTCTGGATCCTCTTTTCTTCTTCCTTCTCCAGCGGAGTGTCTTTTGGCTCTTTGACCTGATTCTTGTGTTCTTCCATTCTGCTGTTGGATCTCTGCATAATATTTTCCAATTTAGTCAGTTTATCTATACTTTTTAGTTGGGTCTCATGAAGTTTATCAAGCTTTTCTAGAATATTGTTGCATAACCTTAGAACCGTAGTTCTGAACTCTATATCCTCCATCTCTTTTGTTTGAGATCTATTTCCTTGTCTCGGCATTATCACTATTTTTCAGAGTTGGTAGGATGGCTTTGTGTGTTTGGTGTCCTATATAGCACAGTGGGTCAGCCTCCTCAGTTACCTGAGGTAGACACTCTTTGTGATCCCCTTTGTGGACTGCGTGGACAGCTTTGTTGTAGCTAAGTCTCTATTGTTGTGAATTGACCTTCAGGCCAATTGGATGTGGGTATCAGCTGTGTCTACTCTGGGATAACTTCTGTATTGGAGACAGTCTTATAGGATCAGACTTGAAAAACTGCAGAAGCCTCTGCTCAGCTTGGATGGGGCGGAGTCTCAGGGCTGAACTGACAGTCTTGGCTTCTGCCCTGCCCTTGTGCACTCGCCTGAGTTTCCGCCTGACCAGCCCAGTTTCCCCAAGCAAGAGCGTGGGTGCCGCAGGGGCTCACCCGGACTTGGGCTGGTCTCTGTAGTCTGGAGCTTCTGACTCCTTCCGCTACAGAGAGGCCGCCATCTTGTACATAGAGGCAGCGGCAGCCTCCGTGGTCAGACTGGAGCTTCTGACTCCTTCCGCTACAGAGAGGCCGCCACCTTGTACAGAGAGGCGGCGGCAGCCTCCGCGGTCAGACCTGGAGCTTCTGACTCCTTCCGCTCCTGAGAGGCGGCGGTCAGACCTCAGCGGTACTTGCTCGCGCTCGAGTCTGTAGACCCTGCAGACTGCGACTGCGGCTCCGGTCCCCGGTCTCCCAGTCTCTGAGTCTCTGAGTCTCTGGGTGCCTTTCCCTACAGTCCAGACTCCACCCGTAGGAGCCTGGGACCACGGAATTTCAGCCGGGGTTGGGTTCAGTACAGTCGGAAAGGGTTCCGTGCAATCGGGGATTCCTCCCCTCCCGCCAGGCAGGTATTCGGCGGCCGCGTGCGCGAGCGTCTCCCTACCTCAGTGCTTTTCGGCTCCCAGTCCGATCCGTGAGCCTCTCTCTTTCTTTCTAGTTGTAGCTATTCCACTCTGCCAGCTTTCCTGACGTTTTGGTGAAGTCCTTTTTGATTTTAGTTGTTTTATTAATTAAATTGTTGATGAGGCGGCAGCTTAGGAGACTGCCTAGGCCGCCATCTTGGATGTTCTCCTCTGGACTCTTATTTAATTTACACACAGTCCTTTCTCCAGGTTTCCAGAACCCTTCTAGATGCCGGATCAAGACCACTGGCATTAGTCAAACCCTCACGATAAAACAATGTTCCATAGAACAAAAATGGGCAGGAAGCGACTCTGTAAATGGAGGGAAGGAGTAAGAGATATCAAAGGACACCTCTCTGAGTTTTCCATCTCTAGAACTAGGATTAAAAACTGTTCCATGCTGCCGAAACTGGTTTGGCTCAGTGGATAGAGCGTCAGTCTGCGGACTGAAAAGTCCCAAGTTCAATTCTGGTCAAGGGCATGTACATTGGTTGTGGGCACATCCCCAGTGGAGGGTGTGCAGGAGGCAGCTGGTCGATGTTTCTCTCTCATCAACGTTTCTAGCTCTCTATCTCTCTCCCTTCCTCTCTATGGAAAATCAATAAAATATATTAAAAAAAAATTGTTCCATGCTTATGTCACAGGTTGTAGAGAACAAAGGAAAGAGTGAAATAATGAAGTTACCCTGCCCTGTACCACCTGTTCTCACCCCAGGTGGATTGATCCTCTCCCGGAAGGTCTGAGTGGGAGGGACTGAAGGCCCCAGACCATGGGTCGGGCCTGGCAAGAGCACTTGATGAACCAGAGGGCACTGAGACAATGGGATGTGCCATTGACATGATATTAAAAAACTCTCAAAAATATTCGGATCCAAGAGTTTGCAAGCTTTTCTTACCAGTAATTCTTTTAAATACTGAAATTATATTCAGCTTCATCAAGTCACAAAGAGCTCAGACTCCAGTCAGCAGTGGGAACTTATACATGTGTTTTACTTCCTTAAAACTTTTTTAAAACTTTATTTTTCAAGTGCAAAATGTGCTTAATGACAGTCTCTGCCAAGTTGTGTGAATTAAATGGGAATGCACTTAAATGCTTGGCATGGAATTTACCACTGAGCAGACCATGTATAGAGCTATTAGAAGTACTATTATTATTAGGTTAATATTTTTTATATACGGTAATGGACCCAGTAAAGCTGGAAACTGGTGTATGGGACCTCATAGGGTGAACTGAATAATTTTGATGCTATAAATAGTACATGTGCAGTAGTTCCTCTTCATCAGAGGGTGTCCTCACTCATGCCCTCCCTCAGTCCCTCCTGTCAAGCTCAGGCAGATACATGGCTCCAATTTCACTGTCACAGATGCTGAGCCTCAGAAGGTGTCAGTGTTGTGTGCTTGGCTTCTTGCCAGGAAAGAGTGACATTCTGTTCCTTGGGCTCATGTCTACCCTGTGCATGTAAATGTGTACTGTCTTTTGAAGCTTCACTGAATTCTTCACCATTAAAAAAAAAAACTTTTTATTTTTTATTTTACGAGGAAGAAAATTTGCTGCTTTTTTCCCCTTTTTATCATAGAATGTCAGAGTTGGATGATAGCTTAGAGACTAACACTCCAAACCCCTTAATACATCAGGCTGAATACAGGTTTCACCAATAAGGGGAGGTTCAAAGTCACACGGCTAGTAAAATTGATAGCAGAATCCAGATGGTTCATATCTTGGGAAAATGCCATTTTTAATGTATCTGTAGCCTCTCAAACAGGCCCACTGATTTGTAACTGTGTTTGCAGGAACAAATGCGAAGGGGCCTCCCTCGTGTGCATACCAGTTCATCTAGCATCCCGGAGAGAGTGGGCACCGGGCGTGTTGTAATATGCTCACAATCACAGGCGAGCTCTTGTGATGAGACGTGCTCTGTAGCCAGAGTTTCTGCAGCCATGCAGACTTCCAACCTCATTAAAAGGTGCAGCAGGAATTTTCTGCAGGCTCCTGCCAAATTGGCACAGGAGTAGAGGGGCTGGTCTAATACAGATGCCCCCAACTCTAGACGTTGCTCCCCAGGGAGCTGAGAGCATGTTGGTGAGGTGAGAACTTTACTCCAGTCACCTGAGGCAAAGAGTGGCAACATCAAGCCATCAACAGAACTCACCAGGCTCGTGAGAAATGAAATATTGTCCAGTTCACCAATCTAAATAACCGTGGCCATGGCTGGGCAGACGGTCTAAACAACCATTATAGCCTCTCTCCTCCATGAAATAGTCACCTGTTGTCTGCTGCCAAGCCCAATAAAGCACCTCATTGGCTGTCATCTCAGCGTTTCCTCTGACAGCAGCAGCTTCCAGCTCCAGCTCACGGCCGAGTGACATAACAAACACACCCTTGGCCTGGACTGGGATATGAGCGATTATTTTACCAGCATATTGAAACACATGCCCTGCTGTTGTGGATGAAGTGCCAATAGTCCTTGGAAACACACTGAAAGGAACAATGGTTCTGAAACCTGTGGATGGATTCTGTTGAAAAGACATATGTACTACTATTTGAAATACTTTGAAAAAAATTTCATATATATAATCTCAGTGTTTCAAAGCCATGAAATAAGCCATTCTTTTCCCTCAGTGCTGCTCCCTCCATATGTGTGTACCTGCAGGCACATGCCATCTTAACTTTCAATTGTGTGCTAGAGATCGGGTTAAATTCCATAGGATCTGTCCCACAAATCTGTCCCACCTGCCTGGTGCCTCCTTTTCTCTTGGGGCTCCCACACTAAAAATAAGTCTGTAAGTTATAAACTATAAATTACCCAAAGTCTATATGAGATTTTCCAGATTCTCTCAGAAATGTCTCTATACAAGTTTGACAGATTTCCAAATCCATCCTCTGTGGATGTGGCACATCTACATTTCAGCACAATTAAACTTTTCATGTATCTGAACTGTGGAGAGTGGGTCAAGTGCAAACTCTCATAGTTAGTATGACTAGGACTGACCGGTTGGTAACATTGGTAACTCATAAAGATTCCAGATATTAACCTTAACCATTTATTTCAACTTAAACACATGAACAGGGCCAAGTTGCATCTTATCACCTTTCTTACGCAAACCATACCTACAATTATTTGCAGATATTTAAGTAGAACTTTTGCAAAGCAACTTAAGTGCAGAACTTTGCTACTTTTTAAACAAAAAATGTTAGTACTTTACAATTGTTTCTTTCATTTCCAATTTGAGAACAATTTTTTAATGAGCTTATGAAGGGCCTTCAAAAATATCCAGTTAATTTTATTATATTCAGTAGTTTGTTCTTTATACTGATATATCAGTTGCATAGTGGGTTATAGTATACTAAAAAATATAAGTGATCTAAACCATTTTAGAAAGTGCAGAAATTTGTGTTTAGACTAAAGGATAGTTCTGTTAATTTCAAGCTTTCTGTCCTGCAACATATGTCAATGTACTTCAATAGAGAATGAGATGCTTTGACTAATTCACCATGTTGAGTTAACAAAGAATAAGATAACTTCTATTGTGCTCTTTCTTGTTGGGCTTTTGTCTATATATCATTTTTCAGATTGTTTTTTATGTATTTTTTTTTTTTTTTGTAAAGAAAGTGGATAGGCTGTTTTCTCCTCTGTATCTTATTAAAAAATAACAGACTTTATTTTTTAGAGCAGTTTTAGACTCACACAAAATTGAGCAGAAAGTAGAGTTCTTCCATAATCCCCCCCTCCCACACACACACATCAGCTTTCCTCACCATCAATATCCACCACAGAGTGATACATTTATCATAACTGAGGAACAAACATTGGCACATCATTATCAACTAAAGTCCATAGTTCAAGTTGGGGTTTACTCTTGATATTGTATGCTTTGTGTTCTGAACAAATGTACAAAGATAAGGTTTCATTGTCTTAAAATCCATTATGTAGAGAGAGATAACATCACTCTTTCAGAAGTGATAGAACCAGCAGACAGAAAATCAGTAAAGATATGTGTGTGGTATGTGCCATTGAGTTGGCTCTAACTCCTGATGACCCTGGAATGAGTACCTGTTTTGAACAACCCTGCTCAGTTCCTGTAGAATAGCGTCTATGGCTTAATTTTTTGAGTCAGTCCATCTTGCATTTGGTCTTCCTTTTTTCCTATTGCCTGCTATTTTTTCCTAGCATTATTGTCCTTTTCCAAAAACAAAAGCAAAACCTCCTGCCTTCTCATGATGTACCCGATGAAGGACAAATTCAGTTTTATTTTTATCTTCAGCAGTGTTTCAGGCTTCTCTATAAGTACTTTGTTTAGTGAGGATATAGTGTGACCTGGAAATCCATATTAATTAACTTGACCTACTTGTCATTTATAGAACCCATTTAGAAACATCAGAATAATCTCCTTGAGCCAATAGAAAACATTCACCAAGGTAGGTCAGATTCCGAGCCATAAAACACACCTTAAAATGTTTAAAAACAGAAATCATACAAAGTATGTACTGAGGCCACAATGGATTTAACCTAGAAATCAATAGCAGAATGATAGCTGAAAATCCCAGAATACTTTGAAATTAAGGAATGCATTTCTAAATAACACAAGAGTGTAAAAGATCTAAGAGAAATTTAAAAATATTTTAAACTAAATAAAAATGAAAATACAACTTTTCAGAATGTATTAGAGGCAGCTAAAGCAGTGTTTGCAGGGAAATTTATAGTATTTAAAGCATATATTAGAAAGGAAGATCTAAAATTAATAATTTAAGCTTTATCTTTAGGAAATTAGAGAAAGAAGATCAACTTAAGTATAAAGTAAACAACAGAAAGAAAATAAAATTTAGAGCGGAAATCAATGAGATTGAAAACAAGAAAACAATAGTGATAATCACAAATCAAATGCTGGTTTTCAAAAGTGAAGAAAAATTTAAAAATCTCTAGGCAGGCTAACAAAGTTGAAAAAAGTTTCAAATGGCTAGTATTACAAATAAAAAAGAACATCTGATCCCATAGACATAAAAGGATAATAAAAAAATACTCTGCGCCTACAAATTTAGTAATTTGGATGAAATAGCCTGATTTCTTAAAAAAAAGGACACTACCTAGCAAAACTTGCTTAAGGGGAAACATGTAACTTGAATATCTCCATATCTATTAAATGAATCATATTAATTATTGAAAACCTTTTCTCCCAAAGTACCATGTCTGATGGTTTCTAATCTCTACAATTTCTCCCAGAAAATGTGATCAGAATGAACCCTTCCTAATTCAGTGAGCATTGTCATTACATTAAAACGAAGTTAAGATGTCATAAGATATAAAAAATACAGGCAAATATCTCATTAACATAAAAGCAAAAATCTTCAACAAAATATTGGCATATTGAATACAGCAATGCATAAAAAGTATATACCCACAAACAAGTGGGTTTAGTTTAGAAATGCAAAGCTGTTTCAACATTCAACGTTCATTCATAGCAATCAATTACAATAACAGCCTAAGGAAAAAATGATATAATTATATTAACTCAGAAAAACATTTAACAAAATTCCACCCTCATTTATGATAAAACTCTTGACTAGCAACAACTATTTGAATTTAAAGTTTTTAATAATTATTATAATAGCACAAGAGATGGATAATTGAGGTATAAATCTTAGTCAGGCTTACTGTGTAGCTGTAGCAATCAAGATAATGGTATTTGCAGAGTGATAGGCACATTAATCAATGGAATGGAATGCAGAAATAGACCCACATAAATATGTCCAAATGATTTTTGATAAAGATTAAAAAACAATTCAATGCACAAAGGATAACTTTTTCAATAAAAGGTACTAAAATAATTGAACATTCATATGCAAAGATGTAAACATCATATATTTTACAAAAGTTAACAAAATAGATCATAAACTTAAATGTAAAATGTAAAACTATAAAACTTTTAAAATTATATGTTGAACAAAATCTTTGGGATTTTGGAATAGGAATAATGTTACTATACTTGACATTACAGCAGAAGCACAATCTATGAAAAAATTGAAAATTAGACCTTATCAAAATTAAAAACCTGTGCTCTGCAAAAAAATCTGAATAAAATGAATAGAAAAACTATAGAATGAGAGAAAATACTTGCTGGCTACATATTTGTCAAAGGATCATTATTAGAATATATAAAGATCAAATTAAATTAAAAAAGAATCTAATAAAAAATAGATTTCATTGAATATTCTTACATATACAGATAGAAAATAATCATACAAAAATGTTTTGACATACTTGGCCATCAGCGATGTGCAAACTATAACCTCAGTGAGATGTCATTATACCTGGAGAATGGCTGAAACACAAGTTGTAGTGACCACACCAAATGCTGGCAAGTATAAGGAGACTCTGCATCAGCCAATACTGCTGGTAGGAATGTGAATGGTTTGGAAACTAGTAAATAGTTTTGAATTTAAACACACAATTACCATATGACTCAGCAGAAATTGTCTCTTAAACATTTACTCTAGAGAAGTGGAAATTTATATTTTCACCAAGAAAATCTATAGGAATAGTCATAGCAGCAACTTTACTTACAATGGCTCAAAATTTGAAACAATCAGGTGTCTTTCAATGAGTGAATGGTTAAACATATTAATATGTTCATATCATAGACTGACACTCAACAATAAGAGAGAATAATGAGAATTATAAAAGATCACAATTGTTTTTTGCAAACTTTCCTTTAAAAAAATAATTTGCTTTTAAAACAAATACTGTGTAAGAAAATTCCATCTGTGAAAGAAATAAAAATGGCGGCATAGGTAAATACCTAAACTGCTGCCTCACACAACAATTTCAAAACTACAATTAAAAGACAAAATGGAAAACTGGCTGAGTGGAAATTCTACAACTAGAAGGAACAAGGAAAGCACACAGAGAATCAGAGGAGCTGTAAAAGGCTGAGGTATGAAGACATGTGTGTGAACAGGGTTGGCGGCTGAGTGCCTGGCTGGCTTTCTCAAGCAGGAAAAACACGGAAGCTCCCAACTCCACTGAACCCTAGTTCTAGGTGAGACCCTGGGGAACCAGACTCATATGGGGGGAATTTTCTCTCTTCTCTATCAGGAAAAGAGAAAAGCACATGGAAACTCAGGGGAGTTGCGAAAGGCAAAGGTCCGGAGGCGCGTGTGCAAAAGTACGTGGAGAGGACTGACTGCTGAGTGTGCTACTGGCTTTCTCAAGCAAGAGGGAGATGGAAGCCCCCGACTGTGTGAACTCCAATTCCTGGTGGCAATCTGGGAATCCATACTCATTTGGGGAGAAACTGGACTGTCTGACAGCAGGCAAAACTTGAGGGCTGCTTTCTCTCAGAGTTGCTTGCAGTGATTACTGAGGGACACTGAGACTCAGGGGCCTCATAGGGCAGGGCTGATGGGAAACCAAGGCTATCTGCTCTGCCCTGAAACTCTACCCCATCTAAGCTGAGCATAGAGGCTTTTGCAATTTTGCAAATCTTATCTTATAAGGGTGTCTCTAGTACAGAAGTTCTCCAAGTGTAGAAACAGCTGATCCTCACAGGCAATTGGCCTGGAGGTCAATTCCTTCCAGTGATATCAACAACAATCAAGACTTAACTACAATAAGGCTGTGCACACAGTCTATAAAGGGGTGCACCAAGAGTTCCACCTCAGGTAACTGGGGAGGCTGAGCCACTGGGCCCTATAGGACACCTATCACATAAAACTACTCTACTAACTCAGGGAAGCAGTAAAAATGTGGAGACAAAGAAACAGATCACAAATGAAAGAAATGGAGGAAATCAA
Organism: Vespertilio murinus; assembly: GCA_963924515.1. Classification (NCBI taxonomy): domain Eukaryota; kingdom Metazoa; phylum Chordata; class Mammalia; order Chiroptera; family Vespertilionidae; genus Vespertilio; species Vespertilio murinus. The sequence goes on along the minus strand of OZ004714.1, from coordinate 50,799,253 downwards.
ATGACTAGATACAGAGTTCAAAACCATGGTTATAAGGTTTTTCAAGAATTTCCTAGAAAAAGGCTGATAAATTTAGCAAGACCTGAAGGATATGAAAAAGGACCAATTAGAAATTAAACATACAATGACTGAAATAAAAAATATTATACAGAGACCTAACAGCAGACCAAAGGATGGCAAGAATAAAGTCAAAGATTTGAAATACAAAGAAGCAAAAAACATTCAACCAGAAAAGCAAAAAGCAAAAAGAATCCAAAAAATTTGAAGATAGTATAAGGAGCCTCTGGGACAACTTCAAGTGTGTCAACATCCAAATTATGGGGGTGACAGAAGAAGAGAGAGAGCAAGATACTGAAAACCTATTTGAAGAAATAATGACGGAAACTTCCCCCATCTGGTGAAAGAAATAGACTTACAAGTCCAGGAAGTGCACAGAACCCCATACAAAAGGAATCCAAAGAAGACCACACAAAGGCACATTATAATTACAATGCCAAGGGAGTTCCATTTGTCAAAAGACAAAGAATATTAAAAGCAGCAAGAGAAAAACAGTTACCTACAAGGGAGCACCCATAGGACTGTAAGCTGAATTCTCAAAAGAAACTATGCAGGCCAGAAGGGAGTGGCAAGAAATATTCAAAGTGATGAATAGCAAGAACCTAAAACCAAGATTACTCTACCCAGCAAAGCTACCATTCAGAATTGTGGTGCAGATAAAGAGCTTCACATATAAGAAAAAGCTAAAGGAATTCATCACCACCAAACCAGTATTATATGAAATGCTGAAAGGTATTCTTTAAGAAGAGGAAGAAGAAAAAAGTAAAGATAAAAATTATGAACAACAAATACATGTCTATCAACAAGTGTACCCCACAATCAAGTGAATTAAATATCTGAGGAACAGGATAAACTGGTGAATGTAATAGAATCAGGGGAATAGAAAGGGAATAGACTGGTAATTCTCAGGGGGAATGGGATGTGAGGTGACCAGGCCATCAGGAGGAACAGTAAGAGGTGATCAGGGCACGGGAGGGGGGCAGGGGAATTATGTGCAACCAGGATGGTGGTGGTAGTGGGGGGCTGTGCAGTTGAGGGTGACCAGGCTGGTGGGGGTTGGGGGCAGTGAGGAGTGACTAGTCCCGCAGTTGGAGGCGACCAGGCCAGCAATAGGGGTTGACCAGGCTGGCAAGGGGGGGCAGTAAAGAGTGACCAGGCTGGCAGGGCAGGCAGTTAGGGGCGATCAGGCTGTCAGGCAGGTAAGTGATTAGCAGCCAGCTGTCCCGGATTGTGAGAGGGATGTCAGACTGCTGGTTTAAGCCCAACTAGCCCTAAACCTGCAGTTGGACATTCCCTGAGGAGTCCTGGATTGGAGAGGGTGAAGGCTGGGCTGAGACCCCCCTCTTCCCCCCCAATGCACAAATTTTGTATACTGGGCCTCTAGTTGTAAATAATGTTGCATAATGATTATAAGCATGCATATATTCTTTCAAATTAGTGTTTTGGGTTTCTTTGGATATAACACCCAGAACTGAAATCATTGAGTGCTAAGGGAGTTCCATTTGTAATTTTTTGAGGAATCTCCATTCTGTTTTCCATAATGGCTGCAACAGTCTGTATTCCCACCAACAGTGCACAAGGGTTCCCTTTTTCCACATTCTCACCATCACTTGTTTATTGATTTATTGAAGACTAGAGGCTCAGTGCATGACTTTATGCATGGGTGGGGTCCCTGGGCTATCCAGCAATCAGGACTGATCAGAGCCAGGCCAATTGGGGCCTGCTTTTGGAGGGGGGGGGGATGAGGTGTGGGAGGTTGACCACCAGCTCTGAGGAGGGAGCTATCCCTTGGACCCCCTGGGAAAGGGGCCATGTCTGCCACCACACACCCTTCGTTCCCCATTCCAGCCTGCGGTAGGGTTGGGAGAGGAGGCGACAGTTGCTGGGCCGGGTGAGGAAGGAATGGCTACTGGCTGCCAGCCACCAATGCCACTGGCCGACCATGCTAGGTTGGCTGTGAGAGCGTACTGATCACCAGGGGGCAGCTCCTGCATTGAGCATCTTCCCGCTGGTAGTCAGTATGTAACATAGTGACTGGTCGACCTGTTGTTCTGGTCATTTGGTCATAATGGTCACTTAAGCTTATATATAATCCCATTCTGACAGTTGTGAGATAATATAGCATTGTGGTTTTAATTTATATTTCTCTGAAATTTAGTGATGTGGTGCATATTTTCATATGTCTGTTAGCCATCTGTATGTCCTCGTTAGTAAAGTATCAATTCAGGTCCTTTGCTCATATTTAATTGGATTATTTGAATTTTTTGGTGTTGAGATATATGAGTTCTTTATAAATTTTGGATGTTTTATCAGATATATCGTTGATGAATATATTTTTCTATTCAATGCATTGTCTTTACATTTTGTTTATGTTTTCTTTTGCTGTGGAAAATTTTTTTTTAGTTTGATGTAGTTCCATTTGTTCATTTTTTCTTCTGTTTTCCTTTGTCTCCGGAGAAATATCAGAAAAAAATTACTAAGAGGAACATCAGAGATTTTACTGCCTATATTTTCTTCTAGGAGTTTTATGGTTTTCAGTCTTACATTCCATTCTTTAATCCATTTTGAGTTTATTCTTGTGTATGTTGTAAGAAGATGGTCTAGTTCCATTTTTTTGGTATGTATCTGTCCTATTTTCCCAACACTCTTGGTTCCCCATTGTATGTTATTGCCTCCTTTGTCAAATATTAATTGACTCTATAGGTGTGGGTTTACTTCTGGGTTCTCTATTCTGTTCTATTGATCTATATGTGTGTTTTTAATCTAGTACCATGCTGTTTTGATTACTGTGTCCTTGTACTATTGTATGATAATCAGGTTATATGATCCCTTCAACTTTGTTCTCCTTTAAATTCTATGTTATGTGTAAGTGTTTGATAACTTATTCTGAACAAAGATTGCAATTTTATGCTTCTGTCTGTTAATAATTTTTCTCATAGTTTTATATCTTTTTTGTTTGTTTCAGGTAGAAGAACACTCTTCAGTATTTCTTGTAATGCAGTTCTTATGCTGGTAAATCTCTCAACTTTTGCATGTCTGGAAAATGCTTTATTTTTACATTATACCTAAAGTATAACTTTGCTGGTTATATTATTCTTGGCTGGTGATTTCTCTCTTTCAATAATTTAAATACGTGATTTAACTTTCTCATAGCAGTAGAGTTTCTGCTGAAAAAAAATTAATGGACTTTTCTTCATATGTTACTGTACTTTTTCCCTGGATGTCTTGAGAATTCTTTCTTTGTTGTTAATTTTTGACAATTTTAATATAATGTCCCTGAGAGAAGACAGTTTTGGATTGAAATAAGTGTTCTGTTAGCTTCTTGTATTTGAGGATCTAGTTCTTTCCACATGTAAGGGAAGTTTTTATTAATTATTGTTTTGAATAGTTTCTCTGTTTCCTTCTCTTCTTGTTCCCCTTCTGGTATAGGCATTATTCTTGTATTGCTTTTCCTAATGGATTCAGATATTTTTTGTAAAGTTCTTTCAATTTCCCCCCTTTTAATTCTCCCTTCTTCCGCCTGAGTCTTTTCTAGATTTCTGTCTTCTATGTTACTAATTCTTTGTTTCATCTGGCCTACTTTGTTTCCTAAAATAGCTATTTTATTCTTATTTTGTTGAATTCTTAAGCTCCAGAATTTCTGCTTGATTATTTTTTATAGTTTCAATATCTTTAGTCTAGTTCTCCTTTTATTCATTGACTTGAGTCCTGGTCCACAAATTCATGCACCAGTGGGGTTCCTCAGCCTGGCCTGTGGGATTGGATCAAAACTGGCTCTCCAATATCCCCTGAGGGGTCCTGGATTGAAAGAGGGTACAGGCCTGGCTGAGGGATCCCATTGGTGCCCAATCGGGGCCGGGAAAGAATGTGGGAGTTTGGCCAGCTAGGGAGGGATTAGAAAAGGGCTTTAGGGCATGTCTGGCCCATTTGCACAGTCCCAATTGCCTGGACCTCAGCAGCAAGCTAACCTACCAGTTGGAGCAACTGCCCCCTGGTGGTCAGTGCACGTCATAGGGAGAGGTTGAGCGGCCTAAGCATATCATTAGCATATTATGCTTTGATTGATTGAATGGACAACCAGACGGCCGGACACTTAGCATATTAGGCTTTTATTATATACAATTAGAGGCCTGATGCATGAAATTCGTACAAGGGTAGGCTTTCCTTCCTCTGGCTGCCAGCTTTGCAGTCCTGGCTCTCACAGCCCTGGCTCTCACAGCCCTGACTCTCAGCCTCCGCTCTCAGCCTGGCTTTGGCCCCTGCCTACTCTCGCCTTGGCCTGATACTGCCCACATCTGCTGCCACACTCCCCCAGTTCCCTGGTTCCATGGAATCTCCCAGTTGATTGTCCTGACAACTGGTGGCTGGGCCTCACTTTGGGGGCAATCATAGGGTGATGGTGTGGCCCCCAACCAATCACATGGCACCCACCTTGGCTGGCCTGGCTCCAGTGGATGTCATAGCGTGGTCATCTGGAAGGTCATCCAGACAGTCATTCTGCTATTTGGTCGTTCAGTCAAATTGCATATTATGCTTTTATTATTATAGATTTTATTTCTGAATTTGTTGGATTGCCTTTCTGAGTTTTCTTGCATCTTGTTGAATTTTTTTCAGAATCTCAACCTTAAATTTGCTGTCACTTAGATAATATATTATCATGTCTTTATTTCTCAGAGATTTATTTCATTTCTCAATTTTCTTGTTAGCTGGTTATTCATTGTGCTTGATAGGTTATTTCTCTGGATTTTCTTCTCTTCTTTTCTTTTCAGCCCTTTTACAATCTGCTGGGTGAGGATTTCACTCCCCTGTGGGAATGGAAGAATGGGTGGGAAGATTCCCCATCTGCAGGATACTTTCTTTAATGCTGGTGGAATCGGAGTGCTGCATTTTTTTTTTTTTTGCATTGTTTCTCTGCCCTCAACCATGGGTTCAGCCTCAACAAGTGCCAGCCACCCAGGTCCAGCTGTCTTGCTCTTCGGATCTGGTCTGCCTAATGGGTTCTGCACTCCAGCCCTTCACTGCTATCAGATCTCTTGGGGCCACATTGAATCCAGGCCCACACAGTTTCTGCCTCTGCCCTTCTCCCTCCATACCCATTCTCTGCTATTCTCTCAGAAACACCCACATTTCTGGTGCTTCTGCGAGTAGTCTCAAACTTGTGTGTTTAACAAGGAAAACTTTATTGAATTATGGCTGTCAAACTTGTAACTGTAAGGGGAGAGACTTGGTAGTCCTTTCACACCATCATGCTGCCGATGACACTGGTCAATAGTTGTAAAACTCATACACGATGAAAATTTGCATCCTAAAGAGTTGTTTCTCCTCACTTTATAGAAGGCAACAATTAACTTTCATGTGTTTAAGTTTTTTAGATCTTCTGCAATTTTCTTCTATTTCTCTAAATAATATGCTTCCTACTGTTATTTCTTGTCTTGGTAAAATTTAAGCAGTATTAATTGATTTCCTGATCTCATAAATAAAGATTTTGCTCATTTGAACTGTATTCAACTAGTCAAATATTCTCCTCAAAATATAATAATATCAGTAAGATCAATGGCAATCCTAATCATTTCCATTATTACAAATGGTATAAGTATAAAAATTTATCATACTCCCATTAATAAGAGTGTTGTGTGATTCCTCACACTCTAAGATAAAAACATTCGAGTTTCTTCCTTTTTCCTCTTTCTTACACCTAAGATTCTTCCAAGCACCCTAATATTTGTGAAGTCCAGGGTAAGATTCCATGTGGAGCCTCACCCAGGATAAGTCTAAATATTTATGAATTATATATCAAACTAATAAATAATAAACTACTTATATATAATAAACTACTTAATAAAATATGTTATAGTATTCTAACTTGAAAAACATACCTTCTGCAGATTAGAGATATCAAGTTTGAATTTAGATTTCTCTGACTCTTTAAATCTAGATGGAGCTTAAAAGGACCCACTCTTTAATGTCAGTTTGATAGGAGCTTAGAAGAAGTCTAGATGAAACTATATAGTTTATGCTTAAAGAACTTCAGAATCACAAATACTTCTTAAATCTAACTTCTCGGTGAGAGAGCAAATGTGGATGACAACAAAACTATTAATAAAACTTGATTATTCTCAAGTATGAGTTTAAATATAGATTTAAAACCCAACTATCATAGCTAGTCTGTATTCTAAGACATTATACATAAATTATCTAACTTCATTCTTCTATATGTTGAGATAGGTACTAGTTTTGTCACTCTTCTATGGGTGGAACACTAACACTTAGAGGAGGTAAGTAGATTATAGTAACAGAGCCACAATGTTAGCTCAGCCCCTCTGATTCTAGGGACTTCTGTCCTTATCACTATGTGGCAAGCTAGTGTCTCATTTCCTGTGTTTGTTTTTACAACCCAGTAGTTTGACTTCAAGTTGTTATCATGAAATTCCTCTTTTATATTCAGTAGTCTCTTTTATATCTATGGTTTTGATAGAGTGATTGCTTCTAATCAGTTTTATGAAACTGATTTTGGAAAATTATTAGAATAAATTTTTAAAATTAGATTTACATTGACTTGAGTTCATTATTTTAACTCCTGAATCATCTTTGAAAAAACATTTTTGTTAAAATGATTGGGGGTAATATTGTTTAATAAGATTTTATAAACTTCAGGTATACAATATCTGTATATACTCCATTGTGTGCTCACCATCTAACGTGCAGCCTCCTTCCCTCACTATATATTTGATCCCTTTTGTCCCCATAGCCCTCATCCACCGCCTTCCCATCATTCTGTTATCTCTATGAGGTTTTTATATGTTTTTTTGTATATTTGTTTTGTTGCAGTTTTATATCCTACACATGAGTGAAACCATGCAGCTATTTTTTTAAATATATTTTATTGATATTTTAAAGAGAGGAAAGGAGAGAGATAGAGAGCTAGAAACGTCAATGAGAGAGACACATTGACCAGCTGCCTCCTGCACACCACCCACCGGGGATGTGCCCGCAACCAATGCACATGCCCTCGACCGGAATTGAACCCGGGACCCCTCAGTCCGCAGACCGACGCTCCACCACTGAGCCAAACCGGTTTCGGCAATGCAGCTATTTTTTAATAAATCTTAGAAAGTATCCATGGGTTCTAGGTTTTAGAATCATTATATATTTGAAACTACCGTTAGGTCATTATTAACTGTAATGACAGCTTTGCTGTATAATGGATTCTGGAGTCAAAATATTTTCTCCTCAAATCACAGTATCTATAACCTAACTGTTCAGTGAGCTGCTGTGGTAGAGGAGCCACCTACGGCTCCTGTGCTTCTGTTGCTGTCATTGTTCTTCACAGTAAGCTGCAGTATTTCAATTCCTGGTGCAAAGAAGATGTTAAAATATTATCTTATATGCAAATTTTGCTTTTTATTAATTCTATTGGTCCTCATATATTAATTCTATTTTTTATTCTACAAAAGAATAGTGATATTATTTCTAAGTTTCTTTTTTAATTCAAAATTGCATATTTTTATTCTTTTTTTTGGTTTTTGTTATTGTTCATTAATTTTCCTTTTTTAAGAATACCAATTATTCATGTATTACATCTGTTATTTAATGTCCCAATTTGAATCATCAGCTTTTTGTTTCTCTTTATTCTCAACTTTATTTTTGCATTCTTAGAGAATTTTCTAAAGCTTTTTACCTTATTTATTGAAAATACTGTATTTATTTTCTGCAGTGAAAAGTATGTGTTTTCCTCTCTTCAGATCACCGAGTATTTGAGATCCCGTGTTTCTAATCTGATGTCAGAGAAAAGGTGAGCAAAGTGCTTTGTTACCTCCTTCAGGTGGGCGGGACCACTTCACTTTGTGGAAAATCATTCGTAGACTAAAGATAATTTTTAGTAACCTAACATCTTGTGTTTAGAGTCACTTTCTCCCAGATTTTGGCTAGACACTAATAGTTTAAGTGTTTGTTAATCAGGTTTTGAATTTCCATCATTCCCCCCTGCCTGCATACCAATGGGTATGTAAGCTGAAAAACCTACAACTTAGATGCCATTATAAATCATGGCCATTGCTACACTTGATCTTTTTAAAACTGAAGTAAAATTCCCATAACATAACAGCAACCATTGGAGAGAGAACAATTCACTGACATTTAACACATTCATAATGTGTGGAACCACAACATCTGTCTAGTTCCAAAACATTTTCATCACCTCAAAATGAACCCCACAGCATTAAGCAGTTTCTCCACATCCCTGACCCACACTCAGCCCGCAGAAACCACCAATCCTCCTTTGTCAGCATGGGATTACCTCTTCTGGATATGCCACGTAAGTGGAATAATAAACCATGTAACCTATGTATCTACTTCTGTAACTTAGTTTACTTAGTTTTTGAGATTTACCCATGTTATAGCATACACTGAGTGGCCAGATTATGATGATCTCTGAACACATAATAATCTGGTCACTCAGTATATATCCTATATAATAAAAGGCTAATATGCAAATTGTCCCCTTGACCAGGAGTTTGTCAGCAGGTAGGCTGGCCAACCGCCAATGTCCCCTTCCCCTGGCCAGGCTGACCAGACCCCACCCATGTACAAATTCATGTACCAGGCCTTATATATGCTGAATGATCAGTTTATTATGTGTTCAGAGATTATAATAATCTGGCCACTCAGTGTATATTTCCTTTTGTGGCTAAATGATATTTATATATTTTATATATAATAAAAAGCTGTGAGATATATTTTAAAAAATTATTTGTTGATGAGCATTTATGTTGTTTCCATTTCTTGGCTATTGTGAATATTGCTGCTCTGAACATTCTTGTACATGTGTTTGCTTAAATAACTATTAACTTTTAAGGAACTCTATATCTAAAAAAATTGCTTGCCTGCATTTAATTTAGTTCTTTCACTGTTGCTTTCTCCTGTTCCTTTATTTGGGGCAAATTTATTTGTCTCCCTGTTTTGGCTGCCTCCTTGTGCTTCCTTCATTATATTAGGTAGATCTGATATATACATTGAAACAAGCACAAGGAGACAGCCAAACAGGTAGGAGAATTGGTGTACTGTAGGATCCATGGGCACACGGTCTCCTTGGCCACCTGAGCTGGAATTCCCACAGGAATGTTCCTAGTTTGGTTCATGTAGGACCTCCTATTGTAATTCAGTCTTGATTGCGATTGGCCCATTAGTACATGGGGTCTATCTTCAGGCTGGCTCACTCCGAGGATCAGCCCTAACCACTGTGTGTGAGCTGCTGGGCAGGTCATACCACATGGAGTGGAATCCACCCCAGGAGAGTCTGGTGCCTGTTGAGATCTCCCTTTCAATATGCCACTTGTGAGTTTAATTGGATTTTGCTCTCATATTGTCTAAAACTTGCCACTGGGTCTGTTGTCCTAGGGCCTCTTGGGAGGGACTCTGGTATAGGCCCACATCAGACACTGCCTGTGACTGGCCCTGGGCAACCTGTTTGGAGCTGCCAAGTCACCCATCCTTTGTGGCTGCCTCTGCTGGGCCTGGGTGTGCACAGGAAGGACCAAGCTGTGCACCAGTACTGGCTTTTAGCAGCACTAGGCCTGTGGGCAGGCCATCAAGTGGCCAAATATACCTTGTGATCTGCCTTTTACCTATCTCCTCCTGCTGGCTGCCTGTTAGGCTCAGTCACTGAAAGTCTCTTGTGGTCCTTGAGTTACATAACGTAGGTTCTCAGTGAGTCCCCAGGTAGGGGCCAGTGGTGTTCACCAGATTCATATAGGTTCAAACTTGGTGCCAGTACTGGGTTTTAGGTCACTCAGCAAAAGTCCCTGGGTATTCCAAGTGTAGCTGCCACCCACTGGGCGCTCACTCACTTTTGTGGTGGGGTGGAATCTCTAGAGTCATCATGGTGAGGCCAGCAAGGTGTATTAGGCCCAAACAGATGAAGACTTGATCATGTGAATGGAAGGCATTACACCTGTTCCGTGTGTGTGGGAAAAATGGCTCCTGTTCTGGAGCCACACAACTCAGTATGACCCAGATTTGGCCTGGAGATTTATCTCATCAAGGCGGGATCACTGAAATTCAGGAGGATGGTGCCAGTCTGGCTTAGGAGAAGGGAGGGAGTTGCCCTTGTCTTACAGCCACACAACCCAGTCTAGATTCTGCCTAGACCTTAGCAGGGTAATGCCACCCAAAATTAGGAGTGTGGGTTCCTTGGGACCCTAGAGGGTAAGGCTAGCACATCTCTCTTGATGGGTGGCACCAGTCAGGTTCATGGAAACGTGGGAGGGGGGTAATGGATCCAGCCCCGAAAGTACACAGCTCAGTCACTGACAACTCCTGGGTCAGGCCATGCCTCCACACCCCAGCCCAGGCAGCTGAGGCCTCAGCAGGGTGCTAGTTCTGCAGGGCAGGGCCACAGAGAGTCTGAGGCTATTTTAGTTCCCCAGGCTGATGACAAACTCTAGTTTTTCCTCATGGACTCTAGTCTGCTCTTCCCTCCCTTGCCCAAAACCCAGGATGAGGGAAGCAAATGCGATTTTGTGCATTGGCTTTTTAAAAAGGCTCTTACCTTCTCCCTGGTGGACAGAATTCCCACTGGTTTTCATAGCCACATGTTGTGTGGGCACCTCTTCCTGGCTCTGGTGCTCTGGGTTGGGGAGCCTGGCTTTAGGTTGAGACCCTTCACTTCTCTGGGGGGAACCTTTGCAGCTGAGATGAGCCTCAAGAATCTCAGCCTTCATCCATAGGAGCGGGGCAGCCCTTTTTGCATCTCCACCCTTGACAACAGTCTCAATGTGGCTTCTTCTGTAAATCTTTTGTTATAAGACTTCTCTTCAGTTGGTTGTTCAGTTGATTGTTGTGTATTTTAGTAAAATCTCAATTTGGTCCTGAAGGAGATGAGTATAACATCTTAGATGTTCTCTTGTGCTTTCATTTTAATTTTTTCTTTTATATACTTTGAATTAAATTTATTCTTATTTTTATAGTTTCTTCAGTTGGAAAGTTAGATAATTAAATGTAGACCTTTATTCTTTTCTAATGTAATGCATTCAATGCTATAAATTTCTCCATAAACACTAGTTTTGTTGCATCCCACAAATTGTGTTTATTCTTATTATTTTCATTTAGTTCAAAATATTTAAAAATTTTTCTTAAGATTTCTTCTTTGACCCACATATTATTTATAGGTCTGTTTAATCTACAAGTGCTTTGAAGTTTTCCACTAATCTTTCTGATGTTCTGACGTTTTTCTGATGAATTGTAAAAGTTCTTTATGTATTCTGGACACTAGGCTCAGAATTTCAAATATTTTCCCCATCCTGTAGTTTATCTTTCTTGATAATGTCCTTTGATGGAAAAAGGGTTTTAAAATGTCAATAAAGTCTGATTTATCTATTTTTTTCTTTAGTTGTATTTTTTTGTCATATCTAGGAATTTATTGCCAATTTCAATGTCATAAATAAATACCCCTATTTTTTCTAACAGTTATATAGTTTTAGCTCTTATATTTAGGACCCTGATGCATTTGAATTAAATTTTTATATGATCTAAGGTAGGCATCCAATTTCATTCTTTTATAAGTAGCTATCCAGTGGTTCAAGCACCATTAATTGAAATAGACTGTTCTTTTCTCAGTTAAAAGATAACTAATTGACAATGTATTTGTAGGTTTATATCTGGACTCTCTATTCTGTTCTTTTGATCTATGTGTCTATATATTTTAGGTTATTATCATATTGTTTTGATAGTTTTGTAATAAGTTTTAAAATCAGGAAATATGAGTCCTCTTAGTTCTTTTAAAATATTATTTTGACTATGAGGGGCCCTTGCAATTTTATATGAATTTGAGTACTTACTTTTCTATTTCTAGAAAAATTGCCATAAGAATTTTGATACAGATTTTACTGTGTGTAGATTACTTTTGGGTAACATTGTCATCTTAATAGTAAGTCTTCTGATACATGAACATAAGGTATCATTCTATTAATTTATGTCTTCTTTAATTTTTGTCAGCAACATTTTGTAGTTTTCAGAATGTAAATTTTGGTCTATTTTGTTAAATATATTCCAAAATATTGAATTATTTTTGATACTATTGTAAGTGGCCTTTTTTTTCATAGTTTCTTTTTGGCGTGTTCATTTTTGTTTACTTTGTATGTTGATGGTACAACCTGCAAATTGCTGAATTGTTTTACCTCTAGTAAGGGTTTTGTGATTGTTTGGAATTTCTAGAAGTGGAATCATGCCACTTCAGGTAGAGATGGAGCTGCTTTTTCCTTTCCAATTGGATTTTTTTCATTTAATTTCTTTTCTTTTCTTTCCCCCCATTACCCCCCACAAGTGTGCTGGCTATACATACTTTCCTGCCAACGGTTAAAAGCAGCAGTGAAAGTGGGCATCCTGTTCTTGTTAGAAAGAGGGAAAGCTTTCAGTCTTTCCCAATTAATAATGATACTGACTGTGAATTTCATAAATGTATTTTATCTAGTCAATTCCTAATTTTATGAGTGTTCTTTTGATGAAAAAATGTTGGCATTTGTCAATTTTTAAAAAAATTTAAAGTTTTTTTGTTTTCTTTATTTTTGTATCTACTAATGTGATGTATTATGTTGATTAACTTTTTATGTTCAGCAAAACTTGCATACCGGAAATAAATTACTCATTTGATAATTGTGTATAATATTTTTTATTCTTATGTATTCAGTTTGATAGTATTTCATTGAGGACTATTGCATCTATATTCATAAGAGTTATTGATTGATCTTTAATTTTCCTTTCTTGTGATACATTTAGTATTAGGGTATTTGTAGAATAAAGTAGAAAGTGATCCTCTAATTTTGGAAGATTTTAGAAGAATCAGTATTAGTTCTTTACTCTTATTTGTTTTAGGACTCTTTTATATTCTATTTCTTTTTGAGTCTCTTTTATTAATTGTGTTTTTAGTAATTTTCCCATTTCATCTAGGTTATTTAATTTGATGATGCACAATTGTTCATAGCATTCTCTTACAATCATTTTTTCTTTTTATAAGATCAGCAGTAATTTTTCCAGTTTCTTTTCTGGTTATAATTGTTTGCATTGTCTCTTTCCTTATTTAGTTTTTTTGTTAATTTTTTGATTACACATAGTAGTGATGAGTTTTTTCTTTTCTTGGTAAAGTTTCAAATTAAGAAAGAAACTTTTAACTTGTAGTAAAAACTTTAACATTCCATATAATAAAAGGCTAATATGCAAGACTGGATGGTGGAACAACCAGAACAACCGAACAACCAAACAACTGGTCACTATGATGTGCACTGACAACCAGGGGGCGTGTGTGGAGAAGCAGGCATCGGCTGTAGTGGGATGGTAGAGCAAGTGAGTGAGGGCACCGGACTAAGGCAGGATGCTGATTGCTGTTATCAGGGTGAGCCTCTGGTGGTTACTGAAAATTCTTTGCTCTTGTGTGCTGCTGTCTCACCTGACATGTACACCTGCTGCTGGTGATAGCCCCACTTGCACCCGCGGGTGGCACTGGAGCCGCTGCTCACACCCACTGCCGGTGCCCAACACTGGTCCAGATCACTCAGCACCATCAGTGGGTGAGAGTGGCGGCTGCCATCCCTGATCACCCCTGAGGGCTTCTCCCCCTCCCCCTGCTTCTGAGGGGTGATGGGGGCAGCAGCTGCTGCTCGCACCCACTGCTGATGCTGGATCCAATGCTCCATGCTGTCAGCTGGTGCGAGTAGGGCTAGCACCATCAGCATGTGGGAGTGGTGGCCATAGGAGCAGGGTTGTCGGCAGACAGGGGACCGAGGGCTGTGACAGGAGGGCCGGGTGGAGGCACAGAGGATGGGCTGAGACCTGCCTCTGTGCCTACCGCAGACTTGCAGCCCATAGTTCCTTGTAAGGTGCACAAATTCATGCACTGGGCCCCTAGTTGGATATAATTATTATTTGCAATTATTTTTTGTAAGGTTGATTGAATTTCTCAAGACTCATGTGTAGACAAGAAAACATTCTACTTGCCTTCTAACATACTATAGAGATAACTGTTATTGAACATAGTTCCATGATATTATCCAGTTTATCAGATCATATGACTAGGTTTCTTTTTTCTTAGATATAATCTGCAATGTTCAGAAATATGAGAAAAGAAACAAAAAAGAAATATACAAAATACCCACTTCATAGTCTTCTTGTGATGTTCAGGTCCAGGTTTATTAACACCTATTTCTTCATTCTCAATCATCATGCTACATATGATCAATAGAGAGGACAGACCTGTGTTGTTGCTCAAGCTCTGCTACATAATATCAAGTCTTTTTTTGACTAAGTAATTGCAGCGTCTGTTTGTGGTATAATAGTTAAAGATCTCAATTCTGGAAGGTCTCTGTGGGTTCAAATCCTGATTTTTTTTTTTTTACTACTCACTGTGTATTATTAGGCCAATTACTTAATCTCTTCTATCAATTCCCTCATATTCAAAGTTTGGTTCTTAAAAGTCACCTACTGCCTAAACTGGTTTGGCTCAGTGGATAGAGGGTCAGTCTGCGGACTGAAAGGTCCCAGGTTTGATTCCGGTCAAGGGCATGTACATTGGTTGCTGGCACATCCCCAGTAGGGAGTGTGCAGGAGGCGGCTGGTCGATGTTTCTCTCTCATTGACGTTTCTATCTCTCTATTCCTCTCCCTACCTCTCTGTGGAAAATCAATAAAAAATATATATTTAAAAAAAAGTCACCTACTTCATAGACCTTTCTGTGCATTAAACAAGATAATCTACATAAAGTTCCTGACACATAGAAGGGTTCAAGAAATATTTTTCGTCATTATTTTATTAATTATCAAAAGCCTCAAATTACTTATCTCTAAATTAAAAACAGTAATAGTACCCATCTCATAGCATTGTGAATTATTTTGCTTATCTTTTACTATGTAACAGACCCACTCTAAGCTTAGTAGCGTAAAGTAAATACTACTTATTATGTTCCCAGGAGATGTAGGAATTCAAATAAGGCACAACAGGAAAGTTTCAGCTAGGGAGACTCAGAGGCTGAAGTTGAAAAATCCTGAAGGCATCTTTGCTCATAGGACTTCCACCTACATTTAAATTGCTCAGAGGGGCCTCAGATGCAGCAGTCTACTAACATGCCTACATTTGGCATCTCACTGAGGCCTGGGCTTCCCACTGAATGGGAGCACGGTTTTAAGAGAAGCTGTTCTAATAGGGAGTAATCAAAGAGACCAATACTGCAGTTGCGTGTTCTGCAGAACCAGCTTCGGAAGGCATGCAGCATCCACTCTGCCTCAATCAATTGGTTGCAAATGAGTGACTAAGACCAGCTCAGATCGAAGATGAGAGTATCTAGATGCCACCTCTTGATGGAACAGTGGCTATAGCGCACTAAACAAGTTCATGGAGGATGGGTGACCACATTGTGGCCATCTTTGGAAAGTGTAATATGCCACAAACAACAAATGCTATGATTTTATATTTTAATATCTAATAAGAACTAAACACCTCAGTTTCCCAATGTCAATGTCACATCACAGATTTTTAGAAAGCTAACCAATACATGTCATCCTTAATATCTCTCTCATCTCTCCTCCCCTACCCTGTGTGTGTGTGTGTGTGTGTGTGTGTGTGTGTGTGTGTGTGTTAAGGAAAAAGATTGGTTGAGCAATTTATGGCAACATAGCCTCAAGTAGTTTTTCTTAATGGACTATATGTCTGGCAGCATTTTTTACACAGTTAATGTTTCCAGGAGTAAATTGGAGAGAAGATACCCTTGTTGATGTGCTCCTTTCTTGTCTGTTGAGAAAATAATTGTCACGTCTTCCTTACAAGCCTCTCCAGTGGGAGTCTTAGATGACTTGGGTGATGATGGGAAGTATTTACAAGTGTTTTCCCTTTGCCCCTTTGGAAATGTTCTGGGATATTTCCATATTCCTTCAAATGAGCTTGGCAAAAGCAGGAGAGCAAAGGGTTTTCATGCATAGAGTTGGAGTTGTATGCTAAATTGTCTGCAGAGTAAAATAGTCCTCGAGAGCTCTCAGCCAGCTGCCCAGTAGTTTTGATGTTCCTGAACAGCCCCTTCCCAAATACCTCGCCCTGAAGTTTGCCAACGCACACGATTTATTATACATCCTGGAGTTCACTAAAGGTGCATGTTGCTTTCTGGGTAATTACATTTTCATCCTATCTCAGGCGCACCAACGCCTAATTTAAAACCCATCTGTTTTGAAGGAAATGTCCTTCGCACTGAACATTTCCATTGCCTTTGCCACTAGTTGTATGTGAGGGGTTTGGGCAGGACAAACGGCTTGCTGTGCCTGCCGGCGGATGTGTCCCCCACGTGTGAACCGCTGCTGGAGTCAAAGCAGAACAGGCAAAGTGCAGGTTAAGTACATTCCACATTCTGTTGAATCACCGCATAATGGCCGGGGATATTTATATCTCATGTCCACATTTTATGAGGCATTGGCAGGGTACGCGGGGGCCAGGAGAAAGAACAAATTTTTCTCGCAGAGATGGCTATAAAGCAGTCACATACAGCTTTTGCCTGATGTATTTAAATTTTCAGATCGTTCCTGTTAAGAAATATTTATGACACTTGTTAAAGATGGCAAGGAAGACTTTATTTAAGGGGGCTACTACAATAGAGTTCTGTGGCAGGGAGAGAGCGCAGGCTCAACTCTGAATACAAGGAAAAGTGGGGATTTATAGGCAAGTAGCTGGGGAGAGAGTTCCGTGGGCGGAAAAGTACTAAGATGTACAGCCTTTGCTAAATTGACTTAAGAGGATTTTAGGCAGGCCAGGGTGCTATGATATCAGGAGCAAGGGGTTTTTACTACATTGATTCAATGTATTCTTGCTAAAACTGGAATAAACAGGCCAAAGACAGAGTCCAAGGTCAAAGCCTCAGAAGGAGGAGGACTCACAGGAACCTGACCCACGTTCAGTCATGAAAAGTCTTTGTCAATCTCAAAATACGCCCTTCAGGATAGCTTACTCTACCAAACAACGTGTTACTTAAATTTTGATGGCATTGCATGGCTAATCAAAAAGCAGATTATTCTAAAGGTGAAATATTATTTTGGTAAAAGCTCTCTACTTCCTTTAACCCAGATTTGTTGATAGGGTTTATTTTTTTACATTTCACATGGATTCCACATTCTAAATTTTTAAAGTAATTTTTGGTCTTATTATAGATGCCCATCAATTAATTAATTAAAACATTCAATTTCCATGAAATAGATTGAAGTCTCAGTGTCCTGAATGGTGGAGTGAGGATCTAGGTGAGCTCATTCCCCCTGTAAAATAAAGAAAACACAAGCAAAACAACTGAAATCAGCCATTTCAGAAATCTGTCAGTTAACTAAAGTCATAGAACTTAAAGCTATATTCCCCATAGAAACCACTGTTCTGTGGTAAAACAGTGGGCTCACAAGTGACCCTGGGTCAAACAGCAGGGCCTGTACCATTTTTAGTTGGTTTATTTCCATCCCCTCACCTGCCCTGCTCAGTGACATGAGAGTCAAAGCTGGTAGCTATGCCAGCAATGGAGAGATCTGACAGTGAATGAAGACGCACTAAATGTACCATTCAGAGAGCAGGGAAAGTTGCCGGACTTATGGTTCCTCAGGAAATCAGTATGTTCAGAGTGTGGGAGCTAAGTGATTTGACTCAGGTCTCAGCTCAGCAAGATGGCAGGGGACCTACCCTCATAGTTAAACAATGCAAACTGCTGTCAACAGCTCAGCTGCTCTGGCTGTGATATCATTGGGGATAAAGGAGAGCACAGCTGAGAATGTAAAGGGTCATGCTGGAGAAAAACACAACCCATGGAAACTTAGAAGCGTCACCGTGTTCTTGGGGACACATAAGACCGTGCCTCTATGTAAGGCTGCGCACCTGACTAGGATAGATTGGGAAAGGGGTGGGAAGCAATAGATACTCACCTCTGGCTGACCTCAAGGCCCTGAGCAAGTGCAAGTGGAAGCTGAGGCTGCCTTGTAAACTGCCTGAAGCTTTAAAGCAAGCTTTCCTTATGCAGACAGCCTTGGCAGGGGGCAAAAAGGAAGTTATAAAAACAAAACAAAACAAAAAACTGCTGATCATCAAATTATACTGACCCAGGTGCAATTTTTAGAAACTTAGGCCTAAAAATTAAAATAAGAACTTAGAAGGAAAAAGATAGTTGAAGACTCAGAGAGGCTGGAAAGAAATACAGAATTAGTCACTAAATACATAAAAGTTATTAAGTAAATAAACAGCAACAAGAAAAAGAACAACAATAAAATCAAGCAACAAACCAGCCATAACAACAAATGTGAAATAATTTGTTATCAGAAAAATTGTTACCACATATTATATAAAATATCCAGCTTTCAATGAAAAAATTACAAGACATATAAACAAGTAGCTATGTCACATGCACAATAAAAAAAGGCAGCCTATATAAAATTCCCCTCATAGACCTTGTCAAAAAAGATTTTAAGTCAGGTATAAATATTCCCAAAGAGTTAGATAAAAAAATGGACCTAAAGAATTAAGGGAAGTATGGCAATAATATCTCACCAAATACAGAATATCAATAAAGATATATAAATTATGAAAAATGAATTACAGTTATGCACTGCTTAATGATTGGGATACATCAGAGAAAGGCATTGCGAGGTGGCTTTGTCATTGTGCAAACATCATAGCGTAGACTAGTTCCCCCAAAGTAGATGGTGTAGCTCACTACACAGTAGGCTCTATGGTATAGCCCATTGCTCCTAGGCTACAAATCTAGACAGCAACTGTGACACAATGGTAAGTATTTGTGTTTTTAAACATAGAAAAGGTTCAGAAAAATGGTATACCTGCATAAGGTACTTTCCACGAGTGGAGTCTGCAGAACTGGAAGTTGCGCTGGGTGAGTTAGTGAGTGACCAATGAGAGAAGATGAAGGGCCAGGGCATTACTGGCCACTACTACAGATGTTACAAACACTGTCCCACAAGCTCTCCCTGCTTTCTCTGAAAGTTCAAAAGGAGACCATCGAAGCTGTTCGCGCTGCTCCACAGACACGGATGTGTGCTGGACCGACTGGACACATAGAAGAGAAACTGGCCAGGTAAGACACAGACCACCATAACAGTGACTGTCAGGAGGGAGTGAAAGGGGACTTGAGCATCAGTAAGAATCAGAAATCAAAATGGAAAGCTTTTTAAAGTGGAAAGATAAAGAATGCTGTTTAACATGGAACGGATGTAAAACTGAGGATTCACAATTTTAACTTTGGAAATTTGTTTTTGGCCATTGATCATAGTTGACACAGAAAACCCTCTCTCACGTTGAAATTATGGGGGAAATAGAACGTATCTATGATTTACATTATTAAAACCTGGAAGTGTTTCAAAAGTACAGGGACAGGCTGGCTCCACGCTATGACAGAAAGCCTTAACTGAAGTGGCTGTGGTATTTATTACTGGTTAAGATAACTCCCGTGGACCTGTGTTCTTATACAGCATTGTAGGTCCTCAACAAACAATTTACAGCAATGTACTCTAAAGACCATCATCCAAGATCTGGAAGGACTATAGCACACTCAAAACGTGAGTGTTGGGGGGACAGGGTCCTCTGTGCTGAAGCAGATCACTGGCTGGCTGGGACCCAAATCTGGGCACTGAAGGTGGAGGTGCTGTGAGCGAGAGGGAACCCATTGTCCAGCCACACAGATATTGCTCTTATCAGAAAAACATCCTCCTGAACCACACATCCTCCCTTTTTTAGAGGAAATTCAGCTTTATTATAATTTTGTGGTGGTCCCATCGTAAAAGTGGTTTGACATTGACCAAAATGTTATGTAGTGAATGGCTGTATACATAAAAATAGAGAACACTGATAACTATACAGGTATTATGAAAGATAGTATAAGTGTGTTTCTGTTTGTAACTCTTCTGTCAGTTTTTAAAGATAACTGCACAAAGCAATAATTAAAAAAAACAAACCTGTATTGGTTGGCTTGAGATATATAAAATATGTAATTTGAATAATAATAGTAGTAGAGAAGAAAGAAAAGGACCAGAGATTTATTGGAGACATTTTTATATACTATTACAATGAATGATATAAAATTAATGATAAAATTATAATAACTTATAATTTAAGATACTAATATTAATGTCTTCAGCAGCAACTAAGAATATGCTAAAATATATAGTAAAAGAAAACAGAAGAATTCAAAAGGTACATGAACACTTCTATTTCACCAAAAAGAAGACCTTAATCAAGGGGTAGAATAACAGCAACAAAAATCATGGGAACAAAATTTATATGGAAAATGAATAACAAAGTGGCATCTATATACCTTTACTTCTCAGGAACTACATTAAATATAAATAGCTTACACACTCAAATAAAAAATTAGAGATATGCATTAGAATAAATCAACAAGTATATTCAAAGTAGAGAAAAGGGAACCCCAGTACAGTGCTGATGGGAATGCAGACTGGTGCAGCCACTGTAGAAAACAGTATGAAGTTTCTTCAAAAAATTAAATATGGAGCTGCCATTTGATCCAGTGATCACACACACACACACACACACACACACACACACACACACACACATCTTTAAAAACCTGAAACACCAATCAGAAAGGATATATGCACCCCTGTGTTCATAGCAGTACAATTTACAATAGCTAGGATCTGCAAACAGCCCCAGTGCCCACTAGTAGACAAGTGGATAAAAAAGCTGTGGTACATTTACACCATGGTACACTATGCAGTAGTAAAAAAGAAGGTCTCTTACCCTTTGACAGCATGGAGGGACCTGGAGAGTATTAAGTTAAGCGAAATAAGCCAGTCAGAGGAAGACAAGTGTCATATGATCTCACTCATATGTGGAATCTAATGAACAAAATAAGCTGATGAAAAAAATAGATCCAGAAACATAGAAGCATGAGACAGGCTGTGAAGTATCAGAGGGAAGGCAGGGGTAGGTGGGTGGGTGGGAAGAGATCAACCAAAGAGCTTGTATGCATATATGCATGTGTCCATGTGTCCCTGGTGAAGGCCTGGAATGGGGGATAGGGCTGGGCTATAAAGGGTCAATGGGGAAAAAAGAGAACACATGTAATACTTTCAACAATAAATATTTTTAAAAATAATAATATATTAAAAAAAAAAAATATATATATATATATATTGCAAAATATAACCAAAAGAGAGCATGGCTATACTAATACTATACAAATAGAATTTTAGGAAAATTGTTGCTAGAGACAAGAAGAACATTTTATTATAATAAGAGGCTCATTTCATAAAATATAGGAATTAACAGAGCTCTGAATTATTTATAAACCAAAAACTTACAGAATTGATTGGAAAAACAGATAATTCTCCAATAATAGTTGGAGACTCATTACCCTATTTTCAATAATGAATAGAACAATTAGGCAGAAGATCAAAAATAGACGTCTTAACATAATAAAAGAGTAAATAACAGTATAAATCAATTAGACATAATAGATCACTATGAAACACTTCACCATTCCCCCCCCCCCTCAAAAAAAAATTTAACGTAATTTTCGAGGGCAAATGTAGCATTCTCCAGAATTGCTATGGTCTAAATGCTTGTGTTTCCTCAAGATTCCTATGTTGAAATACTCCTCCTCCCCCAATCATAATAATAGTAGGTGGAGCTTTTGGGAGGTGCTCAAGGCCCTCATGGATATGACTCATTCCCTGTTAAAGAGGATCCAGACAGCTGCCTCTCTCCTTTCATCAGGTAAGCATTCAGGAAGAAGGCACCAGCTGTGAAACAAGAAGAGGGCTCTCGGAAAATGAGACCATGCTGGCACCTTGACCTTGGACTTTCCAGCCTCCAGAACTGGAGGAAATACTTTTATGTTGTTGTAAGCTATTCAACCAGTCGCATCTATAATCATAAAAGTGTAAGATGCTAACTAGAGTGGACGTGCTTCCTGACGAAGTGGGGCTGTGAGGACCAAGCCTCTTGCATGAATTTCGTGCATCAGGTCTCTAGTTTATTATAGAAATACTAACAAACCAAGGCAGTAATGACTGTGTGTTAGGTTAAAAAACAAGTTTCAATACAATAAGTAGATTGAAATCTTAGTTTCCTTTTAAAATTACAAATATTGATATGATGATTCTAAAATTTCTATGAAAATGCTAAAGACCTGGAATAACCAAAACAGAAAATGGACTAAAGGCTTCAACATTTTTCAGATAAGAGTGCACTCTAAATTTATTATTTAAAATAACTTCTAAGCTTTCATCTGTTTTATTAATAACAGCTACAATTTAGTAAATATTTAAGGTATTTCCTCATCCATAAAACTACAATTAGACCCTGCCTCATGGGGATGTCACCAGGATTGAATTAGATTATATGTGTTGCATGTAAACAAACATGGTGGTTACCAGCATGCATGACACATAATAAAAAGGACAATTGATGACAGTTACCATCATTATCACCATTACATAGCCCACTTCTGAAAATAAAATTTATTACTTAAAGAGAGACATTAATAATGTAGAGAAGATCCAACAAAATAAACTGTATTGAACATACCTTTGCTTTTAATACATTGGTTTGTGACAAAAGGAATACAAATAATCCAAGTAATATCAGCACATACAATTCTCAGAGTATCTGAGGTGGGCAGACTGACGCCCTTCCCAAGGACATACACTCCTATGCCCTGAAACCAGTGTATGTGGCACCTAACATGGCAAATGGGATGTTAAAGATCTGATTATGATAATGGACCTTGAGAGAGTCAGATTATTCTGCATTATCTGGCTGGGATCAGTGTGATTACATGAGTCCTTAAAGGTGGAAGAGAGGCAGAAAAGTGAGTTCAAGAGACAGAACATGAGAAGGACACTACCCACCAGCATGTTGGCTTTGACAGTGGGGGAAAGTGAACACAAGCCGAGGTATGCAGAGTTCGGGTTGCTTTCAGGGTACAGCCAGCAACACAATAGGGACCCGGGCCCTGCAGCTGCAGTGAACACAGCTCTCCCACAATTTGAAAAGCAGGAAAGAGATGAACCCTCCAAAAGGCAGGGCGCCTGCTGCTATCTTGATTATCCTTTGGTGAATCTTGACCAGACTGGTCTACAGAACAGTCAAATAATAAGTATATATTGTCCGAGACACTAAATTTGTGGGCCTTTGTTAGGGCAGCAACAGGAAACTAATCCCTAGTCAAAAATAAAAGATGTTCCCTCAGAGAGCGGAGAATTCCCTGTCACTGGACAGAAAAGAGGAAGAGAATTAATATTTTGGGCATCTCCTATGAGCCATATAGTATTTTACTTTCTACTTTAAACCTCAAAATAACCCAGTGTGCTATACGCTATTCCCACTTAATGAATGTGAGCAGGTTCAGAGAGGAAGGTTAGTAAATTATGCAACTAAGCTGAGGTCTTCCTGACTCCACAGCTCATGTTGTGAGTAGTTTATCACTCTACCTCCCCTGTGCTTGAGATATTTAGGGGGATTTTGTTGCAGAGACTAAAGCAATAACTGGGGGGTTAGCCTCACATGTCTTCTAGCTCTGAGGCCACTTTTCAGGATAATAGGTTTTTCCCTGACTTACCACAGAGAACTTGGCTTCCTATCAGTGAAACCCTAAAGCATTAAATTTCACCCTGGGGCTTAAAGCTCACTTTCTCTCCCTCCATCCCACATGCTGATGCTATTCAAACTGTTACATCTGAATATTAAAGAGATTCAAGTCACATGTAAGAACCCAAATGCACACTGAACAATAGGAAAGCCTTGCTTAATAATTCCCTCAGAACCATCCAGATTGCTAGACAAGGAGTATTTCCAGTGGAAAGGGATACTTGATTGCATCGTTCTAATAATATCTTTTGGCTTCATCTAATCTTCGGGATCTTTCTTTATTCTGGAAGCTGGCCCAATGTTATTGTTTCATTTATGAGAAAGCTCAGAACTTGGCCCCTCTAAATCTGTCTGAGGCAGGCTGTTTCATCAAAAAGTCTCTACAAAACACCAAGGTCAAACCCAAGGGATACGGTCAGACCACGTGGGGAATGCAGAAGACACTCTTGGAAAGTCCAGTTTTGGGTTCTGTGAGGTTCCATTTATGTTCATACCACCTGCTGTCACAGGAGAAGCCTGTTCTGTAATCACAAATGACAGAAAGAGCTGGCCCTGTGTCTTTTTTGCCCTCATACCTGATCTAACTCATCATAAAACAGGGAACAGGTTCAGAGGGGCCTTCACCTTCCCTTTAGTGAAAATAAGGGGCCAGATCCCATTCCTTTGTTCTTGGTCTCCAGAAACCATCTCCCCAAGTAAGTAACTTCACGGAGCATCTGATCCTTAGACCCTGCAATGATGTGAAATGTTGACTTTGTTTCCATGCACACACACTGAAAGTTTTTTTTTTTATACAGAGTTTCCCAAAGTATGATATTTATGTCCCTAGTGAGCCTCAAGATGATTTTACGTGGTATTCCAAATTCATATTTTTATTTCAATAATTAGTAGATTGTAATAAACGTATTTATTTTAATGTTTAAAATAAATTTTAACTAGAATGTCAAAGTAATAGTTTAACTAATTTAGCTTAGAATGAGTTTTAAAGAGGTATGAGTTAAAGAAAAATGCTTTTGCATTCATCCATGAAGTAGTGACTCTCATTATGTATGCCATATAAAACTATTTGTACCCATCAATAGACAAATGGATAAAGATGCATATACACAATAGAATATTACTCAGCAATAAAAAAGAATGAAATCTTGCCATTTGCAATAACACAAATGAAACTAGAGGGTATTATACTAAGTAAAAGAAGTCAGACAAAGACAAATACCATATGATTTACTTACATGTGGAATCTAAAAAACAAAATAAGTGAACAAATAAAACAGAAACAACTCATAGATACAGAAACAAACTGATGTTTTCCTGATGGAAGTGGGATTTGGGGATGGGTGAAAAAGGTGGTGAGTGAGGTTATAAGTACAAGTTGCCAGTTACAAAAATAGTTGTGGGTATGTACAGTACAGCACAGGAAATACAGCCAATAATATAAAAATTACATGTGGTGCTACATAGCTATACAAATGGGACACTACACTTACTGCGGTGATCACTTTATAAGATACACAATTTTCTAGTCACTATTTTGTGTACCTGAAATGAATATCATATTATATGTCAACTGTATTTGAAAAAACTAAAGCAGGCAAACTATATGAAAAGTCTGCTTTTAGACATGGGACAGCACGTGAGGCTCTCAGACCTGAGTGAAAAGAAACAAAGATGGTTAGCCCAATGATCACCCAGCCTTTTGCCTAGAGGTAAGTTCTAGACCACAATACAGGAAGGAGAAACTCAAACAAAGCCTGGTGGCCTCTTTGGTTCATGAGTTATAGCTCAGAGTTCAGGAAGACCGAAACAGTTAAGATTTGTGGGGCAGAGTACCATGGAGTACAGACTTACATAGTAAAAGAGCTCTAGAAGGCTGAATGGAGTCTGGGTGGACACCAATATAAATTTGCACGTGGCAAAACTTTATAAGGACAGGAGACAATTGCTAAGAAAGAAAGAAAGAAAGAAAGAAAGAAAGAAAGAAAGAAAGAAAAAGAAGGAAACCTGGAGGCTAAACAATCCCTAGAGCTGGCAGAAGGCTTGGAACCACTCAATTTTTCACCAGAGTGAAAGTAGATGGGTTGCTTACTAGAAATTTCCAAAGGCTAGTAGTAGGACTAAAGCATTTCTTTAATAAACTAAAGTACTCAAGTCTGCCTTAGAAAAGCTTAAAAAATAAGTTCTGAAGGGACTGAGCCACTCCATAAACAATTTAACTGCCTTAACAGAAAGAGTTGAATCTCATTAGAGAAATACAACAAAATCCAGAGAACTAAAAACAAAATCCAAAATGTCTGAAACCCAATAAAAATTACAAGACGTGTACAGAAGCAAAAATTTTGATTCATAATCAGAAGAATAAAGTAATGAATATATGAGTATATCATCATAGATTATGTAAGTAGCAGAGGAGGACATTAAAACAGGTATTATAAATATGCTCAATGTGATAAAAGGTTTAAAGGAAACGTGATCATGTTGTGAGATACAAAATAGAACTAACTGGACATTCTAGTCATGAAAAAGAGAGTTTAAGAAATTAGATATATACTTGGTGGTATAGCTGCATGCTAGACACTGCAGAATACAAGATCAGTACATCTGAAGAAAGTACCAGGTAAGAAATCTATGGTGACAGGAGGAGCTTTCCCTTTGGGCAGTGGGCATGCAATATACAAATGATGAATCAGAGAATTGCACACATGAAACCTATATAATCTTATCACCCAATTCACAGCAATAAAATTATTATAAAAGGAAAATCACATCAAGGCATATGATAATCAAATTGCAGGTAACCAGCCATACAGAGAAATTCCTAAAAGGCAGGAATGAAGGGATTACATGCATAGTACCCACAATACAAATAATAGCAGATTTCTTGTCAGAAGCTATATAAGCCAAAATGCAATGAAACATTTTTTGGGAGTACTTAAAAAGAAAAAGTAAAACTTTCAATTATAACACTATAGCCTACATTTTTAAAGTTTAATGGTGTAATGAAAACATTTTCAGATAAACAATAGCTAAGGAAATTTATTGCCAACAGACCAGATCAACACTTTGAAATTTAGGTAGAAAGTTATAGTGTGACCCAGCATCTCTTCTTCTGGGTGTTTATTCACCTGACACCTAATCTGGCCAGGGCCCTGCCCATTTTTAATTGGATTTTTTGTTTATTTTATTGTATGAGTTCTATATATATATAAATCTTAAACCCTTATCAGAGCTGTGGTTTGCAAATATCTTTTCACATTGCATTGGTTGTTGGTGGTTTCTTCTGCTGTACAGAAGTTTCCTAGCTTAATATAATTCCATTCATTTATTTTTGCCTTCAATTTCCTTGCGTTCGGGGTTAAATTCATTTTATTTCCTTAAGTGTATTGTGGGGTTTATAAATATCTATAATGATAAAAGTGTAATATGCTAATTAGACTGGACATCTGAATAACCTTCCAGATGTCATTCCAGATGCCCTTCTAGACAAAGCTATGGTAGCGGGGGGCAAGGCAGAGGCATTTAGGAGTGATCTGGCAGGAAGGAAGAGTGGTTAGGGGCAATCAGGCAGGCAGGTGAGCAGTTAGGGGCCATCAATAGGCAGGTGAGTGGTTAGGGGTGATGAGGCAGTCAGGCAGAGTGATTAGGGGCAATGAGGCAGGCAAGCACACAGGCGAGTGGTTAGGAGTCAGCGATCCCAGATTGCAAAAGGGTGCAGACCAGGCTGAGGGACTCTCTCTGCCTCCTGTGCATGAAATTCATGCACCAGGTCTCTAGTATAAAAATAAGCAGTATAGAACAAAATATCACAAAGAACAGAATAAATTGTGATTATAATTTTTGTTAATGCTATTGTTACTGGTATGATGTCACTAATGAAAATAAGAAACACTTTTAAAAATAAGTTAAAATATTTTTCACATTATATATGAAGAGATGTGTTATTTGAAGGGAACCTGGAATAAGTTAAAGATGCATATTATAGGCCCTGGCTGGGAAGGTGGAGTGTTGGTTCAATATGCCAAAGTGGGAGTTCCACAACTTAATAAAAGGAAGATAAATGATCCAATTAAAAAAATGGGCAATGGACCTAAATAGAATCTTTTCAAAAGAAGACAGAAGGAAGGCCAAGAGGCACATAAAAACATGCTCAAAATCACTAATTATCCGAGAGATGCAAATCAAAATGACAATGCGGTACCATCTCACACCTGTCAGAATGGCTATCATTAACAAATCAACAATGGGCAAGTGCTGGCGAGGTTACAGAGAAAAAGGAACCCTCATGCACTGCTGGTGGGATTGCAGGTTGGTGTAACCACTATGGATAACAGTATAGAGCTTCGTCAAAAAACTGAAAATGGAACTCTCATTTGACCCAATAATCCCACTCCTAGGACTATATCTCAAGAAACTAGAAACACCAATCAGAAAGGATATATGCACCCCTATGTTCATAGCAGCACAATTTACAATAGCTAGAATTTGGAAACAGCCTAGGTGCTTATCAGCAGATGATTGGATCAAAAAACTATGGTACATCTACACAATAGAATACTATGCTGCCATAAAAAGAAGGAATTCTTGTCATTTGCAGCAACCTGGATGGAATTGGAGAACATCATGCTGAGTGAAATAAGTCAGTCAATGAAAGAGAAACACCACATGACCTCACTCATTTATGGATAATAAAGAACATTATAAACTGATGAACCAAAAGATAGATATAGAGACAGTAAAGGAACAAGCAGACTGTTAAATTACAGCGGGGAGGGGAGGGAGATAAGAGATCAACCGAAGGACTTGTATGCATGCATATAACTAACAGACACAAAACTCTGGGGAGGAAAGGCATGTATGGGAGTGGGGGGGCAATGGTAAGATATGTACACATATAATTTAATAAAAAAATAATAAAAAGGAAAGTAACAAATAAGAAACAAGTAGCATATTTCATCAAATTGTAGCAGATTTTATCAAATTGTCTATTATAAAAACAGTTCTTATAATTATTTTAATGTAAGTGACATTAGATGTATGTTGTCTAAAAATCTCATTAAAAAGCATAGATTCAGCCGAAACTGGTTTGGCTCAGTGGATAAAGTGTCGGTCTGCAGACTGAGGGGTCCCAGGTTTGATTCCGGTCAGGGCCATGTACATTGGTTGCGGGCACATCCCTGGTGTGGGGTGTGCAGGAGGCAACTGGTCAATGTCTCTCTCTCATCGATGTTTCTAGCTCTCTATCTCTCTTCTCTCCCTTTCTCTCTGTAAAAAATCAATAAAATAAATTAAAAAACTAAATAAAAAGCATAGATTCACAAATCAGTTAAAATATTATATTTGTAGTAAATAGGTGAGTAAATAAAACAAAATTACGAAGATAACACAATGATAACTAAGGTTGTGGCAAACCTTGTTTCTTAAAATATGGTAACTGCAGCATTAATTTAATGAGTGCATGCACAGTTATGGGAGTTGGGGGTCAAAGTGTGTTGTTTATTTCTATATGACAGTTCCCAAGTCATATAGAAATAAAAATCATTGCATCCAATTCAAATCTCTTGGTGTACATGGCTAAGATATTTTCTCTGTCACCCTCAAATAATTAGAAATGGTTTTAAGTAATACACACACACACACACACACACACACACACACACACACACACTAGAGGCCTGATGCCTGAAATTCATGCATGGGTAGGGTTCCTAGGCCTGGCCAGCGATCAGGGGTGACCGGTGGGACCATTGGGGGCAGGGAGTGCCCTGCTGGCACCTACCTTGGCTGGCCTGGGGCCTGCATGCTGGGTACAGCTCCTGCATTGAGCATCTGCCCCCCTGGTGGTCAGTGCGCATCATAGCACATAGCAACTGGTCATTCTGCCTTTCTGTCTATTTGCATATTTGGGTTTTATTATATAGGATATATATTCTTAGCTTCTACTTTTTAAAAAATTATATATATATATATATATATATATATATATATATATATATTCTTAATAAACATTCTGATTTTGTCAATTGTGAATTATATATTATTTCTTTTGAACTTTGTTCACAATTTCAGCCAAGTGGAAAAATAATTTCTATAATTTTACTATTTGCTATACTTGGTGCTATTTGTAGAAACATAAGCAATATTCCTGTATATGCTTACTCATTTGATATTCATAACAACTCTTTCTTATAAGAATTTTCTATCTCCAAATTTCAAGTATAGAAACTGAGGTTCAAAGAGATAAACTGTTATTTGTGATTTTATAGTTGCCATGTGGTTTAAGTTAGGTTTTATACCAATGCTTCTTGACTTTTAATCTTGTCAAGTTTCCATCTCGCCCCCACATTCTGCTAGAAAAAATCTTTATGTTTATAAGAAATGTCCTGTTTCCCTTTAGACTTTCTTTTAATTATATAAAGATAGATTTTTCTCCCCAGTGTTATCATTTTTAGGCCTGCAGGTTTCCATCTCCTTGGTGCACTCTGGAGCTGTGTTTCTCAACCTTTGGTAGCATGTTTCCCTAAATCTAACACGACATCACGAAGACCCAAGGAGTCACCCCAGCCGACCTTCCTGTGTCCTCTGTGTGCGAGTCTGCAGTCAGGTGGCCTAGACTCAGAGCCAGCCTTGCTAACATGTAATCCGAGTCATCTGTGGAACTCCAGCCTCAGCGTGTCCCGCTCTCAGGGCTCTGATAACAGTGGCTGTCTCCCAAGTTTTGGTGGAGAGTCACTGAGCTCTGGCGTGTGCAAACCTCAGCAGAGTATCCATAATAACAGGGACTGAAAGTCGCTGTTACCATTATTGTTGTAACTAATACAAATAAGCAAACTTTTTCTATGAGTTCTTTTAGGTTTTGATCCTGGTACTAGTAAATTCTAGAGAGCTAGAAGTTGTCTGTGGACACAGGGCTCAGAGAAGCTTAACGTGGGGCATACAGCACCCAGCCGCCCAAGTGGCCGTCCAGCCCTTGACATGAGCCTGAATGAAGATGAGTATAAGGGAAAACACTGCACAGAAAAATCATGCAAAATATTGAAATGATGACATTTTAGATATGGGGCTAAATAAAAGAATATTGTTAAAATTAATTTTACTCATTCATTTTTGCTTTTTTAATATGGTTACTAGTAAATTCAGAATTGCGTATGTGGTCCCTGCTAAGGTACCGGAAAGCACTCCTCTTGTGTTCACTTCCTCATAAAACAGCTGTAACGTGCCAAATCCGGTTTGGCTCAGTGGTGGAGTGTCGCTCTGCAGACTGAAAGGTCCCGGGTTCGAGGTCAAAGGCATGTACATTGGTTGCGGGCACATCCCCGATGGGGAGTGTGCAGGAGGCAGCTGGTCGATGTTTCTCTCTCATCGACGTTTCTAGCTTTCTATCTCTCTCCCTTCCTCTCTGTAAAATATCAATAAAATATATTTAAAACAACAACAACAACAACAACAACAACAAAACACAGCTGTAACGCAGGGCCAACTTGGTGCTACGCCCTGGAGCTGAAGACCATACAACCTGCGTGGAACTTTGAGGGGTTCTGGAAAACCACACAGTTTGTATGAGCATTTAGTGAAGCAATTTATATTAGTATTTAGCTACACAGGAGTAAGACTGTAACATTTTATAAATATGAGCTGCTATTATTATTAGCATTTCTCTATTAAATGCAAAGCTGTCTGATTCTCTGTGCTTTAGGAGAAGCGGGCATCCTCTTACCTGCTCAGACAGCTTGCTGTGGACTCTGTGGCCTGTGCTTCGCTCAAAGAGAATGGTTCTACCCCTGGAGCACCTGCCTGGGTCCCAGGTGCCCCGCAATGTCACCCTGTGTGATCCCCTCTGATTGGGCAGCATGGGGCCAGCGTACAGATGAGCGATGCGTGGACTGGGGCCATGAGTAGGAATAGAGAGTGGAGATTTGTGTAAGGATGCTGAAGATGCCTGCACTTTGACCGCGTTCCCTGAGAACTGACTGGCTTCTCTACTCTGCATCTCACCCCCGCTGAGGTTTCCAGAAACCAAAGTG
Source organism: Vespertilio murinus (assembly GCA_963924515.1). Classification (NCBI taxonomy): domain Eukaryota; kingdom Metazoa; phylum Chordata; class Mammalia; order Chiroptera; family Vespertilionidae; genus Vespertilio; species Vespertilio murinus. Next base: position 50,767,559 of record OZ004714.1, on the reverse strand, counting down.
TGGCTGTGTGAAGCTCAGATCCCTGGTGATTTATTTGGGGATCTCCTGCCAAGCGCTCCTAAGGTTACCGTTTCCACTGGAGTGCCTCATCTTCCTCCCCCACTCGGTGTCTTTACTTCTCAGAATCGGGTGCTAAATGGATTCGGATGGGCAGTTGGGTTTGCTCTGCTTCTCCTCGGCCACGGCCTGTTAGCGCCCACAAATAGAAGCTGAGCCGACAGCGGTGTAATTTACGATTCCAGTAAGAAATGAGGTATGCAGCTGAGGGCTCTATTTCCAGGCCAAGTGCACAAATGGTAGGCCCAGGTTCTTGCAATTGCAAAGACCAAATGTGCCAGGCAATTCAAAGGAAATGGCTTTTATGTCTCTGGAAACCTAGCACTGGAAATGTGCTGTGGGGCTTACCTGTCCCCCCACCTCCACTCAGCCCAGAGTTCCCATGGGCCACGCGGCTGCCTCAGCCTCAAATTGGTTGTGATTATGCAAAACCCATTCAAGGCGGCCAGATAAATCTTGAGTGCCAAAGAGATTTCCAGAATTTCCAAGATTTACTTGTATGTTGATTATTTTTTTCAGTGTAAGCTTGGTAACATGTTCCAGGTCTGCAAAAACGGGGTCCCTGTTCCCATGGCAGCCTCCTCCCCCAAAGTGGGGATGAAGTGGGGATGTGGGCACTGGATCCAGGGATGGGACAGAGCTTGGGGATTCGTGCTCCACTGACAGAGTGTCGGGCCTTTGGGGCGAGGGAGCTGATCGCTAGATGCCAGTACACCTCCCAGTCGGACTCGATTGCCTCAGCTGTATGTTCAAGAGCCCCACAAGTGCTTCTGCACACGATTGGAAACATATCTTTATAGTCTTGAAACATAAAAGAAATAAGGAAATACACCAAACACCCATTTGATTTCTATTAAATATACAAGTACAGTATATATACACACAAGCATATATATGTGCACACATGTATTTATAAATGCACACATGCATGTGCACATGCACACAGAGATATCTAAATATGTATAAGCATGTATTTGAACACACACATACATGCATGTGTATATACATGCATACATATGCACACACACACATGTCTTGCTTATTTCAGACTCTCAATAGACACCGGCCATGGCTGCGGCCTGTTGGAACCTGGATGGACAGCGCACTGGCTCCATTTCTTGTGGTGCCGCCGCTTGGCTTGGAGAGTGGGGCTCTAAAGCATCAGGAAGGGCAGAGCCAGCCTGTGGCGGGGACACTGGTCACGTTGAGGGAGCAGAGAGCACGGCCTGCGCTGGTCCAGGCCCTGGAGGTCTGAGTGGAGGAGGCACATCCCAGTCCGCTCTGCCAGGTGCAGAGCTGACCCTCAACAAGCTCAGCCACCTCCCATTTCTGAGGCAGTCATCTCAGCCTGGGCTATGGCCACCAGACGCGCCTGAAGAAAGCGCGTCCGCAGAGAGGTCCAAGAGAGCGCTCCGTTTCCTTCCTGTCTCAGCACCAGTGACGAGCTCCAAGACAGAACCATTGTCTTGGGACTGAGAAATATTAATACTGAAAAGTAAGCTCAATGCCGAAACCGGTTTGGCTTAATGGATAGAGCGTCTGCCTGGGGACTGGAAGGTCCCAGGTTCGATTCCGGTCAAGGGCATGTACCTTGGTTGCGGGCACATCCCCTGTAGGGGGTGTGCAGGGGGCAACTGATCGATGGTTCTCTCTCATCGATGTTTCTAAGTCTCTACCCCTCTCTCTTCCTCTCTGTAAGAAATCAATAAAATATATTAAAAAAGAAAAGAAAAGTAAGCTCAAGGAAAAGAAAAAAAGATATGTTCCAAAGAAATGTTTGCAAAAACTGGAGATGATCATTGGAAATAGCTTAGTTTGTCTTTGCTCTCCGGAATGGAATGCCTCCCACCGCCCCGGCGGCAGGCATAGCGTGGTGCAGGCAGATGGTCGCTCCGAGTTCTGGCTGAGGGAGGCATCGCGCTATACGTTTCCTTTCTCCCGCAGCCTTTTTGTATTTGCCCTAACAACCATCCCCATGGAGACAGGGAAAAGCAACTTTGCTGACAATGAACCAAAAGCAACATCCCCTAGATAATTGCCTGAGATTGCGATGACTGCGTCCGGCTCCTCAAAGAGACAGACGTGCCCTTAAATGAGCACTTGCAGGCTTTTGCAAAAATGTTAACGTATGTGTGGCAACCAGGGACTGAGTTTAATGCACAGCAGTTCAGATACTGGCCCGCTGGTGTCACCGCACCTGGGGATGAGACAGAGCAGACCGGAACCCGGCAGTTTGGACGTGACATGTACACCTCAGAACAATCAGCATCTGAACCTGGGCTTTCGTGTGGGACCAATCCTCTTCTGGGCAGTTGCGCCCTCTGAGCGTTGTAGAGAAGGCAAAACAACAGTGTCAGCGTGACCCGCCGAAGCGAGTGCTGTGTGGGTACGTGCACTGGAGAGACCCAGGCTGCATCATTCCCAGGCCTCAGCTTAATGCAGCTCCGGTCCGAGTCACCAGAAAGGTGTGTGTGAGAATCGTCAGATTACCTTTCTTTCTTCTAAAGCAGAGTTTCCCAAACTTCTCTCATGATGAGAATCACCTGGTGGAGCTGTTAAACTATAGATTCCTGAATCCAACTAAGAAGTGCTAAACTAGAATTTGTATCCAATTTTACCTCTATGTTCCCAAAAATTCTAGTTTAGCACTTTTTAGTTGGGATTCAGGAATCTGTAGTTTAACAACTCCACCAGGTGATTCTCATCATGAGAGAAGTTTGGGAAACACTGTTAAATCAAACTCACTGTAACTCCAGGTGGGAGGAATTTCAGCTTTTATTGTTACTGGCAGAGACAGTGATTGCATTTCCCTGACTGGGCCATGTGACCAGGTCTGGCCAATGAACCGCAATCAAAAGTGACATGCGCCATTTATGAGCTGAAGCGGCAGGAAGTTTCAGCTCCACCCTCTGGCTCTTTCTTCCCTGCTCAGCAAGCTTCCGAAAAACGTTTTTCAGATGGAGTCACTCCGTATAGAAGCACTCCGCCAGGCCCACGTCCGGTTTTGTGCAAGGAAAGGAGATCTTCAGCAGGGAAGCCAGGAGCATTTAGGAATCAATGTTATCGTCACATGGGGCGGTAGTGCCTGACTTATTTTATTCTCTAGGCCCACACAGGAACAAGACAGACAGACACCATGACGGAACCATGAGGGAAGGGCCCCTTCAATGCCACTCCGTGATGATGGCTACAGACTCGCTCACTGTCCAATCTCTGTGACCCATGGGAATTAGGTGCCTTTGTCGATTGTGCTCCATACTTAGGGCTCAGAGTTTTGCTCTTGCTAAAGGGGAGCAAGGGACAAAAGAAGGAGACCCCACTTCAGTCTAGTACTGTGAGTGATAAGAGACCTAAGGCAATACTGTTGCGGATACTGTTGTGATTAGCTAGGTATTATTAATAGAAAAGGGGCAAAGGGGTAGCCAGACATCCTAGGCGTGTCGTTTGGGCAGCTTCACCAGGAAGCTGCAATTTCACACTCTCCAGGGAACCCCTGGCCCAACCCCCACAGAACAAGGGGGAAGGAGTCCAACAAAGGGGAGAGAGATGCATGCCTGGCGAAGGTGGGGTGACCAGGGAAGGTGCCTGTCAATCAAACGTGGGAACAGAGATCATTGGCCAGAATGGGCGGGGTCACTGCAAACCCACAAAAACCTGGGAATACATAAGCCCCTAACAAAGGAGCTCACTCTCTTGGCTGGTGGGGCTCTCTTGTGTCTGCCTCCTTGCATTTGCCCGTGTTTCCTCCATGGCCATGTGGCCGTGCGGATCCCACACGCAGTGACTAATGGGTTGCAGCTGGGAACACAAGCTAAGCCTGACGCTGGATTGCACTGTCCCTGACATGGAGCGGAAACTCTGGCCACTGGCTCCGATTCCAATGACTGCGGCCACAGCTACAAGTCTTCCTTGGAGGGATGGAGGAAAGGAAACCTGGAAGCTCAGGGATTTGATTCCACAGAAATAAAGCTTTCTATAAAACCTCACCCTCCTGGGTGAGTCTCAGAAATTTCTCTTTCTCAGGATACCACAAGCTGCCTCCCCACTGATGACAACAGCAACTCTGGTGCAGTTCCCTCACAGGCAGCCTGCGGCCTTCTGGAGAGGTGCTGGGGGGGAGTGGGAGGAGGACACAGGTATGTGCTGTTGCTGCCTTTAGCATCTAGGGCTACCTTGACCAGCTCACTCGCAGCACAGGAGGAGGTAGTCTCGAGAGGGATACGAGCTTGTCTCCTGTCCACATTGTGCCCCAGCCCCAAGTGTCTGAAGAAAAGATGACAGGAACTTGAAGAAAACCAGAAAAATAAAGCCCCACTCAAAACTAGGGTATACGTTTAATGTAATTCCGGACAAAATCCCAACAGTGTATTTTGTATACACAAAGAATCTTATTCTAAAATTTATATGGAAAAGCAATAACTACAACATTCTTGAAAAAGAACTCGAGGAGAATAACTCAGTAATCAAGAGAGTATGGTTGGTGGAGGAATAGACAGAGCTCAATGAGACAGAACAGAGAGCCCAGAAATAACCACACAGTAGTCCCACCTGATTATTTTAAAAGGTGCAAAAGCAATTCAGTGAAGGAAGGAAAATCTTCTCCATGACTGGTGTTCATGTAGTTGGACATAGGTCAACAGCAACAACAAAATGAATCTCAATCTAAACCTCACACCTTTTCCATAAATTAACTCAAAAGGGATTGAGGACTTAAAAATAAAAGGTAAATCTATAAATATAAAAATGTTGGAAAAGGACTCAAGAGCACATTTCTGGATCCCAGGTCAGGTGAAAAGTTTTTAGATTTGACACTGAAAGCACAGCCCGTCCCAGGAAAAATGATAAACTACATATCACCCAAAACTAAGATCATGTGAAGATGAAGAGAAAATATTTGAAAATAATATATCATAAAAGAACTAGTTTTTAAAATAAATTATCTAGTAAAAATAGTTATCTAGTTAGCAGATGAGCAAAAGACATGCGTGGACATTTCACTGAAGAGGAACACAGATGGCAGATAAGAACACAAAATTACATTCACCGCCGTTAGCCACTAGGAAAATGAAAACCAAGCCCCGATGAGACACCCCTGCACACCTATCCAAGTGGCTAACATGAAAAGGGAGTGATGATGCCGGATGCTGGGAGGAAGGGAGGTGCTGGACCGTGAACACCAGAGATGATGTGGGAACATGAAATAACATCATCACTCTGGAAAACAGTTTGAGAATTTCTTAAAACAGTAAACTTGCAATGATCATAAAATCCAGCCACTCCTGGCTGTTTATCCCAAAGAAATGAACCTGCATGTGAGTGTTTACAGCAGCTGTGTTTGTAATAACCAAAGGGAAGGGACCCAGGTGACCTCGGCTGGGTGAATGACTCAAACGCAGGCCATCCACGCCGTGGAACACTGCTCAGCACCAACAACGAACCAAGTATTGATACAACCACTTGCTTGGTAATAAAAGCCAATCTCACATGCTTTCCGTAACATTCTCAAAATAAAATTGTACAGATGGAGAACAAATTAGTGGATTCCAGGAGGTAGGGCTGGGGAGAGATGCATGTGGTGATAGAGAGACGACACAGAAGAGCTGGTGGTGATGACATAGTTCTGAACATTGAGGAGGTGGCTACAAAAACCTACACGTGTGATAAAACTGTAGAACACACACGTGCGCACACCAGGAATTCATGCACAGCTGTGAGATGGGAGTAAGGATTGTGGCCTCCCAGGTCAGTTTCCTGGCTGGGTGCCGTACTGTAGTGATGCAATTGTTACTATTGGGGGAAGTTGGATACAGGGCACACAGGACTTGCCTATACATTCTGTTCAACTTCCTGGGACTCTATGTAATTATTTCAAAATGAAAAGGTAAAGAAAAAGCCTCTGGTTGCAGACTGTGCGCTTGGACTCCTTGTCTGAGAGCCTGCAGCAGGCGCCTGCCCGCAGAAGGCTGCCCTGTCTTTGACCGACCCCTGGTCCTCTGGAGCTGCCAGGTAATGAACGTGGTGTGGCTCTTGGCTGACTGACAGCCCAGTGAGGTAGGGGTTCCTGGGTGTTAGGCTTGATGCAGAGTGCAGAAGTCACTGATGTTTTCATTATTTGTTCCTTCATTGAACAATGGCCATTGAGTACCTGCTGTGGGCCAGGCTGCGCTAAGAGATGCGCACTGAAACCTGGGCCTGCCTGCAAAGGGTTCCACATAGTCCTGGTGTGGCCTGGTGGAGCTGGCAGGCAGGTGCTAGAGGCGAAGGCCAGGCACCGGGGGTCCCATGCAGAGCCAACAACCCAGGTAACAGGTTCTAAAGGTGAGACCAAAACAACGGGGGTTAAATCCAGAGCAGGTGGGCTCTCTGAGGGAGAATAGTCCAGGTGGAGAAGAGGCCATGCTCAAGGTACAGACCAAGGCACGGTGATGCAGGGCATGGGGTCCCTGGGAACTACTGCAAGAGCTGAGGCCGGTCAGGCCGGAGCTGGGCCAGGAGCTGGGCTGTAGCTTGGTGCAGAGGCGGCCGTCATGAATGCACTGCCTCCAGGCACAGCCAGGCAGGAGCCTTTCAAGGCCAGCCATGGGCACGCCTCAAACAGGCTAGATAGAGAGAGAGCCTGGCTTCAGATGCGGCAGGACGAGCTGAGTGAGAGCGAGTCCATAGGGCAGGTGGAAACAGGGCCTGAAGGAGTTCCAGGGTCAGAAGGAGGTGATAACAGCAGCTCTTCCAGAGTTTGGCCACAGGCCGGGCACAGCCGGAGTTCAGCCGGCAGCTGGCCAGCAGACATCACAGCCATCCCGCACCAGCACCAGCACCAGACCCAAACCCAGACCCAGCCCCAGCCCCAGCCCCAGCCCAGCATCAGCCCCAGCCCCAGGCCCAGCCCCAGCACCAGCCCCAGCCCCAGACCCAGCACCAGCACCAGCACCAGCACCAGCACCAACACCAGTATCCTGGCCTGGTGAGAGCATCCCAGTTCACAGAGGGCTTTGCATAGCTAAGCACTGGTCTTGATCCATTAGCAGCACTGCAGTATTGTGCCGAGGCCTCTCATTTCGAAATTACATGGCTTGGTTTCCAGGTCTTGTCTTGTTAGGTATGAAAAAAAGACTTTATTAATAAAACTACTTAATTTCTTAGATTCTCAGTTTTCTTGTTCATACAGCAAATATAATGCTACATGTAACATTGTTTTGAGGATTATATATCCACAGAGTAAGTGATAATTACTTATAATTATTACAACTACCGCTATATTATTATTATTAAACTTAATAATTCTCCAAATATTTTCACTTTGCTTCTATAGTACCCCTCTTTTTAAAAAGTTATTGATTTGAGAGAAAGAGACAAGAAGGAGGAAGAGAGAGAGAGAGAGAGAGAGAGAGAGAGAGAGAGAGAGAGAGAGATGTTCCACTTACTTAAGCATTCATTTGTTAATTCTTTTATGTGCCCTAACTGGTGATAGAACTCACAACCTGGTTGTATCGGGACGATGCTCTGACCAACTGAACTGCCCATCCAAGGCCCACAGGACTTCCTGTTAGAAAGGCGAGCTTTCCCAGGTCAGACCACTAATCTTGCCATCTCCCTCGATAAACCACGAACCTGGTAGGAACCTGGAGAGCCAGGCTTCCAGGAAGACATGTCTTAGTGACTTTCCCAAGCACAGGGTCAGGGCAGGTCTGTATGTTCCTAATCCACGACGTTCTCGCCTTCAGCCTTTCTGTGGGCCTGAGCACAAGTCGCCCTCACCCGCACCCCCCCCCCTTTTCTCCTGCAGCCCCTTCCTCACTCTCTGGAAGTGAGGCGCCATAAAGGCCATCCCCGAGGGTGCACTGAATCATGAAAGCAAGGAAGGCATTTCATAGCACTGGAGACATCCTTTGATTTTTTTTCCAGGACCATATTTTTTCCCTCCAGTTTGCTTTGTCTCCTGGTCAAAGGATTAAAAGAATCACACAAAAGACTCCATGTATCTTTTGAAAGGTAAAATAGAACCAGCTGAGCCCTATCAACTCTCAGAGGTGCCATAAATACCTACCAGGCTATAAAAGCACAACCTCTCTGATACAGCAAGGAAGTGAGAGCTACAGTGGGAATAGGGCCTCCCCTCTTGGGATAAACACATCTCAAGCCCGCCTGTGCTCAGGCCTGTCAGAGCTTAGCAGCTGGGCTGAGGATTAGGGAGTGGCGCTTAAATGAGGATTCCCAGAGCACCCATGCCTCGGTCCAGGTGCTCCCTGAGGACTGGGGCTGGCCAGCGTCCACAGGAAGAGAAATGGGCAGTCTATGGAAGGCAGGCAACCTAGCAGCGGAGTGCTGAGATGATGTCATCTTTTCTAATTAAGCAATAAAGGTCGCTCATCCCACCTCCACTGATCCCAGCCACCTGGGAGCTTCCCTCCCTCAGGGTCCACACGTAGGCTTTCTGGTCTTTGGAATCCTTCCCCAGTGGAGCACCCTGGCCCCTCAGACATCAGTAAATAACGAATGATAAATATCAGGCACATAACAGCTTTCCAGTGTAAGTCAGCATCCTCCCTTCCCCTCCAGAGAGGACTTTTGCCCTCTCCTACCTTGTAGAAAGACCCACAGCCCTCTTGGTTTTCCTCACACTTCTACTTCCTCTTCTGCTCTGTCTTCTTTAAAGTGTATTTTCTTTGTCTGGCACTGGCCAGTGCTTGAGCATAGATCCATGAACCAGGAGGTTACAATTCGATTCTGGATCAGGGTACATGCCCGGGCTGGGGCTTGATCCCCAGTAGGGGGCATGCAGGAGGCAGCTACCAATGATTATCTCTCATTGATGGGTTTTTTTTTTTTAATCTCCCTTCCTATCTCTCAGAACAAGAAAGACATATTTTAAGAAGTTTATCTTCTGCATGGCCATGGGTATTATTGAGGAATGAAAACAAACCTGAAGAAAACGGGTGTCCCCAGGTGTACACTCAAAGTAAGATGTGCATGCCTCTACCTTTTGTCCCTGTTGTGAGCCACAGCACAGCACAGCCCTAACCACATATCTGTAAATTCTAGTCAGAGAACAAAGAGGCATTTTTCTTTTGGATTCTAAGGATCCCATTTAGGCTCAAACTGGTTCTCTTGACCCATTGGTGATCTTCTCACCTTGCATGCACCCACAAGTAACCTGTCACTCAGAATGCTCTGAAATTAGACCCATAAAACACTCCAGCTAACTGCAGTTCTGAGGAAGGGACTTCTGCAGATACCCGTTCAGTCCTGACTATGCCACTTGTCAGTTCTGTCACACCAGGCTGGCAGCTGGGTTGTGAAAGCAGCTGTTGCTACAACATTGGTTGGCACCAAAGCAAATCAGGAGTATGGTGACATACCTGGAGAAAAGGTAGGAAAAAGAAAATAGGTAACTTCTTTTATTTTGAGTCACTTCCCTTCCTCTATCCTTGGCCCTTAAATCAAAGCCATTGTTTTTGTTATAGAGACAAAAACATCTATGAAGTCAAAGGTTAAATATGTGTGGATAGGAGCTGCAAGTGTGTGTGGGTGTGAGAATGTGCGAGAGTGTGAGGGTAAATACAGGGTCCTGAGTTATATTTTTAGTCTTTTTCTGAAAATGCACCCATAGGCACTTTCACTTTAAGTGGTTTACTATAGCAGCATTAATAAACAGAAATAGCAAACACAGGACTGTGGAAGGGACAAAGGATGCTAACCTCCTCCCAAGGTCACTGTGGAGCTCCCCTCACACCTTCCCTCTCTCACATCGGGGATTTCTATGTCATTTCTAACATTGGGGTCATCAAGTCTCCCTCCCATCCCCGCTGGCTTCTGTCCCCTCAATAGGTCCAGCCACTGCACCAGGGATCTCCGCAGATGGACAATGCCCGGCAACAAGGGCCTCCAGCCTGCAAGTGAGCCCTCAAGGCAAACGGTGCCTCTGCCGTCTCATCTTCTGACTCCGATATTAAAGCTAAAGACATTGCTGACAACCTGCATGATATTTAAGGCAATAATTGAGTGACAGTGAAAGGTGGTGGCTTTTAGCAGCTAGAGAATCAGAGGGAAAACTTGCCAAACTGGAAAGCATGAGGAGCATTTTGGAAATGAAATCCCAGACAGTAACCCTTCCTCTTGGGATGGCCCATGCAGAAGAGTAAACAGGGAAGTTTGGTGGCTGCGATAATTATCTCTTTTCAACAACCTCATTCAAATGACTTGATATTTTTGAAACTTCCTTGGAAAGAGTTAGTGGGGTTGACAGCTGGGGCACAGGAGTCCCACCTCAGTTGCTAGCTGCTTTGACCTAATGTGATTCATCCATACTGTCTGCACGGTTCTATGGGCTCCACCTCTCACTGTACATTTGAGGTTGAATTTGGTCACGCCCCTGCCAAAGGTTCTTTAGGCATTGCTGGGAGATACACAAATCTGGGAGGCAAGCATTCCTGGGTGCCACCTACCAGCAGTGTGATCTGGCAGATCATCTCACCTCCCTAATTTCCAGATACAAACACAAAAAGATTGTTTTAAATCAGTAGAGCAAATAAGGAGAAGAGATGCCACTTGATCCCTCTTGTGTCCAAGGCGGTTGTCACTAGTTGGGCATCACATTTTTCCTATTGAGTTCTGCCAAGGCCTTAGGAGCCCTCCTCAATTGTTTGTTATTCACCAGAAGTTGAGTGAAGTTGGCATCAAGATAGAACTTCTCTATCTTTCAGATCTTCTCTAGAGGTCTCAATTTATTGGTCCCAGAATCACCAGTAACACAACATTTGATAAGCTTCTATTCACCGATCCAAGAAAAAAAAAATCCCTGCTGAGTCCAAGGGGCTTGAAGAGAATCTGCATGCACAGTGACTAAGTGCTGAATTTCTGCCATGCTAGCAAAGGCAGGTAAGCTTAATCAGAGCAGAATGATCTGTGTCATGGCCAAGAAGAATGAATCAGAGACAACAAAGGGATCAGGACTCACGTTTTCTACTTAGTCCTGGGAAGAGGGAGCAGGATCTAAGTTGTTTTTGTGTGGGTGGGTAATGCTAGAAAAGTCTTCAGTTTACAGCATGGGTACCGTGTTTTAAGGAAATTGATGTATCAGCAGAATTTCTAAAAGACTCATCAACCTAATTGGCTCAGTGAGGTCCCTTAGCACTAGCAGTTCACAGCACTCAGCACCCAAGCCCCTGAGGTGGTTGCCAGCCTTCTTGACTGTCCCTTCAAGTATTTCTGGGAGCATCTAAAAGATGTCTCCAACGAGTTCATGACCACATTCCCCTTTTCTAGGTGTGGTTGCTGCTCCTCCTGACTCTCCTGTTTTCAGCCATCACTTTTCCGGGTACCAAACATCTTCTGCAGGAGACAGGTGTCTCTTAGGAATTTAACATTTCTGAGACACTGCCAAGACTTTCTATTTCTTCTTTGATTATCACCACCTCTTTCCCACCCCCCTTCATGCGTGTGCATATATACTCTCTCTGGTATGAGTTCTAAGGTTTTTCCAGAAAACATGAAGCTGTGGTTGTCTGCACTAATCAGAGGCATTTGTGTGTGAGTGCAGGGATGGTGATGGTTGGGTTATAACAATCCAGAGACAGGAACCTTGTTCTCTGTAGTATCACCTGACCTTCTGCTTGAGGAGGAACCTGATCCTTAGGCAAGCTTGGGATTCTTTCCTCTCACAGAAAAGGACTTTGTTAAGATATCTCAATGCATATAAGCCATATTGCACCTTCACACCTAATATGAGTTCCATTAGGGTTCAATATTATTCCTTTACCTTTATGGAAATTAGCTTCTATTGGTTGTTGGTCATTGGTTGATATTTCTGAGATTTACAGTCAGGCTACAAACCCCAAATGTAAAAACTATGACTTTGAAAATAATAAAAAAACATTGACCTTAAAATGCATGTATCAAGAGATGGAACTTACAAAGTAATATGAAAAGCTCAGTGGACCCTCTCCCCTTAAAGTGACAATTTACTGATGAAAATTATCAAAACAACAACTTTTATCTCTATACATTGTCCTAATGACATACAGAAAATAGGAAAAGGCTAAATCTCAGTAAAAATAATAAGAGAATGTGACACCGGAACCACAATCCCACCTCTATTTCATCCCAGATTTCACGTAAAAGACGCTCTGCTCTCTGGTGTTCTATTCCCCATGTGTTCAGTTAGGAAGATGGGGGATTCCATCTCCCAGTCTACAGCATTGGCCTCATGTAGGGAGGGGAAGCTTCCCACCCTGTCTCATCCCTTTCAGGGGTAATCTGGGTGGGTGTGGCTAAGAGGACAGGCGCTCCCACTGCAGGCCCCACCCAGCTCCTCCTCCTGGGGCACACTCTGCACCCCAGGCACAGCAAATTAAAATTAATGGGAGCCCAACTGCCATGCCCCAGGTTGCTGGTTGGGCCATTTTTCCTAGAAGACCAAGGGCTACTGTTTCTGACCAGTGACCACTCACATACCAGGACTACCACTCTGGGAGAAGCAGACCGTTGCTCCTGCCCACAGGTTCTGTCCGGTGGCACAGGGACTCGGCACTGGAGAGGCAGAATAAGAATGGATACTGGGAGCTCCACATCTCTGTCTAAGGGGATTGGTTTGGGAAAGAGGCTGAAGAATTTCATGCCTAAGGGTATTTTTAAAAACAATAAGAACTTTGTGTAGAGTCATTAAGAGGGTGCAGGTAGCTCTAAGAAACAGCAACAAGCCCAAAAGCAGAAAAGCCAAAATGTAACAGAGTTAATCTGTAAAATAGTTTAAATAAATCTTTTTGAGATCATTGTTAAGCTTAGGTGTTAGCAAGGCTGTTCACAGGTGCTAGGCTGTACCCAGAAAGGAAAACATCTGAGTGGGGCATGAGACTGACTTAAAAACATTACCACGTCATACACAAATTCATCAGAAAATGGCAGAAGCCACATTGGCACAGGAGAGGTAAGCATAACCTCTGAGCAAACACTGATTTAACAGTAAGTGATGCAGATCCCGGGAAGTCACCTATTAAGTCAACCTTGAAAACAGTCAGATTTGTCCCTGGATCTGGGAGACCACATGCAGGCACCAGGTTATGTCCTCTCAGTAGCAATTTAAGAGGAAAATTTTATTGCCTATGTTTACTTCTAGAAATTTTATGATTTTTGTGACTGACATTTAAATCTTTTGTCTATTTTGAGTTTATTTTTGTGACTGGTGTAAATTGGTGACCTAGTTTTATTTATTTTGCATGTACCTGCCCAATTTTCCCAGCACCATTTACTTAAGAGGCTGTCCTTCCATTGTATGCCAATTAATCTTTTTCAAAAGAGGCATGAGTTTATTTCTGGGCTCTCTGTTCTGGCCCTTGATCTATATGCCTGTGCTTATGCTGGCACCTTTCTGTTTTGCTTACAATGGCCTTGTAGTACAGCTTGTTATCAGGTAGCTTGTCATCTCAGAACTTCTTCTCAAGATTGCTGAGGCTGTTCGAGGTTTCTTGGTTCTGTATCAATTTTTGGAATTTTGTTGTAGATCTGTGAAATGTGTCATTGGTATTTTAGTAGGACTTGTGTTTAATCTATAGATTGCTTTGGATAGTATGGACATTTTAATTGTTAGGTTTGAAAGGAAACAGGAAACAGAACAAAAGGGAGTTTTAAAGAAAGTTTATTCCCCGGTAATGGGCGGAAGCCATCACCGAGGTAAAGATCAGAATTGGGGGGAGAGGGGACAGGAAATCATGGCTGTCCAGATCCAAAAGTGGCATGTGTCTTGCTTGGGGTCCTTATTAAAGGACGGAAAGGGAGGGGGTTGGGCCCAGGGTGGAACAGGAAGGGATGGGCCCCAAGGGCACTCTGGCCCATGCTGATTGGTGGTTCACTGTCTTGGAGATGTCCCTGTGGCAGGTGCCAGTCATGTTGTTAGCTCCACCCACCAGTTTGGGGGGGGGAACCTTACACTGGTCATGTGTTAAACTCCACCCACCAGTTTGGGAGGGGGAGAACCTTTCATTAATGATGTTAATGCTTCTTATCTGTGAGCATAGTATATGCTTCCACTTATTTGTATCTTCTTCAATTTCTTTCTTCAGTGTACTATACTATATTTTTCTGAGTACATGTCTTTTACCTCCTTGGTTAAATTTATTCATAGGAACCTTTTTATTTTCCTAGGGCCCTTGTTATTTTGGCTGCAATAGTAAGCAATTGTTTTCTCAATTTTTATTTCCGAGATTTCATTATTGGTGTGTACAAATGCCACTAATTTATGAATATTAATTTTGTATCTGCTACTTTACCAAATTATTAGTTCTAGTAGTTTTTAGTGGAGGTTATAGGATTTTCTTATATAGTATCATCTGCAAATAATAACAGTTTACTTCCTTTTTTTCCAATTTGGATGCCTTTTATTTTTTCATGTTGCATTGCTGTGTTTAGGACTTCCAGTACATGATGTAAAAGTAGTGAAAGTGGACATCCCTGTCTTGTTCCAGCTCTTGTGGGAAATGCTTTTAGTTTTTGCCCACAGAATATTATGTTGGCTGTAGGTTCGTCATATATGGGCTTTATTATTTTGAGGTATGCTCTCTCTATTCCCACTTTGCTTAGAGTTTTTATCATAAATGGATGTCAGATTTTGTCAATTGCTTTTCTGCATATTTTTTTCTAATATATTGTTGAATTTGATTTGCAAATATTTTATTGAAGATTTCTGCATGTATGTTCATCAGGAATATCAGGCTATCATTTTTTATAGTGTTTTTGTCTGGTCTTGGAATCAGAATACTTTTGGCCCCATAAAATGAATTTGGGAGTCTTCCCTCTTCTTTAATTTTTTTGGAATAGGTTAATAAAAATAGGTATTAATTCTTTGAATATTTGGTAAAAATTCACTTTGGTGGAAGTTTTTGATTACTGATTTAATTTTGTTAATAATTATCAGTCTGTTCAGGTTTTTGGTTTCTTTCTGATTCACTCATGGAAGATTGTATGTTTCTAGGAATTCATCAATTTCTTCCTGGTTGTCCAATTTATTAGCATATAACTTTTCATAGTATTTTCTAGTAATCCTTTGTATTTCTGCAGTCCTGGTTGTCCCTTGTCCTCTTTCATTTCTTATTTGTTCCTTCTGTCTATTTTTCTTAATTTGTCTGGCTAAAGTTTTATCAATTTTTATTTATATTTTCTAAAAATAATCTCTTGGTTTTATTTTTTTTTATTATTGTGATTAGAGAAGATACTTCATATCATTTCAATCATCTTGAATTTATTGAGACTTGTTTTGTGGCCTAACATGTAGTCTACTCTGGAAAATGTTCCATGTAAAATTGAAAAGAATGTATATTCTATTGCTTTTGGGTGAAATGTTTGAAGCATATCTATGAAGTCTATCTAATCTATGTGTTATTTAAGGCCATTGATTTCCTGTCTCAATGATCTATTCATTGATGCCAGTGGGGTGTTAAAGTGCTTATGATTATTGTATGACTGTCAATTTCTCCATTTATTTATGTCAATATTTGTTTTATACATGTGTATAAATGTTTATAAAAAGTTATATTCTCTTATTGGATAAATCCCTTTATTAT
Organism: Vespertilio murinus; assembly: GCA_963924515.1. NCBI lineage: Eukaryota > Metazoa > Chordata > Mammalia > Chiroptera > Vespertilionidae > Vespertilio > Vespertilio murinus. The sequence goes on along the minus strand of OZ004714.1, from coordinate 50,751,951 downwards.
TATGAAATGCCCTTCTTTGCCTCTTATTACAACCTTTGTTATAAAGTCTATTTTGTCCGATTTAAGTACTGCTGTCCAGCTTTTAAATTTACACTTGCATAACATATTTTATCCATCCATTTCTTTTCAGTGTGTCCTTTAATATGAAGTGTGTTTCTTGTACAGGTCTTGTTTTTTAATCTTTTTAGCTACCCTATGTCTTTTGCTTAAAGTATTTAGTCCATTAAAGTCTCTTTAGCAGGTTTCTGATGCCAGTCAATACCACCCTTTGGGTGTGAAGTTTATGAAGCTGGTTGGGCAGTGTTACGTTCCCGTTGCATTCTGAAGTCATCCATGGGGTGATGACTTTTGGAAGAGGCTCTGGTGCAGACCAAGATCAGCTGCTGCATGTGCTGGGGATTGGTCCATATGGTGGGAGATTCAGAGTAATCTGCCATTGGTTGCCACTTGTGCTAGTCTTGAAGGTTCTTGGAAGAGGCTACACTGTGAATTAGGCTTACTGACTCTTATGCTGGGCTTTGAACCCTTTGGCAGGTACTATAATGTGAGCTGAGGCCAGCCACTCTTGTGTTTAGCTTGTGACAACTTAATTGAAACTACATTATAGGCCAAGACTGCTGCCCCTTATGCCGGGTTTGGGGCCACCTATCGGGATTTATAATACTAACTGAGATTGCTTATCCCTTGTGCCAGGCTTGCCTCTTGCTGCTTGGCAGGAGCTACAATGCACACCAAGCCTGGCTGCTGCTTGTATAGGATGTTTGGGGCTTTGAGAAAGCTTGTACCATGAGCCAATGGTAGCTGCCACTTTTGTGATATTTGCAGACATTTGAAAAAGTCCAGGAAAAGCCTAGGGATGATTGCATGGGGTTTGTGGTCGTTTGAGTGAATTTGAAGCAGAAACTAACAAAGGCAACTCTGTGGAGGAACCACTGGGAGAGACTGGGCTGGATGAGCCAGTGGGTGGAGCAGGGTCTCGGTGAACAGTGTTAGGTTAATAGAGAGCACAGAGTTGGCACCGTCATGCACTGGGCTGGCTGTGGGAAGAGCACTCAACAAAGGAACCATGACACCCATCAGCACTTCTGTCGATGGAGAGCATTGTCCTGCCCCCTATCCCTCCAGCCTTCCACCTAAAGTTAGCCAATTAATTTTTCCTTTTATGTCCTTGGCACTTTTTGAGCTACTGACCCTGAACTGGGGCTTGAAATGAGTGAAGCTGTGCATAGACTGGTTTACACAGCCACAATACTGTTCTCATGGTTTTACTAAGATGTATAATATGTATTATCTCATTTTATTTAAAATCTATTTCACATCCTTGCAATTTGTATTTATCACCTTAATTGGGAAGGAATTGGATTCTGATGATGATCATGTAAGTATGTAGATTTCTCATTCTTATTTTTTTCAAGTGAGAATTTTGATACTCGGACAAAAAAGTGCCTTGCCCCAAAATCAAACAGCTTGTAAATAATGGAGTTTGAACCCACAAGCCCTTTTCCAGCCTCTGTAACTAACATGGAAACTTGGAAACTTTGTTGTAAGCCTGAGGGCTTGGGTTCCTGCCTGCCCTCTTACTTGCTCTGTGAGCCTGGCCTTCATGCCCCTTCCTCAGGCAGAGAGGTCACTTGGTCATATGCCCATGACAGGTAATATGGTAAGCAGAAGGCCAGTTGGCTTCTGTGGGGCTAAATCTTAGCGCCATCGTTTATTAGCTGTGTACATTTGAGAAAGTTTCTTAAGCTCTCAAAGCTTCCATTTCCTCGGCTGTAAAATGTACTCTAACAAGACCAGTCTTACAAATCTGTTGTAAAAATTATAAACAATGATTTCATAGTGGTGGGGACACAACAGACACTCCCAGCAAGTATTTGTTTTGCAATTTAAAGGCAGCAGGAAGAATTACTTTCTGTTTTTATTTGTTGTGTGACTGGAGCTCAGCCACTAGGTTAGTCGAAGAGGAGAAGCCTGTGGCTGGTGCAGGCCCCGGTCCCCGCCAGCCACAGACGGGGTTCTAAGAGAACCCGAGGGCTGTTAACAAGGTTGAGATTGACACGTCCTGAGGGACATTCTCTGTGGTGAGCAAACCCATTAGAATGATGAAACCCTAAAAGCTTGGTTCCACATGTATTGGTTTATGATGAACAAACATGATGACTTCATTTGAATGGGGCTAATGGTGAACAGATGGGTTGGAAAGCCAAAGACCACAGCATGCTATCTCTGACATTGTAGTGATGCTCAGTAAACCCTGAATGCTGTTCTCACTTTTCAGGCCCTGTAAGCGCTAGCTGAGACCGAGGAAGATGGCTGACGAGAAACACATGGCCAGAGACGGTATTTATACTTCTGCGACCTTAGGTATTGCCACGAGCTGCCCTCAACAGGATGAAAATGAAGACCATGGAGAGAGAATGGTGAGATGGCCCTTGAAATTTACGTAAGAGGTATCCACGTGGGGATATGTTTTTAAAGTTGATTCCCATTCTGCTATAAGAACTCAACAAAGAAGAAAAAAGTGAACATTTACTGAGCTAGTATCTAGACATGTATTACACTAGATTTTATACGCGTATGACATATACACACTATTTTATAATATCAGTTACTTTCCAAGATGATTGTCATTTTATCTGTTTTTTTGCTTATGCCATTATTTATTTTATTTGGTTTGGCTTGGTCTGGATGGCACCAAAATGCTGTTGATGTCTGGAGTTTGAAATTGAGTTTGGAGACTAGAGAATTGGTAGAAATGGCAAAATGCACCAATGTGACCCTCTTAAATTTTTATAAAATTAATTATGACTCAATGGCACAGAAATTCATATATAATTGCAATTTAAAAAAAATATTTTATTGATTTTTTTCAGAGAGGAAGGGAGAGGCATAGAAAGCTAGAAACATCGATGAGAGAGAAACATCGACCAGCTGCCTCCTGCACGGCCCCTACCGGGGATGGGCCCGCAACCAAGGTACATGCCCTTGACCGGAATCGAACCTGGGACCCTCCAGTCCACAGACTGATGTTCTATCCACTGACCCAAACCGGTCTTGGCTATAATTGCAATTTTATGGTTAGGTAATGTGGGGACAAAGCAGAGACAACACAGTAGAAATTAAATATAGGAGAAGCTGAGCTTTTAAGTTTAAATGTAAGGTCTCAGTAGACATTGTGGTAAGGGATATGGCTTCCAAAGACATGGAATTCCAAGGGGTTTAAGTAAAACCAAACTGACTAGTTTACATTATTTTATTTCACTAAAACTGACAAAAATTCCTGGAAATGGAAGAGTAGTTGCCCATGTTATTAGGAAAATGACTATTAAAGAACAAAGGGGGAAAATAATAAGGGAGGGGGATCAGCATCTGAATTCAATTATTTTTAATTTAAAAATTCTGCTTTATGAGCACTCCAAACATGCCTATCCTATTGGCCTGAGAATATGGCCACATTGCATGAGACTTGACCGCATGTCATATTTTATTCGAAGTCACTGATCCTGATTACTCTACCTCTTAATCTGCTTTCTCCTTAACATGTTTAAAAACTGTATTTTCTCCCAAATATTGACATCTACTAATTCTAAAAATAAAATAAAAACAAAGTTAAAAATACAAACATTAAATATCTGTCAGATAAAATTTCCCATAAGGACATTATTGTCATCAAGAATTGAGACCAGCCTTATATTAGCTTTGAAATGAACTAGTTGTTAATAATGATAATGGAAAGGAGCAAAGGGAACACCACGCATTATAAGCACGGTCATCTGGGCAGCTCCACACTCCCTGGGAACCACTGGCCATTCCCTGCAGATCACGGGGAAGGCCCCCAACAAGGGGGAAATGGCCGCACACAGTAAAGCTGGGGTGAGGTAGGGAAGGGTAGTCTAACCTAGGGACAAAGATCACTGCTAGGACACACAGACATGCAAAATCTGGAAATACATAATTCCCAGACAAAGGGTTCTCTCTCTTGTTCCTCTTGCTTTGCTCCAGCTTCCTTGCACTTGCCCCTGCTCCCTCCATAGCCATGTGGCCTGGATGCAGCATGGCCCCCAGCCATGCACACCTCACATGCAACGGGAGCACAAGCTAAGCTAGCCAGATGCTGGACCAGGCTGTGCAGAGATGGAATGGAGGCTCTGTGCAGTGGCTTTGACCTTAGCCTTGCCGAAGACAACGTTGGACTTTTTCCGTGGTGGGACAGAGGGACACAGGTACTTGGAAGCCCAGGGGTTTGATTCCACAAAGATAAAGCTCTCCACAATACCCCATCGTGTCGGGGCCTCGGAAATTCTTGTTCCCGTGGCATCCCAGAAGCCCGTTTCCACTGTCCACAGGTGTGGACACGGAGAGCACCCTCCCGATAACCATTATCAGCATCTTCCGATTAGGCACCAACTAAATATAGAGAATTCTATAACACTGATATTAAAATTTAAGTCAACATATTTATTATGAAAATATAAAATTTCCCAAGAATAATCTACATATAATGCAATTACGGTAGAAAGCCCAACAAGATTTTTACAAATTTGACAAACTGTTTTCAAAGCTTATATGCAATAACATAGTAAAAAATAGCCATAGAGAAGAGAAGGCAAAAATGTATACACTACCAGGGATTAAGACTTCTAAAGTTAGCAAAATAGAGTCCAGCTGATCTGATCCAGAGCTACGCAAGCACATGAAAATTCTCCATAAGGAAAAAAAATAAATTTGGAACTTAACTACCATGTTGTGCACACTAGTCAATTCCAAGTTCATGAAACTTAAATAAGTACACAAAATAGTATAAATCTAAAATAAATAGAGGGGTTATATTTAACACCTAAGGTGGGAAGAGAAGATTTTTTAAAGACCCCATAAAATTACAGACCATAAAGAGAAACGTAGTAAGTTTAGCTGTGTTGTAATTGAAAACAGGTGGTACTTCTGGCTAAGGTAAAGAGAATTGCAAAACTTCTCCCCCCCAAAACCAAGTTTAAAGCCAAACAAAGTGGTCGAAAACCAGTTTTTCAGGCCTCTGGAGAGTGATGAAAGGCAAACAGCAAGTTAAGAGGTGAATAGCTGCTGAGACTTCAGGTAAAAACAGGAGAGTCCAAGGCTGCTTGCCTGGGACTTCCTCCGTTCTTCCATCCCAGCTCCGCTGCAGCGGCTTTACCAGGAAGGACTGACATGACCAGTCACTCGGCTGCTGGGCTGGCTAACATGCTTTGGAGCGGAGGGTAATGCCCATGGCTGATGACGGCATTAGAAGTAAAAATCAAATACAAATAAGCAAGGAAAATGGGAAACCCATAGCTCCACTGGTGTAAAGTTGCTAGTCCTGGTTGCCATGAGTGACACAACAGCCAGAAACTTAGAGGCAATACCTGGCAAATGAGAGAGCCACCTCAGGGATAGCTGACTCTGCAGCCATCTTTGGAAGACAAGGACGCTGTGCACGCACACACAGCCGTTTTACATAAACGTGGCCGTGGCCCGCTGGCGGCAAGTTTGACATGCTGTGTACACAGAAGACAGGAGTGGGCCCAGGGAAAGTGAAAGTCAGGGCCAGAACTGAGGGCCACCTGAGCTTTGTGCCCCTCTTCCCACAATCCATTGCCAAGAGTGGAAGGCTTCTATTTTGAACATAGACTTGCATTTGAGCACACACTTTTCTCCATTATTAACTGATCACTAAGCTATTCAAGTCCTGAGGCAGTCCTTAGGAAAACATCAGGGGCCCAGGTCAGTTAATAAACAAGCTAACTAAACCCCCTCAAGAAAAAAAAGTTTTAGAATCCAGAGTCGCTATAATATATTATCTCAAAGCTCCATTTATTTTTAACCACAGAAAATTATGACATGCAAAGGAATAGGAAAAGGCGGTCCATACTAAGGGTGATAAGAAAACAGTCCATAGAAATGAACTTGAAATGATACCAGTGTTGAAGGCATTATAGGTTAAGCTATTATATGTTAAGAGAAAATAATGTTTAAAAATTAAAGAAAAATCTAATGACAATAACTCTACAAATAAGATATCTCAAAGAGTATCAATTATAAGAAGAAGCACATGGAAATTTTAATAGCTGAAAAGTCATTAAATGATTTCAAAATAATATTTGAAATAGAATATTTAGTGAACTTGATTAGGGTTTTGTATAAATTATCTGATGTGAAAAATACGGAGACAAATACTGAGGAGGAATGGACCTGTGGGACAACATGAAACTCCATCTGGGCATGTGTAAGACCCTTTCAACACTCAGGAAAAGGTTAAATATACAAATCTGAAAAGGGAGGACATATTGGTTGCTTCCAAATTTTTGAATTATAAATAAAGCTGTTATAAACATTGGTGTGCAGGTTTGTATATGAATGTTTCCAACTCCTTTGGGTAAATATTGAGGAGTGTGGTTGCTGAGTCACGTGATCAGAATTATTTAGTTTTGTAAGTATTACCCAACAATCTTCCAAAGTGGCTGTACAGTCTGCATTTTCACCAGCAATCAGTGAGAATTCATGTTGCTCCAAGTCTCAGCTGCATTTGGTGTTGTCAGTGTTTTCGGTTTCTACTGTACTAACATAGTATATGCAGTGGCATCTCATTGCTGTTTTAATTTGCAATGTTTTTGCTGACATAAGATGTGGAACACCTTTTACATGCTTCTTTTCCATCAGAATATCTTCTTTGGTGATGTATTTGTTGAGATCATTAGCCTATTTTTAAAATCTTGTTGTGTTCTTGTTGCTAAATTTTAAGAGTTCTGGGTATATTTTGGATAGCAGTCCTTTTCCAGATGTGGTGTTGCTAATATTTCCTTTCAGTATGTGACTTGTCTTCTCATCCTCTGTACAGTCTTTCACAAAGCAAATGTTCTTAATTTTAATGAAATTTAGCTTATCAATTATTTCTTTAATGTATCATTCCTTTGATATTTTATCTAAAAAGTCAATGCCATACCCATGACCATTTAGGTTTTCTTCCAAGTTATCTTTTATAGTTTTGTATTTTATGTTTAAGTGAGTGATCCATTTGGAATTAATTTTTAAAGAGTGAAAGACCTGCTTTTAAATTCATTTTCTTTGCACGTGATGTCCAGTTGTTCTGGCACCACTTGTTGGAAAGGCTAAATTTGCTTCATTGTGTTTTATTTTCTCCTTTGTTAGATCAATTGGCTATCTCTGTGCTTCTAATTTGTTCCACTGATCTCTGTGTTTATCTCTTGCCTGTCGCACAGTCTTGATTGCAATATTTTTAATAGTTATACTTTTTATTTTTTATCTGACAGCACTTTTCCTATAATTTAAAAAAATATATTTTATTGATTTCAGAGAGGAAGAAAAAGGAGAGAGAAATAGAAACATTAAATGATGAGAGAGAATCATTGATTGGCTGTCTCCAGTACACCCCTTACTGGGGATCAAGCCCACAATCAGGGCATGTGCCCTTGACCAGAATTAAACCTGGGACCCTTCAGTCCACAGGTTGACACACTCAATCCACTGAGCCAAATCGGCCAGGGCTACAGTGTTTTTATAGTAAGTCTTGAAGTCAGCTTGTGTCAGAACTCCAACTTTACTTTTCTTCTTCCATATTGCATTGGTTATTCTGAGTCTTTGTCCTTCCAAATAAACGTTAAAATTAGTTTGTTAATATCAATAAAATAACTTGCTGTGCTTTTTGTTTATAGTTTTTCTCATATTTACCTTATACACTTTGTTAGATTTATACCTAAGTATTTCAATTTGAGTGTTGCTTATGTAAATGATATTGTGTTTTTAATTTCAAATTCCACTTGTTCATTGTATACAGAAAAGCAGCAGATTTTTGTATATTGACTTCATAGCTTACAAATTGCTATCATTCCTCATTAGTTCCAGGAGTTTTCTTCTTTTTGGTTGATTCTTTGGATTATCTACATAGAAGATCATGTTACCTATAATAATAAAAGCGCAATATGCTAATTAGACTGGACGTCCTTCTGGATGAAGCCTGGGCTGTAGCTAGGGAGGGATCCAGGCTGCTCTGAGGGGGATCCAGGCGGCTGTGAGGGGCGATCCAAGCAGCCGCTGGGAAGGCCTACTCTTTTGTTTTGTTTTGTTTTGTTAATAAATCTTTATTGCTCAGATTATTACAATTGTTTCTCCTTTTTCTCCCCCATAGCTCCCTTCCACCTGATTCCCACCCCACCCTCTGCCCTTACCCCCTCCCCCCACTATTGTCCTCATCCATAGGTTATACAATTTTAATCCAGTCTCTGCACCCCACACCCCTTTCACCCTGATAATTATCTATCCACTCCCTTTCTTTGCCCCTAATTCTATTATATTCACCAGTTTATTCTATTCCTGAGATTTTTAATTCACTTGACCTTCTTCCTCTTCTTAAGTAATACCTTTCAGCATTTCATATAATACCGGTTTGGTGGTGATGAACTCCTTTAGCTTTTTCTTATCTGTGAAGCTCTTTATCTGCCCTTCATTCTGAATGATAACTTTGCTGGATACAGTAATCTTGGTTGTAGGTTCTCCCTATTCATCACTTTGAATATTTCTTGCCACTCCCTTCTGGCCTGCATGGTTTCTGTTGAGAAATCAGCTGATAGTCGTATGGGTGCTCCCTTATAGGTAACCAACTGCTTTTCTCTTGCTGCTTGTAAGATCCTCTTTTTGTCTTTTACCCTTGGCATATTGATGATGATGTGTCTCCAAGAATTTTTCTTTGGATTCCTCTTGTTTGGGGTTCTGTAGGCTTCCTGTACTTGTAAGTCTATTTCTTTCACCAGGTGAGGGAAGTTTTCTGATATTATTTTTTCAAATATGTTTTCAGTATTTTGCACTCCCTCTTCTTCTGGCACCCCCATAATTCTGATGTTGGTGCGCTTGCAGTTGTCCCAGAGGCTCCTTACACTATCTTCAACTTTCTGAATCCTCTTTTCTTCTTCCTTCTCCAGCGGAGTGTCTTTTGGCTCTTTGACCTGATTCTTGTGTTCTTCCATTCTGCTGTTGGATCTCTGCATAATATTTTCCAATTTAGTCAGTTTATCTATACTTTTTAGTTGGGTCTCATGAAATTTATCGAGCTTTTCTAGGATATTGTTGCATAACCTTAGAACCGTAGTTCTGAACTCTATATCCTCCATCTCTTTTGTTTGAGATCTATTTCCTTGTCTCGGCATTATCACTATTTTTCAGAGTTGGTAGGATGGCTTTGTGTGTTTGGTGTCCTATATAGCACAGTGGGTCAGCCTCCTCAGTTACCTGAGGTAGACACTCTTGGTGATCCCCTTTGTGGACTGCGTGCACAGCCTTGTTGTAGCTAAGTCTCTATTGTTGTGAATTGACCTTCAGGCCAATTGGATGTGGGTATCAGCTGTGTCTACTCTGGGATAACTTCTGTATTGGAGACAGTCTTATAGGATCAGACTTAAAAAACTGCAGAAGCCTCTGCTCAGCTTGGATGGGGCGGAGTCTCAGGGCTGAACTGACAGTCTTGGCTTCTGCCCTGCCCTTGTGCACTCGCCTGAGTGTCCGCCTGACCGGCCCAGTTTCCCCAAGCAAGAGCGTGGGTGCCCCTGGGGCTCGCCTGGACATGGGCTGGTCTATGTAGTCTGGAGCTTCTGACTTGGGAAGGCCTACTCTTGCACGAATGTCATGCATTGGGCTGCTAGTCTGTGAATAAAGAGTTTTATTTCTTCCCTTCCAATATATATACCCTTTTTCCTCTCTTCTTATTGCATTATTAACACTTTCATGTGGTTTTGAAAAGTAGTTGTTATAGGGACCATCCTTGCCTTGTTTTTTTTTTTTAAATAAATATTTATTGTTCACATTGTTACAAATGTTCCTCATTTTTCCCCCTCCATTGCTCCCCTCCACCAAGTTCCCATCCCACCCTCTGCCCTTTCCCCATCCCCATTGTCCTCATCCATAGGTGCACAGTTTATGTTCAGTCTCTTCCCACACCCTCCACTCCCCTTTTCTCCAAGAATCATCAGTCCACTCCCCTTCCATACCTATGATTCTATTATATTCAACAGTTAATATTATTCATCATGTTTTTTACTTCCCTTGGTTTTTAGATACACTTATTGATAGTTATGTATTTGTTGTTCATCATTTTTATCCTTATTTTCTTCCTCTTCCTAAAGAACCCCTTTTAGCAATTCATATAATTCTGGCTTGGCAGTAATGAACTCCTTTAGCTTAAATTCATTTGTGAAGCTCTATGTCTGGCCTTTGATTCTGAGTGATAGCTTTGCTGGGTAGAGTATTTTTGGCTGTAGGTTCTTGCTAGTCATCACCTTGAATATTTCTTGCCATTCCCGTCTAGCCTGCATGGTTTCTGTTGAGAAGTCAGCTGACAGTCGTATGGGTGCTCCTTTATAAGTAACTACCTGCTTTTGTCTTGATGATTTTAATATTCTCTCTTTGTCTTTTGCTCTTGAATTTTAATTATGGTGTGTCTTGGTGTGGTCCTTTTTGGATTCCTTTTATTTCTGGTTCTGTGCGCTTTCTGGACTTGTAAGTCTAATTCTTTCACCAGGTGGGGGAAGTTTTCTGTCACTATTTCTTTCAATATGTTTTCGGTATCTTGCTCTCTGTCATCTTCTGGGATGCACATAATTCTAATGTTGGTTCGCTTGAAGTTGTCCCAGAGGTTTCTTACACTATCTTCAACTTTCTGGATTCTCTTGTCTTCTTGCTTCTGCAGAGGAGTGTCCTCTGGCTCTTTGTGTTCCAAATCTTTGACTTGATTCTTGCAATCTTCCATTCTGTTTTTAGGACTCTGTATGATAATTTTTATTTCAGAGACTGTATTCTTTATTTCTACTTGATCCTATATTATTTCTAGTTGATCCCTTTTCATATCTTCATAGGTCTTGTTTATTTTATCGGCCTTTTGTAGGAGATTCTTGAACAACCTTATAAGCATAGTTTTGAAATCTATATCCATTTCTTTCGTTTGTGATCTGTTTCCTCGTCTAGGCATTTTCACTGCTTCCCTGAGTTGGTAGGGTGGTAGGATCAGCTGTGTCTATGCCAGGAGATAGCTTAATTCAACTAGACTTGGAAAACTGCAAAAGCATCTGTGTTCAGCTTGGATGGGGCGGAGTTTCAAGGTGGAGCCTACAGCCTTGGCGTCTGGTTAGCCCCACCCTCTGAGGTTCCTGAGTCTCAGTGTACCTCAGTGTCCTTTGGTACTTGCTGCAAGCACCTCTGAGAGAAAGGTGCCCTAGAGTTTCGCCCCCTACCAGACAGTCTAGTCTCTCCTCCAACGAGCCTGCAACTGGGGTTCAGTGCATTGGAAGTGGGGTTAAGAGCAGTCTGGAACTTATGTCTCCTTCCTGCTAGGGCAACCCAGCGGCTTAATCAACAGTCTGTCCTCTGTGGGAAATGTGCATGACTCCGAGGCTCTGCCTTTCGCTGCTCCCCTGAGCTTCCACCTTTCAGCCCAGATTCCCTCTGTATGAGTCTGGGACCCCAGGGTCTCACCCAGAACTGGGGTTCTGTGCAGTCGGAGTTGGGGTTCAGCACAGTCTGGAGCATTTATCTCCTTCCCACTAGGGAACACCAGCCAGGCACTCAGCCACCCCTTCCTCTCTGGCTCCGTCTTCTCTCCACAGGAGCACAGTGTCTCCGTACCTTAGGCTTTCACAACTCCTCTGATTATCCTTCTGGTTTTAGTTTTCCTTCTAGTTGTAGAATTTCCAGTCAGTCAACTTTACTGTAGTTCTGGATAATGCCCACTTTATATTTTAGTTGTATTTTTTGAAATTGTTGTGTGAGGCTGCAGGTAGGCATTTACCTATGCTGCCACCCTGGTTTCTCAGAATTCAACCACTTATGAATACCTTTCCTTGCCTTGTTTTTGCTATTAGTGTCAAAGTGTTCCCTGAGAAATGAGGGAGGGTCCAATTTTCCTGACACCAGTGGGTGAGAGGTTATGGTTAGGGTTAGGGTTAGGGTTGCAATATCTTCATAAAAACAATTTTCTAAGATTCCCTTGGGAGAATGAATGCTTTTTTCTGGCATGGAGCTGTATTTCTCATGTTGCAAAGTCCACTGCCCCTTAACCCAGACCTGAGAGAGGTTTGGCTGGATTTCAGGAGAGCCAAACAGGGCTGAGCACGTTCAGCCCCAGACCAGGTAAGTCCTGCAAAATCAACTGGTCTGGCCCTGCCAAGGTAGTGGGGGTGACTTATTTCATTGACCAAATAGAGTAGGCTAATTATTTAGTTGATAATTTTGTATGGCCCCTGAATTATGCTATAAATATCCAAAGTCATCCACCCCTGAGCCAAAGGGAGGACCAGTGTCCATAGTGTCTGTTCCATTTTGCAGCTGAGTCTAATTCAGCAATAGGCTAGTAAAATTCCATTAACTATTGCCTTGTGGGCAAATTCAGGGCCTGAGAGCCCCAAAACAGGGTTCGGGCATGAGCCAGGGAGAGGGCCTAGAGCCATGAGAGGGAAGTCCCTTTGTTCAGAAGTTTAACTATTCAGGTTTTGTGCCCTTGCAGTGGTCTTGCCTATTCTGGCCAATTGTCTGTTTCCTGGTGTGATTGGCAGATAGGTAAGCACTTTCCCACATCACTAGACTTTATTGGTCACTCGTGTAAACTGCCTTTGTCCAGTCTCTTTCCCCATCGATCAGTGGGGGACAGACTTGGAGAGAATTAAATTACAGCTTCCTGGCAAAACTGTAAGGGGCAGGCCTATATTATCTCGTCTTTCCTTTACTCCTTTGCTGTTAAAAAATAGCCAGATTATTCTACTTTCTCACCATTAAGTATGATGTTAGCTGTAGGGTTTTTGTAGATATTCTTTATGTTTTATTACTCAATATAAAATAGATGCTTATTTTTTTGTGTAGAAAGTTTTGGCATTAGTGAGCAATAGCATTATATATAAATGTGTTTAAAAATAATATTTTTTCTCCATCATGTTATATAGAGAAGGCAATAAGCTAACTTATTATAAAGTTTGTTGTAATAAAATTTGTGTTCAGCTTCCAGAAGTTTCACCTGAATGTAAATAACAAAACTATTTTATTATTTTAAAATACCATTTATACCTATAAGATTGACAAACAATATTTCAAAGCCTAATACTCCCAAGCATTGGTAAACATTGAAATGGGATCTCTCATACCCTACTGTAGACAAATGAATTGTTATAACCACTTGAAAAGCAGTGTGGCAGTTTCTAACTACTGAGAAGACCCACTTATACCTCTGTATGTCCCAGCAATTCCTCTCCTAGGAAAAAACACTCATAGAAACACAAAATACTTATACCACCACTTCTGAGAGCACAGAATTGAAGTCAGCTTAAATGTCCATAAGCAAAAACAATTATAATTAAATTAGAAGCCCGGTGCACAAATTCATGCATAGGCAGAGTCCCTCGGCCTGGCTAGCGGACAAGGCTGATTGGGGCTGTCTTGGGGGAGGGACTGTGGGAGGTTGGCCAGCCAGACTGCGGGAGCACACTGACTACCGGGGGGCAGCTCCTGTGTTAAGTGTCTTCCCCCTGGTGGTCAGTGCGCATCATAGTAACTGGTCAACTAGTTGTCCCATCGACCAGTCATAACAGTCATATATATATATATATATATATATATATATATATATATATACTTTTAAACATATGATATTTCTTTTTAAAAAAATATTTTATTTATTTTTTTACAGAGAGGAAGGGAGAGGGATAGAGAGTTAGAAACATTGATGAGAGACAAACCAATCAGCTGCCTCTTGCACACCCCCTACTGGGGATGTGCCTGCAACCAAGGTACATGCCCTTGACAGGAATCGAACCTGGGACCTTTCAGTCCACAGGCCAACACTCTATCCACTGAGCCAAACCAGTTTCAGCTAAACATACAACATTTCTAACAATGAGAACCGATGGGTTAGATCTAAAAGTATTAACCACCATGGCTCATGGCTATGCAGGATCCACAAACAGAATGTTGGACTGGACTGAACTTTATTGTGGAGCAGAGATTCTGGGAAGTGGCTTTAATTCTGACCCTGCTGAAGACAATGATGGTGAGATGGAAAGAGATAGGACCTTGGAGGGCAATCCCCTTAGTTTTATATCATCAAACACAAACATGATATGAGTAAATATACAGGTTTCAGAAATGTTTGTACATAATTATTTCATTTACAAAATGTTTTAAAATATGCAAAGCAAGTCCATACATTGTGGGCATACACATATGTGATGAAACTTAAAGGAAGAAAAAGAATGACACGACATGTTCAGAGGAGTTACCTCTGAGAGAAGGGAAGGATTGAGAGTGAGGTTGGGCACACCAAAACCTTCAACAATACTTTTAATGTTTTATTTTTTAATCTGAAGAGTTAATACATGAATATTTATTTTATTATTTCTTTACGAAGATCTACAACACTTTATACAATTTTATAAAAGAAAATCCTCTAATGTAGTCTATTAAAGTTGGCCAATTTGAAACAGACATTCTTAAAAATATAAGTAAGGTTTTAGTTTATGGAAAAAATTTAAAGTATCACCCTAGTCATGTGGCTCAGTTGGTTGGAGCATCATCCTGTCCACCAACAGGCTGTGGGTTCCATTCCTGGTCAGGGTACATACCAAGGTTGCAGGTTTGATCCCCAGTTAGAACACATTGAGAAGGGAACAGATCGATGTTTCTTTCTCTTTCTTTTCCTCTCTCTCTCAACAACCAAAAAACATAACTTTGTGTGAGGATTTAAACAAAATGGAAAGTATTAAGAAATCCAAAGTTATATTATTTTAATTTTTAAAAATATATATTTTTATTGATTTGAGAGAGGGAGAGAGAGATAAAAACATCAATAGTGAGAGAATCATGGATCCCCTGCCTCCTGCACGCCCCCTACTGGGGATCGAGCCTGCAACATGGGGATGTGCCCTGGCCGGAACTGAACCCTGGATCCTTCAGTCCCCAGGCCAATGCTCTATCCACTGAGCCAAATGGCAAGGGCAAGAAATCCAAAGTTTTAATGAAAGTCAAATATTATATGATTTTTAACCTAGGGGCACCAAAACCTGTGCAATTGCTCTTCTCTCTTTCTCTTTAAAAAAATATATTTTATTGATTTTTTACAGAGAGGAAGGAGAGAGGGATAGAGAGATAGAGACATCGATGAGAGAGAGACATCAATCACCTGCCTCTTGCACACCCCCTACTGGGGATGTGCCCGCAACCAAGATACATGCCCTTGATCAGAATCGAACCTGGGACCTTTCAATCCGAAGGCCGACGCTCTATCCACTGAGCCAAACCGGTTTTGGCTATATCTGTTTTAAAGTTTTGTAGCAGCACTATGTTAGCTGATAAACAGAAATTCCCACTATTATCTTTCAGGACCTCGCATTCCAGAACTTCTTTGAAAAATTTTAATGATATTGATGTCTTTATTAAATAATCAATGTTGTTAGAATATGACCTATTTTTAATATCTTATAACAATGTCATTTATGACTCCATTAACTGAGGACTACCATTGGAGTCCCCAAAACCATTTACTAAAGAAAATGACTTTGGAAGAGAATCACTGTGTAGTGAAAGATTTTAAAAGAAACCAAGAATTGCTGTGATACTATTAAGACAGCATGTTTCAAAATATTAGGAATAATATAAAAAGTATATTTTAATCTATAAAACATTTAGTTTACTTAAAATATTGTATAGAAATGGAATAGTCCATTATCATTATCTCCTTAGTTATAATATGCATATTCATTCATACAGATATCTCCTGTCCATTCTATGCAGATCTCTGGGGGAAGGGCCCATGAGCAGTGAAGTCCAGGTGACTAGGGAAAGTGCTTGTCTGTCAATCTAGTCTGGGGAAACAATGGATTGGCTGGAGGTAGGAATGGGGCGGGGGAGGGGGGAGGGAGTGTAGAGCCACTGCAAGCACATGAAATGTTGGGAAGTTAAAACCCCGAGATAAAGAGTTCCCTCTGTCACGTGCTCTTGCTCTTGTTGGCACCTGCTCTCTCTTGCTCTGTGACCCACACTTGCCTGTGCAATTGCTCTTCTCTCTTTCTAGCCATGTGGCCGTAAGCAGCTGCATGGCTCATGCCTCTGCAGACTTCTCATGCAGAATGCTGGACTGGACTGAGCTTGAATATGGAACAAACATTCTGGACAGCGGCCTGAACTCCTGCCCTGCTGAAAACAAGGATGGACTTCCTCCACGGCGAGACGGACAAAGATAGAACCTTGGAGGGGAACCCCTTATTTTTACATCATCAGGAAAGCTTTGCATGAAACCCCATCCTCCTGTGGGAGCATTAGGAAATTCTTTTTACCTGTGGCACCCCTTCTCACCAACAAGAGATGGAGCTGGGTAGAAGCTGCCTCTTCATGTGGGTGTGCATTCCCAGCCATCACATTTTTTTTTTTTTTACCAACTCCTACTTCTTAAATAAGGGTGCTCACTCAAATGAGAATGATCTGTACAGCTTGTGAAAGCACAGATTGAAGGATTCCACCCCAGAGTTTTTATTTATCAGGCCAGAGGGAAAGTAGGGGAGGGTGCGGGTAAGGGGGAGGGATCAACCAAAGGACTTGTGTGCATGCACATGGGCCTAGCCAGTGGTCATGGACAACAGGGAGGTGGGGGCATATATGGGGAGGGGTTTAGAATGGGAATGGGGGGATGAGGACAATTATGTGATACCATAATCGATAATAATAATACAATTAAAAAAACAGGCCAGAAGGAAGCCTTAGAATTTGCATTCCTAACAGGGTCCCAGTTGTGCTGATGCCACCGATCCTCATAACTAATGGGCTATAGCGATCTGTCCCATTTACTTATCTTTTTTACACAGTCCCTCCTGGCATTTAACTTTCCTCCTCCTAGTCTAGACTCAGGGGTGGGCAAACTTTTTGACTCGAGGGCCACAATGGGCTCTTAAACTGGACCGGAGGGCCGGAACAAAAGCATGGATGGAGTGTTTGTGTGAACTAATATAAATTCAAAGTAAACAACATTACATAAAAAGTAAGGTCTTTTTGTTTTTTGTTTTAATTCAATAGTTTTATTCACCGGATCCGGCCCGAGGGCTGTAGTTTGCCCAGCCCTGCTAGACCAAACAGAAAATGCAACAGAATTTTTACCAATAACTTACCTTTGCAATACGTTAGAATAGTTTGCTCTCTAGCAATGTTATTTCTACTCATAGGTTTTTCAATATGCTTTCTTGATTGGTTTTTAAAAAGTGAAAGTATGCTCTTAATTCAAGGAACAGTTAATCCGAGGAACAACCTTGAGCATACCCCTGGGAGCAGGCGTCATATGCTGTACGTTACCCACGTGCGCACTGAGGGGGAGGCAGGGTTAAGAGCTCTTGCTTTTCATGGCCAGTGCTCTGCATGTTCTAAGGCTTAAGCTGTATTTAGGGATTTGTATAATTCAAGTTCTTTCCCTCCTGGGAAATTTGGCATAATTACATGTCCTCATGTATACTATTGGATGCATTGGAGGATATCATGTGTGTCCGTATTAGAACTCATTACACCTTAGTTCCCATTTCCCATCTCTCCTCTCCTCTGGCTAACGGGGAGAGAATCTGGGAAAGTATCATAGAGGATATACCAGTTAAGTGGTACTTTCTCGTTAGAGAACAGGGAGCATTGGGGTTTGCCAATGTATTTACTTCCAAGTTTACACTACAGGCCCCTTTAATCCCCCTCCCCGTCGGAAGAGAGAACATTAGGAGACGGAGGGTGACTCTCGCCCGTGGGAGAACACGGCCTCTCGCTCAGGGCTGCCTGGTAGACTGTCTGTGGTGGCAGAGGGGCTCTGCACCTGCGCTGTGCCAGAGCTGCTGTGCCAGAGCTGCTGGGCCAGAGCTGCTGGGCCAGACCTGCTGGGCCAGAGCTGCCATACTACGGGCGGCTTCTGAGCACTTGCAGTGCTGCTAGTGTGACTGAGAACCTGAATATTTTAATTAAATGTCTATGTAAATTGCGACAGGAGTCCGTGCTATTGTACCGGGGAGTGCAGGTCTTGAGTTAAAGGACATTGGACAGGTCTGGATTCCAGTTCTGGCTCTTCTGGCCCTAAGATCTCAGGCAGATCCACCCGCGGCAGCACTGCTCGCCTCATCTTCACAGTGGTCAAGGTGAAGCCATTCGGTTATTCAGGTACTGAGCACAGTGCCCAGCGCACAGGGAGCACTCAATGCATATGGCTGCACTCGGATAGTGATACAAGTTGTTCAGGAGAGGAAAGTAAGTGTGTTTGGTGGAAATGTTACCCACTGTGTTGTTAGATTACAGGCAGTTGGTTGTGTGTGAGGATTTGAGGGAGCCATGTCAGAACTTTGTCATCTGGATATTAAACTGGTAGCTGGGACATCTTGAAGAAACTGGATCGTACACTCTGGGATTATCTTAAAAAACAACAACAAGAACAACAAAATAACTGGTTTTGGGTAGATTTACAGCAAGAATTGATCGATGCGATAAAACTGATTTCGCATGGCGAATTTTAGGACATGCTCACTCACTCATAGCTGCCAGGCCATCGACCTGCTAGGAAACGTACACATCTATCGCGCCATTGAGCCCAGGTGCGTGCGCTCGTGTGTTTGCCGATGAAGGGGGTGCAGCCTCTGTCCCGAGAGCAGGAGTGGCTGTGGCTTCACCTCCGACCCCTTGAACCGTGTTGCTGCAGGCACTGTTAGCCTGGTGTCCGGGTCTCCTTCTCTACTTGTGGAGAGACACGGTGCAGTCTGCTTCTGAGAAGCCCAGATGAGGACGCTGCATATGGAGCCTTAATTAATGTAAAGTATATGGTAGGAAAAGGAGGGGCAGTGTAATCAATTCAACTCTCCCAGGTGGCCATGTGGGTGGACTCTTCCCGAGAGGGAGCATAATTATAGAAAATATTTTTTTAGCTGCAGATATGAAATGAGCGTAGTTTCTAGCTGAAATTTTCCTGGCTTTGTCCATATGAGGCACAGATGTCTTATGAATCATCTTTATATTAAAGCTGAGATAACCCAACTAGGTTTTAAAAGATTACAGTTTTCAAATTCCGCTGTTTCTCCAGCAGTGTGCTCTGGGAGGGCCCGGCCTGGGAAGATGATCGCAGCCGTGGTCTCCGGGGCCCGCTCCAGTAGCCGTCCACTTTCAACAGGTGCGCCGCAGCGTTGTAGCTGGCTGTTTAGTCAGGAGCACTGACCTCCTTTACCTTAGATTGTCAAATTAAAAAAATGGCAACAGCCTAAACAACTATAACTGCCTGGTTTGAATGCATATAAATTATACCTATTTTTAAATCAAAACACATTTTTTGGTGTGCCCCAGAATTTGAGTAATTAGCTCGCGTGCACTGTGAGATGGGAATGGTTGAAAATCGCTGCAGTAGCTTCTGGGAGCCTCAGCGTTGCCGTGCATCCTCGGAGATAGAGGAAGCAGGTACAGGTCCCCACTTTGCGCAGAGTCTCCGGAGGGGGGCTTTCTTTTCATACAAAGAAATGAGGAGGCAGCTTCCCGGAAAGGCATGTTGCAATGGAACCCCTAGAGGAGTTCTCACTGTTGCACTCAGGAGTCATCAAACGGCCCAGGCCCGGCGGCCGCGGGCCCCGCTCAGAGGGCGCCTCTGGACCAGCCCCACTGGGACCTGTGGCTCCGTGTGGGCGGCAGGAGGGAGAGGAAAACCTGGCAGCATCTTTATCTTCAAGAAAGTCCTCTGAGGGTGGTCTGAGGTGCTGCCCAGAGTTCCATTCTTGCTGGCTGCCTTGTGGGACTCATCAGGCACCTTCCTCCTGCGTCCTCCGTGTGGCAACCTCAAGTGTCGCCCGGCAGGTAAGCGACTCCCTTGCACTTGACGAAGAAGTACAGATTGGCTAAAGTGATGGCACTGGGAATGTCTGTGCTTTGGAAGAGAAACGTTCTCCCTTGATGGCAGGACTGTGATCCTGTGCACAATATACTAAGAACTTAATATTCAGAAGACAGTAGGAAAGGAATTAGTGTTTTAAATACCTTTGCCTGGAGACTGGTAGTCCAGTTTAAAATGTGGCAGTGCGAGCCCTGCCATTGCTTGCAGTCTGGCCTTCATTTGGAGCGAACACAGGGCCCGGGTCTGCAGACTTGATGGTCGGTCCAGTTTGTGGGTTTCCAGGGATTGATGGCATGAACATAAACATGTGATCACTGAGGCACACACACAAACACACTCACTCTTCTCAGAAAGATAAATCCAGAACCACGGAGACCGGTAAAGAAAGTGTATTCATTGATTCCCCCAAAGTGAAAGGTCTTCAAAACCACAGCACTGGGTCTAATGTACAAACAAGAGCATGAACGGGAAGCTGTCTCAACACCTGCACTCAGGAGGACAACTGGTCCCGGCCTACCCAAAGCCAAGGGCTTTCCCGAACAAAAGGCCACCTCTCTCGTGGGCAATTTGGACCCCTTAAAGAACTTCACTCTCTCAGCTTCTTAAAGACAGTCTCTGATCATTAAAGTTTCAAAAGATCTCATCAGTTTCTCACCTCTCACACCCTCACAGTGCATGATTGAACGGATGCATGAAATAGACCCAATGTTTGCTCGAGTTCATCTCGAGTGGCCAGGAACACACTGAGCGGGGTCTGCCCGCCTGTGCGCCGTGTCTATAGGCTGGTATGACTTCCTCATCCGTGGAGAGCCAGGATCCCAGGCTGGCCCAGTGGGAAGCCCCGCAGCCTCTCCTCCCACCTCGCCTCATTTCAGAGAGGAAGCTTGAGTCCCAAGAGATGCCATGGTTCGGACAAGCTCACAGAAAAGGCCAGCAGCAGGCAAATGCCCAGGATTCAGGCCCAGGAGTCCAGAGGCCGGACCTGGGACTTGTTTTAGGCATCTCCACCAATATCCATCTTCACTTCTATTTTGTGGGAAGATATAATTCGGACAGAGCTGCCAAAAGTCTGTTCCTTCAGGGAAGCTTGTTTCTCAAGAACGATAAGCATATCAGTTTGCAACAGGCATTTGACATTCAGAGGCCTGGGAGATCCAGCGAAATTATTAAAGAGAACATTAAATTTTTGTTTCTTTTTAATAAACATCTTTATCTTACTAACAGGAAATTACATGTTTCTGACCAGTCCAGGGTTCCAAACCAGAAGACTGTTAATCAGTGAAATGTGGTAAACAATGGCCCAGATTGTCAGTCAGGCAATAGGGAATGTCCAAAGCACACATTCAATTCCGGCTGCTGTTCTTCCTCCCTCGGTGCCATAGGTGCTCTTGCTTCCTCTTTTGTAGCAAAGTTAGAGTTAGAGCTCCTTTGGACCCCGGTGGTAAAACAGGGCTGGAACTCAGCAGTAAACTCCCCATGCTCTGGCTGGACTTGTTTGGGGCAGTTCTGTGCTTTAGAAGCAGCTGGCAAACTGCAAAAATTACCCATAATGAGATACCACCCTGTAGGTGAGGTCTCAGCAAAAATACCTCCCAAAACTCATCCCAATGATGTTCATGTGCAATCAGTGAGGACAGTCTCCAGGCCAGAGACACACTTTCCTCTTTTGACTTCTCACTTGCTATGGATCCTCTCATGGCCCGGGACCTGTGGTGAGTGCTGAGGGCAGAGATGTGAGTCCCACGAATTCCTATCGATCACTGTGATTGAACAGATGGTACAGTCTACGGAACAGAAACAGATAGTTTGGCGACCTATGAAATCTCTTCCAAATCCGGGCTGCTGAGTCGCCTGTGCATTGTGCTCAGTTCCTTCTAGTGGCAGGGCTTTGTGGCATTTCTCTCACCAGAAGGTGGTGAACACCAGCCAGACCTGTGTCCAGCTACCTCAGTTTTCCCAAATGTAAATTATGGCACCATTAGTATCTACCTTTGGCCTCCTTATGAGGATTAAGTGTCAATAAACATTAACTGATTTTTATCAAGTGACCTCTTGCATTAAGATGGTCTTGGTCTCCTCACTCTTCAGAAGAATCCAGAACACACTGACTTATCTTCCCTTTCTATCTTCTAAGGCATGTAGGATCTAGCAAGAGTTCTCTTTCAACTGTGTCAGCCTCTTGGAAGCTACCTGTGGCAACTCAACAAAGAGGAATGTGTCCCTCAGCAGCATCTGGGTCAAGTGGATTGCACAGGTGGTTAACGGCAGAGCCAAGAGAGATGTGAAAAGTTCCAAATCCCAAAAGGGCATTTGAATGTGTTCGTGAGTAATTGGCAAACATTCCAGGTCCGTGAGCCTAGCCATGTGACCTAAATGGTCTCAACTGGCCTCTATTCTGCTCAGCTGGATGACCCCTGTTGAGTGCTCCTCTCAAGGCTTTACTGAAAGCCCCAATTCATGTGTGTGTGTGGGGAGTGTTAGTGAGACATCTTAGAGCACCCCTCAACTCCACCAGCCAGCTACAGACTTGACCTGGTGGGCTTCTGATCTTTAGCATACTGTGGTTGCCATGGGCTACCCATCCTTTATGTGATTGCAGGGCAATTGAGCATGACTCCATGCCCAGCGACAGCCAAGGACCAGAGGGGACCAGGCATCAAATGATTTCCATCCTTCCCTAAAGCTTCTTTGCTGGGGAATATCAGTCTTCCTCTTTTTATATCCAAGGCAACCGGTTCTAAATATCTACACATTTTAATTATAATTCCAGCTATAAGAGGGGGAAAAAACACTAGACTGATAATCAAGGAAAACTTTGAAAATTATTTCTAACTCATAAACACCAGCCTTTGGATTGCCTCATCCCAGAAGTTCAAATCCATAGCAAGTTTTATTGAAGATAAGAGGGCTGTGTAAAGCAGATAGCTGTGCTCTAAAGATGAGGAGGCCTGGGGTCTAATCTCAGCACCAAAATTTAGCCATCTTTTAGAGCAGGGGTGGGCAAACTTTTTGACTCGAGGGCCACAATGGGTTCTTAAACTGGAACGGAGGGCCGGAACAAAAGCAACCTGACCATGCTGGCACTCTCATCTTAGGCTGCTGGTGAAGGAGCGGAGGGGAGAGCAAGAGAACCCTCCACTCTTTTGGCTCAGTGGGCCGGATAGCATAGCTGAACGGGCCGGATCCGGCCCGCGGGTAGAGCCCAGACCTCAAGCCTGGAGCTAGAGAGAGGAGGGGTCTTACAGAAGTTAGAGACTAAACAAACATCATGGCAAGAGGGAGAAGAGGACCAGAGACTAGAACCCCAGGACATGGGTAACATGCCAGGATTCTCATCATGGGAAAATGGGAGCAAAACTGAGAGCTGCCTTCAGGTCCAGCAAAGATATGCAAGCTGCTTCCGGGCCGGGCCAGGAAGTTCCTGTGGTCCAGGACTCAACAAAGCCCCTCATCATGAATGGAACATGCCCTCGTTCACAGAGTTTGGCTTTCCACTTACTGTGTGATCCTGGGAAACTCAACCTCTGGAAGCCACAGTTAACTCATTTGGAAAATGTGGAATGTGGGCCAGAAATCGAATTCCCTCGGCATCCCTAACGTGACTTTAATTTCATAAAGGACCCTTCCAGTATATTAGCATGCCAAAAACATGTATTCAAGTAAACTTAATTGGAACACGATACTAAGTCAACATGGAGCGTACAGTCCAGTTGCTTTCTGCATCACCGAGTCTCAGGAGAACTTCACACTAATCCAGGCGATCCATATGGTGAAGTGTAGCTGAGAAGCTATACCATGAAGCATGCAGTTCAACTCGTAATGCAATCATTGCTTATTTTGGGGATGCTTCTCTGGCCAGATGAAGGGAACACATAGTGATGTTGATGGCAACTTGTTGTATTCAGAGGCCACGGAGGGTTTTCTGGGAAATCTGAATACTCTATCTTGGAGCTCTCCTCTGAAAGAAACTGGAGGCACTCAGAGTCAAAGCCTGTTTTGGCCAAAGTGTGCAGTTAGAATCCCTCTGCTGTCAAATGTGAAACTGTCCTGAGATCCCGGCAGTGCACAGACAGCCAGGTCTGTGGCTTCTCATTCATTTTCTCCTTTTAACCCCTCTGCTTCCGAGTGAAATGCAAAAACCCTCTTGGAATGACAGGGCGCCCGGCCTGATGCAGTAGCCTGGGTATGACAGGCTCATGCACATAGGATTAAGGGCATATCAGACTTCAGAGACAGAACACTGAATCCCCCTTTGACCAGGGAAGCGGAGTAGAAAAAGACGTCCCAGGGAGGCTACACAGCAATAGCAGAGACAGGGGGCAAGAGTTAGGAGGAGAACCGCTCTCGCTCCCTGCCCCTCCCAACCCCCTCCCCCCAACCACCAAACATGAGGGCACTGTTGCTTGGACAGAATGGAATCAGAACTCTTTAACTCAGTCAGCTCAGAAATAGCATTTTCCCCAAAGCTTTCATATCTACTTGGAATCAGTTATCCTGTTATTTTTTTAAAAAAATTATTATTTAGTATAATATAAAAATTTTTATTTAGTATAATATAAAAAAAACTTGAAAAGTAATAAAAAACATTAGAAGAATTGATTATAATTCTAATATCCAGAGAAAAACTTCTGGATGCAATATTATAGATATTCTTTGAGGAGATTTGGAAAGTATCTACTATTGTGTTTTCTTAACTAAAATTTAGTATGTCAAGTTTCTCAATATATTCTGTTTTCCTTCTGTATCACTCAGTGTTTGTTTTTAATTTTCAAGTGTTGATCTCATACTTTCTGTATTTATCTCAAGTACCTTTTTTTCTTCTTAATTATTTTTCTTTTTCTACTTTAAGGTGGATCTTCATTACAGGATTTTTCTCATTCATCATTTATGATCACAAAGACAACTCAGGAATTTTGTATATTTGTTTTATACTTAGCCACCAGGTTGAATTTTATTATTAACTCAAGAACATCAGTTAATTATTATAGGTTTCCACCATATGTGAATGATGTGCTTGTCTTCTTCTTTTTAATTAATATATAAATATTAATTAATTAAAAATCATATATATATCATTTTTTACAGAGAGGAAGAGAGAGGGATAGAGAGTTAGAAGCATCTATGAGAGAGAAACAAAACATTGATCAGCTGCCTACTGGGAATGTGCCCTCAACCAAGGTAGATGTCTTTTATGGGAATTGAACCTGAGACCCTTCAATCCGCAGGCTAATGCTCTATCCACTGAGCCAAACTGGTCAGGGCTGTCTTCTTTTTAATTATTACAACCTTTAAGTTTCTTGTCATATGTAATAGCTATAACATATTTTTACTGATTATTATTTTGTCTTTAATTGAAATATCTCTAAAATTATACCATTGTGATGTACAATTGATTCAAATATTACAGTATTTACTACCACTTTAAAAATGTTTCCATTTATTCATAGTGTCTCTAAATTTTTAAAAATAGCTTTAAATCAATAATGGAAGTTAAATTTTATCAAATACTTCTTCACATTTACTGAAATAATTGTATGGTTATCTCTTCCTTTGAAGTTCCCATTGTGGTGCATTATATTGACTTCCTTCCTATAGTTAAGTCTTTCTAGAAGTGTTGGGATAAATGCATTCCTTAGTCAGGGGGCTGGAGTACTTTCTGGCGCTGACTCTGGCTAAAGGGTAGGAAAAGTAATAGGGAGGACAGGAACCAACTCCTGTGGCTGGAGACAGTCCATTGGCAAGAACTCATCACACGATTCCATCTAAAATGCAAGGGAGGCTGTGCACAAGTGGTAAAGACACAGGGTTTGGTAACACATGACATGGTTTTTCATACAACACTCATAGTATGTATTAGTTTTCGAATTATTTGCTATATTCTATCTCTAGTATTTCACTTAGAGCACTGCATATGGATCCAAAACCCAAACTAGCTAGTTGTTTTTGTAAAATGTTGTTATTAAACATTAAATGCACTGTTTCCCCCCCAATTTATTATTGTATGCTTAGAAACACTGTATGAAGTATCTAGATTATTTGTTTCTGGAACTCTTCTTTTCAAATATTTTCTTTGTTGAAACTTTATATCCTGATTTTGATTATTATTCAAAATTGTTTATTTTACACAATTAATAATTGTTTAATAAACTTTCAAATGTAATTGTTTACACTGAGCTGTAGTTAAACAAATGAGCTTCAGTCATTCCCACCAATGTTTATTATGAAGATCTTATGCAAATACCAATACATGGATTCATCTCCTAGTCAGCAGCAGGCATGTCCTGCTTTATTTTCATAGGTTTGGGGGCTTTTTACAAATGAAAATGTAAGGTTCTTGCATAAGTATATATTTTGTCTAGGGCTAGATTCTTCTAAATTTTTAACATGATTTTCTCCTTTAAAACGTGACTCTTTTCAAATGTCTTTGGTCAGAATTGCAAGAAGTTTGAAGCCAGACTAACGTTTTCTTTCATTAGAATATTCTTCTTTCTTTTTTTCCTCCTCCCCTTCTTTCCCTCTCTCCTCCTTCTCCTCCTTCTCCTCCTCCTCCTCCTCCTCCTCCTCCTCCTCCTCCTCCTCCTCCTCCTCCTTCTCCTTCTTCTCTTTTCTCCCTATTTCCTCTCTCTTCTGGTTTTTCTTTCTTCCTTGTATGCTTCTTTAATTCTTTATTCTTGAAATAAAAAAATAAAAAAGATCAAGTAACTGCTCAGAAACAGAATGATTTTAATTAAATTTGGCAATAATTAGTGAACTTTTCCTGACTAGATTTTTTTAATATATTTTTTTTAGTTTAGCTAAGATGTCTTTGTTTCTTGTAGTATCACATTAACTGCACTCATTATGTATTTTCCTCATGGATTTCCTGTTAAGTATATATTCAATCTTCTGAATATTTCTTCCATGTCTATATTAATTGAATATAACTGAAAGTCCAATTTAAGGTAGTTTAAATAGTAAATAAAATATATTGGTTCTGTTTTGAAAATCCAGAGGGAGTTTATGCTCTAGTTAAGGAATGAGAAGAGTTCTTGACAGTGTTTCTGTCAGTTTCCTTGGCTTCCTAGTCTGTTATTTTCACCTCCAGGCCAACTTCTCCAACATTATAGGTATTAAAAAGAGGTTTCCAGCACCATTCAGGATTACAGTCTTCCTCAGTCACATGCAGGTAAATCTCTTTCACTAAACAGAAATTTTAATCTCCCTAATTAGGTCACCTTGAATGCAATGCTCAGCCCAAAAACAATCACTGTGGAAGGAAAGGAGTGGTTAGTGGTGGGACCGCACCATCCACACCAGTGGGTTGTCCTATGAGAGTCAACTGAATCTTCCACCTCAAAGTTCTCGCATCTTTAGCCTAATTTTCATATATTTATCCCTCTCTGATTTGGGAGTAAATTTCTCAAGTTAATTCTCTCTTGGACTCCTTAAGTCCACTGTGATTGTGGAGGTAAAGGAAGTGGGTTGTATTCCTCATTTTTATTTTAGTTTAAAAATGTATTTCAGGTTATAACTCTATCAGGAATATCATAACTCATATACATTCTGAATCATTTCAGATCTTGGTGAGAATATGACTCAGAATTTTCTTTTTTCCCAATTGGAGAGATAGTTTTTCATACTCTGTAGGGTGCATTAAAAAAAAAAAAAGTCAGCCTTTTTCACAGACTCAGTGATTTTACTCTTAAAATGTTCCCATATAACCCTATACACATTTAAAAGAAACTTTATGTTATTTTCATTCTAATATTTGGCATAACTCCTTGTCCTGGTGAACATTGAGGGTGTTAGTAAAGTGGAATGTATCTGTCATTTAGCAGGTCTAAATCTTTTCTTTTTCAAAATAGTCTATTTAGGGTAACTGTTGGGATTTTCTTATTTCCTCTCATCTCTACCACCCCACAATTTGCCGTTGGGTCTTTGTGGGAGTGTGGCTATGTGCCTTTGTGATCCTGGGGAGGAATAGGACTTCATGTTTGCACATGGAGGTGAATAATGTTTTTACATTGGTCTCTGTCTTGCCAAATCCCTGGTTTTGCAACCAGGGCTACATGGCCTTCAAGCCTATAAGGACACTCAATATGCTGATCACAAAACCTGTTGCTACTTCTTTGAAATGATATCTTAACCCTTGGCATCCTCGTCTTTTCAATCCAAAGACTCTGATGGTCTTCCAGCTCTATCCACTCACCATGGTCTCTCCCCAGGGATTGCAGGAGCTTCTGGGTCTCTGCCTACTGTATGGTGGTTATGGAAGCCAGCAATGTCACCACTGGCAGTTCACCTAGGTAATCCCTCTACCAGTGCCACACCATCTCTTCCACGCCATTTTGACCATGTGTTCAACCAAATGAAGAGTTTTACATCATGCTACACCCAGGAAGGTGGCTCAATACTCTATTCTTCTGAAACTTTCTCAAACTTACCTAAATTTTATAGCTCCTTTCTGATGACTTGATGATCTTACCCTGTGGTGCATCCCTGACACTCAGCTACCCCCTCACACACTTCAGGGGAAGAATGGGTGGAATGTCTACCCCTCTTTACTCTCTAGTACCATGCATCATATGTTAAAATGTCTTATGTCTGTGTTTATTATATAATTTCTAATTATTCTACCAGGTATGACTCTTCGTAAAGAGTCACAAATAACCATGAAGTATATAATGGGTTCATAGCCACCAACTGCTCATTGCATATGAAGAGGCTTTGCTTTCAGGATTTCTGTTATTTTCTCTAGAAGGAATTCTCACAACGTAGCTTTTTCTGCCCTCTTCCTTCTAGCCAACCTTTGCTCCTCTGAGGTGGGAGTATTAGGAGTTACCACTGATGTCTTTGTTTAGAGGGAAACTAGAGTCAGTACTCTGCTTTTCTCAATCCAGACGCATCTGCTCTATTTCTAACAGGAATTTCTATGCATAGCTGGTGGTACTCTATTTTGCTGCTAGTGCGGTGCCTTCTATTTTTATATTCTGTTAATCCTTTCTATAGAAATCTGATAAAGGCATATTTAAATATTAGGGTTCACATTACCATATTACCTACAAATCAGAATGTGTTTAATAAATTGTGAAACCATTTTATAGAAAATGCAATAAATTACCATTTTATCTTTCAAATGATTTTACCCTTTGTCTCCAAAGACAATGTTCTCCCACATTGTCAGAAAGATTGTTTTCCCAACAGTGAGTTTGTTGAATACTTCCTTGTCTGGATTCTCTTATGACCAAGGTATCATATTTAGTTAGTGGCAGATATCACAGGCAAGGACTGGGAGGTAGAATGTGGTGTTTTAGTACCTGATGGTTAGAACTCACACCTTTGCAGCACTGAGCCCTCAGACTGTGTCTGAGACTGTCACATCTGGAAGGGGTGTGGCATAACAGGCAGGAGTATAATATCTACAGTTAATAGCTTTGATACAAACATTAGCCCTCACTTGCTAGCTTTCTGACTCCTGCTAAGGTGCTTAGATTCTCTAAACTTCAATGTCCCTTTCTATAAATCACAGTGATAAGAACTTCCTTTTACTACTAGTAAAACATATAGGGCCTAGCACCCATTATGCACTCCAATACGATAATTTTTATTATGACTCTGGGTATAGTGGTAGTGATAGCACTAATACTACTAGGGAAAGTCCATGGAAACTCTGTCCTGCCAAAATCAAATTCACTGCCAAGTAAGCTGAACATAATTGCATTCCACGGTAAATGTTTCAGGGATAAACAAAGACTTCCTGAACAATGTTCTTCTTGAGGATTAGGAAGATGGAGCTTCCCAATAAAGCTCTCGCCCAAACCATCGATGGGAAGTCATTTTCTGACGATTGACGTACTTCTTAAGGGGACAGTTGACCCTCAACATGCACTGTAATAACAGGACCCTTTTATGGCTGACAATTGGCTCTTGTCCAAGTGGCTCATGCAGTGTATGGCCCAAGCATTTATTTTACAGATCTCTTAAAGGGGGCTCCCTCCAAATATTGCTGGGTATCTGAATGTCTAAGCTGTTACATGTGAAGGGGACCACCCATGTATAGTTAGCTTTTTCCCTTTTAGAAGCAGGAGCACATTCCAAAAGCTGCAGTAGGTATGTCTTGCCAGTCTAGCATCTCTAGACTGTTACTATAAACTTTTCCTTGGAAAATGGACTCCACACTCATTTGCTGAAGCAAGAATTTAAAAAATTTTCTATAAATGGAAGATCTTAAATAAAAATCAGATATAGAACCAGTGGTTTTTAGAGCCAGCCTCTGAACCAGAGGACAATGTTTGGGGATGGTGCCATTGTTGATCAGGTGAGTAGTGCACCGAGCTGCAGGACATGATAATGCAGTCAGTTCTGGTGGAGTGAGGACATTGTCTAGGCCAATTACTATGGAAACCCTGAGGCTATTATGGTTAAAGACAGTCTGCCAATGTTTGGTGGGCTCATGGCCTACTTTTCTAGGAGAAAATTCATATAAACCAGTAGTCATTACAGTGTAGGTCCTATTCAGTGGCATGACAAAGTGCTATGAAGCAGGAAGAGGCAACTGGTCCTGGGTAATAACCATGGGGGATTTCTTAGAGATAGCGGGGCTGTGCCTAGGCCTTGACAAATACGTTAACTATCACCAGGATAAGAATAACAAAGTCTCCTGAAAAACAGCATCGCTTAAAGAAAACGAGTTTGTGTTAAAACAAAACTAAAATGATTTTGGCATAATAAAATTGTCCACTATAATTGCTCTAACCATGCATTCATTAGCAATAGACTTATTAAAGAAGAAATTTACTTTTTTCATATGTATTCAAAAGGGCAGATAACGTATCTTCCTAGGAACGAAAATGAAAATGTCTCCAAAGTGCCTTCGGGAGGGTTAGGGCAGAACGGAGCATGTGTTCCTCATCACCTCCCATGGGGCACGTGGTAGCAATTCCCAGCCAGAGAGGAAAGTCACACCTTCCAGAGCTGTCTCCCAGCCAGGAGGAAGTATGAGTGGGGCATTCCGGTCTGACTACTCCCTGAAGTACTCGTGTTGTGCCTCAGTGGCGACTGAGCAAGGTGGGGACTACTGGCCTGAGCAGAGATTGAGACCCTAAGTCAGAAAACTGGGGTCGGGTTCCAGCTCCTCACTGTTACCCAGAATGGGTCTTGCCAAGATGGTGAACCTCTCTGCCCAGCTTTCCCCTAACTTCCACTTTCACAACCAGAAATGTTGCTACTTTTAGTTAAGTGCCCAGAGTTTTGAGATGGACATTCCATCTAGATTTTTTTTAATGCCATTTTTTTTTTCTATTCAGTTTCAATCTTCTAAATCCTTTTATGTGTGACCCTGGAATGTATGAACTGAGGATAGTTCTGAAAACAATGTCTGCAATGTTTCAAGAGATAGCAATTTGTGAGTGTGTTGTCCAGCTATGCTTCATTTTAAAAGCACCCATTGTACTAAGTTGATGCGATCTTTCCTTCTTCGTGGCTCACATTGGTGAGGAAGGGCATTAATTATGAGTTGCTCAATACGTATTTGATAAATAGCTATTTCTGTGGCCCTTCCTCTGGGGATATTTTCTGTCCCTCTTCCTCCATTGGTGGTAATGAAATTTTCCTCCCTAAGGTTATCTTAATGTCCCCAGAGCCCAGTGGTGATGCCAGGCAGGTAGAAACCCATATGTAGATGTCCATAAATGGTTCAGTCACAAAGCAGACCTGCTAGAAAACAGGAAGTTCAGGATCAGAGTTAATCTTAAACCATTCTATAGCTTCTTCCTGACTTTGAGGAGATCGTTCTGACCACACATCTCTTAATCAAAGAGAAGTCACAAAAGGATTGCTTTATGTGATATACCACATCCTGAGAGGGGATTTATATAGTTATCAAGCCACATCTACCTGGGCCTATAGCTAAAGCTATTTATAATTGTCTTATTTAATATCATAAAAGTGTGTTATTATGGTCCTTTATAAATGAGAACACTGGTCTAGGAAGATGAAGTGATTTTTACCAACCAGTATGGAGGAGCCTGAGTGGGAATTGGATCAGCTTGACTGCACTGAGATGCTTCCCTGGGAGATTGCTGGGCTCCTGAGCAGAGGCAGCTATGCAAACATGGAGGTTCTGAAGTATTCCCAGTAGCCATTCTCGTGTCTTCCTGGGTGAACAGGCGCCTTGATCTCACTGTCCAAAGATGAATTCATATTTTTCTCCTCAGTTTATGGTCACTCCTGTAATGTACATATTTTTTCAAATGTTCAAGGAGCAGCTAAGCTGCAGCTTGTGCAGCCAGTCTATGTGAGTTTGAATCCTAGGCCTAACACTTAATATGTGAGCTTGGACAAGTTACTTAATCTCTCTGTGTCTCAATTGCCTTGTTTGTGTAATGATATAAGCATACCTGCTTATAGAGTTAGAGAGGCTTGAATGAGTTCACAGGAAAAAAGTGCTTAAATTTGTGCTTGCACATAGTAAATGTTATGAGCATTGGCCATCATCATATCATCACAGTCATTAACACCATCATCCAAATGTAACCTTGTAAGATATTACTGAATCCGACCTATTTCCCCATCCTCTGGGACTTGGCACACTGACTCTTAAATCCTTCTGGAATTTATCTGTTTCTCCTAAGTCTAGTGCTATTGCCTTCACTGTCTCCAAGCCACACAATTGTGACTGTTGCCTGCCTGATCTTCTGTAACTAATATGGCACCTTTCCATTTGTTATTTGGCCTGCTCTGGAGAGATCTTTTTAGGGTCAAGTCTAAACATGTCACTTGCTTAAACACCTGGTTTGTTGGAGTTCTAGTCAAGATGTCAGGGTTGGTGGACACTGTGCTCACCTCCTCCAATGATCACATCAAAATTACAACTAGCCCTTGCTGGTGTAACTCGGTTAGTTAAACATCCAACTGTGTATGATGAGGCTGCTGATTCCATTCCTGGTCAGGGCACATGCTCAGATTGGAGGCTCAGTCCCCAGATAGGGACATGCAAGAGGCAGCTGGTAGATGTTCTCTCTCATGTCAGTGTTTTGTTTTTTTTTTTCTCTCTCTCTTTGTCTTCCTTCTTTTATCTCTAAACATCAATAAAAGCATATAAAAATTACAATGAAATTATTGAACAACCAACCTAGAGAACTACCTGAAGACTAGCTTTATGGAAATCCTATAACTAATGATTTTAAAGAAGAAGCCTCCTTAAGACTGGTGGGAGGGGCAGAGATTCAAATGGGCTGGTCTCACATCCATGTGTAGTGATTGAAAATTGGAAGGAATATCTTAACTGTAGAGAGAGAGCGAGAAATTGAGAACCTATTTGAAAAAACAACGACTCAAACTTCCCTAATCTGATGAAGAAAATAGACACACAAATCCAGGAGGTGCAGAGAATCTCAAATAAGATGAACCTAAAGAAGCCCACAACAAGACATATCATAATTAAAATGCAAAAGGTTAAAGATAAATAGTATAAAAAGAAAGACAGTTACTTACATACAAGGGATATCCCATAAGACTATCAATTTATTCCCCAATTGGGGGTGGGCCCAGCTTGCCAACTTCCCATGTTCCCTCCCCCCAGCCTCTGGGCCCCACCCATGTACAAATTTTCACACCAGGCCTCTAGTGCTATTTATAAGAGCCACATGTACTGAAAGGTACATTCAGACTGAAAGCAAATGATGGAAAAAGATATTTTATGGCCAGTGGAAATAAACAAAAACATTGGTGGGAGAATAATAGATAAAACAGGCTTTAAAGTGAAAAACAAAGAAGGACTTTTCATAATGATAAAGGATTAATCAAATAAGAAGTTATAACCTTTGTAAACATTTATATATTCAAAATAAGAGCACCTAAATACATAAAGCAAATATTGAGGAACATAGAGAGAGGCACTGACAGTAATACAGTCATAGTAGGAGATTTTAACGTCATTGACATCAATGGCTATATCTTCCATACAGAAAAGAAATAAGGAAACAGTATCATTAAATAACACATTAGACCAGATGGATTTAATAGATATTTTTATAGCATTTCACCCCAAAGCAGAAGAACATATATTCTTCTCAAGTGTACATGAGATATTTCTAGGACAGATCATATGTTAGTCCACAAAATAAGTCTAAATAAATTTAAGAAGATTTAAATTATATCAGACATTTTCTGTAACCATAATGGTATGAAACTAGATATCAATTACAAAAACAAACAACAGAAAAGAAACCTTAAAAAACACATCATACATAGAGACTAAATAACATGCTACTAAATAATGAATGAGTTATCATTGGGGTAAAAAAATCAAAAGCTACCTTGAGAAAAATAAAAATGAAAACACAACAGCCCCAAATCTATGAGACACAGTAAAAGTAGTCTACAGAGGGAAATTTAAAGTAATACAGACCTATCTCAAGAAACAAAAAAACTCTCAAATAAACAACCAAAATGTATACCTAAGAATCTCAAAAGATAACAGAAAACAAACCATAAATAGAAGAAATAACATCACAAATATCAGAATAGAAATAAATGAAATAGGATCTATAAACACAATACAAAAGATCAATTAAACCAAAAGCTGATTCTTTGGAAATATAAAAAAAGATATGCCTTTAACCAAACTCATCAAGAAAAAAAAAAAAGAGAGAGAGAGGACCCAAATAAATAAAATCAGAAATGATAGAAGAAAAGTGTCAACTGATACCACAGACATACAAAGAATTGCAAACAATTCAATGCCAATAAATTAGATAATCTGAAAGACATGGAGAATTTTCTAGAAACATACATTTTTACAAGCTGAATAAAAAAGAAATGAAATATGAATAGACTGATTACTACCAATAAAATTGAATCAGTAATCAAAAACTCCCAACAAAGGTCCTGAACTGGATGGCATCACAGGTGAATTTTACCAAACATTCCAAAGAGAATTAAGACCAACCCGTCTGAAACTATTCCAAATTTTTAAAGAGAAGTGAAAGCTCCCAAGCTAATTTTACGAAGTCATCATTATCCTAATCCCCAAAGCAGATAAAGACACTGCAAAAAAAGAAAATTATAGGATGAATATAGAAGCAAAAATCCTCAACAAAATATTAGCAAACCAAATTTGGCAACACATTAAAAAGATAATCTATATTATAAAAGGCCTGTGGCTGTAACACCATAACGACAAAATGACAGGTCAC
The DNA here is from genome assembly GCA_963924515.1 of Vespertilio murinus. Classification (NCBI taxonomy): domain Eukaryota; kingdom Metazoa; phylum Chordata; class Mammalia; order Chiroptera; family Vespertilionidae; genus Vespertilio; species Vespertilio murinus. The sequence goes on along the minus strand of OZ004714.1, from coordinate 50,716,893 downwards.
CAGGAGGTGCTTGGAGCATCTCTCGACCCTCCCTCAACCCGCCCCCACACCCCAGGATGCTGGCAATATTAGGGGAATGTCATGGGGCACCAGCATCATCCCCAGAGTGTCAGAGGGCACCAGCAACATCTGAGGAGCATCGTGGGATAGCAACAGCATCCGCAAAGTGTGCAAGGTGCTGTGGGGCAGCAGACTTGGCCCTGATGGCAGGCTAGGCCTAGGGGGCCCTACACATGCACAATTTAATTGTGCCCTGGGGCTCCAATAGGCTATAATGAACTGGAATTTATTTCTCAGATGCAAGGTTGGTTTAATATCCATAAATTGATTAACATGATATATCACAAAAACAATGAAGAATACAAGTTATATGATCTTATAAAAAGACATAGAAAAGCATTTGGCAAAATTCAACACTGATTTATGATTAAAAAACACACAACTCTCAGTAAAATGCAAATAGAAAAATAATATCTCAACATAATAAAGGCCATCAATGACAAACACATAGCTAACATCATACTCAATGGGGAAAAGCTAAAAGCATTTTCCTTAAGATCAGAAAGGCTGTCCACTTTCAAAACATTTATTTAACATAGTACTGAAAGTCCTATCCCCAGCAACCAGAGAAGAAGCAAAATGCATCTAAATTGTAATAGCCATGTAAGATGCCAGGAGGATACCAGACTGATATTTTATAACTATTAAATTGTACACATGAAATTAATTTTAAATAATATTGAATGTCAACTATAATTGAAAAAATAGAAATACACATACACACACACACACACACACACACACACACACACACAAAAAAAAGTGGAGGAAGAAAGTAAGGTTAAAGGTCAGGTTTCTGTGTGACAGTACCTGGACTATTGGTTGTAAGGAACTTCCCAAGTTTAGTTCAAGCAAATGTGATTTGGGAAAGAATCGAAACTCACAGACATCTAATAAAAGTAAAACTACTGAAAAATAAAACAAAACACAAAACCCTGGTTTTTCTCTCCATTGTCCAGAGCATCAGTTCCTAATGCCTTAGTCTGGAATTTTTAGTACCTCCTTGAATTTGACTTTTGTTCTGGTGTATTTTGTCTCTTTTCTCACCCAGCTTTCCATGCGTTTGCCTCCACCTGACCAGCCTTCTCTGAAGACTCCCATAATGTCACATTTCCATGCCTTGTCTGATCTGTTCCCTCTCCCAGATGCCCTTCTCATTCTCTACCTGCAAACTGCTACTGCTTTATCTTTGTCCTGTAAGAGCCACTGAGAGTTCTTTTTAAATCTTGCGACTCATGATCTGACTCCTGTCCCCCTATTCCCCGATGGACTTCTAGCTTAAGAACCTTAACCTTCCTCTCTAACCTTCTGCTTAGTTCCCTCCATTCTATAAATTTCTTAAGTATTTCTACTTTCTCAGCACCTGGCAGAGGGCTCACCCAGGGAAAATGCTGGTAAATGTTCATTGAAACTTGGACAACAATGGGAAGCAGTTAGCAGAGCGCAAGAGCTGCTTTGCCTCTGTTGCAGGCTAGTGATACGTGTAACGGTGCTGTCAACATGTGCTGTGGTGCTTTAACTGGAGGGCTGATGGTGGAAACCCGGGACACAGAGATAAACCAGCCCTGGATTGCTTTCCTCTGCACGGGGAGAGGGTCTCGACCCTTTCCTTGTTTGACTCCTTCAGCCTGGCTCCAGTCTGTCCCTCAGTTAAGTGGGTTTTACTCAGGGGTCTTGCTTCATGTCCCACTCTCTTATAGCATCACAGGGCAAATATTTGGCAGATTTCTGTCGACACTTGATTCGTCTTGTACTTCTCAAAAACAAGGTGCTGTCGCCAGGAGTTTTGGGAATGTAGACACTGGTGAGACCCACAGACACAGGGCAACAAGCTTGGATGGCAGCCCTGCATGATACTCCCTTCCTGTAACCTGCTGTGTGCATGCGCTACCTTCCAGCCACTGAAGGGAGCTCCTTTCAGAGGCTGCTGGGACTGAGCATAGCCACAGACACCCCTGTATCTAAACTTCTCATTTGATGACTAGGAAATCTAAGGCCTGTGGAGGTACATGGTCAAATGCGTTTAGTTAATCTAGAAATCAGAGGGCACCAGGTAAGGAGAGAGGCTTGTAGAAACATCCCTTCTTTCAAGACAGACTCCTAGCAACAAGACCATGAGAGACTAATGGATGAACCAGGGAAATGAGACACGGAGATCTGGAGAGAAGAGATCCCTGGGTCCTCTGGCTGTATATGTTAATTTGTGTGGTGTGAGACATGGAAGAAAGTCACCAAAAATTTGAAGGTGCAGAATTCTCTCTGCTACTCACCTGCCATCCTTGGGTTAATTTTAACACACCTGCTGGAGCATAATTCCAGTGACTTCTTTAGGAAGTCTTTTGGAATGCTCCTTCCTGGACCAATTTGCTTAATTATTGATCTTATAGTATCAGGTCTGTCCCTTCAGAGCACTTGCCATAATTGAAATTTCTACCTGATTATTAGGTTGAAATTTGTCTCATGTCCCATGAGGCCTTAAACCCTGTCTGCTCTGGTTCGCAATTGGGCCCCTAATACCAAAAATAGTTTCTGGAACTTGGTATGTTTAATTAATGAATGAAATGATAAATAAGTAAGATTACCAGAAAATGAGTAGCTCATAAGAGATTCTTTAAAACCGAAAGTTTGAAATTATTAAGAGAACCAAGAAAATAAATATATCAAAAGCAAACACAAAGTTATGACACAGGTGAGAGGCACTGGCTGCCTTCATGGAGGTTTGGATCTATGGCTGTGAAACTGTCTTAGTCACTCAGCACATATTTGATGAGCATCCATGACAAGCTGAGCTTTAGGCTACTCATTGGGGACATAGGATGGCTATGTCTCTCTTGGACTTTCTAGATAAGGAAAAGCTCTAGACCCCGTGTAAGGGGCTTTAGAGTGAAAATTATACTGGGTAAGTTCATTAATAGGGCAGTAGTATGAGACACTTGGGGGGCTGGTGATTAAAACTAAGGTAATCATGCCAAAACCGGTTTGGCTCAGTGGATAGAGCATCGGCCTGCGGACTGAAAGGTCCCAGGTTCAATTCCGGTCAAGGGCATGTACCTGGGTTGTGGGCACATTCCCAGTAGGAGGTGTGCAAGAGGCAGCTGATCGATGATTCTCTCTCATTGATGTTTCTAACTCTCTACCCTCTCTTTTCCTCTCTGTAAAAAAATAATAAAAATATATTTAAAAAAATTAAAACTTAGGTGATCAAAAGATCTGGAGAAGTGAAGACATTGTGAATTCCATGTGTTGGATCACCCATCCAAACAGTCATTTCAGTCACCTAGGAGTAAACAGAAGGGATAGAGGGCTTCCTATCTGTGATTCTAAGACGAACATTTCAAACTTCCATCCTGAGGTTATAAATTTGTTCCAATCAGGAAGGCAGCATCGTGCTTAGGAATGTGTGCACAGGAGCAAGAGAGACTTCTCACATCCTGGCTATGCCACCCACTCACTTGCCCTTCACTGTGCTGATTGCATTGTATTGTTGGAAGGATGAATCATAATCTCCTGGAAAGTGTCTTGCGTGGTGCAAATGCCTACTGAATGGCACCATAATTATCATTATTAATTATTCCTACACATCAATGACGTGGGGACACTCGCCTCTCCTACTCCACAAGAAATTTTCTTGTCACGGTGATTAGGAGCAAAACAAGAAAGTCTGACACTTTCCCTGCCGTTTTCAATTCCCCTTTTCTAGGAAGAGAAGAAGAAAGAATAGGAAACATGTCATATGGCAGATGATCTCCCCTCCTCCAGTTTTGTTTTATTATTCTTTTCCTTCAGGCATCACATGAAAAAATGGGAAACATTATTTTATAAAATTTCTTAGCTCAAAAAATTAAAACCACATTTCTCTGCCTGTGGACTCTGACTTCTCTGACAGATGGCTTTGGCGGGGCTGCCTACCTCTAGACCGTGGCAGTGGCTCTCCTTCGCTGCTCATCACATGGGTGACACACACCCTGCGAGAGCCCGAGTGGAGGGGAGGCCAGGCCTAATGTGAGAGATAGTTTCATTCCACCTGGAATAAAACTGTAGCACAGTGGCCCCTTTCAAATATCTGTTCTACAAATTACTTGAAATAAGATAATTTGAGAGAGGGCCTTCAAATGAATGATTTAAAAAATCAATTTTGATGTAATTATTTTACATATAGTATTTTATTTTTTAAACTTTACTGTGACACTGTAAGGGGCCATTATTATAATACCTCACTTAACAAATGAAAGGAATTGAGGCTTTAAAAAGTTGAATGATTTGTCCAAAAATACAGAGCAATCAATGTGCAGAACTGGATTTGAAGCAACCATTTCACAGTATCTCGTTTTCCACTTCCAAGAGCTCCCAAGTTGTGTCATTCCAACTCCCCATGACTTCTTAAGATTTCAAAAGAAAATTAGTTATGCTCTTTGAAACTGCAAAGGAAGCAGAGGAGAGGAGTAGGGAAGGATGGAGGGGAAAGAAGAGAAAGAAAAGAAAAGTAAGTGAGTGGCATTAGACACCTGGTATTTCTCCTAAATAAATATCTGTGTTCCCCCAAACCATGAGAAAAGATTCGGCTCCATACCACGAGTTATCTGGACGAAACAGCACTGCTTTACATGACATAGGAAGAATACCTTCACTGTAATCCTCTTTAGATATGTCCTTTCCTCCCAGAAGATTTAACTTCAGACAGCTCTTGACCAAGTCCCCTCTGCTTTCTGCAGAGTTCTGTGAGCCGCCTTATCCTCCCCTTTCATTGCACGGCTGGCTCAGGCACCCTGCTCCACAGAAGCCGGGCTCCACCTGTGCTTCTCCTGCCAGAAACTGGAGAGAACAGTATCTTCCTTCATCTTAATTGTAAGGCCCACTGCTCCATTTAAAACAAACTCTAAATAAGAGGAGCTTCATGAAAAAGGAGGTATGGTCGATCTTAGAAAAAAAGTGGAATTTCCAGGAGAAAATAGAAAAGGAGATAAGGCGCCAGAAGCCTGTGGAGCTTCCAGGAGGACTTCAAATCCTAAACTGAGATTAGTGAGGCAAGATAAGACGCGCGCAAGGCGAGGCTGAGACGGGAAACAGAAGGGCTGACAGTGACCATGGCCAGGAAGAGGTGCCAGCACCCTGCCCTTAAAAATATACATGTGGGAGGGCGTGAGGGGAAGGTTCCCTCCATCGCCTACTTCTGAATCTTGTATTTGCACTAATAAGTGAATGGAGGTGGGCCATGTTTGGCAATTGGGTCTGAGTTTGAAGAACACGCTGCTGGATGTGGGGCCCTGTTCAGCAGCCCGGAATGGTCATTTTCTTTGGGCAGCTTGAAGATCCATGGGAGTTTTGGGGGAAGTAGGAAAACCATGGCATTTGGGAAGCTCAGGAACACCCAATATTCTGGTGCCAAGTCAGGGTCTCTCCCCATTGTACCACGGCTGCCTCTCACATTCACTGGGCGATTCAACATCTCAACTCTTGATGACATGGAAAATTCTAGGAGGTAAGGCACATACTTGTGGGTTCTTAACATTTTGATAGTTTGGCTATTGTACGGGTTTTTATTAAATGCAGACCTACACACACACATGTAAATAGTCCTAAAAAGAACTCTTCTGAACATCAGATGCGACGTTGGTCTGGTGCCTCTGGGCCCTCGGTATGCTGGTTGAGGGAAGGGGAGGAAGTGAAGTGATTAGACTTCCGCTGGTTCGCTGAAGGTTGTCACTCGGTGCCAGGGAGCCATTGTGCTGGGCAGTGGCATCCTGCTCCTCAGTCACTGCTATCACCCACTTCTGGAGAGTTTAACGTAAGGGAAATTCCCGGTGCCTCCAGTGGCATCCACAGAAACTTGACTGGTTTTCTGTTTCTTGGTTCGGTGAATTAGAGATGGCGAGGTTCTGGAGGGTTATGGCACGGCCCCTCCATTGGCCAGGTTTGGAGCATAGCATGTGCTAAGACTCAATAAATGGTCATTGGACGACTGGCAGAGTGGATGTAGATGAATGAGTGATGCACTAATGCAGGAGGATCTGGGTTCCAAAATGCTTTCTGCACTATGATGATGGTGTGTCTGCAGACCTCACAGTTCCCCGAGGAGGAGACACGATCATTTCAGAGCCTTTGTGAGGTGAGCTTGGCCCGTGGTCCTTGGCCCATGGTCCTTGGCCTGAGGCTAGGGACAAGCCCCCAGTTCCTCAGGGATGGTGCTTCCTCTTCTGATTGGTGCCACAGTAGTGTTGCTAGTGGAAACGGGTTCCTTACAATGTCACAAGGAAAGTGTTTTGGGGCCCAGGCATGGGAGGATGTGGTGTAGTAGTAAGGCTTATTAAAGCCAGAGCAAACACAAAAGACTGTTCAGCTCCATCCCACTGTGGAAAAATCCAGCATTGTCTTCATCAGGCCCAGAAATAGAGCCAGTGTGCAGAAATCCTGTGCCGCTGGTTCAGTTTAGTCCAGTCTCTTTCCCCATCGGGCCAGCTCAGTCTGTGTTCCGAGCTGTGCTCCCTCTGGCACTGTATTGCTAGGCTGGCAGGCCTTTATGGTTGCCATGTTGTGTCCTGTTGTGCAGGCCTCCAGCAGAGAAATTTTCCCTTTATTGTTTATTCCATTCCTCTTAGTGCGTGACCTGAAAGTACTCTGGGGACATTGGGAACCTGGTCCTTCCTCCCAATGGTGGGGGAGAGGTGTTAATCTCTTGGGGGGTGGGGGCAACACTATGATCCCCTGGGCCGGGTGTGGAGCTGTAGCTTCCTAGTGAAGCAAGCTTATTGTCCATTTCAGCTCCATAGATTAGGCTTCTTAATGTCAGATTCCCTTTGCTCTTTCTTTGTTAATATCCAGCTACCTCTGCTAGCAGCAGCAGCAGCAGCGCAGTTCCTAGGTGAGGGGCAGGATAAGCCCCTCAGGGGAAACTTGTGGGATCATCAGCCCAGATCCACAGCTTGCTGGGCAGGACTGCACTGAGGGGCGCATTTCCCTGAGAATGGACGTGTTTGACTCCCCGGGGCCCTGCTGTGCGTTCCAGGCTTAGCAACAAACACTCCAGAGCAGCTGTGGCTAGCCCGCCTTTGAACCTCTTGGTCAGCCTGTGTCTCTATGACCAAACTGCTGAGCACGACACTTGGGTTTGTTACTAAGTAAGATACATTATATGCCCTTTAAATAATTAACAATGAATATTTTGTTGAAAACATCCACTCCCATTAAATAAAAGGTCTGCCTGACAATAGGTAAAACTGCTCCCAGTATTCTAGTAATCTGTTACTGATTGAAACTTAAAATAAAAATCTTTTGACAAAATTTAAATATGCCAAGTTTGACCTAAGAAAGGTTGACATAATTGAACTGATGGCCACAATTGAAAACTAAAAGTGGGCTCTGTCCTAAGCAGGAGTGCCCCTGAGGGTCAAGTTATAATCTGTACTCACCTTCTGGGTGAGTCCAACTTTACTTGTCTTGGTCCCAAAAACTTACCTCCGTGTGGAAAGTGAGGAAAGAAGCGGAAGGAAGACAAGGATTAGGGACTCTGGATAGGTCATTACAGCTGAAAGATCAAGGTCAGTTCAAGACTCAGGACCCACAGGCAGGGTCATTTGAACGTAAGCATTTTAACCACAATTAAACAAATGAGGTGAATTATGAAGATATGCTTCAACCATAAATTCTTGTTCCTAAAGAATCTTAAAGCTTTTGGCCTTTGTGTTTGTATATTAGTGAGACTGTGAGGTATAATATGGTCTTTTATTTTATCTTCTTTTGATTTCTCCAGCCCATTAATGAAAGTTACATGTTCATATTTTTTTATTCATATGTTTACTGACCAGAAGTTATTCTTCTTCTGTAAGAAGAATATTCATGCTTTTCCCTATTTTAAAAAACATGGTTGTATTTATTTTCTTTATCGACTTAAATGAGCTTCTTATGTGTTATCTATGCTGATCCTATGGCAGTGTATTTTTCTATGCTGATTCTGTTTGTATGCATTACACATATTGTCTTCCTGTTCATAACCATATTTTTCTTAAGGTGTGTTTTGGTGGGAAAAAAAGCTTGTAATTTTAACACAGTCACATTTAAATAATTTCTTACATAGATAGTATACTTTTCTTATTTAAAATGTTCTCTACTGTAATTTTTAAAAATTATTCAACTATATATCTACTAAAAATTTCACGTTTCTTGTTTAAACATTTAAATTCTTATCAGCCTGGATTACAGTTTTGCATATGATGTAAGATCAGGATGCAGTGGTGTCTTTGGACACAGTTAGCACTCCTTTCTTCCCCCATGAATCTGGTAAACTACATTTCTCACATACCAAAGCTCTTTATGTGCGCTGATCTTATTCTGAGTTCCATAGCTTTTATCTTTGAAAATATATATGGGGCCTGTATTAATTTATCTTAATTATTATAGGATGGATATTGGGTTTAGTTATATCCTCTCTCTCTGCTCTTCTTTTGAAATATTCTGGTTATTCTTAGAACTTTGTTCTTCCAAACAGATTTTAATACCAATTTATCAAGTTTTAAGAAAAAACCCTTGAGATTTGGATTTGAACTACATTGTCTTACTTTGAGACAATTGGCACCTTAGTGATTCATTTCATTTCTATAATTACAGTCTACTTCTCCATTTATTTATGTCTTCATTTACACTCAAAATATTGTTTTAGTGTTCTTTCCCCCATTAATCTCACCAGAGATATGTGTCTATTTTTAGTTCTTTTGTTTGTTTGTTTGGTTTGGTTTTACCCATAAAACATCTCTTGGTCATACTCATCTTTTCTATAGTACTTTTCTTTGGGGTCATTCTGCTGTTCTTTCCCTAGTCTTGAATTTTTCAGCCTTGTTCCTAAATGTCTCCTAGTCCCAACCATTGGTGAGGATGCGGAGCAATGGAGGTTTGGTAAAATTGAAGAGGTTCTTAACCTACAGCTCAGCAATTCTCTTTCATGGTTTGGGGAACTCTTGCATATTTTCCCTAGCTACAGCAGTGCTGTGTGTACTAACAAAACAATAGGTAAAAAAAAATGTTCACCAAGAGAAAATGAATGAAAAATGGTATATAAAAGAATGGTAGTCAACATATAAGATTCTTATAAATTAAATATTGAATAAAGAAACATGTTTTAGAAAAACACATGCAGGAAAACATTTTATTGCTATGAAGTTAAAAACTGGCAAAATTAAACAATGTGTTAGTTAGAGAGAAAGGCAAAGGGCTCTGGCTGGGTGGCTCTGTTGGTTGGTGCGTTGCCCCATAATACAAAAGATTGTGGGTTTGACTCCATGTCAGGGTACACATATAGGTTTCGGGTTCCACAATCTGGGAGTAATCAATCAATTTCTTTCTTTCATATGAATCTCTCTCTCTCTCTCTCTCTCTCTCTCTCTCTCTCTCTCTCCCCCCCCATAAAAACATACCCTCAAGTGAAGATTTAAATAAATAAATACAAAGAAAAGCAAAGGAATTCTAACTTCCAGAAGTTAGTTACCTCTGTGGGAAGAGTAAAAGATCACTGAGAAGGGAACTTCAAAGGCATTGTAATGCCCTATTGCTCATTTTAAGTGTCACATAAAATGATATTCCTTGTATTATTACTCTTTAAACTGCTCTATTTTTGTCACAGATTCTTTTATATTTGTGAACTTATTCATATAAAATTAAAAATAAAACGAGATGATGGGAGTGTTTTATTACAACTAAAAATAATGATAAGAAAGCAAAGATGTTGGAGTGCAGGTGTGTAGCTCAGCTCTCACGGAGTTGGTGCGTGGTGGGGAGCTGCTGGCAAGGTGCTGGTGGTGGTGGTGGTATGGAGGCAGGGCAGAAAGCACAGCCACTCTCAGGGCGCTGATCTGGAGATATGCAGTGCTGGATGACTGGGCCAGGAAGCCAGTTAGGCTTTAGGGGATGTGACAGATGAGTGTGCGTCAGACACTGGCTCCAGGCCTAGACCAGGGGATGGATGAAGGCTTTGAGAGGGCCTGCAGTCTATGCACAGCAAGTCCATGGTGCAGGAAGTCACCTGAAAGAAGCCAATAGGCTCATATGAAGACTGTTCTTCCCCTTCCTGCTTCTGGGCTCAGGTAGGTTGGTTGGCCTGCATTTATGTCTGCTCCTTTACTCCACATCATTGGGTCTAAGCAATGGTGCTGTTGATTCAGCAAACATTTGCTGATGTCTTGTTGCGTGCCTGTGCTGAGAAATGGGCAGGGCAGCACAAAGATGACCGAGGGCCAGACCCTCCTTAAAGTAACTCAGTGGGGCTTGGGGTCTGTGAGGAGGAGCCACGAGGAAATAGCCGGGCTGACTTAGGTAATCACTCACTGATTCATTTGTTCATTTAACATTCATTTGTCAATCCCTGTGCTAGGCTCAGGGCATAAAATGATGAACAATGCATTGCCAATGCCTTAAAAGACTCACAATGTAGTTAAGGAGGCAGACACTTCAACAGAAAGTTACAATATAATGTGGAAAATCCAGCAATAAAGTTATTCAAAGAATATTATGGAAATGAGAACAATACCTCATAGCAGGAGGGGAGGAACTGAGAATAGACATATAAGGAAAACTCTGAATTAATGTAGATGATTAATATAAATTAAAGAGGAAGAACACAGACAAGATTTCATACAAAAGGGGTGCTGTGTAAAAGGCACTGAGGCAAACCGACGAACCAATGCCAAAACCACCCCCAACTGAGTGATGGAAGCTAGGGGTGGAGTAGATCATGGAAGACCTTGGCTTCTGGGAGGGAAGTGGATTTTTATTGTAAAGGCAGTGAGACCACTGAAGGAGTTGATGATGACTGTCTCTTGATGGGCATAGTCTGACTTGAATTTCCCAATGAGTACTCTGGAGGCTGTGTGCAGACTGGTTTTGCAGAGACCAAAACGAAATCAAGGGAGCTAATGAAAGACAAGAACAGGTTAGAGTTAAGATGGAGTTCTGTTTTGAATATGTTGTGTTTGAGGAACCACTTGGGAGAAATCAAGGGAGCAGGAAGCACTGAGTCAGGGCTGACACTGAACACAGTCACCTGGAGAGTCTACCCTAGACTCCTGGGCAGTGGGGGAGGGGCTGCAAGGAAACAGTCCTCTCTGTAGGGATTATGGCCGGGATCTTAGACCCAGCACTGAGAAACCAACACGATCAAAGGAAACAGCGACCAGGACAACACATGGGCAGCGTGGGTCCTCCACGCCTCCCTCGAGCTGGGCGAACCTGGCGGAAGGCATTCCCAGCATGTCACAGTTTGTTTTGTTTTTACTTTCAGGGAATATGGTTAGGAAAGAACACCACATGTCTGAACTGGATGTAAATCAGATGGAAGGTGGTTCACAGGAGATTTTGGTCCAAATAATAGGTCAGACCTTTTCAAGCTCCATAAAAAAGAGTCGTAAAGATCAGTATCTACAAAAAACCTGAATTCCATCTTACACTAACGAAAATGGAAAACCACCCGGGGCCCCTTGTCAACTTCATTTTATTGGTGGACAGATGGGGAGAGAAGTGGATCATATCTCATTCCTTTAGTGGGTTATAGAGCCCAAGAATCACAGAATCTTGTGGCTCAGGGGCATGTATGAGGTCAATTTACCTGACTGGTCTTCAGAAATTTGAAATAAATCTTCACCAGTTACATTACAAGAAAGAATTCTTTCAGTGGCCCTAGAAGGAGGTCAGGACAAGCTAATGTTCGGGGACCATTGGAGATGCGGAGGGAGGGGACTGGTGAATGGGCCCTTGGAGTAGCAAAGGGAAATCATAGTCTGGATGATGTCAATGAGGAAAAAGTGATCTTGGAAACAAGCCTCTTCTAGAGGCAAGCTGGGTTACATGTTTGGCAAGAAAAAAATAATAAAGTCTGAAAATTCAGAAAAAAATACTTACTCCAAAGCAGAAAAAAGGAATTAGAGAGTGATTGTTATCAGATTCCGCCTATTCTACCTGCATTGGTTAGAGGTGCCCCTGCATATAATGCATCACATTTATCAACAAAAAACTACTGAATGTTTGCACATTTCATCCTCCACAAATCATCATTAAACCCAGGTTGTGTCTGACCCTCAGAAACACTGTCACTTTCCCAAGTTCACACAGTGAGTAGGCAGAAGCGTGTAGAAGCAAAACTCAGTCCTTGTGGGATCATTTCTTCCAGAAGAGAAACCCACATTTTATTGAGAATATATTTGTAAATTACTTTTTATTGAGGTAAAAGATATAATCTAACATTTTAGCCATTTTAATAATACATTGGATGATTGTATTATTGCCAGTTTAGCCATTTTTAATTATATAATTCTATGGCCTTCACTACATTCAAAATGTTTTATAACCACTACACATTTCTATAAATTTTACTGCCCCAAGACAGAAACTTTGTGGCCATTAAGTAATAACTCCCATTCCCCTCCTCTACTCAATCTCCAACCTACTTTCCATCTTTGTAAATTGCCTAGTCTATGTATTTCATATAGAGGAAGTCATAACATATTTGACATTTTATGTCTGGTTTATTTCAATTGGTATAATGTATAAAAATTTATCCATATTTTAGCATTTAGCAGAACTTTATTCAGTTTTTATAGCTAAATACTATTCCATTACATGTATATATCACATTATGTTTATCAATTTATATCTTGGTGGGCAGCTGGGTAGCTTTCACATTTGGATATTGTAAACAATGCTGTAATGAACATTGGCAGAAAGCATCTGTTCTGATTGGATGCCAGTGTCCCTGTTTTCATTCTTTGGGGCATATTTTAGAAGTGAATTTGCTGGGTCATTAAGAAATTCTGTTTAGCTTTTTGAAGAATCACCAAACTGTTTCCTCTGATGGCTGCACCAGTTTACCATCCCATCAACAATGTATGGGGGTTCCAATTTCTTCATATCCACTTGTTTACTGTTTGATTTTTTTATAGCTACCCTAATAGGTGTGATGTGGCATCTCATCTTGTTGGGGCTTTTTTGTTTTGTTTTGTTTTGTTTTTTTTTTTTTGTTAGATTTCTGGTCAAGTCATATACCCAGGTTGTGGGCTCCATACCTGGTCAGGCCATGTGCTGAGGCAACCAATCAATGCTTCTCTCTCACATCAATGTTTCACACACTCTCTCCCCCTCTTTCTTCCTCTCTCTAAAATCAATAAAAAAATTTTTGGGGGAAAAAACCACACATGCATCTTTAAAAATAAACATTTAACGTCTCTAGAAATAGTTGTTAAGACATACAGCAAACGATTCAACTAAATCATAGTTAGAACAGTAAGCGTCTATGACACTTGAGCCACTATGCACTCCTTCCTTCTCTGCCCCCAGGCCACTTCTGTGTGGAAGGTGACCAAGAAGATGGGACTTCTCCCCCAGCTCCCAGGGAAGGCTGCATGGGAAGGGCAGGGTGCATCATTTCTCATCTCCACCACTCAGTGCTGCAGAGATAAATTCCAGGTGAGTGTGTCTGATGCAGCAGAGGCTTCCTCTTCCACCAAGACACCACTTGGAAGATCTATCCCAAGGAGAGCTGATCAAGAATACTGGAGCCAACTGAGATTCTGAAATTCATAGGGATATACAAAAGAAGCTAGAATAGTCAAAATAATTTTGAAAAATAACAACAAAGTTGGGGGACTTTCATTTTTTTATTTCAAATTTTATTTTAAAGCTACTTCGTCAAGATAAAAATATAGATCCATAACATAAAATGGAGAGTCCAGAAACTAACCCTTATATTTATTATTAAAATGTACACTTGAAATGAGTTAATTATATGAAATGTAAAATATGCCTCAATGAGGTTAAAGAAAGAAAATAGAGTTTGAGTCTAACTTAAGCTGCAGCCTTGACCCAACACAGGGCAATTTCTGATTAGATGCCAGTGACCAGTTGATCACATGGTCTGCCTGACAAAAGAAAGAATGGACATTTTGAGGGGAAATACTATCAACATATGTACTTAAAATTATTTTAAACATAATTTCTGGCATAAAAAGTTAAAACAATATATAAGACAAATAATTAGAGAAAGACATTACTAATAATTATTTTCAAAACCCCACCACAGAAGCAAATCCAGTGATGATCCAGATGTTTGAGTTAGCAGACAAGGACTACAAAATAATTATATAAATAAGATAGAGTAAAATAAAAATATAGATGAAATAGAGGAAAAATGAGAATTTTAGAAGATCATTATATTATGTAATGGAATCAAATATCATTATAGAAATTCAAAATATGATGTCTAAACTTAATTAATTGGTTGTATGTAAAAGCAGACTGAAAACAGTAGATGATAGGAAGACTCAAGTCCAAGCCAATGGAAAACACCCAAATGGAGCACAGAAGAAAGAAAATAAATTAAAACAGAGAATGGAGTATAGGAGACATTAGAAAACCTTCAAATGACCTATTGTGTGTTTATTTGGAGTCCACAGGAAATGAACGAGAGAGAAATGGGCATAGGAGATGATGCTGGCATGAAATTTCAAAAAATTAATGTAAATTATCAACCCACAGATTTAAAACATTTAACAAAGCTTAAGCAGGTTAATAAAATAAAGAGAGAAAAAAACACACAACAACAAAGAAAGAAAGAATTAAACAAACACTAGGTAAATTATAGTCACATTTCTGATAACCACAGATAGAAAAAAAAATCTTAGCTGAAACAGGGAGAAAAGATTAATTTATTATCTAGAAAGATAATATTAAATATCCTACTAAAGAAAGTATGGGGGTCAGAAACAAGGAGTAGAGAGAGGGGCAAAGAGAAACTACTAACCAAGGAATGTATATTTAGTGCAAATTTGTTACAAAAAATGAATAATAAATAAAAGTTTTTACATAGCCCTGGACAATTTGGCTCAGTGATTAGAGCATCAGTCTTTGCATGTAAGGGTCCAGGGCTTTCCATTCCCGGTCAAGGTCACATACCTGGACTGCAGGTTTGATCAAGGCCCTGGGTCAGGGTACATGCAGGAAGCAACCAATTAATGTGTTTCTCTTACATTTATTTATTTATTTATTTATTTATTTATTTATTTATTTATTTTCTCTCTCTCCCTTCCTTACACTCTCTCTGAGAATCAGTGGAAAGAATACCCTGTGAGGATTAACAGCAACAACAAGAGCTTTTATATATAAAAAATGCTTAACGAGTTTGTTATTTAAATTTTTTACTAAGTGAAATACTAAAGGAGAAGTATTAGGCAGTAGGCAAATGATCCAGATGGAAATCAGAATTGCTAAAAATAATAGAGTGCCAGAAGTAGTAAGAATGTGGGTGAATATAAATGAACTAGAGGCCCAGTGCATGAATTCATGCATGGGTGGGGTCCCTAGGCCTGGCCAGCAATCAGGGCCGATTGGGGCCGTCTTGCCAGGGGTCTGCAGGCCAGGGGTCAGGGGAAGAGACCGTGAGAGGTTGGCTGGACATGGGAAGTGGGCTGTGGGTTGCTGTGGGAGTGCACTGACCACCAGGGAGCAGCTCCTGTGTTGAGTGTCTGCCCCCTGGTGGTCAGTGCACATCATAGCATGGTCATTTAGTCATAATGGTCACTTAGGCTTTTATATATGTAGATATTATTTAAAGTAATAGTAATAGGTTCTGTGGGGTTCATAACTTTTATGAAATAAAACAGGACAACAATAACAATGGAATGAAATATATAGATACTAGAGGCCCTATACATGGAAATTGTGCATTGGCGGAGGGGTGGGGAGTGTCTCAGCCTGGCCTGTACCCTCTCGCTATCTGGGACCCCTTGGGGGATGTCCGATTGCCAGTTTAGACTTGATCCCAGGATTGGGCCTAAACTGGCAGTCGGACATTCCTCTCACAATCTAGGACCACTGGCTCCTAACCTCTTGCCTGCCTGCCTGATTGCCTGTAACCACCCTGCATACTTGCCTGATTGCCCCTAACCACTCTGCCTGCCTGATGCCCTTAACTGCTCACCTGCATACCTGATTGCCCCTAACTACCTCTGCCTCGGCCCCTGCTGCCATGGCTTCATGTGGAAGGATGTGCTGAATGTTGTCTGGAAGGTCATTTGGCTGTCCAGTCTAATTTTGCATATTATGCTTATATTATTATAGATTAGAGTTACAAAGTTTTACATTATTCTTTTTTATTTTTCTATGTAAAGTATGAATATTTATTCCAGGCTTTAGATCCCAATCAATTTCCACAACCAAAATCTAATTTCTTTCCTCAGAACAGCTGAGATGTCTGTATTAGGATGATTTCCTGGAGGCTGAAGGGTCTCTATGTCCTTAGGAACACAATTCATCAGTCTTAGCACATAGTCCCTGATGCCCACTGCACCCAGACTTAACTGGAAAGAGACAAAATTCACCAACATGGGGCTGAACAAATGCATGCGCACTCATGTAAATGGAGTAGCTAGCTTGGCAAAAAATTTTTTTAAAAGTTTGTCTTGTGGGATTTTTTTGGGGGTTGTTTCCATTTTCTTTTGCTGCCCAGTCTATGCAGCACTTGTAAACCCCCAATGGGCTCCCAGCTTGAAACACATTAAACATCTTAATGAAAGACTATTTAATTCTCCTAGAATCTAAAAACAGACCAAACATGTTTTGCTGTGAATACTTTGTAGATGAAGTGAGGCAAGCGTTTGGGTTTAAAGGGGGAAAAACCAACACAATGATGAAAGGGTAAAGAATGCAAGAACTGGGACATTCTGTGGAGGATTACCTTCTCTCTGTTAACAGGTCCATAAAAAGGAGCGAACTGAGATCCACAAGGGGAGTCAGCAGGAGCCGTGTGTGTTTTCCCCGCCCCCTGCCATCGGTTTCTGCAGAGGGGCCTCTGCTGGTCCCCACTCGCGCCCTCCCTTTGGCCTGAGACGGCAGGGCAGGACAGGGGCTTCGCAGGAGCAGGTCTCAACTCCTCATTCCCAGAATCATCATCATCATAACAGCCGGCAAGTCCTCCTCCTCATCAATGTCATCAATGTCATCGAGGAACAAGACGTCATAAAGCAATCGGGGCTGTTGTCTTTGGAAGGCTCCTCAGTTTTGATGCAATGTTCCACCAGGGTCATGGAGACTTTCCCTACATCCTTTTCTGCTTGGGCTTTAGTGGCTGAAACCTATTTTCTAATGATTTCAGCATATTCTTTTGTCTTTTTCCTTTACTGTCCCTCCATTTCCTGAACATAACCGAGCATCCACGCTGGCTGGGAGAAGGTGTGGGCTCACGAACACTGCACAGGATATCCTGACCTGCTCGGTAGGATTCCACCTCTCGGAGGGCAGGGCACCACTCTGTGGGTCATCTTTGGGTGGGTGAGAATTGAAATGCACGATGGCAGCCTCCCAGTTGCAGAAGTCGGACTCATCCACCAGGGCGATCCAGAAGCTTTGCACTGGTTCCCCTGGGAGCCCTGAGCTGGGTCCTCCAGGGGCCCTGAGCTGGGTCCTCCAGGGGCCCTGCAACGGTTCTTCTGGGAGCCCTGCACTGGTTCCCCTGGGAGCCCCGCACCGGTTCTTCTGGGAGCTCTGCACCGGGTCCTCAGCAGGGATTCTCCTCCAGCATCAGGACCTTCTGCAGGCCGGTCACCTGCTGCTGGGCCATGGCGGCGGCAATGCCAGCCCAGCCCCAGCCCTCATGCACCCGGAGCAGGGACCAGGCCCCTCCCTCGGTCGCCCTGGCTGGGCCACACCAGGACCCTGTCTTCACACCCGGCCGGTGGGACCAGGCCCCAGACGGCCTGTGGGCAGCCCGGGTGCTCCTCACACAGGACATGGGCCCCTCTCCTCACACCCGGGCCAGGTGGGGAAGAGGTTGAAGGAGTTAGGGGAATTCACTTCAGTTCGGTCCCCCCACCCCAGGGGCCCTCTACTTGGGGAGCTGAGAAAGGCAGCAGAGGACAGTGATGGGGTGGGGAGGGACGGGGCCAGGCCAGCGGGAGCCTTTCACTGTGGGGCCTCAGGGGCCGCCAGGGCTGCAGGGCCAAAGGGCCAAAGGGCCTGTATTATTCTACACAGGATAAAAATCCTAATTTAAGGTAGACTGTAATAATTCAAGAATGCATATTAAAATCTTCATGATAATCACTGAAATAATAGTATGATAAATCCTATATAATTAAGATGTAAAATGCAAATGGTCGCTATGCCCTGAAGCATAAGGACTGACTGGGTGATGACTAGATCACAGATCAGCAGGAGGGTGCGGCAGTGAGCTACAAGTGGTGGTGGAGAGCTACAGGAGGGGGCAGGGCAGCAAGCTATGAGGGGGCTGGGGGTGGAGGAATCTATAGGAGGGGGGCAGTAGTAGAGAACTATAGGAGGGAGACAGCCAGCTACTGGCTACAAGCAGGCAGTGGAGAGCTACAGGGAGGGGGAGGGAGCAGGTAAGCAAGCTATGGGGGGGGGGCAGGAGGGAGCTACAGGAGGGCGGGGCAGCGGGTGGAGGGCTACTAGAGGGCGGAGGGCTACTAGAGGGCAGTAGCGAGCTCCTGGTGCATGGATTCATTTGCAGAGTTACTAGGATATAAATAAAAAGGTAATTCAATTTGTATATCATGCTATCATGTTGTATATGTTAAATATATACTTTAATTTTAATAAATAAAATAAATAATAAAGGGTTTGTAAAACTAAAATATCTAGTAAAGAAGATTACATGAGATTACAATACCTTGATTAGTACAATAATGGCTACAACAAAGATACAAATGAAAGAGACAGATACAGTGATTGGAAAACAAATAACAAAACAAAAGACTTATGCTAAATTATATAATTAAATTAAATATAAATGTTCTAAGTACCCTAATTAAAAAGGTTGAGATTCTGAAACTAGACCCCAAAAGAATAAGACCCAAATATATGCTGTTTATAAAAGTCACACTTAAATATAAGAAACAAATAAGTTGAGGCTAAATGGCCCAAGAAAAATTATTGCATATGTCCCACAATAGACTAACATAAGTATGTTCATAGAAGCTTACTATCTAATAAAGGGGGAATATGCTAATTGACCCCCATGCCATTGCAAAGATGGTGGCATCCACAGCCAGTAAGGAGGGAATATGCTAATTGAATGCCACGCCCTCAAAGATGGCAGCACCCATAGCCACAAGATGGTGACACCCAGTCCCCTCAGCCCTTCTGGGGTGGGGGCAGCTCTGCACCTGCCTCTGGAGTCCCCCAGTCCCCTCAGCGCCCCTGCTGCCCAGGGCCAGCCCGAGACACAGGTAAGCCTTGGATGGCAGCTGCCCAGCCGCCCAGGGCTGCCTGACCCTCAGGTAACCAGGGCCCGGCAGAGGTAGACGCAGAGGTGTGATGGGGTGTCGCCTTCCCCTGATCACCAGGTGGCCTCCCGCCTCTGAGGGCTCCCGGACTGTGAGAGGGGGCAGGCTGGACTGAGGGACCCCCTCTCCAGTGCATGAATTTTCATGCACCGGGCCTCTATAAAAGCCAAAATCTAGAAACGGCTCGGTTTCATTTATAGCTACATGTAATGATATGGGTGAGTCACACAGATATATTGAGCAAGTGGACCTGGGCACAAGAGCATACATATCCTCTGATTTTACTTATATGACAATTGACAACAGATAAAACTAGTCAGTAGGGATTGAAGTCCGAATAGGTGCTATTGTGATGAGAAGGGTACATTAACTGAGATGCACAGGAAAACCTTGAAAGAGATTAAGTGTTCTACATCTTGGTCTAGATGTTGTTATATTTATAAACATTATACATATATATGTACACACAAGTATATATACACATATATAATGTATGCATACATGAGTATATAGTATGTGTGTCACATACATGTATGTATATATTTGTAATATGTATACATATGTGTATAATATAGACTTATAGTTACAGAATATATAGAATATATATATAAATATACACACACATATATAGAGAGAGCTGTACATTTAATATCAGTTCATTTTGTACATATGAGTGAATGTATGTTACACCTCTAGAAAAAACAGAATTAAACAAAAACATGAATGAGGCCAAAATGCTTGATTTTATTCCTAATCTACCATTGATAGCAGTTTAAGTTGTATGCATTTTTCCAGTGCGATAAATATTTTTAGAAAGAATATAAATCCACATTTATGTTGTTACTAAATAAGATTAGATAATTGTCCATAGAACCATAATGACAGTGAGCATAAATATAAATGAAAAACATTTTTTCACAGAATTGCACAACTATGTACAGATTTTGCAAAATCAAATACTCATATCTCATAAGAAGATAAACATGGTAATCTTTGGAAAATAAATTTATACTCACATAAGTTACTTTTAAAATTATTAATGAAATTGTCAGTCTCTCAAAAATAAAATTTTAAATTTAGTGATGTACATTTTATTTGTGATATATTTTTACTGAATCTATATGTAAAAATTGCAAAAAATATTTTTAATTTTGTAAGTATTTCCAGTTTTGACCTCTATTTTTTCAAATATACAATGGGTGTGTGAAAAGAAGTTTAATTATGCCAGATGATCTGTGTCTTTCTTCCATCTCTAATAAGTTAATTATTCTGCTTACTGGGAACTTCCACTCAACTGGAAACTCTATTTCCATATACCCCTGCCAATTCTTTCCTAAGACAGATTTACATTTCCAAATTCAAGTTTTTAAGGATGAAGAGGTCTTAATAAATGTGTTGTAAATTTCTGAAATAAAAGGCATATGTCCTAATTATAATTTCTTACTCTTACCACATAATCACTAACCCTTCTTGCTAGGACGGTCTGAGCGCCTCCCTTTTTGGCACACTTTTTAGAGGGTGTTGATGTTTTTCCAGTCAACTGAGGACAGGGCTCAGGCAGGCAGCTGGGTGTGTAACAGCCAGATGAAGGCAAGGCTGAGGACGCAATGGCCTCCTCTGTCACCGCGTCACAGATGGCAGCCCTGAAAGAAGCAGCTGCTGTGTTATGAGGTGAGCAGAGACAAGTATGTGTGTGGACCCATCCATCCCATGGCGCATGTGCACATCTGTTCCTGATTGATTCCTTGTTCCCTTTCTCTGGCAGTGTGTGTGCCTGTGCGTGTGTGCGTGTGTGCCTGTGTGTGTGTGTGCAATCTAAGCAGGTGAGAACTTCCAGCAAGCAGACCGCAGAGAGAGGGGGACAGCCCGGGCAGGGCGCAGCAGTGTGGATGGGAGGAAGCTGCTAATGGCAGAGGTCTCCCAAGGCCCCTGCTGGAGGAAGAGGGCGTATCACACCTTCCCTCTGCATTTCAAAGCAATAAATGCTCACCTTTTAAAAGACCTTTGGGGGATGAACTTCTGACCTAAATTTAAGCAGATGGGTACATCTGCCTCCAATTAGAGCTCAATTGCCTCCTCCTGAGAGTCTCAAACTTTGCCTCTTCTTCATGGTCCTTTTTGAGACCTGGATATCTCCATTTCATCTCTGTTTTGCTCTCGGTCAAGCCTCATTCCCCACTCACCATGTGCTTCTTACAGCCGATGCACATGTTCACCTGCTCCCTGTCTTCTCACCCTTTCCCTTTCCCCTCCTCTCCTCTCTTCTCCCCCGAGACCCTGTGGACTCAGTGCTAGCCTGTTCGTTGTACCCAGTGTCTAGGGCAGGCGTGGGCAAACTATGGCCCATGGACAGGATCCGGCCCATTTGGCTGTTCTATCCCGCACGGAGCCAAAAGAGTGGGCCGTACCCTTTTATGTAATGATGTTTACTTTGAATTTATATTAGTTCACACAAACACTCCATCCATGCTTTTGTTCCGGCGCTCCGGTCCAGTTTAAGAACCCATTGTGGCCCTCCAGTCAAAAAGTTTGCCCACCCCTGGTAGGCAGACCTCTCCTCACGCTCCTCTCACTCCCACATTGTCCTCAGGGTTTGTGCTCAGCCACCAGCTGAGAGTACACTCTGGACATAAAGGGGAGGAGGATGTTATGCCATCGGCTCTGGTTCAGTTTTCCAGGCCATCCTGCATGGGAGTTTATCAGCCTACACCCTACCACTTGGTACATCTTTGAGAATTTCACAGGAGGAGTTGTGCTGTGAAACAGTGTGAGCATTCCTGGATTTCACTTACACACCTAAACTCATCAACATGCCATTTAACTACTAATAGGACAGCATTCATTTGTGGGAGTTCACATAGTGAGTGTGGAAGGAAAAAAAAAGGCAGGCCTGCAGTACAGGTCAGCACACCCTGGGCCGACCCTGGGCTTTGCACCCCGCATTTTCCCATTGGCCGGGGGTTCCGTGCCATTGCCTTTGAAGCTCATATACCTATGGACTTTGGCTCCTCCTAGATTATGAGCACATATATGTGATTATCATATGAATAATAAGCATTGTTCCTAATGTCACCATGATATGGGACTGGGTGGTATTCCTAATGTCAGGAGGTACAGGACTGGGTGATGAGCTGACAAGGCAACATGCACGTGAACTATGGACAGGCCACTCCCACTCTGTTGGCCTCGGGCTCCACACCTGCCCTTGTGTGAATATGAGAAGGACCACAGAAGCTCATAGTGTTTCTTTAACATCACCTTTCTAATGAATTAGAATTCTAGGACACACCCATAAGCATCTCTTTTGAACATTTCCCCATAGTTCCTTTGCTGACTCTGGGCATGCCTGCTTTTTTATTAAAGAAATGGAAAATTGTAAGCAGGTAACAAATTCATAAATATACACTAAAGAGGCAATAAATAGTCCTAGAAAGAAGTAACCCATCATTCTCTGGGTTTCCCAGGCCCAAAAGTAGGGCACACAACCACCGGGCTCAGAACTCCTACCTGCACACGGCGGTCCTCTCTTCACCCACACCGAGCCTGGAGCTCTGCATCCAGATGGTGCCGGCTGCTAGGCACACCTGCTCCGCCTCTGGCTTTCATCCTTGGAAAATAAAAAGGAGGAAAACCAATGTGAAGGATGGGAATTAAGAGTGTACCTTTGCAAATATTGTTTGGGTTTTTATGAAAATGCTCAGTATATTTCTTGTAGAACTATACATATGACTAATCCTGCTTTCTTTCTATGAGGTGATGTTAACATTGGGATCCACAGTCCTTATCCCCTGACTGGCTCTTTCACTTGTCCCCTCTACAACAGCCCCTGCAAGATCTGACCCCCCGCTGAAACTGGTTTGGCTCAGTGGATAGAGCTGTCCCAGATTTGATTCTGGTAAAGGGCTTGTACCTTGGTTGAGGGCACATCCCCGGTAGGGGATATGCAAGAGGCAGCTGATCAATGATTCTCTCTTATCAATGTTTCTAACTCTCTGTCCCTCTCTCTTACTCTTTGTAAAATATCAATAAAATATATATTTTTAAAAAGAATCTGATCCCCCTAACCCATTCTCCTCTGTGAAGTAACCAGAAAACTAACCTCCCAACCTATGTCTTGCCCTCTAGCACCACATGTAGAGGCATGTAGTACACATTTAGAATCATGTAGGACATGTAGAGGCATGAAGGACATGTAAAGAGGCATGTAGGACATGTAAAGAGGCATGTAGGACAACACCCCTTGGAGGACATTTTAACATCAAACTCAAAGTGCCCAAACTGAACCCATCTTCTCTTTCCAGATCTGCTACATCAGTGAGTTCTAGTTCTCATTTTCCCACATGTTTGGTCCTTAATTTTTACCCACATCACCACCTCAGGATCACATGGTGGATCAGGGGATCTGTGCCCCCTTCACTCTGCTGCCACACCCCATAGTACCCTCCGGGGACTCCTGATGTAGGCAAGGCGTGATCCACTGCTGAGATCAGGGGCTATGTGTTAGCTTGATCTCCACCTGCGTCCAGGGCTCTCACACATTCTGCCTTCCGGGTCCATGGAACAAACCAGATCTCTCCTCCGCAGGAAAGCCTAGAAGAAATGGCTGGCCATCTCCAGGGCTCTGTCCCTTT
Source organism: Vespertilio murinus (assembly GCA_963924515.1). NCBI lineage: Eukaryota > Metazoa > Chordata > Mammalia > Chiroptera > Vespertilionidae > Vespertilio > Vespertilio murinus. The sequence goes on along the minus strand of OZ004714.1, from coordinate 50,692,931 downwards.
CTAGCACAATTCAAAAGTGCATTTGGCCTTACTTACCCCTCCCCTCCAGGTCAGCCACCTGCACACACACTCCCTGGGAAGGCCCTGGTTTAGATGTGGCCTCTGGATGCCAAGTTCTGGAAGGTGATCCGGAACTTTCCTGTACATTTCAGGGGCCCCTCCCTGGAGACCCGAGGGGCTGCAACTACCAAGTAGGTCTCCTCTGGGGAGCAGGTGCATAGACAACAAGAGTGTCTTGGCTCTCAATGGCATTCGCAGCGACTTGGATTACTCAGACTCAGCCCTGGTTTTTCAGTTGTGTAATGTTAAATCTTTCCACGGAGGCCAGTAATATAAACTGAGAATTACCTGAGAATTCCACAGTATAGCTGGGGTTTCTAAGTTGACTAACAATAGCAACAAAAAAGTAGTATACGATCCATACTACCTGCAAAGGTTAATGTTATGTGCTAAATTTTATAGCCCACAGTGCTCTGATACTTGGTTAAACATCAGTGTGGATGTTGCTGTGAATGTATTTTTTATATCAAATTAATATTTAAATCAGTAAACTTTAAATCAAACAGATCACACTCCATAATATGAGTGAGCCTCATCCAATCAGGTGAAGAGAAAAATACTGACTTCCTTGAGGAAGAGAGAATTCTGCCAGCCAACAGCTTTTGAACTGAGGCTGCAGCATACGCTCTTCCCTGGGTCCTCACTCTGCCAGCCTGCCCTGCAGAGACTCCACATTTAAGGAGCCAAGTCCTTAAAATAAATCTCTCTCTCTCTCTCTCTCTCTCTCTCTCTCTCTCTCTCTCTCCCCCCCCTCTCTCTGTCTCTTCCTCTCTCTTTCTCTTTCTCTGGAGAACCCTAATACACCACATTTAAGGGATGATTTTCATTACATTTAAGATAGGTATGTTTCTTTAATTTTTTTTATAAATTGATGCATTATGAAAGAAAAAAAAAACTCCTCTTTTGGTTAATTGAACATTGTTCTACTCAACTCCTAGCACTTTCTCTCCTTCATCCTATTTGTTCTCCTCAAACCTGTTGAGAGTTGAAGGTCAAATGTGAACACCGCCAGGAGCTGACTGCATGCTCAATGGCTCAGTCTTCCACTGCCCTACTCTTCTTGCATATATGTCACACATCTTGAGGAGAGATACACATATGTGATGTCTTTCCAGAAAAACACAATTTATATACACAAGATTTCTCATGTTGGGGTGAGGGGTGAAATCAAATAAAGCCACCTCAGTTAAAGATGCTTCTGGCGAGAAAAAAAACAAGATGGAGGCATAGGTAACAGCCTAACTGCAGCCTCACTCAACAATTTCAAAAAATACAACTAAAATATAAAGTGGACATTATTCAGAACTACAAGAAGGTTGACTGACTGGAAATTCTACAACTAGAAGGAAAGAGAAATTGAGAAGGAAAATCAGAGGAGCTGTAAAAGCCTAAGGTATGGAGAGACACGGTGTGTGCATGGGAGAGGACAGAGCCAGAGAGGAGGGGGCGGCTGAGTGCCTGGCTGGCGTTCCCTAGTGGGAAGGAGATAAAAGCTCTGGACTGTGCTGAGCCCCAGTTCTGACTGCATTGAACTCCAGTCCTGGGTGAGACCCTCGGGCCCCAGGCTCATACAGAGGGAATCTGGGCTGCAAGGTGGAAGCTCAGGGGAGCAGCGAAAAGCAGAGCCCCCAAGTCGCACACATTTCCACAGAGGACAGAAGGTTGATTGGGCTGCTGGATTGCCCTAGTGGGAAGGAGACATAAGCTCGGGACTGCTCTTAACCCCACTTCCAACTGCACTGAACCCCAGTTGTGGGTGCGTTGGGGGAGAGACTAGAATGTTTGGTAGCGGGCGAAACTCTAGGGCACCTTTCTCTCAGAGGTGCTTGCAGTGAATACCAAAGGACACTGAGGTACACTGAGACTCAGGAACCTCAGAGGGCAGGGTTAACCAGAAGCCAAGGCTGTAGGCTCCACCCTGAAACTCCTCCCCTTCCAACCTAAACAGAGGCTTTTGCAGGTTTCCAAGTCTAGTGGAATAAGGCTGTCTCCTGGCATAGACACAGCTGATCCTCCCAACCTACCAACTCAGGGAAGCAGCAAAAATGCCGAGACAAGGAAACAGATCACAAACGAAAGAAATGGAGGACAAAAAGTGACTGGATATAGAGTTCAAAATCATGGTTATAAGGTTGTTAAAGAATCACCTAGAAAAGGCCGATAAAATAAACAAGACCTATGAGGATATGAAAAGGGATCAACAAGAAATAAAGAACACATTCTCTGAAATAAAAAATATTATACAGAGTCCTAAAAACAGAATGGAAGATTGCAAGAATCAAGTCAAAGATTTGGAACACAAAAAGCCAGAAGACACTCCTCTGCAGAAGCAAGAAAACAAGAGAATCCAGAAAGTTGAAGATAGCGTAAGAAACCTCTGGGACAACTTCAAGCAAACCAACATCAGAATTATGGGCATCCCAGAAATGACAGAGAGCAAGATACCGAAAACATATTGAAAGAAATAGTGACAGAAAACTTCCCCCACCTGGGGAAAGAAATGGACTTACAAGTCCAGGAAGCACACAAAACCCCAAACAAAAGGAATCCAAAGAGGACCACACCAAGCCACATCATAATTAAAATTCCAAGAGCAAAAGACAAAGAGAGAATATTAAAAGCAGCAAGACAAAAGCAGGTAGTTACTTATAAAGGAGCACCCATACGACTGTCAGCTGATTTCTCAACAGAAACCATGCAGGCCAGATGGGAATGGCAAGAAATATTCAAGGTGATGAATAACAAGAACCTATAGCCAAAATTACTCTACCCAGCAAAGCTATCACTCAGAATCGAAGGCCAGATAAAGAGTTTCACAAATAAATTTAAGCTAAAGGAGTTTATCACTGCCAAGCCAGAATTATATGAATTGCTAAAAGGGGTTTTTTTAGGAAGAGGGAGAATTATATGAATTGCTAAAAGGGGTTCTTTAGGAAGAGGGAGAAAATAAAGATAACAATTATGAACAAAAATACGTAACTATCAACAAGTGAATCTAAAAACCAAGGCAAGTAAAAATCATCATGAACAATATTAACTGGTGAATATAATAGAATCAGAGTTATGGAAGGGGAATGGGCTGATGATTCTCAGGGAAATGGGGAGTGTGGGGGTAGGAAGAGACTGAACATAAACTACACCTATGGATGAGGACAATGGGGGATGGGGGATGGGGAAAGGGCAGAGGGTGGGATGGAAACTTGGTGGAGGGAAGCAATTGGAGGGGGAAAAATGAGGAACATTTGCAATAATATGAACAATAAAGATTTTTTTTAAAAAAAAAAAGATGCTTCTGGCACTTTTCCCAAAGAAATCTAAAGGAAATTTGTTCTTTTTACTCTATGAAATACATTAAGTCCTTTAACTAATATGATTAGCTGAGATCCCCTGCATAGAAAGCTCTGCACAGTGGGTCCTGTTAGGGGCTAATGGCATGGTCTGGACCCAGGGACTGTGTTCATGGCTTATAGCCATGGAGGTGAATGATCCAGACATACTAGTAAGTAACCAGGATGCAACAGGGGCTGGGAAAAGGGAACAAAGGCCAGCTCCAGGAAGCAGGAGAAAAGTGTAGGGAGCAGTGTATGGAGTCAGATATCTCTCCTGGGCGGTGTATAGAAGGCTGGGATGGAGTGGGAAAAGACATTCCAGAAGAACAGCCAACATGTACACGGGCCAGAGCCCAGGGTGTCTGGAAAGAGCCAGGAGAGGTAATGGCTGTAATGGTTGTCTGGCTGCAGGTGAAGTCACGCTGGAGAATTAGTGAGATGGAAGGTGGGAGTGACTGAGACCAGGCAGGGCGCGCAGGGCGCCACTCTGAGGCATTTGGCCATGGAACCAGCTTCGCGAATTATGGACGGTCACGTCGGCCACAATCTTTTGCAATTACACACAGGAGGCTCCTATTTCAGCTGGTACCTGGTAGGAATGGTTGAAGTAACCTCTCCCAATTCCCCAACAAGCTGCCCATGAAAACAAAGTATAAAGTGATGGACTCACACGATTCAAGATGAGGGTCAACCAAGTGGCAAGATCATGAGACATTTCCCTAAAATAAGTTGGCGTGACGAGACCCTATAGCAAATGTGTCAGCCTGCTGTCTTTTGAATCTACAAACAAAGGAAACCTTTTTCTAGTAAAAAGAAAGATGGCCTTCCAGAACCTTCTCTCATATCCTATTATCTGCTCAGAAATTGTATCTTTGAAAAAAAGGGAACCACAAACCTACCATGACAGTTTGAGTCATTTGGAAGGCTGTTTCCCACCCACTATCACAGTCCTCATCCTTACCTTGTTTTCTATGCACATTTAGGACCCCCCCAACTTCGAGGGGCTGAGAGATGGGGAGTCAGAGCAAGTCACATTGCTTCCCGGGAAACACGGCTCTTACCAATCCCTGCTTGGCACCTGTAGCTCCAATGACTGACCCCCTTCCTTCTTCCACACCCCAGCTCCCTCCCCTCTCCCACCGCCCACTTCATGTGTAAAAAGATACTCTCACTCCTTACTTAAAATTGTCTATACCTTTTGTTGTTTTTCACTAATATTTAATATCCTCACTATTGCTTCCCAATCTTAAATTACAAAGGTCTTTTTATTTTTTGTTCTTTCTGATAAATTCTACCAGATCTGCACAGGTCAACTCCTTCTCTTGCTTCATTCAGCTCTTGGCCTCAAGTTCATACCTTTGGGCTTCCCTGACTGCTGTCTCCAAAGTAGCCAGCACATCACCTAACGCCATGACAGTTCTCCGCCTTAACTCCATCATGGATACTTTTTCTGGTTGATAGGTAGACTGTGGTGGTTCCCACGCCCATTTTGTTTCTATTTCTATCTACAGAACTTTAGAGGACGTAGGGGAGGCCATGGGCTCATTCATCAAGCGGACATTTATGGAACACGAAGTGTGTTCCTGGTGTCACTTTAGTGTCAGCAGACACTGTGGTGCCCAGATGTGCAAGCTCTCTGTTCATGAGCTCTGCGTTTCAGGAGGGCGCAGATGCAGTCAAGGCATGTAATAGAGCTCAACACTCATTTACAACATGCACTGTCAGCAAACTGGGGTTTGAAAGAAGTTCCTTGTTCTGACAGTGGAGTTGCGAACTCTACAGAAGGCATCGTACTTCTGCTGAATCACTGAGAACTCTCTGATGCTGGGCACGCTGCTGCTTGCTGAACCTTCCAGGGGAAGTTAGCCTGTGGGGGGTTAGCACCAGCACAGTGAGTGGTCCGTGGGAGGAGAAGAAGAGGTGCCTGGGAGGGGGGTTGTCCTGGAATCTGTGAAATGTGTTTCCCGATTTCATTTGGGTTTCAAGGTGCGCTCTCTGTGAAAATTCCCTGAAATGATTTGGGGGCACATTTCCACATGAAAGTTATACTTCCTTAAATAGTCACTTTAAAACAATATGTAATAGTGTCAAAATAAAAACAAAGTTAACTAATAATGGAAGCCCTCGATGTGCATCGGTAGGAGGATGGCTATGTGAAGAGGTACACACTGCCATAGTTATTCAATGGTTTAATGAGGATACTGGGGGGAGGGGGAGGGCAGAGGTGCTGTTTTGGATAAAACCTCCCAGACATATTAGTGAGCGACAAGGGTGAGTCACAAACTATTGTATGCCACATGACCCCCTTTGTCAATATGAGCCTGTGCTGACTTCACAGAATTGCACAAGGTGGCAAGCCTGGGAGACAGAGTCTGCCTTTGTGAGGGGTCCTGCTGTAGTTGGGGGCAGCACCATAGGGGTTCATCCTTAGCTCTATGTTCTCATAGCTGGCGCCTTTGGCAAGAGACTCAGGCACCCTGACTCGGTGTCCTGTGCAGGGAGGAGGCATGACAGGCTGTGGTGTCGATGACCCAATCCACTGGTGGAATACGGCTTTACCCACCTTTCGCTCCCCCTGCCCCTGCTGCTCCCCCTCCTGAGTGGGACTCTGCACATGTATGTGGACAACCAGGCTGTTCAACTCAACTTTGGCGTCCAGTCAACTTCCATTCTCCTCTGACGCCAGAGAGCGCGGCGGCTTTAGGGGTGCTGCCCGCTAACCCTGGGTCAGTGGGAAGTTGCTGGCCTGCACCCTGTCTGCGTCAGGCTGTCCCCACAGATCTCAACGTCCCTGACAGCGTCTCAGGACACAGCGGCTGTTTGTCCTTTGGTGCCTGAATGGGGAGACAAAGTCCGAGGCCGTTGCTTTAACAGGGACGAAATGTAAACAAGTAGCAAGGAAAACATCCAAGTTTAAAAATAAACAGTGCTCACAGACAGCTCGTCAAGGCCACCCCTCGGTGAAGTGCGTGAGTGACAGATCTCCCGGCTGCCCTCCCGGCTGCCCACGGCCAGTGGAACTCCCCCTGTCAGCCTCACTAATTGCTCGGCTGGGCTGGAGATAGAACGCCTCTCTCTCCAGAATGGACCTGCTCACCCGACATCAGAGCCACTTTGTAACCTGGCCATGCTACCCAATTCTTCCCTCCTGCCCGTCTCGGCGGACAGTTCCCACCCTGCGCTCCCGGCAGCACAGGCTGCCAGCGCGGCCTCTTCCCGCCGCTGGCGGGGGTGTGCATTCCACACTTTCTGCACATCCTTCGCTGCAGTTTAACTACCGAGACAAATGCTGTCCTGGAGCAGGAGCGCGGGCAGAAGTCAGCAGGGGTCACCAAGGGGCAGACTCCTCCCCCACAAGCCACCAGGGGGGCGCCCAGGCCTCGCCTCGGGGAAGCTGTCAGGGAATGGCAGTGGGATGGGCCCTCGTTAATCCTCACTGCGGGTTTCAGGGGCACCACCGAGGGGCACCTCGTGTTTACAAAATGATATACAACCCAGACATTCATTAGCACGTCAGGGCCTCGGGAATGATAAATAGCAGGAAAGCTCCTTCGAAATGCTGCCGGAGCTAAAGCCAAATTAACTCTCCTATACCCTGCCAAGGAGAAATACGAGAGCAATGAAGGTTTTATGATAAACCCATAATCTCACAATTAAACAAGCGACTGGAAAGAATGGAAAAGGCATTGTTGTAACTGAAATGTAGGAACCAAAATAAACAGCAGGACCTCCGGGACCTCCTGGTGACAGGGCAATACGCGCCTGCACTTTAGCACTAAGCCCACTGGCCACACACACACACACACACACACTCTCTCTCTCTCTCTCTCTCTCACACACACACACACACACACACACACACTCTCACACACACACACACACACACACACACACACACACACACACGGCGGTGCGCGGTGTCCATCACCGGCCTCTGGCCAGGGCGGCTCTGCGTGTGGCTTTGATCAGGAAGAATGGCCGGCCCCGCGGACTCAGTTTCCACACAGTCTCCTCCCACAGCAGCTGCCCGGATCTAACCACTGGAGTCCTGGGGGTAACTGAGCTAAGGGTTAACCTCAACTACAAGAAAGCAACCCAGTTCCATGTGGAGAACTACTCCACAGGCTGGAGAAAGCAGGAAAGAGAATGCAGCGTCTTCAGTGGGATTGGGAGGAGAAGGAGGAGGAGGAGGAGGAGGAAGAAGAGGAAGAGGAGGAGGAGGAGGAGGAGGAGGAGGAAGGGCCTTGTTTGCACTCCGGAGGAGAGTTATGTAAACTGGAGCTTAACTTCCCGCCCAGACCACCCAGCGTTATCTCCTTAGGAAAACACAGCACATGGGCCATGCCTGGCAGCCGCTGACTGGGAGGCGAGGCTCCATTAGCAGAAGGGGCCCTGGAACCCCGACACTCCAAAGCCATCGCCCCCAAACCCACATAAATGTTTACAAACTGCATCTCGTTACTTTTCACCTTTTAAAATTAAATTCAAATACCCATTTGGCTGCTGACAGCTTGGGCCCATAGAACTTGGGGGAATGCATTTCCCTGGCTGTGGAGTATCTCCTGCCCTTTGCTTTCTCTTTCAATATTTAAAATTTTATAAACATTTTAAAAATATATATTTTATTGATTTTTTTACAGAGAGGAAGGGAGAGGATAGAGAGTTAGAAACATCGATGAGAGAGAAACGTCGATCAGCTGCCTCCTGCACACCCCCTACTGGGGATGTGCGCACAACCAAGGTGCATACCCTTGATCGAAAACTAACTTGGGACCTTTCAGTCCGCAGGCCAACGCTCTACCCACTGAGCCAAACCGGTCTCAGCTTTATAAACATTTTTTCTTTGAAGAAGAAGAGTCTAAGGGTGGTCTTCCTTTTCACAGCCAGGACGGCGATCTGAGAAGGCCACGGTTGCCGGCCTCTGCCCTGCCCGCGGCGTGGTCCCCATCAGGGCCGGCCTGTGAGGCCACAGACGCTCCCTCCCCCACAGCCCTCAGCGGCCTGGGGCACACCTGTTGGTCTGTCTGGGGGTGGGGGTGGGGGGTCAGCGGTGCAGGAACCTGCATTTCCCCGAAGGCCCACGATGTCTGCCCGTGGGCGACCCTGGGCTGGTGTCTGAGGTGGACGCTCCCACCAGGCGACCCGGATGCCTGCCATGTCACTCCCCGTATTGAAGCCGGGCTCTTCGTGGCACTCAGCGTGTTTTTACATGTTGGTGACGGACTTCAGTTTCCTCCCACTTCGGCCTTGTTTTCGTTCACGTGTACAGCGGGCGGTTTGGTACCTGTTCATGGCCCGCCTGCCGCCAGGACGGTCTGTACTGGGCAGAGGAAGCGCCACGCTGAGCAGCAGCCTCAGGAAACGGTCTCCGGGACGGCCAGCACCCCGGGCGGAGTGCAGAGCCCGGAGCTCAGCTGCTGGAGCTTCCGAAGGGCACAGCCTCCAGAGCCGCCTGGGCAGCCCCTCCGGCCTGTGTGCTGGCCACGGGAGACCGCTCCTGTGGCTGGCCTGGCCGCCAGTGCTCAGCCAGCGCATCCTGGGGCGGTCTCACCCTCACCCCGCCGCCCCAGCTGGCAGGAAGCAGCGTGGGCAGCTCGGGCCTGTGGGCCGGAGAGAGCAGGGCAGGGACCCCGTCAGCCAGGCCAGGCCTGGGCGGGAGTGGACAGCGGAGGGAGAGAGGATGCCGTTGGGGAGCAGCCTTGTCCCAGCACCACGCGAGCCCTTCTGCTCGCAGGAAGTTAAAAGGGAACGAGTCTCAGCTGTGCAGCCCGTTCTCGGTGCACAGAGGGCCTGGGATGGAGGCCTGGAAGCCGGGGGGCTCTGTGTAAACCAGCCCCCCACTCCCTCAGCCTCCACACCCGGAGGCTGGCACCTCCTCGGCCTGCCTCGGCCCAGCCCACACTGACCGCAGAGCTGGTGACCATGGTGGGGACGGTCCCCGCAGTGTCCCCGGGCCCTGGGGCGGACCCAGCCTCCGGGCCCCGCTCGGAGCCCGATACCTAACGTGCGGACCACGTGTGGGCTGGGGTGCCAGAGAGGAGAGAGAAAGGAGTTTAACTTAAACTCCCCAGAATTCTCCCTTCAAAACATCTCTAAGTAAGTTATTTTAGTTTTGTGTCTATGGCATTGAGGGTTACTTGGCGAAATGAGTGTCTTTACAGGTAACCGGGGATGTGTGTGTGTGTGTGTGTGTGTGTGGGGGGGGGTTCAGCCGTTATCCTCTTAGCCAGCCTGGTCCGAGCGGGGAAAGGTGGGGCCGGGGACCCGGCTGTCCCCAGTGCCCCTGGGGCGGCAGCGGCTGTGGGTCCGCCAGGCCTTTCGGAGCAGCTGTCTCCCCGTCTCACCCTCTCACCGTGGGAAGTTGCTTAGTTCGGGCCCCTGGCTGGGGGAACGATGGCTCCTGGGAATTTTGTGGTGACAACGGAGAAAACGAATCTGAGCCTGTGAGCCTGAAACAAGCAGATACTGCAGACAGTAAGGAGACGGCGTCTGAAAAAGAACCGAGCCCAGAGTCCACAGGGTGTGTGGCAGGGCTGAGAGCCCCGGCACCCCTAAACCGTGGCTCCCCGAGTCAGTGTGCGTTAACTCCGGGGCGCTCCTTAAAGCACACACGGCCACGCCTCCCCCAGAGATTCAGACTAGGCAGGTGGGGCGGGGGAGGGGGGGGGGAGGAGTCCTCAGGAAATGCTGAGGCTGCTGCGCCCCACATTCAAGAACCTAAAGCGCAAGTCTGCCTGCCTCCTAGAGGAGAAATGAGGGTGCGCCTGGGCTTGAAGGGGTGGGGGTGAGGGGGCTTGCCCCCAGAGGAGCGGATTCAGGACTCAGAGCTGTTCTAGTCAGGAGCTGTGCCCCCAGCTCCTCTCGCCCGGGCGGTGCCCAGACACCATGCTCAGCGGGACTGGACCATCCAGGAGCGCACCTTCCTTCCAACTCAGTTTTTATTCCAAGACGCACTGGCCCCTGACACTTAACCCCCACGGTCTGACATCTTTCTCACTCAAGTGTGCGCCCCCCCGCCCCGCCCCTCCCGGCCCTCCCTCCGCACTCAGAGCCGCTGCGCTCCGTCCTGCCTCCCGCGTGGACCAGCTGCGCTGGAGACCCTGCTCCTCAGGCTGTCCATAGCATGGGTGTGTTTTGAAAGGATTGCCTTTCCCAAAAAGTTTTCTAGCAAAAGGAATTACATGACAATTCAAAGTTTATTTGGGAAGAACTGTCATTATGGCAAGATTCAGAGACGCTGACGATTCTGCATTTCCCCAAACCCTTACATTTCCTAAGAAATCACTCATCACTCAGCCCCCGCACACACACACAGACTGAGGAGTAGAGGTTTGGGGTTCGGTGTGGCTATGTCCCCACTTCCACTGCACTTTCTAGGGAAGTACTGCTTGCGTGTGGAGAAGCTGTCATTTTAGACAGCCTGGTCCGCTTTATTAAACTGTCCTCAGAGATCACATCATCTTGAGTTTGCTTCATGCCATCTCCAAATAAGACATTTGAGGGCTCTAATCCCAAATGATCTTTTTATTTATTCCCAATTCATTTCTTATTTAACTCACTTCTAAGGAAACATAAAATCATAGTTGTGATAGGTGTCCATCCTGCACTCTTTCCTGATTTTTGTTTTAAGAACCACAAGTAACTCAGGTAAAAATATAATATTCACCAGCGTGCATGGCCAAAAATTATCCCTCTTACCTTTCCAGAACTTTTTGGAACAGATGTTGATGTTTATGAAATTATTTCAGCATCTTTGTGGCTATACTTATGTCTGTTTGTGTGTTTAGTTTTTTGTCTTAATTTTAACTTTTTTTTTCTAGTAGGCATCATGCTTGATCCTAGTTGATGATACATTTCATGTACTATGAGATTCAAGTTTTTATTTCATTTTTCTGTTAAGACTTTTTGCTTGTATAATAGACATTTGGAAGTCATAAGATATGTCTAAGGCTGTCACAAATCCCCAGGTTTCTCTACAAAATACAGCAAAGAGGCATTTATGTGCCTTCCCCTCCTACGCTTTCCTAAGAATGCTAGTCTGACGCTGGGCTTTCTTATGGTCACATAGCAGCCTGAGAGCATGTGTTTGCTGGGCGCTCACCCCGAAATCTGCTCACGGTCGCTGTCTTGCTCCAGCACCAGAGAGCAGTCCCTGAGCCCAGGGTTTGGCTGCAGGTAAAGTATCTTGAGTCATGAGCCCAGGAAGCAGGAAAGCGAGTAGGGGAGTGGGCCGGGGGAGCAGAAATGCCAGGGAAGGCTGCAACAGGCCGGTCAGCAGTGTGGACAGCCAGGCTGCCGGCTGGGGCCCCTGAGAGACACGCAGAACGTGCTTGGGAAGGGCCCTGCCCAGCGCTGGGGACGCGGTAGGACGCTCACTGCTGCATCGGGACATGAACGGCCAGGTCCTCCGTCTGTCTGCACCGCCTGCAGGCAGAGTGCCCGCCAGGCCCGGCACCAGAGCTTCCAAAGGCAAAGCCACGCCCTGGGTGGGAGCAGCGTCGTGCCTGGAAGCCGCTGCCCCCGCTGTGCCCGCGCAGCCCGCAGTCCCAGGGTGGCCTTTGGAAGTTGCATGGCCCATTTTATGAGAGATCTTTGCACAGAGAAAGTACTCATTAAGCATTTTACAACTGGCTTCTTCCATATTAGACAGTGGGGCCAAGTTGTTCAGGTTAATGACACAGAAGGAAATGCAATGGAGAAAGTAACCAGCCCTTGGAGTGCCTTCATTCCCACCCCGCAGTCCCTCATGCCACCTCCATCCTAAAAACAACCTCCTGTTTCCCCCAGAGGCCAGGGTCCTGTCCAGAGTCTGTCCCAGAGTGCACATCTGGAGCCAGCATCCTGATGCCGCCGTCCCACCCTCTGTCCCAGGTCCGACCGCCTGACTGCAGTCGCACCCTCCCCCCTGCCCATGCCTGACTCCCTCTGTCCCTGAGCTCCCTCTCAGGAGGATGAAGGATGGAATAATATTAGGGAAGAGAATGCAGCTTTGCATTAATTAACTTGCACTATAGGTAATTAATCTAGCCAATTTAATAGTCGTGACCTGTGAGTCTGGCTGAAATGTCCCCAGTGCTTCGAGGACACGTTTCCCTGTCCTGGAAGTCCTCTGTCGCTCTGGACCCTTACAGATGCTTCTCAAGGTTCCCTCCGGGTATTTACTGAACAGCCTTGCTGTGGGGACCTCGGGTAGCCCATGAGCAACACATGATACACGCTGTGGCCCTGTGTGTAGGGCAGGGGGAGAGGGAGGCTCCCAGGCTCCCGGTCACCCCTCTCGGGGCCCCCTTGGCGGAGAGCAATGCCTGACACACAGGAGCATTGTTAAAAGAGCCCCGGACACCAATACGTTAGCCCGTCCAGGTATCTGCATGGCTCCCTCCCTCACGTCTGGGCCTTTGTTCACATATCAAGTTCTCAGGAACCTAGACCCCACTGACCAGCCTTCCTCAAACAGCAGCCCCGGTGCGAACCTCCCCAGCCTGCCTCTGCCGTGTTCCCTCCAGCGCCCTGCCACCGCTGTTCCTCTCCGCTGGCCCGTCTGTCCCCTCGAGAATGTGAGCTCCGACCGCTCAGAGGTCTCTGCTAGTTTGGGTCACTGTTGAGGCCCTGGGGCACAGGGCAGGGCCCGGAGCACATAAACATTCCATAAGTTTTGTAGAATAAAGGGAAAACGTAAATCAATAAAGGAGTAAAAGAACTGTTGTCACAAATGCCCTGGTCTGTGACCGCACTTTCCTCAGCTGATGCTGAGGGCCATAGGTATTGAAAATGCTAGAAAACCTCTGGGAGGCAAAGTAGCCACCGATACAGAAGTTAGGATATGTTTGTGCCCCTTACTAATGATAGATCGTTAGACTGTTAGACTGTTCCCTTGGTCCAAAACAAAGGCCAGAAAAGAAGACATGATGAACTCCCAGAAAGGACAGCCCTGGAGGACAGCCCTCCGGACGCCTGAGCCTCGGTGGGGCATTTAAACGCTCCTCACGGGAACCCCACCTGAGAAGCTGAGATGGATCCTCCCCGCACCCAGGACACGGCAGGGGGCTCTGGCCAGCTCTGGGCCGCGGAGCCCGCCCGGCGGGTGAGCGTGGGCAGGGGCGCCGGGGAGTCCGAACGGCTGCTCAGGTTGCACAGAGGCCTTCGGCAAAGGTGCCTGCAGGTCCCTGTCCAAGTAAAGTCGCACAGCAAAGCCTGGGCCTCCTCAGCCTTTTCCACGTCTCCCTTCTGAGAACATCCCTGGCTCGGCGACAGCCTCCCTCTCCGGCGGGCTGTGCGCCGGGCCACGGGGGCTGCTGCCGAGCCCGCAGCCAACTTCCAAACAGCGGAGCCAGAGGCGCGGGGTCTGCACAGCAGCAGGTCCCGCCCGCCCCGCGGAGGACAAGCACAGGGACCCGGGTCAAATTAGTAACGAATAACCCCTGTCTGCGTGAAATCAACTCCAAAACGGAATTTGCTAAACAGGGTACGCACAGGATCAATTCACACTGATGTTCAGAACTGACAGGAGGCCTGCAGGCCCCGCCGGCACTCGCACACCAGGAGGCAGACACGCTTTCTCCGTGTTTGTGGTTATTTCCTAACTTTAAAAATGTGTGTTTCCATCTTCTTTAAAGTGGAGCTTTAGAGAGAGTTCCAGAACCCAGCGTCTAGGCCAAACCTCGCAGTTCCACAGCAGCCTTGCCAATTCTCGCCGAGGGTGACCACCCTTCGCAGAGCTCCCCTCTTATAGAAAGGCATCGCAGTCCCCACAGCTCTCCTCCCCGCAGTCCTGGGAGGAGCAGGCAGGCCTCCCACCGCATCTCCACCTACTGTGCCAGGCTTGGGGCCAGGCCTCCAGCCAGCCCCCAGGACTGAGGGGGTGGGGCTAGTCAGCGTCAGAGAGCCACAGGCAGGTTAGATAAGCAGCGTCCCTCTATGGGACAGAAATCTAAATGTCAGGGTGGTAAAGTGCGGGCCGGGCCCACCAGCACAGACTCTCGCCTCTGAGGAGAGCCCACCCCCTCGGGCTTTGCTGGACCTCTTGTTGGTTCTCAGTGTTCTTACAACCACATCGTTCACAGGTGCATCCCAGCGCCCACATATCAGGAAGGTCAGGAAAAGTGGGGATACCAGGAAGCTTGGGGACCCCTCCCCGGGCAGCCACCAAGTGAGGGTGTCAGCCACATGCTGCGGACCCCAAGGCTCCAGGGAAGCCGAGGCTTCAATCCAGGATTTTCCTCCGAAAGCACGAAGCTATTAGCAATAAGCGAGGGTGTGTGAACGTCTCCAAGTCCGCGAAGGGCCTCCGCCGGCCGGGCCACCGCCTGCCTCCAGCGCAGATGCGCACGGACCCCGCGCTGTCGCCGCCCTGGGGAGCGATGACGGAGCCCTGCTCCCTCCGCTCCACGGCGAGGTGCACATCCTCCTCCCTTCAGGGGCCAAGACTCAGGGTTAGTGTGTCTAGAAGTTTCCACGGTGACAATTAATTCTGCATGGACACCAGGCCCAGCAATTCCCCAGACAAATGGTTTCTGGATGCAAAGCTTCCCCATAGAGTTTCTGAAAACTAAACTTGAACTTTCACTCGCTTCTTCTTGCAGTCACTACACATTTCCCCACCTGTTGGGCGCTGCCTCAGGGCCAGCCTCACGCCAGTGTCCCTGCTAGGCAGTGGGACGGAGTTAGGGAGCCACAGGCTGTCAGCCGTCTAACTAACACAGGGGAAATCACGGAGATACAATTAACCTGGAAGGGCTGTTCCAGTGCCGGGAAGGGGTGACCTCATTAATGAGAGGTCAGAGAAAGGGCGCTACAGAAGCGTTCATGTGGAGGTGACATTGGGCTGGTCATTAACCATGAAGGGGGGCAGAGGAAAAGGGGGCGTCCACCTCAGGGTAAGGAGGATCCAGCATGAGGTCCTGAGCCGGAAAGGCCGTGCAAGCATGGCCTGCTGTGAGCGTGCTGCGGAGAGCCGTGGCCGGAGGGGGAAGGGGGCAGGAGACCGATGGAACCAAGTGCAGGAGGTCAGAGCCTGGACTGGGTTCTGCAAGCCCCACTTTGGGAATGAAGTTCAAAACCCAGAGGACTGAGACTGCCCAGCTTTGGCCTGAGGGCGTGCTTATCCCCACGGGTCCACACGGCCCGCCCTGCGGGTGGGCGGGTGTCGGCCACCAGGAGAGAGGCCTGTGATGGGGTGAGTGCTGTGTGGATGGCGCTGTGCTCCCCTGCCGGCTCCAGTCCTCGGACTTGGCCTGGCCTGGGCCCTCTCCCGTGAGACGGCCTTTAACCCACAGGTGGCCACCGAGCTTCCACGTCTGTGTGTGACTCTCTCAGTGTCTTCACGCGCGTTTTATTCAGCCTGGTTGGCCTCCACACACAAAACACGGCCAAGCTCACAGCAGGCCAGGCTTGCCACGTGCTTTCAGGCGAGGGTCCTTGTGCTGGATCCTTCTGTACTCGGACTGGGACACCCCTTTCCTCTGCCCTGTTGGTCTCACTGTGGGAACTAGAAAGTCGAGCCCTGGAAACAAGCCCCTCGGGGCCCTGGGGCCGCCATCCTGTGAGGTGGCCTGGCCCCTGCCCGAGGGCCTGTGCTCCGCCAGCTCCGCAGGCCACGTGTCGGGGCTGCAAAGAGAGGTGTGCGCACTGCCTGCCTCCGCTGAGGTCTGCCTGGAGCATGGCCACAGAACAGAGCATGCCCAGGACAAGTGAGGGACCTGAGCCCATCCCGCTAGACCATCACGGGGCCTCCCAGGCCGGTGTCTCCTGCTCAGGTTCCCTGCAGGGCAGAGGGCAGGTGCCCACAGCGAGGCTGAGCGCCGGTGCCCAGGCTGGCATGGCGGAAGGAGAGACACTCAGCCTGGGCACTGGGTGGCTGGCCCCTGCGGAGTGAATCCAGAGCAACCCTGGGGGCGTATAAGCGTCTGCAGGTGCGGGCGCTCCGGGCAGCAGCACTCTCAGGGGCTCCTCACTCACGGGTGCTCATGGAGCTCCGGCCTTCCCTGCGGATTCTGGGACAGAAACTAGCTCTGTGCTTGGCACCCTCTGGAGATGGCCCTCAACATCGCCACCGTCACCCATGCCCTGATGATCTTCCAGACCCAAGAAGGTCCCCAAATCTCCAGTCCTTGGCCGCCATCCCTGATCCAGAGCACCCAGGGCAGCCATTGAGGGCATCATCCCAGGCTGGCTCCCGCCCTGGCCAGATCCAGCGGGAGCAGGACAGTTGTGAGTGATGTCACACCGACAGCACTCGTCCCCTCCTCCCCTGCATGGCCTGCGCATCCCAGTGTCAGGCCCCTGCTCTGAAGCTTTCAGCTTCAGCTGCCTTCTGCTTCTTGTAATGTTAGTCCCAGCTCTAAACGGAGCCTCGTTTATAGAAAAATCCACGGGTGCCGAAACCTGTTTGGCTCAGTGGATAGAGCGTCGGCCTGCGGACTGAGGGGTCCCAAGTTCGATTCCAGTCAAGGGCATGTACCTTGGTTGCAGGCACATCCCCAGTAGAGGGTGTGCAGGAGGCAGCTGGTCGATGCTTCTCTCTCATTTTCGGTTCTAGCTCTCTATCCCTCTCTCTTCCTCTTTGTGGAAAATCAATAAAATATATATTTAAAAAAAGGGAAAAAAGAAAAACCCACGGTACTTAGAAGCTGAATGGGGAAATAAGTCACGATTTTCCTGGAAACCCTTAGCAGCCTCTGCCGATGCCTGGGACAGGAGGGTGTGTCCCCGCACCCGAGGCTGCCGGCGGCCCTTCAGGTGGCTGGGCTCTGCCCTTCTCCGCCCCGCACTTTGGCCTGAGGAGCCTGCTTCCCGGCGAGGCCCCAGGCGCGGGCTGGCCCGCACACTCCCTTTCACGCCCGAAGCCCTGCGGATCAGGCTGCCAGCGCTCGGGCTTGGCAAAGTCAGGCTTCTCCCTGGGCGTGAGCCAGGATGTCGGCTCGGGATTGGAGCACGGAATCCACATTCTGCAGATGCCAGTAAATGCGTTCGTCCGCAGCTGCTGTGTCGCCGCCAGCCGTGTGTGCCCGGCAGCAGCCCAAACGCCGTGTGGCTGAAGCCATCAGGTCACCAGGGACTGGAACAGCAAGCATAGCCCCTCGCCCAGCCCGCGTCCTCCAGGCAGCTGTTCTTGCCCCAAATCTTGAAGAAAAGCCTTTCCAAGACGCAGAGGGAAGGCTGGGTTATTTCCCCCACAGAAATGGGCTGCAGTATATGTTCTGGATGGACAGAGTTGAGATCATTTGACAGAGAGCCCAGAAAAGCAGATTTTTATGACTCAGAAACGTTACTTATCCCAATAATCTCATTCTACATCTAAGGACAGCTAAGCGTGAACACAGGGAAGTTAAATGTTCAAGGTTCAGGGTCAAACGCCTAGTTCCTGGCAGAAGTGGAATAGAACGTGTGATGACTGCAATAGCGTGAAGCAAGTAGTTTCATGCTCTCAGCATTTTTGCAAAAAAAAGCAATAACCACCATCCATTCACTCATGCATTCAAAAGCATTTATCAAATACTACCCTAAAACTATATTACAAGCACCAGAGATTCAAAGATGCAAAGCAGAAATCTCTCCTTAAGGAGGAGTAAAGGAAAATAAACAGAATTTAAAACAAAGTAGCAATGGTAGCTGCCGGCATTTGGTGCCACTGAGGCATGAGGAAGGGATGACAAAGTCAGAGTGGAGGCTGGGCAGGGGGCCAGGAAACCTGACTGACGTGACAAGGAGCACGGAGGAACTGCGGAAATGAGGGGAGTTTGAGTGGCTGGCTCTTCAGACAAGCAAAAGCACGATACAAGTATAAAAGCAGCAAGGGTAAATTAAATCACTCCATCACTCTGAGGTGAAGTAACTATGCATGATTCAAAATCCAGAAGCAATGCAAGGGAAGATTGATAAATTTGATTGCACAAAAACTGACCAAGATAGAAAATAAGCAAAGTAAAAAGAGAAAAGATAAACTGGAAAAAACACAATTTATATCAAAAAGGGTTCATTAAAGAAAGCTTCTAAAAACAGAAGAAATGACCTCGTGGAATAAAGATCTAAATAGGATAATTCACACACACACACACACACACACACACACACACAAAATGCAAATGGCTTTTCAACTCACTCACAAGAGAAACACAAAAGTACACTGAGATTAGAAAAAGTTCCAAAGTTTGAAAACTTACTCTATTGACCAGGTTTTGAAGAGGTGTTTTCATGCATCCCTACTGAGAACATGAGATTACACAGACACTGTGGAGGGGGACTTGGCAATCTAGCAAAACTGAATATGAATCTTCCTTTTGACTCAGCAATTCTACTTCTAGGGATCTACCCCAATAAGCAGAAATACAAAAACAACTGTGATCAAAGATCTTCACTACACACCTACAAACAACCTATCAATATGGAAATAGCTTAATAAGCTATTAGACATGCATGAAAAAGAATACTATTTAGCTATAAAAATGAGAAATCTCTATAAACACTACTATGTGAATGATCACATATTATTCAGTGAGGACATAAAGTAGAGAAAAGCATCTATAGTGTGTGACTATTGATCTAAAAAAAGACAGTGATACAAATGTGTATATAAACATATATATAGTTCATAAATAAAACACAGAAGAGTAAGTTATAATTATCTTTAAATTGGGAGGGAGTTAAAAGAGTGAAGAATAAGATCAGCTGTTGAGCCGAAATCAGTTTGGCTCAGTGAATAGAGCGTCGGCCTGTGGACTGAGAGGTCCCGGGTTTGATTCCGGTCAAGGGCATGTATCTGGGTTGCGGGCACATCCCCAGTGGGGGGTGTGCAGGAGGCAGCTGATCCATGATTCTCTCTTATCAATGTTTCTAACTCTCTATCCCTCTCTCTTCCTCTCTGTAAAAAAACATCAATAAAATATATTTTTAAAAAAGATGAGCTGTTAGACTTAGCTAATGACCATGTGTTATAGATTTGCAATCATATAAATACTAGAGGCTCAGTGCATGAAATTCATGCACTCGGGAAGGAGGTGTCTCCTCAGCCCAGCCTGTGCCCTCTCACAGCCCGGGAGCCCTTGGAGGATGTTGGGCTGAGAGCTTAGGCCCATTCCCTGCCTAAGGTGGCAGTCAAACATCCTTACCGCTGCAACAGAGGTGGGAGAGGCTCCCGCCATTGCCACTGCGCTTGCCAGCTGTAGCCCAGCTTCTGGCTGAGTTCACTGACCAGCAGGGGACAGGCTCCTGCATTAAATGTCTACCCACTGGTGATCAGTGCACATCATAGTGACCGGGTCAGTCTGCCATTCTATTGATTTGCATATTAGCCTTTTATTATATAGGATTTCACAGTATTAAAAAACAAAATTAAATTCAAAAATACTTCCTAAAAATCCAAAATAAATTGAAAAAGATTACCCTAAATGTATATATATAAACACAAATTTCCCCCCCAAAAAACTTTAAAATGCAATCCTTTGATTGTACATTCCAACTAAATTGTAATTTAAGGACAACAAAACTCACAACTATTAAACGGTTTTCAGAAATCATTTCCCTGTGTTGCTGTTTTCATTCTGAGACAGGTGTGTGAGTATTGTGGGACCTAGCAAATGATTAATTATGCTAGCATCGTTTAAGATGAAGAGGGACGGGCTTACGTAAAAACCTGCTGACTTGAATTGGATGTATCACGATGAACATAATAAGTTTTTAAGAAGTTATGTATTTCTTACAGCTGCCCCCTGAAAAAACCCAGAACCGTTATAATCCAGGAGCAGTGGGCTCCTCTTGGCCTCCCACTTGGTTCCTAAACACCATCCCCCATGAGTGCATACCAGGGTGTTGGGAAAATGGATAGAGGACTGGGTCAGGACTGTACTCATGAGCCTAAAAAACCTCTATGGGAGGGGGACGGGTTCACCCCCATTCTGCGGAAGGTGAAGAGAGAATAGGAGCTTTCAGACTTTGTGGAGTAACGTGGTGTTTGGCAGTTAAAACATTCTAGTGGTTTCCATATTTTCTGGTAAGAAGTAGTCAAGCCATTCACAAAAAACGAGTAAATAGAGAGGAGGGGGGATTCGTAAGGGATAGAAAATGTCTGAAGATCTTAGGAGAGCTAGCACGGAGAAGAAGGCAGAGAAGTGCAGTCTGACGGAGGAGGCCCAGAGAGGCTGCTAACGCTGGCTCGTCACGGGCCGACAAGCGGAGCTGAGCGGTTTGTCCTTCTCCAGCCTCAGCTCTCCGGTCAGAGGACGGGTGGTTGAGTTTGGATAGAAGTTTATCTTTTTGTTTGTTTTTAAGTTTTTAAAAATGAGGTATATGAATGCATTTAAATACTAACAGGAGACAGTCAATCCAGGTGAGAAGTCAAAGGGAAAGAGAAAACAGGAATTAATTAAGACACCAGGTGGAACTACACGCTTGAAGCCGAAGTTCTGTGTCAGCAACACCCAGGGACAGAGGGGGACCCCACCACTGCACCCAGACCTACTAACCCTGAGCTGGAGGGGAGAGCCCAGCACCCTGCATTTTGACAAGCCTGCTAGGTGATCCCGAAACCCACAATGTCAGAACCAGTGCCTTAAAAGGAAGCCAGTAGCTAAAGGAGGGTCACCTTACCACGAGCGAAAGGGCACAGACAGGGCAGTTTGCAGGAGGTAAAGTGCATCGAGAAGACCCGCCTGTGGTCTTTGTCTTCGCTTCTCAGAGGAGAGGAAGACGGGGGGTTTTATGAAGTGGAAAGCATACTGAATGTCTGCAGTACGTATTCTGCTAGGAAAAAGAACAGCCAGAAAGACCTGATCCTGGTCTTGGAACAGCCTGACATCTAGAAGCCAGGACCAGACAATAAACAAGCTAACAGCCCAATAGCGGGATAACAGAGGATTGGGAAGTGCTGAGAAGGGACGGAACAGCTAACCTGCACTCCGTTGAAACGGGTGTTTAAGAAGCCCGCCTGACAGGCAGCGTTTCATTCCAGGCTGAGGGATGAGAACTGAGCCACACAAGAGGCGGGGGAGTGTGTTCTTGGTCAAGAGGGACATACTGGGCATAGGAGGAGGAAGGAACTCGTGTAGCTGAGGCAAGGCCAAACCAGGAATTGGGAGTGGGGAGGAGGGGGAGGACCCACACATCTTCACTCAGCATCTTATAGCCTGTGGGCCTGGGAAAAGCTTGACTATGGCCTTATAATCCTGGGAGGCCACTGAAGGTTTAAGGCCCGGGAGTCAGCACACAAAGAAAGCCACGTGATGTGACTTCTCTGTGTCTCCTGGGGGCTCACTTGAGCAGCACCAGCAACACAGGAGAGCCACTTTGTAGAATTTACCATAAGCAAGTCCCCTGCCGGGCTCTTCCAAGGCCTGGAGTGGAGCCCAGGCTTCATGCTTGCTGCTGTCACTTGTTGATGCTGGCCAGGTGATTTTAACACGCAGCCAAGAACGAAAACCCTTGTTCCATCTGGGCGCTGTTCTCTCTTCCGCAGCTGCACCGAGCGCAGCGTCCAGCGGCTGCCAACTGCTTTTCGTCTTCATTGTTGTGGCTTGAGTATCTGTTTGAACCTCCCTTATTGCATTCTAGTACAGAGGGGACCGAGGTGTCAGCACTCCTGGAGGCCGGCCCAGGGGGCCATTGGGAAGGACGGCTGCTTTCTTATCCTTCCAGTGTCCCCAGGTGCGGCCCGCTGGCCCCGAGGCCCCGAGGCATGCTGCTGGCAGAGGACAGAGGAAGGGTTAGCATTTCAACAGCAGGAATGATGAGGTCAGGAGACTCCCCACGCTCAGTGCTGGGAACAGAGGCGCCTTCTTCTGTCTAAAGAAAAGTCTCCTCTTCCTGAAGAGGATTTGCTCGAGTAATGCTTTTAAGGCTTTCTCTTTGAAGGCACGGTCTTAGCAGGTTTTACCCTGGTGTTTGGGGGAGACAGAATTTTAGATAATTTATCTTTCAATCTTTATGACTGGAAGAGTTCTGGGAGCAGAAAGTGACCGAGTGAAGGAGCACAGGACCTTGGTCCTCTGTTCTCCCGGGCACTCCTGTGGGCACACTCCTGTCTCTTTAACCTATACCCCAGGCCTCCAACACACTCCCACCCTCTCTGAGCCCAGCCCATGAGCCAGAAGTACCCCAGCAGGAAGTACACCCTCAGCAGCCCCGTCTTCCCTCTGGAGACCTGGTCCTTCCCCTCAGTCACAGTCTTACTCTTAATGTGTTTTGTTGCAGCTACCAGGTGGCTAGCCGAGAGCACTGAGCTATTTTGAGACAGGTGCACACATCTGCAGTGAGCTTCGCAGTGGTCAGTATTCAGCAAGGGTTGGTCTTCCTTTCTTTCCCTCCTTTACTGCCCACATTCAGTCATGATGGAGTCCCATCCTGGCCATCCCACTCTCTCTGTCTGCACCCATACCACCAAGCACGGATGGTGGACATTGACAGCCTTGTACAAACTATAAGGGAGCATGTCCAATTTAAAAGCATGAAGAAACACAGCTTATACTCAGTAGCAACTCTAGATGTCAGCAATACTAGTAAATACTTTTTCTGACCAAAATATTTTATTAGGCTAAGTTCTAAATAGTTGCTGTAGTCACAGTTGATTTTAACAATATATTCGCTATCTTTAAAATAGAAAATTTAGCCCTGGCTGGTGGCTCAGTTGGTTGGAGTGTCATCTTGTATACCAAAAGGCTCAATTCTTGATCAGTGCACCTACTAGTACCTAGGTTTCAGGTTCAATTCCCTGTCGGGAGCATATGGGGGACAACTGATCAATGTTTCTCTCTCTCTCTCTCTCTTCCTTCCTCTCTCTCTAAAATCAATAAACATATCCTTGGGTGATGGTCAGTTGGGTTGCTTCCATATCTTGGCTATTGTAAATAACACTGCAATGAACACAGGGTACATGAATGCTTTCAAATTAGTACATCAGGATTCTTCAGATATATTCCCAGAAGTGGAATTGCTGGATCATAAGGCAGGTTCATTTTTAATTTTTTGAGGACCCATAGTGGCTGCATCAATTGGCTTTTTCACCAAAATGCACAAGGGTTCCCTTTTTGCCAGCACTGTGTTTCGTACATCTACTGATGATCATCGTTCCGACATTTGTGAGGTTTCCATTGTCATTTCTCTGACAATTAATGATATTGTGTTTCTTTTCATATGTCTACTCGTGGCCCAGTGCATGAATTCATGCACCAGTGGGGCCCCTCAGCCTGGCCTATGGGATCGGGCCAAAACAGGCTCTCCCACATCCCTTGAGGGGTCTCGGATTGAGAGAGGATGCAGGCCAGGCCAAGGGACCCCACCACTGCACAACTAGGGCCGAGGAGAGATGCAGGAGTTTGGCCAGCCAGGGAGGGACCGCAGGAGGTCTCCTTGGCATGTCTGACCCATCTTGCTCAGACCTTAGCAGCAAGCTAACCTACCAGTTGGAGCGTCTGCCCCCTGGTGGCCAGTGCACGTCATAGAGAGTGGTTGAATGGCCTCAGCATATCATTAGCATATTAAGCTTTGATTGGTTGAACTAATGACCAGACAATCAGGCACTTAGCATATTAGGCTTTTATTATATAGGATTGGCCATCTGTATGTCCTCTTGGGGGAAGATCTATCCATGCCCTCAACCAACTTTTTAATTGGATTGATTGTTTATTTGGTAGAATGAGTTTGAATAGAATGAGTTCTTTATAAATTTTGCATATTAACCCCTTATAAGATATTTTATTAGTGAATATGTTCTTCCATTCAGTAGGTTGTCTTTTTGTTTTGTTGATAGTTACCTTTACTATGCAAAAACTTCTTAGTTTGGTGTAGTCCCATTTGTTTATTGTTTCTTTTGTTTCCCTTGCTTGAGAAGCTATATTAAAAATTACTAAGAGAAATATCAGATATATTACTGCTTGTTTTCTTCCAGAAGTTTTATGTTTTGAAACTAACATTTAAGTTTTTCATCCATTTTGAGTTTATCTTGTATATGGTGTAAGAAAGTGGTCCAGTTTCATATTTGCATGCATCTGTCTTATTTTCTGAAAACTATTGAATGAATAGACTATTTTTACATCATTGAATGTTCTTGCCTTTGTCAAATATTAATTGACCAGGTAGATGTGGGTTTATTTCATGGCTCTATATTCTGTTTGATTGGTCGGTATGTCTATTTTAATGTCAGTAACATGTTTTGATTACTATAGCCATTTACTATAGTTTGATATCAAGTATCATACTGCCAATTTTGTTCTTTTTTCTCAGGATTGCTTTGGCTTCTTGGTGTATTTTGTGATTCCACATACATTTTAGATTAATTTATTCTAGTTCCATGATTGGTAATTTAATAGAAATTGCATTGACTCTATAGATTGCTTTGGCAGTATGGACATTTTAATTATGTTAATTTTTCTATCTATAAACAATGGGTATGCTTCCGTTTATTTGTATCTTCTTCAATTCCTTTTTTTTTAGGATTTTATAATTTTCTGAATGAAGGGCTTTTACCTCCTTGGTTAGATTTATTCCCCGCTATTTTTTAAAAATATATACTTTATTGATATTTTACAGAGAGGAAGGGAGAGAGATAGAGAGCTAGAAACGTCGATGAGAGAGAAACAACAACCAGCTACCTCCTGCACACTCCCCACAGGGATGTGCCCACAACCAATGCATATGCCCTTGACCAGAATCAAACCTGGGACCCTTCAGTCCACAGACCAATGCTCTACAACTGAGCCAAACCGGTTTCAGCATCCCCGGTATTTTTAAAATGTAATTATAAATATGATTGTTTTCTTAGATTTCCTTAATGATAGTTCATTATTGGTGAATAAAAATGCAACTGATCTGGGTATTTATTTTGTATCTTGCTACGTTACTGAATTCATTTATCAGTTCTATTAGTTTTTTGGTGTAGTCTTCATTCTTTTTTTCAAAAAATAAATCTTTATTGTTCAGATTATTACAGGTGTTCCTCTCCCCTGCCCTTTAGTTCCCCTCCACCTGATTCCCAACCCCACCCTCACCCTTACCCCCACTGCTGTCTTCACCCATAGATATAAGATTATTGTCCAATCTCTTCCCGCACCCCTCAGACCCCTTTCCCCCTGTAAATTGTTAGTCCAATCCCTTTCTATGTCCCTGATTCTATTATATCTATTTTGTTCTTCAGATTTTTTTTATTCTCTTGATTTTTAGATTCGCTTGTTAGTAGGTATGTATTTGATGCCGTTTTGTTGTTCATAATGTTTTACCTTTACCTTTTTCTTTTTCTCCCTCTTCTTAAAGAATATCCTTCAACATTTCATGTAGTCCTGGTTTGGTGTTGATGAACTCCTTTAACTTTTTCTTGTCTGTGAAGCTCTTTATCTGACCTTCAATTCTGAATGATAGCTTTGCTGGGTAGAGTAATCTTGGTTTAGGTTCTTTTGTTCATCATTTTGAATATTTCTTGCCACTGGCCTGCATAGTTTCTGTTGAGAAATCAGGTGACAGTCTTATGGGTATTCCCTTATAGGCAACTAGCTGTTTTTCTCTTGCTGCTTGTAAGATTTTCTCTTTGTCTTTTGCCCTTGGCATTTTAATTACGATGTTTCTTGGTGTATTCCTCTTTGGATTCCTCCTGTTTGGGGTCCTGTAGGTTTCCTGAACTTGTAGGACTATTTCTTTCACCAGCTAGGGAAAGTTTTCTGTCATTATTTCTTCCATTAAGCCTTCAATATTCTGCTCACTCTCTTCTTCTGGCACTCCAAAAATCCGGATGTTGGTACATCTTAAGCTATCCAGGAGGCTCCTTACACTATCCTCACAGTTTTGGATTCTTCTTTCTTTTTGCCTCTCAGGTTGGGTGATTTTTGCCTTCTTATATTCCAGTTCTTTGGTTTGATTCTTGGAGCATCTTGATCTATAGTTGGGTTTCTGTATATTCTTTATTTCAGACTTTGTATGCTTAATTTCTTGCTGGTCCTTTTCCATTTTTTTGGTATTCTCATTAAGGTCCTTGAAGGTCTCACCAAGCTTCTTGGAGGTCTCATCAAGTTTCTCAAAGGTTTCTAGAAGATTCCCGAGTAATCTTAGAAATGTGATTCTGAACTGTGTGTCGTCCAGTAGCTTACTCTCCTCCATCTCTCCCATTCATGTCATGTTTCTGTGTTTCCTCATTTGGGCTGTCTCCCTGGAGTGGCTTTGTGTGGTCAGTGACCTATAGGGGTCAGTAGCTCAGCTTCCCTAATCACCTGAGGTGGTAGCGTTTGCGATATCTCTTTGTGGGCTTACTGCAAAGTCTTGGTGTAATTAAGCCTTGGTTGTTATTGGTACACTGGGAGGAATTGACCTCCAGGCCAATTGTCTGTGAGGATCTGCTATGTCTGTAAAGGAAGAACTGCTGCACTGGAGACACACCTTGTTTCAGTGGGGCTTTAGTGCTTACTGAGACTGTCTTCTGAATGTGTCACTTATGGGTGTGAGGGATTGAAACTGAGCACTACAACTCTGGTTTTTGGGTCTCAATGAGGTACAGTTCAGCTACTGTCTGAGGCCAGTACTGTCGCAGAAGCTACAGCGTGAACCACAGTCCAGTCCTCCTTGGTTCTGTTTGCTCCAGGTTGCAATTTTTGTTAAACTGCAACTGAGAGGGCCATTCATAGGCAAAGTCTGATGCTTGTAGCTAGGACAGGGGTGGCCAAACTTTTTGACTCGAGGGCCACAATAATGGGTTCTTAAATTGGACTGGAGGGATGGAACAAAAACAACCTGACAATGCTGGCACTCTCATCTTGGGCTGCTGGTGAAGGAGCGGAGGGGAGAGCAAGAGAACCCTCCGCTCTTTTGGCTCCGCGGACAGAATAGAACAGCTTAATGGGCCAGATCTGGCCCACTGGCTGTAGTTTGCCCAAGGCTGAGCTAGGATGTGTTGTGAGGGGAGGAGTCTCAGGGCAGTCTCAGGGCGTCAGGAGGCTGGGACATGGCCAACAGCAATGGCTGCCCGTCCACAGCCGATGGTGTCCCAGCCTCTCCCCGTGTCTCGCACCACAGCACAGCAAACAATCTCAGCTCTGCAAGCAAGCCAGCCTCACTTTCTGATCTGATGGCAGATAGTCTAGCCCAGCCGTGGGCAAACTATGGCCCGCGGGCCGGATCCGGCCCGTTCTGCTGTTCTATCTGGCCCACAGAGCCGAAAGAGCAAAGGGTTCTCATGCTCTCCCCTCCACTCCTTCACAAGCAGCCCAAGATGAGAGTGCCAGCATGGTCAGGTTGTTTTTGTTCTGACCCTCCGGTCCAGTTTAAGTACCCATGTGGCCCTCGAGTCAAAAAGTTTGCCCACCCCTAGTTTAGCCTCTCCCTAGAAACTGGATTTCAGAGAGATCAGGCGCTTGTCTCTCCTTGGGTTGAAGAAAGCACTGCCCTTCGCCATCCTGGATCCCCCACCAGCCCCTCCCTACCTCAGTTTTTCAGCACTTGTGTCCTTGATTCTACTCTTTCATTTCAGTCTAGATGCAGGGCTTCCTCTCAGCCAGCTTTTGTTTGGTTCTTGGGAGATAGACTTTGTCTTATAGTTG
Source organism: Vespertilio murinus (assembly GCA_963924515.1). Taxonomy (NCBI): domain Eukaryota; kingdom Metazoa; phylum Chordata; class Mammalia; order Chiroptera; family Vespertilionidae; genus Vespertilio; species Vespertilio murinus. The sequence goes on along the minus strand of OZ004714.1, from coordinate 50,665,036 downwards.
TTTTCCCTTGGACTTGTTGTGCCTGGAAGCCATTTAGGAATGTTTACCTAATGCTGCCATCTTGTTCCCCCGGGCTTTCATTCTTTATATACTGTATCGTGTCCTCTGCAAATAACGACAGTTTTACTTCTTCCTTTACAATTTGGATACCATTATACATTTCCTCTTGTCTGATTGCTGTGGCTAGAACTTCCAGTACAATGTTAAATACGAGTGATGAAAGCTGTCTTCCTTGTCTTTTTCCTGATTTTAAGTAAAATGCTTTTAGTTTTTCTCTTTTGAGTATGATATTGGCTGTGGGTTTGTCATTTATGGCTTTTATTATGTCATTTATGGCTTTTATTATGTCTATTTATTTCCACTTTCCTGAATGTTTTTAACATAAATGGATGCTGGATTTTGTCAAATACTTTTTCTGCATCTGTTGATATGATCATATAATATTTTTACTTCATGTTTATATGGTGTATCATGTTAATTGATTTGTAGATATTATATCAACCTTATGTCCCAGGGATAAGTCCCACATGATCATGGTGTATGATATTTTTAATATATTGCTGGATTCAGTTTACTAACATTTTGTTGAGAATTTTTGCATCTATGTTCATTAGGAACATTGGCCTTTAATTTTCTTTCTTTGCAGTAACTTTATCTATTTTTGGAATTAAGACAATGCTGGCCTCATAACATAAGCTTGGGAGTCTTCCCCCCTTTTGAGTTTTTTTTTTAATAGCTGAGAAGGATAGACGTTATTTTTTTTGAATATTTGATAAAATTCACCTGTGAAGCCATCAAGTCCAGGACTTTTGTTATCTTGTAGTTTCTGCTTTTATTACTACTTATTTCATTAGTTGTGATTGGTCTGTTCAGATTTTCTGTTCCCTCTTGATTCAGTTTTGGAAATTGTATGTTTTTAGCAATTTATCTATTTCTTTCAGGTTGCCCAATTTGTTGATAGATAGTTGTTCATAATACTTTTTATAAGTCCTTGCATTTGCATTACTATAGTATAAGTTGCTACTTCTCTTTCGTTTCTGATATTATTTATTTGAGTCTTCTCTTTTTTTCTTGATGAATCTGGTTAAAGATGTATCAATTTCTTTTATCTTTTGAGTGAATGAGCTTTTGATTTTTAAACTCTTCTGTGTTGTTATTTTTTAGTTTATATTTTGTTTATTTCTTTTTTTAAAATATACTTTATTGATTTTTTTTACAGAGAGGAAGGGAGAGAGATAGAGAGCTAGAAATGTTGATGAGAGAGAAACATCAACCAGCTGCCTCTTGCACACCCCCTAACGGGGATGTGCCTGCAACCAATGTACATGCCCTTGGCCGGAATCGAATCTGGGACCTTTCAGTCCACAGACCGACGCTATACCACTGAGCCAAACCGGTTTCGGCTATTTTGTTTATTTCTACTCTTAACTTAATTATTACCTTCTTTCTACTCACTTTGGGCTCCGTTGCCTTTTTTTTCAGTTCCCTTAGGTGTAAGGTTAAATTAATAACTGATATTTTTCCTACTTCTTGAGGTAGGCTCATATTGATATGAATCTCCCTCTTAGAAGTGCTTTTGCTATGCCCCATGAATGTTGTGTATTCATTTTCATTTATTTTAAGGTAACTTTTGATTTCTTCCTTAATCTCATTGTTATCCCATTAATTTTTTGGTGACATGTTATTTAGTCTCCAAATGTTTGTGTATTTTTTTTCTTGTAATTGATATCTAGTGTCATACCATTGAAGTGAGGGAAGAAACTTGATATGGTTTCAAGGTTCTTGAATTCATGAAGCTTGCTTTGTTTCGTAACATGTGCTCTTACCTAAAAAGTGTTCCATGTGCACTTGAAAAGAATGTATATTCTGTAGCTTTGGGGTGAAATGCTTCTAAAAATATCTATTAAATCCATCAGGTTCAGTGTGTTATTAAAATAGCTTTTTTCTTGTTGATTTTTTTGTTTTGTTTTGAAGACCTATCAATGAATGTCAATGGGGTATTAAAATCCCCTGCTGTGACTATATTACTGTTGATCTTTCCTATTATGTCCATCTAGATTTGCTTTATATATTTAGGTGCTCCTATGTTGGGTGCATAAAATATTTACAAGGGTTTATATATTCTTCTTGGATTGATACTTCTATCATTATGCAATGTACTCCTTTGTCTCATTAAAAAAAATAGTTTATTAGCGAGAGAGAGAGAGAGAGAGAGAGAGAGAGAGAGAGAGAGAGAATCAATGTGAGAGCACAACAGTGAATGGCTGCCTTCTGCATACCTCCTACCAGGGATGGAGCCAGCAACCCAAGCATGTGCCTTGGTATCATGGAATCACCTAGTCTTCAGGCAGTGATTCAGGCGGCTTGCTCTACATTCTGGTTGTAAATCAAGCGGAGGCCTGGGAGGCAGGAGCGCAACTTCCACCACTCTGCAGCCATCCTCTTCCCCCTGTGCACTACCTTCTCATACATGTAAGATTCGTGTAAGGTTTCTTGTCTACTTATTTTCCCTTAAATTTTTTTAAAAAAATTAAATTACAGTTTACATTCAATATTATTTTTCATTAGCTTAAGATGCACAACATGGTGGTTATATAGTTATGCACTTTACAAAGTGTTTTCCCTAGAAGTTAATTTGGAAACTTTCAGTTATACATTTTGGTCTCTGTCCCAGTCAGACTTGGCCACATGGATTCATTTTTAACAACCTGAAGTCATTAGGACTTGCTTCAGATGCTATTTGTGTCCCCATCCTTGTTCCACTACATATTCCTGAGTTTCAGTGACAGGTTTAAAACACACTGTGGTGGCCCAGGGAGGAAGGGAAAACAAAACCTGAGGTTCTTCATTTCTGTCATTTGTGTCCTTCATGTGATCACTTGGAATTCTTACTTGTTCTTAAAGTTTAAAACAAGGAGCCAAAAGTATTCAGTGTGAGGTTTAATATTTTTGTTTGATGACCAAAAATTTTTAGTTCACTCATTAAATGTTTTATTGAATTTGAAAAACATATTCTATATTAAAGTGTATTATTTTATAATTTTGTTTGAAAACTGTCAGATAAATAAAGAAAAAAATTGATTAGCACCTTTTATTCCAGGACTATTGTTAAATTTTTAAAAAATATATTTTATTGATTTTTACAGAGAGGAACGGAGAGAGATAGAGAGCTAGAAACATCAATGAGAGAGAAACATCAACAAGCTGCCTCCTGCAAACCCCCTACTGGGGATGTGCCTGCAATCAATGTACATGCTCTTGACCATAATCAAACTTGGGACCTTTCAGTCCACAGACCAACACTCTATTCACTGAGCCAAATTGGTTTCAGCAATTGTTAAAATTAAAAAAAAATTATTGACATTTTAGAGAGAGGAAGAGAGAAGGATAGAAAGTTCGAAACATCAGTGAAACAAAATTAAAACACATACACACACACACACACACACACACACACACACACACACATCGATCAGCTACCTCCTGCACACCCAAAAATTGGGGATGTGCCTGCAACCAAGGTATATGCCCTTGACCAGAATCAAACTAGGGACCCTTTAGTCCTCAGACCTATACTCTAACCACTGAGCCAAACTAGTTAAGGCTAAAATATTTTTTTTATTTCATACAGAAAAAAGAGCTGTTAAAATCTGGACCAGCCTGGGTAACAAACATTAAGCTAGACCCTTGAATCAATCCTTCCTGTGTTTCCTCTCAGCCAGCAGCAGTGGCCTCCGAACTTACCCTCCTGCTTCCTCTCACTCTCCGTAGATGCGTCCTTCACACCACCCCTCATATAACACATCTAAAACTCTAATTTTATTACAGGCAAACTCCATCTCTTTTAGTTTGAGGGCACCTGGAGATGTGAGCCCACTCCCCAGCAGGTACCCCCATTTTGTATTTCATGTGAAGATTGAGAAATGGTTTTGTGTTCAGGTGCTGAAATTTGTGATTCTATCCACTTATCACCTACTGTTAGCATGGTGGCTTCTGCGGCTTCTGAATCTCCTTACCCAATTCTCTGTGCCGGCTCCCTGCCCTCGGATCTTAGCCTGTGAGCCAGGGTCAGTCTCTCCTGGTCACTCCCTCCCCCAGCTCTGGCAGAATTGGTCCCCAGAACACGACCGAGGTACCGTCAGGTGAGCAGCACGTCACTTTGTGGCTCCCTCGGCGCGGGCTGCATCCCTCCTGATACCCACTGCCGACCTGAGGCAATAAGCAAGGCTGCTTTATACATAGAAAAAGGAAAACCTAAGTCCTGTCATGAAAATCTGGGGGCATACTCACTTGGTTATCCTAATGCCAATTTTTAGAGTCAATAAGTGACTGGATGTTTGGACCCACGATATATGGTAATTACAAATTTGAATGTGGTACCGCTAGTTTCTTCTTGATGAGACAGTTAAGTTCTGAGAGGATAAATGCTTACAGCACAATAATGCATCATGTCCCTTCTGAATGGTACATCTTGTTCTGGACAGCAGCTTTAAAGAGGAACATTTGCTGGGCTGGGAGTGGAATCCTGAGTTATGATTCCAATGTCCATGACCATGTCCCACTTGAGTTAGCTTGCTGAGGAGTCCGCCAGACCCAGGCTCACGTACACCCAGTGGTGGCCCAGGGGACGTCACAATTCTGTGCTGCAGTTCTTTGAGGAGCCATAGCCAGACTGTTGGTTGGCTCTGGGCATCCTGCACTTGTGTATTTTTTCCTTTCATAAACATGGCACACTCATCCACACCCGCTGCTCCCTCCGCGTCTGCTTGGGACGGGACGCCTGGCCAGGGTGCCACGGCCAGCCTGAGTGCTCTGTGCTGAGGAACCCGTCCCACCGGGAGCTCTGGGGCAGCCTTATAGAGCTACCTCAGGCAATAAGGTTTGCCCTGGATTATGCTGGTGTGATTGGTGCAGGAATTGGTGGTGCAAAGAAAGACTCCATCAGGAAGAGAGGCCGCCGGCTAATAAGGCAGACCGTGGCTGTTCTGAGTCAGGTAAGCAGAGCAGGGTTCTCTTCAGAGAGTCTGCCAGCGGGACTCCCTCCAGGTGCACCTCCTCAGCCCAGCAGTGCTGAGCCCCCCCCCCCCCCCACCGGACCCTGCTGGACAGACTCGTTTAAACAGGACAGACCTGCCCTTGGGGAACTTCCTGGATAGGACACGCTCTGCTGAACAGTCCAGATTGAACCCTGTTTACAAATCTCAACAGAGGGCAAGTTGCCTAATGACTAGGAGACCAGACATGGGCCAGAGACCATGAACCCAACTGCCTCATTTCACAACTGAGTTTGTGTAAAGAAAGCTAACACCAGGTCAGACCTCAGTCTGTGCTGTTCCACACCAAAACACACACACACACACACACACACACACACACACACACACACACACACTCACATACTCACACACACACACACACACACACACACACACACACACACACACACACACACTCACACCAGCGGTGCCCCTGGGGCAGTCCACGCTGAGTTACACAGAAAGGATAAATATCAAAAGGGCCCTACAGGACTCTGCCAAGCTATGTAGGCATCTGGAAAGAATTGTGGTCTGGGCTGGAAATCACGTTAAAAAGGACATTTTCCCGTAATTTCCCCTTTCTAAAAAGGCACATCATGGCTGCTCGGAGTCTGGTTTCAAGGTCTAAAATTTGCTCAAATTCACACTGACGGGGGAAGGCAGGGAGACGCGGGCGGGAGCAGACCATGCAGGAGGCACAGCCTGGCCTGGCAGCTGTCCCCACAGCAGGGCGCCTGGGCCTTGTCCAGCCTCCCCAGGGAAGACCAGGGGCTAAGGCAGGGCTCCTGAGGGCGCTGCTGTGCCCAGCCCCCGCCAAGTTGCTCAGTACTTACAGTAAACACAGGGGCTGTCTTCTTCCCCCTCTTCCCCTGAAGGGAGAGTGCTGTTTCTTTCCCCATCACAAGCGGAAGCGGAGGGAGCAGCAGCTTTGGAATCCCAGAAGCTTATATCTCTGTGACAGAAGCTTCCTTAGGACCATAAGCCTAAGGAAGACCATAAACTCACATGAGGTCCGAAGACAATGCTAACTGAGTTCCCAATAAAATGCCTCTTATTTCAGAAAACCCACCAGGATGGGCAGGGAGTCGCCTCTCTCTGTTTCCCTCTTTATTCACTTCCCGGGGCCCCCTCTCTCAATGAGAGAGGAACCCCTCAGAGCTCCCCTTCTTTTGTTCAGGTCCGAGCTTCTGACCCAGTGGAGGGTGAGACCTCCTGGAAAGATAACAAGTGTCCCCTGTTCACTCTCACTTTGTGGACGTGGTTTAAAGTCCTTGCTTCCTGTCTGTCATCACAGTTGTGTCCAAGACCAGCCACAAAGAGGGCGGACTCAGGCTCTGTCAGTCCCCCCGGAAGCTGTTTCCTCTCCCCTGAAGGGAGCTGGCTGCCCAAGCCTCAAGGCCTGTCCTCCCCTGTGCGCCTTGTCACCCTGACCTGGAGGGCTTTTCCGAGTGCGCTGCTTCACCTCTCCAGGTACTAAGATTTTCACCCACCACCCCCCCTCACATGCATGTGTGTGAGCATATACATGCCCATGCACACACACAGACACATGCACACACACACAGGAGGTAGGCACCGCCTGCTCCTTTCTCAATGCTGCAGTTCTGTTTATTTTGGTTATTTTGGAAATATGCCTGGGTTTTGACGGCTAAGATCTTCTGAAGAAAATGTCAATTTTGTGCCAGCATCGTGGTGGATACCACCTGGAGCTCCATGTTGCTGACACTTACTTCCAGATTTCTGTATCCTCTCGCTGCTCACTTCTCATCTCCTGGAAGGGCGGGGTAGGGGTGCAAACACCCCTGTGGCCTCTGATTGCACACTTCCAGGTTATCTAGGCCCGGATGCTGACGTCATCGCTCCTGGGTGGTCTTGGTCCCCGTTTTGCTGATTCGCTGATGAGTGATGTTTGGCTGTGCGCTGGCCTCAGAGCTCTGGCTGTGGACTGCAGCTGTGCCAAACACACTGGGGGAATATGATGGGGCGGCCATAAGACATGAGGCCCTTCCACACGGGCTGTGTCTAATTGGTCTCCCTAAGGTTTCTGTTAATTTCCATGCCAGTCCCCAGTAATCACCATTTACCCCATGTCAAGGTAGTCAGCTTGAATTGGCAAAGTAATTTGCAGCCACTGACCATCCTATGCTGTTTTTTTTTTTTCTTCTTCTTTCTGATCCCAAAGCCTAGCTTTCTCCTCTTCCACAAAATAAACTGAAATTAAAAGTGGAACCCAGGTTAAACATGCCAGGGGAGATTGTCTGAAAGCATTGCCACTCCCAAAGTTGGATTCTTGTCTCTCTCTTAGCCATTACTCCACACTCCTCATGGGCTTAGCTAAAGAGGTCCTTGATTTCTTCACAAAGCTGGGATTCTTTTCATTCTCATTCTCAATCTCAAAATCCTAGCAGTCTACCCTGCCAAAAACTGTGAGGAAAGCAAGCGATCAGTCATACCCCCCAGGCTCTCTGGACACACGGTACCCATGTAGGTCCCCTACACTGTGGTTGTGACCATGTCCCTCAGTACACATTTCCCTAACATGCCCTACCCATAATGAAAGCCTTCCGCCCGCTCTCACCTTTCCCTGCCTGGGCACCAGCGCCTGTTTCTGTGCTTCTCCTGGAATGCCAGTCTTTGGTCGGCATGTATGCATATGTGTGTGGAGCACAATATCCCATGTCCCTGGGGCTATCCAGCACCCTAGTAATTCTATGGATAATCCTTTCATCTAAAGAAGCCACCCATGTTTGACTTTTCAAATTCTAAGGAACACACAGGGTCTGTCGTGTCCAGAAGGCTTTCATGTAACCTTACATGGTAAAGAGTGACTTCACCTTTAGGCTTCAACCAGACACCCTCAGGACAACTCCCTTCCCGGGAGAAGAGGTCGGAGCCTGCTCCACCACAGGTGCCTCCCACTAGAGGTGATTGTTCTTGCTGGAAACATTTAGTAAAGGTGGAAACTCCCCCAGCTCCACTGGGCTCTAGGAAATACTGAGGAAATGCCATTCAACATCTCAGAAGGCAACCCCCCTCCCAAATGTCTCTTTTTAATGCCTGAAGGTCATTGGCAGCACAGAGGAAACATTATTGGAACATAAGTTCTCAGAGCCCTTAGATGATATCAATCTATCCCTTTTCTACCAGACACAGAGAGCTCTCCATGCTGGGCTTGAGACGTTTGCTCTTTGCTTTCCATCCCCTTTTCCCCCATCAAAAACCCCAAAATATCTGTACTTATCTGCCTCCTTTGGGGTTGGACATTCTACTCTTCCAACTTTTGCCTTGGGGGAACTGGAGGGAAAAGTTTGGTCCTCCAGCTCTTTTGGAGTAAATGATCTATACAATGAAGAAAGCTTTGTCTTGACAACATGCAAAGCTTTTCCTAACCTACCTTGGGGCCTTATTTGCTATTTCTGTGTCTTTCCCCACTGCTTTTCTCCTCGTGAAGGCTCATAAATATAGATTTGAATCTGAGCTTCACCAGTTACTAGTTCTGAGATTTGGGGAAAACTGATCAACTTGTCTGTTTATCAGCTTATCTATATATTAAGTTGAGATATAAACACCCACCTCATGAGGATTTCTGAGTATTAGATTTTTTTAAAAGGTGATGAAAACATTGCAGGTTTATGCATATGTGAATAACCCATGGACATAGGCGATAAGGTGGAGAGGGCCAATGGGGGGGGGGGCATTTGTAATACTTTCAACAATAAAGACAAATTTTTAAAGAGAACATTGCAGGTTTTACCACCCCAGAGTGCAAATTCCGTTATGGTCACATTGATGCCACACATTTGAAAGCTCTGAAGCATCACGGCTCCTGTAGGATCCTTGAGTCTCCCTGAGGGTCCTTCCTCGGGTATCTTTGGAGTGGGACCAGGCTGAGTGTCTCTACTCAGTGAACCAGACTCCAGCCTCTGTGAACTTGTGTGCTTTCTCAGTTGCTCAGTAGCAGACCCTCTCCCCCGCCTCTATTTCTCCATTCCTGATGTTTTCTACCACAACTTGACAAAAGCTTTTGACAAAATTGTGCTTATGATTTGTGAGTAGAAAGGATCCAATTTGCAAGGAGTAACTTTGACTCTGTATGTGCTTCTCCCAGGACCCACTCCTAGGTTTACCCTCCGTAGCTCCTGTTAGCATTTAGTGTCACCCACATCTGACCTGTCCCCTATACCAGAAACTTCCCATGCTCCACAGTTTCAGATGTTTTAAAGTGCTGCCTGCAAAAGCCCTTGCCTTCCTAGGCCCATTCCTTGTGGACACAGTTTCTCAGCATGAAGTGAACTTCAGGCCAACATGACCACTTGCAGTTACCTGAGCCTCAGTCCTTGAACCAAGAGCATCCATATCTAGTTCTCTGGCTCCAGCTAAAAAATACTTCCTGGTTTAAAATGACATCTTCCCCTAAATCCTATCTATTCCATACTCATTTAAGAAAGCAAAATAAATAAAATGCTAAAACAAAAACTATAGGCAGCTCAGTCAGTCAATTCTTAATGGACCTAATTGGAATAGAGATAATTTCCCATGTAATAGGCCATGCATTTATAGAAAAATGCAAATTTCCATTCACTAGAGGAAACTTATGGAACTAGACAAGTAGTACCACCTTGTGCTCCATCAGAATGTCATGGGAACAAGACAGAAATAGGGAAAGGCAAAAATGCTAACCAACTAGCAATAAAGCTTGGTACTTTATCTTCATGAGTGGGAGCTGCAGGTCAGTGGAGCCAGCCTGGACAGAGTTGGCCACCCCTCCAATGGGCAGACTCCACACAATCCAGAAAAGGGAACAAGGAGGCTGCAGTTAGAAAAATATAAAATCATTAATTTTTCGGTCTTCAACAAAAAACTTAAGTCTTTTGGGAGGAAAGGAGTGAATGAGGAAGAGGGGAGGACTCATAAAACAAATAATCAGCCACACCCTTACTCACCAGCCCATCTGCAGGACTATAGCAGGTTGGGAAGGATAGGCTGCTAAGTGCCAAGCTGATGTGGAGTAGGTTTCATTTTAACATTTGAAAAATAAAAGGCTTAGCTGAAAAACATAAAACAAAAACAGATTGTTTTAATTGAGAATAACCTATTGCCCATTTTTCATCCACAACTTGTAGTGATTTATGTTCTCAAATTGTTGGGCTTGTTATTTTCTTACACATGAAAATGGCATCTGGAGAACAATCATTATGTTCTAAATAGTTAATGTAGAATTAGTGTAAAGTTAACTTTGAATCATGCTTTGAGCAGCTTTATTTTATCTCTAAGGATAATGATGTGTTGCTCTCTGTGGTTTGGTTAGCTGAGAGTGGGCAGAAAGGAGTTTAATGCACCATTGCTGAAGAATGAGTAAGATCAGAAGATCCTTCAGGAGCTCAGGACACCCTCCCAGTCCTAATTCACATCAGTCTGGTAGACATCACGGTCACCCTCACCCATATCTTCCCCTTCCCCTTGAGCATCATTTGACTTCACCGTCATTGCTCTTTCTCCTTGGAAATGTTTGAGTTGGCTGGGAAAGGTCTCACACATATGCATGTCAAGCTGATGCGAGGATCTCTCTGGTGAGACAGTGCTTCACAGGGAACTTCCACAGGACACGGGGCCTAGGCAGTGAACAGGCACAATGTCCCCAAGAGAAGGTAAATGTTGACAGAGGGAAGTGATTTGTAAAATCAATGTGAAATAAGTGATTTAACCACCTGCACAAAAGATTATTTTAAGGGAACACTACAAAATGCCATGATGCGAATAGACATTGATGTCCACAAAATTTCACCAATATAATTGAAATAAATGAGTGTGAGCTTTGCAAATCATGGTTTTAAAATGTTTTCATAGCTGTTATCTCTTTTGATCCTTGCCACACCCTGAGAGGTAGACAGTATGACTTTTACTTTTTTTATACAAGAATCAGAGATTAAGAGGAAAATCCTGAGTTTCTCCCAAGGCAAACCTAATATTGTACCCAGATTTTGTCTTTTACTTGTTTAATCTTTTTAAATCCTTCCAAGTAAATAATTATAAAACGAGAGTTTTGATAATGACTTCACTGGATTTTTGTGAAATAACTAAAGCATTTAAATCAATGCTCAGAACCTAATGCAAGCTTGCACATACGCACATCCATATGTGTGAAAACATACTCACACACACAATTATTATTATGATAGATTTGATAAAACTAAAGTCTAGAGGTATCATTTAACTTGGTCTAGAGTAACGAAAAATAATCTGTCAATGAAGTCCAAGACCTCAGTATATCAGTTACAACTATCAGAAGAGATACTATTAAGGGGGAGCAAATGTATGCATATGCTTTGGCAACATATTAGAAAGATAATAAAAAATGAAAATATGTAGGTGAGGGTACAAGGGTATTCACTGTGGAACTATTTGTCATAGTTAAGACTATAATGAGCACACTTGGTGCCAATAAGGATTGGTAAAATAAATTATGGTTTATCCACACAAGGGAGTTATTTGAAGCAAGGAATCATTCTATGTTTCCTTTGTGCTCTTCAACATACAGTTTTAAAAAAATGAACAAAGCAAAGTGGCTAAGGGAGTGTGTATGCTCTACTACCACTTATTTATGAACAAAGGAGATACCCATGTATGTAAATACTTATTATATATATATATATATATATATATATATATATATATATATATTATAAGAGACTTTCACTTTTGGAAAGACGGAGTAGAAAGTAGTACTTTTTCCATGTTCTTCACACTAATTACAATAAAAAATGCTGGACCATCCATATAAAACAAACATTAGATGGGCTATAAAGTGGAGAAGAAAGACCATCTTGAGACTTTGAGAACCAAGGGACACCTTATTGTTAGTTCTTTGGCTTTTATTTTTGTTTCATATTTTCCAAACATGAAACTGAAAAAGCCAGTTACCTAGAAATATCGATGGTCATGGACAAAAAACAAAACAAAACAAAAACAATAAAAAGCCTATGCTCCTGAGCCAGGGAAAGTGGCAGCCTAACAAGATGGAACAATGACTATGCTGAGTCTAGCCAAACACCCAAGAGAAAACAATGGTCCCACTAACATCAGCAAAGGCTGAGTAAGGAACTTAGATTACACCACTCTGTAGGAGGCACCCTAACCCTAACCTTAACTTTAACACCCTGTTGATTTGGTGTCAGTGAAAGCTCAATTGGGTGCCAAGACTTTCAGCTGTTCCAGATGATAAGGAAGCCCCTCTCCCACACAGTGTCAGAAGGACCATATGGGGAGTGTGAACTCCCATTACTCCCACGAAGAAGTGAGGCTCCCTTCCCATCCCCACTGGGGTGGTGACAGAGGAAGTGATAGAAGAAAGTGTGGACTCTCACCACTACTCAGTGTTAATGAAGACACCTCATCAGTGGATCCATGTAAGAAGCAGTAACAAAGTAAAACTACCATCCAGACAGGAAGGTATCAGCAGAGGCCCAATGGGGAAATAGTACTTCTGTCTCTGCCCAGCATGAGTGAGAAGCTCCCTTTATCTGGGATTCCAATGGAGTCCAACTAGAGAAACCTGGTCAAAACCGCACAGCAAATATCCCTTTCCTCGATGGAACACTGTCAGAATAAGCCAACTAAAACATATGGTTTAAATAAGATGCAGAGTCTCAAAATATAATATGCAAACTGACAAGATTTCAATAAAAAATATAACTCATCATACCAAACACCAGGGAACTCTTATTAAACCAAATGTAAGAAGATTATCAGTAGATGCCAAACAGAGTTGACAGAAATGTTAAATTTACCTGAAAATGATTTATACACCAGTCATCATGGAACATGCTTGAAATAAATTAAGGAAAAGGAGAACATCTCAGTGGAAAAACAAAATATAAGAAAAAATGAATGAAGTGATAATTTTAAAATTGAAAATTACAATAATGAAAAATAAATAATTCAATATATTGGGCTTAACAACAGAATGGACAGACAGAGGAAAGAATCAATGAACAGACAGAATATAAATTGTGTGATTTTAACAACAGAAATAACATAAGCTGAAAAAAATTAATAGAGCCTCAGAGACTATAACAAAAATTATATTCCTAGAATCCAGGAAGAGGGAAAAAAAGAAAAAATACTTAAAATAAAGAGCTAAAAAGGAAAGCTAAAAATAAAATTCTAAAAAAATAATGGTTAAAAACATTCTAAAGATTGAAAAATAAACACCCACATAAATCTAAAGATTAAAAAAACAGAGCAAACCGATAATAGGATAAACTTAAAGAATATATATCAAGACACATCATAGTTAAAGTTTTGTACATGAAAGAAAAAAAAGTATCATGAAAGCAATAAGAATGAGATTATACAGTGCCAATAAGGAAAAACAATTCAGATGTTAGCAGATTTCTCATCAAATACCTTAGAGGTCAGAAGGAAGGGACATGCATTGTTCAATACTAAAAGTTAAAAAATTGTCAACCCAGAATCCTATACCTAGTGAAAATATCATTCAGGAATGAGAAAATGTAAGATTTTCTTAGACAAAGAAAAACTAAGAATGTATCACCAGCAGATCTAACCATAATGAGTGTCTACTAGAAGTTCTTAAAACAGAAAGCAAACAAAGAATCTCAAAACATCAGGAAGGAAGAATAAAAACATAAGAGAAATTATAAGTAAGTGTAATAGTCTTTTCTTCTACTCTTGAGTATTCTAAACTAAGATTTATGGCTTAAAAAAATGATAACACCATCTAATGTGATTCTAACCTTATGTAGAAGCTACATTTAAGACAATTATAAATGGGACACAGTAAAAAGATATAGAGAAAGATATTTTTATATTTCACTTGAATTGGTAAAATATAACACCAGCAGATAGAGAGTGAACCACCATTAAACAGCTGTACAAAGGTGTAAACTCACAAATACTACAAATGAATCAAAATGGAATACTAAAAAATACTTAATTAACCCACAGAAGAGAAAAACATGAAAAATAAAATGGAAGACTTAAGCCCTAACATATACAAAACTACATTAAATGTAAATGCTCTAAACAAAACAATTAAAAGACAAAGATTAAAAAAGTGAACTAAAATATACAACTCAACTATATATTGTTTATAAAAAGCTCACTGAAATATAGTGATATAGGTAGATTGAAAGTAAAAAGATGAGATGAAAAATATAGCATGAAAATATTAATTAAGAAAAAGCAGGAGTGACTATATTGATATCAGACAGACTCCAGGGCAAAGAGAATTACTACAGAAGGAAAAAGACATTATAGAATGATCTTTAAAAGGGACAATCCAGCCGAAACCGGTTTGGCTTAGTGGATAGAGTGTTGGCCTGCTACTGAAAGGTCCCAGGTTCGATTCTGGTCAAGGGCATGTACATCAGTTGCGGGCACATCCCCGGTGGGGGGTATGCAGGAGGCAGCTGGTCGATGTATCTCTCTCATCGATGTTACTAGCTCTCTATCCCTCTCCTTTCCTCTCTGTGAAAAATCGATAAAATATAAGAAAAAAAATAAAAAATAAAATAAAAGGGAAAATCCATTAAGAGGATATAGCAGTCCTAATGTGTATGCAACAAACAAAAAATCTGCAAAACAAAGCTGAAGGAAGAAATCCAAAATCCAAAATTATAGTTAGAATTTTCATTATCCCCCTCTTGACAATTGATAGGACAGCTAGACAGAAAATCAGAAAGAATATAGAAAAACTCAGCAATACAATTATCCAACTGAATCTATTTGACATAAATGAAACATTCTACCCAACTGTAACAGAATATACATTCTTTTTAAGGATCCACAGAACATTTACCAAGATAGGCCATAAATTTGGCAATAAAACAAACCTTAACAAATTTATAAGTGTAGAGGGCCTCTTGGGAATGCACATGGATGACCTTTAAATTAATGTCAGCTGATTCCGAGGTGAGTGGCATGGTGGTCCTCAGGAAACAGCCTCCCAAAATGTCATAAACTATCATCAATACAATTTCTTATCTTTATCCATGTGCTTGGAATGAGGAATGAATAGGACCTAGACTTACCAGGTCTTGATATGCTAAATCCCAGGAATGAGGGAATGAATAGGACCTGGGCACACCCAAAACTTCTTTGACCTTAAAGCCCCCTCTGGAAATCAATAAATGTGATGTGTTGTCTGTGGTGGGGGTTGACTGTCCCTCCGTCAGAGTGACAACATACACCAGGCACCCATCTTTTGGATCTATTTCTGCATCTTGTCTCTTTCTCTTTTTATTTCTTAATCCCCAGCTCCTCCACTCAGGAACCTGTACTTCTCCCTTTCCATGTGGGACGTGGAAAAAGGAAAAGCACCCCACCACATATAAAAACTTATATTATGTAGGAATTGTTTTTCTGAACCCAAAAAAGTAAAAACAGAAATAAATAAAAGAAAAACAAACAAACATTTTCAAAAAAGTTGGGAAATAAACAACAAACTTTAAAATTATGCATGGGTATAAACAGAGTCTCAAGGGAAAATTTTGAACTAACTGAAAATGAGAACACAACATGTCAAAATTTCTGGAGTGCAGCTGAAGCAGTGCTGTGCTAGAAAGTTATAGAACTACAACATACATTAGAAAAGAGAAATCTCAATTCAATGATTAAAGTGTCAATTTCAAGCACTCAGAAATGAGACCAATGTAAATCAAAACCAAGTAGAAGGGTGAAATAATAAATATAAAATTCATGGAAATAGAAAACAGAAAAATAGTAGAAAAATCAATAATTCAAAGACCTGTTTCTTTAAAAAGATGGATAATATTTAAGGTCCCACAAAACATTTACCAAGATAGGCCATAAACTTAAATTTAAATTGTATACTTATAAGATTGGCAAAGAAAAAGAGAGATGACAGGAATTATCAATGTCATGAACAAATCAAGAACATTTCAGAACCTGCACACATCAAAATGATAGTGTGGAACTGTTATTAAAATCCCTAAACCCAGCCCTAGCCAGTTTTGCTCAATGAGATACCACTATACACCCACTAGAATAGCTAAAATTAAAAATGACAAAACCATATGTTAGTGAGGATGCAGAGAAATAGAACTATTCATATCTTGGTCATGGGAATAGAAAGGATTTAGCTATTCTGGAACAATTTGTTAGTTTGTTATAAATATAAACATATAACTACCATACAAACCCATGAATTGTACTCTTAGACATTTATCCCAGAAAAATAGAAGTGTATGTTCATGTAAAACTTGTTTATAGATTTTCCTAATAGCTAAACATTTAGAGATACCAGGTGTCATTCAGTGGGTAAATAGTTAAACTGTGGTATATCCAGACCATGGAGTCCTACTTTGAAATAAAAAGGAATGTACTATTCATGCAACAGCTTGAATGAATCTCAGGAGAATTATGCTAGGTAAGAAAAGTCAATCCCAAAAGATTGCATGCAGTATGACTTCATTCACATAATATTCTGAAATGACAAAATTATGGGCTGGAGAAGAGATCAGTGGTTTCCAGGAATGAAGGGCAGGGCAGAAAGAAAATAAAAAAGGGCAATATGAGGGATCTTTTGGGGTGATGAAAATATTCTATGTCAATGTAAGTATTTTTGTTATAATATTATAGTGTATTTTACATGCTATATTGTATGTTACATAATAGTAAAAATTATGCCCTGACCCATTTGGCTCAGTGGCTAGAGCGTCGGCCTGCAGACTGAAGGGTCCCAGGTTCAATTCCAGTCAAGAGCATGTACCTTGGTTGAGGGCACATCCCCAGTAGGGGGTGTGCTGGAAGCAGCTGATCGATGTTTCTCTCTCATCGATGTTTCTAACTCTCTATCCCTCTCTCTTCCTCTCTGTAAAAAATCAATAAAATATATTTAAAAATTGTGTGCTGCATTGTATCTTGGTTTTGATTTGCAAGATGTTACCTTTGGAAAGACTTGAATAAAGCATTCACACACATTATTTTTTCTTATAGCAAAATTTGAATCTATAACTCTCTTAAATAAAATGTTTAGTGTTCACAATAACCAAAGGTAAAAACAACCAAAATGGCCATCGATGGATGGACAGATAAACAAAATGTGGAGTATACATACAGTGAAATATTACTCAGCCTGAAAAGGGAATAAATTCTGACACATGCCACAATATAAATGAACCTTGAGGACACCATGCAAAGAGAAGTAAGACATACACTAAATACTATATGATTCCACTTATATGAAGTACTTAGAGTAGTCAAATTCAGAGACAGATATTAGAAAAATGGTCACCTATAGAGGAGGTGATGGAGGGATGTGAGTTAGTGTTTAATGGGTATATAGTTTCAGTATTGGATGATGAAAATGTTCTGAAGATGTATAGTGGGGGTGGTTGCAGAACAATGTTACTATAATTAGATCTGTGCACTTAAAATGGTTCAAATGGTAAAGGTTATCTATAATAATAATCGCATAATATGCTACTTAGACTGGACGTCCTTCCAGATGATCTTCCAGAGGAAGCCAGGGCTTTGAAGGAAGCCCTGGTCCCGGGTGCCAGAGGGAAGCTGGTGCCGGCAGCCAGGGGAAGGAAGGCCTACTCTTGCACAAATTTCATGCACTGGGCCTCTGGTGTTGTATATATTTTACCAATTAACATAGGAAGAACCATAACAATGAAAGTTACACTTGAGAGAGGAAGAAGACATGATGCAAAAACCAGGGATAGCAGCTTGACTTCTTTTAATATGCTTTCTTTTGGCATATTTAACTTTGTAAGAAAAATTGTGTATAATTATAATTCAATTAAATTTAAAATATAAATTCCTTATAAAACAAATGCTGGTTGAAACAAATTTTATGTGTATATGATGTAAGTTGATTGCGGTGTATATAGATACAATTTTGAAAAATATGAAATGTTTTCAGTAACAACATTGTTGGAGATAGTTTTGGTGTTATTCTTAGACTAGTTTTAATGTGCTTATTGTAAGATAAACAAATTACTAGTTTTGTTGGAGTTGTTGGAAACGGAGAACTTTAGCTGGAGAGAAAGAAGACACAAATGCAAGATTATTTAGGTTAAGTGAAAATCCTGCAGTCTTCAGACCAGGCAAGATAGCCTAAAGTCTCCTCTAAATGCAACCAACATTTCAAATAATTCAACATGCGATTAAAAAGGGTGATGCTCGGTGAAAGTAGGGGGGCAGAATGGCTAGGAACTTCAGGGCATAAGAAATGACATGACCTGATGGTGTGTCTCTCATTTTCTTTTGATTCACTGTGTCCCAGGTTGGCCTCTGCAGAGGCCTGCAGCCTGGAGTGCCAACAGGTTAGACATAAAAAGCCCCAAGAGAAGCCTGATTTCTGAGGCCAAAGCCCTGAGAAAGGGGGAGTCTGGGAGAGTCATAGTGGAGCCCCTACTCTTGCTCTATACCCAGTGGCAGCTGGTGAGCTTGTGCATGAGTGATGCCAAAGAAGATCCGATGGGGAACCTCATTTCCTGTCCCCCAACCAGCTGCCACAAGTGGATGGACACACCACCATGCTGCCCACAGCCATAGCACAGGCACAGACCGGACAGGGAAGCCCATCTTTGTCCACCACCCAGCAGTAGCAGGATGCTCTCTGCTGGGAACAGAGAAGCCTGGGTTAGGAGCAGCGGCTCCCACCTAGCCATCAGTGGAATAAGCGAGGACAGAGTGGGAAGCCCTACCTTCTGCTCTCTATGCAGGGACAGAAGGAGTAGCTGCTCACCCGACCATATGCATCAGCAAACCTAGCATCTCCTAGCCAGCAACAGAAGGTGACCCACACTCACCCATAGCAGAGTGTGACCCATTCCTGGGGCCCGGTGGTCCTTTGCCCATTGGCAGAGGGTGAACTAGGCTCGGCTTCTAACCTTTGTCTTCAAGGTTAGAAAGCCGCACAAATAGACACCTTCTTTACCTGATGGCCCCAGCAGAGATCTTGTAGGAAGCCATTAACATGAGGAGAACCAGGGAGCAGCAGGCTCAGGGCAGCCATATTTACCCCAAAGGCCTGGCATGCCCAGTTCTTTCCTAGAAGCACTGGGAAGCCCAGGGAATACTTTCAGTTCCATTAGATTAAGTAGGATTCCCACCAGCACTGAGCAGCCAGACACAAAATATCATCTATTATGATTCCATTTTATATGACATAATTAGAATACGTAAATCCACAGAGACAGATTACAGGTAAGTGGGAGTGGAAGAAAGTGAGGAGGAACTGTTCAGTGGGTAAGAGGTTCTCTTTGGGTTGATGAACATACTTCAGAACTAGATAGAGATGAAGGTTTCCCAACACGGTGAATGCCACAAATGCCACTAAATTGTTCACTTCAAATGGCTAGTCTTATATTATGTAAATTGGACCTCAATAAATAAAATAAGATATTTAACATTAAAAGGTAAACCGAACAATGCAATTAAAAAGGAAAAACAATGAACAAATAATAAAGATGATATATAGATGGCAAGTAAGCACCTGAAGGGATGCTCAAATCGTTAGCTATTGGAAAACACAAACTAAAACCAAGTGGTAGCACCCTCTCCTGTCAGAATGGCGAAGACAGAGAGTGTTGATAGAGAATGCTGGTGAGGGTGAGCCTGCATATGAGGGTGAGCCCTGCGTATGAGGGTGAGCCTGCATGTGACATAGTATATATGTTTTGTCCCTGAATCACTGTGGGAATGGAAAATTGTGCAGCTACTCTGGAAAAGTAAGTCAGCTTCTTACAAACTGCATATACCTACCTGGAATCCAGAAATCGCATTCCTGAGTACTTATATAAAAAATGAAAAACCATGCACAATTGTTTACAGCAGTTGTTCTCATAATGGCCAAATACCAGAAATAACCCCAATGTCCCTCAGTAAATGAGTGGTTAAACAAACTGTGGCTTAGACATATCATGGAATCCTGCTGTACTAAGCAATAATAAGTACATAGGTATTGATACACCCAATAACTTGGATGAATCTTAAGGGAATTATTCTAAATGAAAAAAACAATCTCAAATGATTATATCCTGTATGATTTTATTTACATAGCATTCTTTTAAAATTACAGAAATAAAAATAGCCTAGTTGTTGGCCAGGGGTAGGGATTCTAGAGGGAGACGGGTGTGGCTGTGAAGTGATATCATAAGAGGCCTAGGGTGACAGAATAAGTCTAGATAATTTTTATACACTAGTATATGTTTTTATTAATTTGAGAGAGAGAGAGGAAAGTGAGAGGGAGAGAGAGATAGAAACATCGATGAGGGAGAGAACCATTGATCAGCCACCTCCTATACACCCCTACCGGGGATTGAGATCAGAAACCTGGCAAATGCCTCTACTGGAAATCAAACCTATGACCTCTTGGTTCATGGGTCAATACTCAACCACTGAGAAATACTGGCTAATACTATCAGAAACTGGTACAATCTAAATAATTTCTGTGGATTGTATGAGTATCAATTGTTATGTAAGTAAATTTTATGTAAAAACTTTATGTAAAGCATTGCTATGTAAAATATTATGTAAACAGTGTTATGTAAACTATTGTAATGTAAAATATTACCATTGGAAGAGGCTGGGGAAGTTTGCAGGGGACCTCAGGGCAATTTCGTTTGGTTTCAAAGTGTGAGTGAGGTGTGAGGAGATCAACCAATGAGCTCATATGCTTGTATGCATAGCCTATGGACAAACAATAGTGCCAGGAAGGCCAGGGAAAGATAGAGGGGATGGATGGGGGAAAAACAGGGGGCATCTGTAATACTTTAAACAATAAAGATAAATAAACTTGAAAAAATAAATCAGAAACAAACTTGAAGAAGCTCCAAATAGTTAAAGAAGGAACGACATGAGCTTAAATAAGAGCAGTAACTGCAATGGGTAGAAACACGTCAGATGGGTTTAAAATCCATGAGCTCTTCTAGCACCCACCTCCTGATTTCTAAATATCATTCTCCAATAATAGTGTCAGGGTTCCTTTAAAAAGGTGGTGGATCCTAGGGACTGGGCAGGTTAAATGCCAGGTGAGACTAGAGTATCCTGTGGTGCCAGGTTTCCGAGGCTGCTCACACTAATGGGCACTGGGATGGGGGCACTGCCCATAAGGTGGGGTGCCAAATGGGTGATCCATGGCCTAAAAGTTCATATGCTAACCAGCCACTATCTGGGATTTCAGCTGATTTGGCCAAAATTATAGTCCAGAGGCTTGCAATTGATGAGATCTCTGGACAAAACAACGATAACAAAAAAATCACAAGATGATCTCACGTTTTGTTGCCCCAAGAGGGGTCTCTTTGAACCCTAAAGGCTGTTCATGTGCATCCTCAATCGAAACAAAGAAAATACCATACCTCCCAGAGACAATAGGAGGTATTTTTTAATGATAACTTGAGAGCTATAAGTAAATCAAGAGGCTACTGCTGCCTTCCTCAGGGAACGGTAACTCTAAGTTGGATAAATGCCTTGATAAATGTAAAAGGAAGCCATCCCTTGTAAAAACCAGGACAAAATTGGGAGCATGAGAAAAATGTTCCTCTGACCCTTGTTCTTGTGACTCTAAAGCCAGGGTCACTAAAACATCCTTGGGAGATGCCACACTGAGCACTCTTTTGGGTACCACTGCCCCTTTCCTTCCCTCCCCACCTTTGCCACCAGGTGAGCAGTGGCCACCTGAGGCTCAGGCTTCACCTCCAGCGCCGTGTTTTACCTTCACCCAGACCCCAGGGAAGTCTGCCCCCTTAAAAACTTAGTCTTTTAGGGAACCTCTTTTTACTTTCTGAGCTTTGCAACTTCATTGTGAACATGTGCTTTCCATTATATTTTCTTTGTATTTATTGATAAGCCCATTTTAAGGAGAAACTTTATAAAGGAAGAGGATCTCAAATCTCTCAGAGACAATAGAACACATTCTTTGATTTTAAAAACAACTTTAAAGGAATTTTTGCAACATGTAAAAACTTTGGCCATCTGGACAAAACCTCAACTTAATCCATCAGCTAGAAAACATATTTGGGTTTATACTGTTTCTTTAGAGCTTTGTATCATGGTGATATATATATGTTATAGGTAAGGTCTAATATACATACCACTAGGTAAAACATACATACCACATACCACTAGATGACATTATCAAAATTGATTTGCAGATTCAAATTAGGTTAAAAAAGGACCCTACTTAATTGGTTAAAACAAATGAGTACCATCACAAATTGGAGAAATAACAGTAACTTGTACAATTGTTTTTCAAGTGCACATAACTTAGGCTTAATCTCATAAATAAAAACTAGCTTGAGAATGTTGGATTAAGTAAGGAGGTTCAATTGTCTAGCTCTCTAGGTTTGGGGCTGGCGACGAGGTGTGAAAACCAGAGAGTAAGTTTGGAGAGTTAGTGCGTCATTTTGCAAGAGTAGGCAGGTACAGGATGCTTCAGATACGATCGACTCATGACCAAGCTTGTTAAATGTTCTGGTGATGGAAAATGATTGCACACAGAGAATAAGTGTGTTTGATAAAGGAGATATGAGGAATGAAAATACATTTTTCTTGAAGGAAAAGAAAGTGATTGTGTTCTAGAGTAAATGATTGTTCTAGAATAAACAGAGGAAACAAGATAAGATAAAAGCGGAAAGGTTTATGTAAGTTGCTGAAGGTTGGAGATATTTTTGAAGGAGGAATCTTGAAAAGGAAATTTTAGGTGTGGTCAGACTAACCAAAATTGGAATGGACTTTTAAGAGCATGTGAACACAGAATTGGAATTTGGCTTTCTTTCTTTGCTGAAAGGACAAAAGTTTTTCTATACTATTTTTGTGTCCTTCCTTATTACTGGTATTCCTTCCTTGGTTTTCCTTATTAGGAAATGTAAAGAGAAAGTAAAGATTTGGTGTTTTATCAAGCCTGGCTGGCATGGCTCAATGGTTGAACATTGACTTATGAATCAAGAGGTCACGGTTGGATTCCAGGTCAGGGCACATGCCGGGGTTGCTGGCTTAGTTTTCAGTATGGGGTGTGCAGGAGGCAGCCAACTAATGATTCTCTCTCATCATTGATGTTTCTATCTTTCTCTCTCTCTCTTCCTTCCTCTTTGAAATCAATAAAAATATATTTTAAAAAATTACTTCGCATGCACTGCATTTTCTGGTCTTTGATTTCTTAGATAAGCCAAACATTCTTAATATTTAAAGAGCTAACTTTTTTGCCTATATAACTTTCTATCATTGCTTTAGGAGTATTTAAATAGATAACCAAATAGTTAACTGAAATAAGAAATGTTTCTTTACAAAAGGGAGAAATGAAACTAATTAGGCTACTTGATGGTTGAAAAGTGAATTCCCATCCACTTGCTCCAGTCCCCAAGGGGAGAAACGTGCTAATGATGACTCAGCATTTTCATTGTGCAGAGGCATTCCATGGCAGTGTGCTATACTTCCAGAAAGGATTTTTTTAATGCTTGGAAAATCCCCGATCTCCTAACAATTGGGAAAACTATTTTACTAGACACATTCTAACCAGGTATGCTACATTTGGCTGATATGCCAGAGTTTCCATTGTGCTCATCACCCCTACCCCTCTGGTTTGATAGAACAAACTGTTAAAATAGTTCAAATTCAATTGGTAAAGCTGTTGAATCTTTCAATGTGCCTTGGCCTAAAGCACTTCTCCTGCTCTTGCTTAACCTGAGACCTATTCTTTTCACTAAACCTCCACTGTCCTCTTTTAAAATTGTTACCAGAAGACTTATGAAACTATCAGGGAGTGTGCAAGCCTGTCTTATGAAGGGGACCATTCTAACTTATTTCAGGTAACTCTGAATTAATGCAATCTCAAAGAGCAATATTTCCACACTGTGCTCCTGAGAAACAAAGACACCAAGCACCAAGGCTTACAACCTGGAGACGTGGTCCATCAGAAAGGGTATCTCGGCAAGGATCCCTCCAGCCTTGCTGGAGGGGAGCATACTGGCTATTGTTAATGAATCCCCGAATTTCAACCTTAAAAAGTACTAATTTATGAATTTCTGTTTTTCATTTAAGAAGGCTCCCACACTTGCATCCCTGATAGAGCACCCCAGCCAATCGGAGACTTCAAATTAAAGTGATCCAGAGCAGAAACTGCTGACAAAGAGCAGATGGCACTCAGAGCAGAAGGCTTTCCCCAAGATGCAGGACTGGGCCAGTAAAGTCAACCCAGCTATGTGTAATTCTTATGTTTATTTTATAGTTGCTGTATCACTTATTTCTCAGGTATTTTCATTCATCTTCGACTTCTCGTGTCAAGCTGGTCACCTTCCATATATTTTAGGTTGTAATTCTCATTATTTCATATCATTAACCCACAACTATACTGTACTTGCTGATTTTTGCTGTTTTAACCCTTGTAAACGGGGAACTTTGGCATAAAAGTGTTATTACACAGACTTTCAAAACTTCACCTCTCAGGGAACCTGTTTAAATGCTGCATTGAATCTGATGCTGGCCTCTCCCTCTGGTAAAACTAATAATCCCATAATTACTTCTGTAAGCAAAGTCTGAACCAGCCCCAATTTTACTATTAATTTCTCCAAACATCCCCCTCTGCAGCTTGGTTAAATTGCAAAAGAGGGTTCCACCTTTGTCCTGTGTCTACCTACACCCACCCTGCACATCAGCCAAACTCTCCCCAGGTGGGACCCAACCACCTCCCACAGCGAAAGTGATCGCCAGCCACCCCATCACACCGTTACCTATAGTTTAAATGCCTCATATCTGACTGCATCTATTCCAACCCTGAACACTGTGGAACTTCCCTCTGTAAGGCTCTTGTGTATGAAATTAGCCCAGAATGTTATAAACCTAAATGTTTACCCCATAATATTTAAACACATGGGGAAGGAATCGAGGGATAATCAAACCAGACTGAGCTCTGATTGGAAAATGTTCTCACCTCCATTCCTGTTAATGAACCCATAAATGAAGAAGCATTCACAAGCACCTTTTATGCATGTCCTTCTCCTCCCTCCCCCCACTCACACACATTACATTTCTGCTTGTAAATACAAAAAATTAGCCTTGGACATTTGATTGTCTAGAGAGCTGGAGCCTGGCTGGGAAACGCTCTTGTGTCATTGGACAACCTCTTACACTGACCTCAATGTGATAACAGTCACCCTTCCAAGTTCTCAACAGAGATAAGGAGGGCCTTGTCAGTAGTAGGTTCCTCCCTGATGAGGACCCCTCTGTTTATGAAGATAACCCTCCTGGCCTTTCTGTGGGGTGTGATTTGCTATTGCTTTTTTCAGGAGATGAGGTGTTTACTTTCTCAGAGTGGTGTTTTCAAGGGGTGCCTTGGCATTGCTCAATTAGACTTACTGATGTAAAACCTAACTAGAATCATTAGTCGAGTCACTCACTCAACCATCAGACCCATTCAAACCTAGCAAGTATCTTTAGACTCCTGAGCATGAATAGTCCTGAACAACAAATATCTTTGATTATGAGTTCATAGTCTAAGCAAGAATTTGTCCCATAGCCAATATCACCTGCTATACCTGAATAAATACTTCTTTACAGTTAAAATTAGAAATCATCAAACTCTTAAATCTTGCCAAATCCTCTAAGGGTAATTAATGTCAATGGCAGGTTAGGATTTAAATTTTCTGACATTTCCAGTAGGTTCCCAATTGTGCTTGAAGCTATTTTTAACTTCTGAGTTGCAAATTGTCTTGCTTATTTTTATTCTGATTTATTCAATATATTTCACTGTTAAACTATGCGATATTTTGTATAACAAATACTCAAGGAATGGATATACAAAGGACAGAAATGATCTATCCAGCCACTGTATACCCTCCATGTTTGTAATTAGTGATAGATAAAAAATTCACTCCTGGTGCCTAATACATTTTGTCAGTTACTCCTGATTTCTCTTATAACCTAAGTATCTGTTGTTCTATAACCTTTCCAAAATTGTTATGGCTGCTTCTAAACAAGACTAAATTTTTCAGTTTGGCAGGTATCAGAGAGACCTATTATAAGTATACTAGAAGCCTGGTGCATGAAATTCATGCACTGGGAGGGGGGGTGTCCCTCAGGCCAGCCTGCATCCTCTCCAATCTGGGACCACTCAGGGGATGTCTGACTGCTGGTGTAGGCCCAATCTCACAAGGATCAGGGCAGTCAAACATCCCTCTCACAATCTGGGGCTGTTGGCTCCCAATAGCTGTCCTGCATACCTGCCTTATTGCCCCTAAGTGCTTCTGCCTGCCAGCCTGATCACCCCCTAACCACTCCCCTACCAGCCCGATTGCCTCCAACTGCCCTCCCCTGCAGGCCTGGTTGTCCCAACTGCCCTCCCCTGCTGGCCTAGTCATCCCTAACTGCCCTCCCCAGCCAGCCTGGTCACTCATAACTGCCCTCCCCTGAAATCCTGATCCCCCCGAACTGCCCTCCCCTGCAGGCCTGGTCCCCCCTAACTGCCCTCCACTGCCAGCTATCTTGTGGCAGCCATCTTGTGACCACATGGGGCAGCCATCATGTGTAAGAGTGTGATGATCAATTTGCATATTGTCTCTTTATTATATAGGATGGCTCTGGTTGCTCTATTGGTACTGCCCTGCTACAGGAGTCCCACCCAGGAGCTAGATAGAACCAGAGCACGTAGCCACGCCACTCTGGCACTGACATGAGACAAAATGACCCGATTAATTACAAACACTGTCTGTCAACAGATGCTGATCAAAATGAGGAAATGTGAACACAGAAAGACACCTACTAAGAAGGGCTCCTGGTGGCTGACTTCCAATTTCAAAGAAGATTTTTTTCTCTTTATTGATTAAGGTATTACATATGTGTCCTTATTCTCCTATTGCCCTCCCCACTCATGCCCTCATCCCCCTGATGTCTGTGTCTATTGGTTATGCTTATATGCATGCATACAAATCCTTTTGTTGATCTCTCCTTTTTCCCCCACCCTCCCCTACCTTCGTTCTGAGTTTTGACAGTTTGATTGATGCTTCTTTGTCTCTGGATCTGTTTTTGTTCATCAGTTTATGTTGTTCATTATATTCCACAAATGAGTGAGATCATGTGATATTTATCTTTCTCTGACTTGCTTATTTTGCTTCGTATAATGCTCTCCAGGTCCATCCATGCTGTTGGAAATGGTAAGAATTCCTTCTTTTTTACTGCAGTGTAGCATTCCATTGTGTAGATGTACCAGAGTTTTTTAATCCACTCATCTTCTGATGGGCACTTAGGCTGTTTCCAAGTCTTAGCTGTGGTGAAATGTGCTGCTATGAACATATGGGTGCACATATCCTTTCTGAATGGTGTTTCTAGTTCTTGGGAAATAAAGAAGACCCTAGCAACAATTCTAAACAGAGGTTCTCATACAAGCTGCACTTCTGGGAGAAGCCTACACTGACCTACCTGCCTCTATTGTGTTCTTGCCATTGGGCCAATCCTTATAAAGAAGTTTCTGGAATAATATTCAACCAATAGGATTGGGACTTTCCCTGTCCAATCAGAGCTGTGTAGTTATACCCCCCCCCTCCCCAATCAACCTCTTCACTGACTAATCAGAGTATCTTTATTCCAACCAATTAGAACAGTGCCTTATTACCAATCAAATTGCAAGGCCTTGGAGTCCTCATTTGCATGATGACAGACAAATTGTGGACTGGATTGGGGACATGGGTCTAAATAACTCAGCTTCCCTATGGCTAGGGAAGTTTACATTTTCTTTTGGCCAAAGATTGGAAACTGTATTTCCCCAGCTGGAGTTGAAACATCGGACATTTATCATCAGAGCAGAGAAGGCAGGGGGAGTGCAGCAGGGCAGAATGGACCATCTGGGCCTGAGCAGAGCAGAGCTGTCTAGCGAGAGCAGGACCTCACTGGAGGGCCACTTTGCCCCAGGGCTACTATCAGCCATGCAGTTCCACAGCCAGGCTGTTTCATAATTTGGCCTTAACACTTTTGAGTTGTTTCATAGCTGTGTCTTTCTCACAGCCCTGCTGTTTCACTATTGAGCTGTTAGCACTGCATACTGTTTCCTTCTTCACCACACCCCAAATTGGGGATGCCCTTTGGCATTGATTTGGCACCAATGCCAATAGGACCCTCAATAATAACCACATTTAAGTGAATTACCTTCTAAAGACCCTTTATCCAAATAGGCACATTCTGTGGTGGTGGGGATTAGGATTTCAACCTATAAATTTTAAGGGAACACAATTCAGGCCATAACAACCACTAATAGTAATAAGACATGCTGGGTTAGATGGTGGGGCAGAGAAAGGACATTAGTTGGGAAAATGGTGGTGCCTGAATTAAGCCTAGAATTCGAGCAATAGTCATACTAAAATTGATGTCTTAGTTTTGGCAAATAAAAGCACCAGAGTCATGTGAGATATTAACTACAGGACAAATTGGGCATGCTTTCTGAACCACTGTATTACGCTCTCAATATTTCAACCAAAAATTTTCCAAAATGTGAAGTTTCCTTAAAAAAATGTGATTCATATTTTTTACACAAATCTGTGCTGCTCCCAAGATTGACACAGATATCTGGGAACTTTGAAATACTTTTCTATCTCAGCACAACTTTATAAAAATATGTGAGAGAGGTTGGGGTGGGGGAAATAATGAGTTACACCTGAGGCTTCCCAGAGTGAACCGTAGACTCACATTGCTACAGAAAAGGGAGTGACCAGAACTTCCAGAGCCTTTGACATTGGCTAACCAGTTCTTAAAGTGAGGTAACGGAAGGTGATCAAGGCAGAGATCTCTATACCTTCCAATATCTTATTCTCATTCTCCAGCTCCGTTTCTTTAGTTAAGAAGGAAAGTTAGCACAGTTCTTACACATGGGATATATAAAATCAGACTGTTCATACTCAAATTTTAGCCTTAGAAGCTTAAGCAACTTATTTAATCTTTCAATGTTTTAGTTTTGTCATCTGTAAAATAGGCATAATGATATGAATTCTTCTCAACTTACCATAGGGCTACATCCCAATGAACTTATGGTAAGTTGAAAATATCCTAATTTAAAATGCATTTAATATCTACTGAACATCCTAGCTTAGCTAAGCCAACCTCAAATGTGCTCAGAACACTTCTATTAGCCTATAGTTAGATGTAGCACAAAGCCTATTGTATAATCAAGGGTTAACTATCTCATTTGATTCATCATGCATATTACTTTGGTACCTTCATAAAGTCGAAAAATAAGTTAGGTAGGGCAGTCTACATCTATATTGAGGATCTGTCAATGGAATTATATAATAAGATGTATGTAAAGGACTTAACACTGTGCTTTATTTAAAATGACTACTTGTTAAGTTATTTTAATGCTTAGACATTTCCTTTAAAAAATATATTTTATTGATTTTTTACAGAGAGGAAGGGAGAGGGATAGAGAGTTAAAAACACGGATGAGAGAGAAACATCGATCAGCTGCCTCCTGCACACCCCTTACTGGGGATGTGCCCGCAACCAAGGTACATGCCCTTGACCGGGATAGAACCTGGGAGTGACCTGAACTTCCAGAGCCTTCTACGTTGGCTAATCAGCTCTGAAAGTGAGGTAACTAAAGATGTTACCTCATCTTTCAGTTGGCAGACTGACGCTCTATCCATTGAGTCAAACAAGTGTTGGCAATGCTTAGACATTTCCTTGATTATGGTATTTGTAATTTATCTTCATGTATAAACTTGCTCTATGATGGTACTCTAGAACTTTATTTTTTCCACATCTCTTTTTATATAGAGCATTTTATTCAATTCCACAACAATTAACAACAAAAGGTGGATGTTAACCAGCTCCAATTTACAAATGAGGAAATTGAGACTCAGAGATTCAGTAACTTGTCCAAGGATGCAGTTAGTGGGCCTAGAGCAGGCTGTGTGTTCAACCTCACACTTTTTCTTCCTGGGTCTACATTTTCCAGCCTCCATTGCAGATGGTTTGGAGCCACATGATTGAGTTCTGTATCCTGGAATGTGGGCAGAAATGATGTACTTTACATCCAGCCTGGGTATAAAGTCCCCTGCACAATCCTAAAACCTATCCCCTTTCTTTCTTTTTTTTTTAAAATAAGTTTTTATTGAGTTTAGAGTTTATAGAGAGAAGAAAGGAGAGGAAGAGATCAAGAGAGAAGCATCAATGTGAGAGAGAAACCTGGATCAGCTCCTACCTCAGTGTGCCCCTACCTGGGATGGAACCAGCAACACATCATGTGCCCTGATCAAAATGCAAATGGTGAGTACATGGGAAGTTGCTTAATCAACTGAGACACATTAGCAAGGGCTATCTGTTCCCTTCCTGTGGCAACTCTGGAGGTCATGAGTCGAAGATACCAACATCGTATGAAGGACAATGTTAGATTCTGAGCCATCATTTGGAGAGAAGCTGCCTGACCCAAAAGCCTGTGACATACACAAAAAATACCTGTTTACTTCCTCTGTGAACTAGGTTACTGCCAGAATGAAATGAGTCAATGTAAGTAAAGCACTTAGATCAGTGACTGGCACATAATAAACACAGTAAGTATTATTATTATTTACGCAGTCTTCATTATTATTATTAATTCTCACCTGAGGATATTTTTCCATTGGTTTTTAGGGAGAGTGGAAGACAGAGGGAAAGACAGAGAAAAATAGTGATGTAAGAGAAACACATCAATTGTTAGCCTGCACTCACCCCAGCCAGGGCCTGGGCCAGGGAAGAGCCTGCAACCAAGGTACCTGCCCTTGAACGGAATTGAACCCAGGACCCTTCAGTCCCCAGGCCAATGCTCTTTTCACTGTGCCAAACTGGCTAGGACTAGTGTTATTATTTTGCCTGCCATCCTGCTCCATATCATATATATAGTAAAGACTCACTAAGCACTGAGTGATTAAATAAATAATGGGTTTAAAGTTGGGTGCAGTCGATTTAGGATGCCTGCAAATTCTATGACACCTTTCCTTTTGAGAAAGGACTCTTTGTTTCCTCCCCTGCACCTGGGCTAGCCTGTGGCTGCTTTGACCAATGGGGTATCATGTAAGTGACAGTTCTGGGATCCCTAAACCACCATGTGAGAAATGTATCTACACTGTTGGAGAATGAGTGGTGTCCAGCTGGAATCATTCTTCTACTTGTCCTCTCTGAGCACTAGGCATGTGAAGTTGGGTCCTTAGGACAGTCCAACCACCAGCTGAGAACCACCAAGGGACCTCAGCCAACACCATGTAAAGTAGAATTGCCAGCTAAACTCTGAACGAATTTCAAAATTACAACATTAATGATATATAATAACATGGTTGTTATTGTAAGCCCAATATTTTAGGAAGTTGGTTATGGAATAGTGGGTCCTTTAGCTTTCTGCTTTAGAACCTCCAAGGAGCTAGCAGTGAAGAATCCCAGGCAGGGAAGGAGCAGGGAATGGATGTGCTTATGTCTTCCTCCAGGGGGCTCCACCAACATTTAATGGTGAACCTCTCATCTCTCAGCAGCTCCAGGACAATTGATAAAAGCCACTCCTCTATTTTCTTCTTCTTTATGAATATAGCAAAGGCAATTTAATGGGATATAAAAATGTAAATAAACTCTGTGGTGGCTCTGTGTCCTGAAATCAGCATCAGGGTTTAACAGCAATGGATTTGTGACTCTTTAGGACTGACAGCAAGAGCCTGAGAGCAGTCCACCCATGGAGTCCTTCCTTGCCCTTGGCGTCCAGACCATCCTCTCTCCAAGCAAGCCAGCAGGGCGCCCCACCCACAGCCATCATGACCAGCGACAGTCTTCAGGGCCTGGTCATGCTTGCAGCCACTGCTGACCTTCTCTCTCTAGTTTCACTGGAACTGGTCACTCCACAAATTATGCTGACTGCACCGTGGGCACTGAAAGGCCCTTTGCCCAGAGGTCAGCCATGTTCTAGCTCCGTCATTTGGCTGCCTGAAAGACTGGGCTTGGGAGATGGGCAGAGGGAACATGGACACTGGCCACAGAGACTGCCCGGGGCACATAAAAATGGTGTGGGGGAGATGAAATCAATCAAGGAGTCAGTTCCCACAGAGCTGCCTGTGATAGCCAGCTCTCTTGCTTCACTCACTCAGGCTTTGGAATCGAAGTTTATAGGATCCTGTGGTCTGAAATACTCCATAAATCTCTGCGTACCTTTCAGACCTCTGCTTTGTGTTTCACTCACAGGTCCTGACAGTGCCTGTTCGAGCGAGGAGCTCTGTGCAAGGCCAGCCATAGCTTGGCCGGGACCCCTGAGCTCCGAGGGATAAATCTGTCAGTAGCTTGGCAGGATGGTAACCCCTCCTGCGCTTCGAGATGTGTGCACAGGGCCAGGGCCCGGGAAGATGAAAAGTCTGGAAATGTTTAATGACAACAACGCTTTCCAAAAGCACGAGGAAAGGAGCATGTTCCAGGTCCTCCCTTACATCGGTTGCAGGAACGATGCTAAAGCCAATCTACATGGTCCTGGCCACGCGAACTCCCGTACCATTCCCAGCAGGCCTGAGGCAAAAGGCCTAACTTGAGACATCCTTAGACCGGTCCCCGGAATTGGCATCATGCTGAGGCCCAGGACACAGGCGAGGGGAGGAGGGCCCAGGGAAAGGCTACCACTGATGGAGCTTGTATAATGTGTCGTCCTTCATGGGATACGTCTGCCCGTCTGACCATCTGACCTTGCCAGCTGTGTCCTTCAGACATCCCTAAAGCAGAGTGCTTTTTGGTTTTCTCTGGGGCAGTAGAAGAGCAGGTGCCCCCCTCCCAGCACCTATATGCATTTGATTTGTGGGGAGGGGCCTGTGAAAGAGAGCTACATGCATTAGGCCGGAGGCTTCAGGGAGCACTGCCCAGGGCCCTGAACCCTCTGGCATCTGGAAGCTCACCTGGGTTGACAGGACATGCATCTCCTGGCTGCCTCTCCTCATGGCCAGGGCAGACCATGCAGAGCTCCTGGTGAGCTTTAAATAAGGATGCTCTGGCTTTTTTTTTTTCCTGTTTCCTCCTAATCTTTATCCTCAGCTAGAAATCATAGACATGGCAGTGCAAAGGCTAATCCAAAGAAGCATAGAAATGACTGAACGACCTCCTAAGTGATCTTAAATAATGTAAGGTAATAGATTAATATGCAAATCACTCCGCTACACAAGCCATGCCCACCAGCCAATCAGAACGAGCATGCAAATTATCCCAACAAAGATGGTGGTTAATTTGCATATGTAGAGGGAGGGAGGAGTGAAGCCTGAAGACAGCATAGAAGGAAGAAGGAAGGAAAGTGGAAAGGAAGGCGGCTGCTGGGGGGAGAGCACTGGCAGCGCCTGAGGGCAGGGCAGGGGGAGGTGCACAGCGGCCTAAGTGCATGCTGCCACGGAGGCAGCTGGGGGTGGCGGGGGCGGCACGAGGCACGCAGCAGCTGTGCCTTTGGGCGCAGAGGTGCACTTGGGCGCAGCGGGTTGGGCTTTCAGCAGTGGTGGCAGCGGGCAGGGTTGCTGAGACCATGGACACCATGGAGCCTCGCCCATCCCGCCCCACCCCGCCCTGCCCACCGCAGTGGAAGAGGTGGCGGGGTAGGAGAGGTGGCAGTGGCAGGAGGGAAGCCCACAGGAAGTGTTGCAGGAATATTCCTGCAACAGGTGCCTAGTCTTAAAAATTTAAGATGCTAGTCAGCAACCCAAGCTATTTTTATCAAATATGTTTCTGGAGACAGGATTTTGGACACTGTAGCAACATGTGAAGATATGTGGAGACCCCACATCACTTGAACAGTCAGCCCTCCATGCTAAATGTAGACTGGCCCTGCCCTCCTCCCTCACACAGCCACACATGCGCTCTAACTCTCTAGGTCTTTAGTCTAAAGCCAGACTCCAGCTCCGTTCCATGGTGGGTCCTCCCCATGAAGATATCCCCTTCCCAGTGGATCCTGCCTGCCTTTTCAGTGCCTGCTGGCTCCTGTCAGTGCCAGCACGATACGCAGAGGAGCCAGTCCGGGCTCCAGTTCCTAGCTCTGAGTCTTGGAGCACCTTGCATAACCTCTCTGTTCCTCAGTTTCCCCATTTGTAAATGAATCTGAAAAATACCCTAGGTTTGTTGTGAGGGTGAAATAATATAAAACTTGTGAGGCATGGCGAGTAGTGCCTGCAACAGGGGGACGCATTCAGCTGGCAGAGGCTACTCCTGTAGAAAAGCCAGCTTCCTCCATACATCAGCACCACCCACCACCCTTGCTAGAGCCGCACATCTGACTTCCCAGCCACTGTGATCCACTGATCTGACTACTTTATCTTGGGATTTGCATGTCAGTCAGGACCCATTCAGTCTAGGGATCCTTGAAGAATGACTCCAACCAGAAGTCCTTTGTGTTACAAAACATACTCTTTTACTTGCCCAAACAGAGCAGATAGAAGCCATGGTCATGAGGAGGAGCATTTGGGGAGGGACTCTAGCAGTGTTTTTGCAAAGACCTTGCTGTGGGGAAGTCTACCAGGAGGCTGAGCAAGCCCAGGGCAGAGGGAGCTTATGACTCAGTGCTCTCCTCTCCAGCCTGTCTGCAGGCTTTGGGTCTCCTGCTCTGCCCCAAGCTCTATGTTATCCTCATCTTCCCATTCCCAGCAATTGGCCTTGTGCCCAGTAGTCAGTCACATGTCCATGAGCATGAGGGGGTCTGTGTGTGTCTCTTCTGTGGAGCATTCTGTGTTGTTTCTGCCTTGGATATGGGCCAAAGGTTGCTCCCAAATCCAGTCTCATTAGACTCATCCATTCCATAGCTTCGATGTAATCTCCAAGGGACCTCGGCAGAGACAGGCTTGCTACACATTCACTCCTACTTACCCTCAGCATCGCAGGACACGTCATCCAGGGTAACATGAAATCCTACACAGGAAACACTCATCGCTTGAACAAAATTTAACCAAAATATTGTTCCAATTGTGCTGTTATTTGGAAGTAAAAGATGACTTGCTGGAATTTAGTGAAAGGAGAGCTATATATAACTTGTTTGGATAGGGTTAACCTCTGCTTGGACTTCCTTGGGGAATCTGCTACATTTATCACACACCAGAACCATTAATGCCATGGCAGATTGCTCTACTATAACACACACATGCTGTCATCATCTTGTTATAATGCAAAACCAAGATGTTAAGTTGGGCTTGTGTGAACCTTTAATTTTGACAGTTCCAGCCAGCTCAGTGCCCACTGAACTTAGAGTGCAAATCCACATATTATTTCTCAACTTTGATTCACTTTTGTGGTTACATGAGGCCAAATATCCATGAGGAAACCTAAAAGCTACATTAAACATCCTGGTTTTAAAAATCCAGATGTTTTACTATGTCTAGAAAGAGCATCTAGAATTTTTACTATTTTTTTTTTCCTTCTGTCTCGGTATTTGGGAATTCATAGACCTCTGGCCATTCAAAACAGAGACTGGAAGCTTGAAAATTGTAAATATTTCTCTCTTTCCTGAGTTCAGTGCTGCTAGAGTGTGGTCTAGTTCCTGAGGAGGGGCGGCTGGGGATTGAGAAAAATGAAAGAAAGAGACATGACACAGAGATAGAAGGAAAAAGCTGGGACCGGGTGGACCACTGCCCTCTTCTGACGAAGAGACAGTGTCCCAGAGCTGATGCACCATGTTTATTTTATACCCCCCAATACCAGGAAGTTTTCCTATTTGTTCCTGGTATTTGGCTGGATTTACATTATAAAACCCACCTCCCAGCACCTGGGCTGAAAAGAAGGTCAAGCTGACAACACTTTTGGTAGAATGTGTTTCCAGGGTGTGGATTCAGCTAACAATGTAAAGAAATGCCCGTGTGCCTTCTCAGGCACTCTCTACAGAAAATGACCAATAAACATTCCCGTGTGTGGTGCTGCCTCTTTCTCTCTCAGGCTTCATAGAACAATCCTCATGAGCACAGAGACCACGGGACAGGGCTATCTGAAGAGTTGGAGCTAAGCGGCTTCAGGGACATGGGATCATTGTCAGTTTTTAGCAACACCTGTTGGGCAATTATTGAATGTTGTGTGGCAAAGCCTTGTTCTCAGATAAATCTTGATGTTAATCCTATCTTTTACAAAAAGAAAGACATCCAGGAGGGCATATATGATTGGTCAGGCACAGTCCAACACTAACATTATAAAGAGAAATAATTGTTTCTATATGTGACCTTCTTACCCAGGAGTCCCCCAGGGAATCCCTTCCTATAAGATGATTTCATCTTACCCATCTAATTAATATTCAAAACCTACCATTGCTCAGTGATGAGAGTTCACTCCATGCCCCTTCATCTCCTGACCACCATCCTTATTATGCCTTCATCTACTGTTTGTCTATGCCGCCTTGCGTGGAATTCTTTCTCCACTCTGATCTTTAGTTTCCACATCTGGGGAGAGATTTTCCTAGAATTTTTAAAGAATTCAATGCAACCACTTAAATAAGGGGCTTAGCTTGTAATATATTGATTCATGTTATAGCATGTTGATACTTCATTTCTTGCTGTTGCATATTGATATTACATTGATTGTTATGTCTAATATTCTATTTTATGGAAATGCCATATTTTGCTTATCCACTCATTGATAGATATTTGGATTCTTTTCATTTTTAAGCTATTACAAACACTGCTTGTATTGACATTCTTTTATAAGTTTTTGTGTGAAGATGTATTTTTTCTTGGTTATATACTTAGAAGTGTAATTGCTAGCTTGTATGATAACTGTATGTTTAGCATTTTGAGTAACTATCAAACTGCTTTTTCCAAGGGGCTGTACCAGTTACATTCTTATGAGCAATGGATGAAGATTCTAATTTATACATATTCTCTGGGGTACTTTTTATTGTCCATTTTTCAAAACAAAATATAGCTATCTGAGTGGTTGTGAGGTGAGAGCTTGTGGTTTGGATTTGCACTTCCCTAATGACTAATGATGTTGAGCATCTTTATTATGTTTATTGGCCAATCATTTAACTCCAAATCCTTTGCCCATTTTTAATTGGGTTGTCTTTTTTTTTTTTTGAACTAGTGGCCCGGTGCAGATTCATGCACATTGAAAAGAAATTAATTAGAAGAAATATTTTAATATCACTATTCGCCCTTTCTATATAATAGAAGTGTCAACCAAATTCACTATTGACAATGACAGATTGAAACACATGCATGTGATTGGCGTCAGCGAGAGCTTTATATGTATTGCACATGTGCAAGTCAACTTAGCCATATATATATATAATTTAATTAGACCTGATTTATGATGTAGCTATTTTTTTTCCAGCCCAGTGAAGCACAATTTAGCAACACAGCAGTAAATATCAATATGAAGCAGATTATTATTATAGATCACTCGGGGAGAACAAACAGTAAAATATTTAACTGCAGCAGTGTTTGACTATATTCTGTGCAGTGACAAAATCTGAGCCATTTTCAAGGTCCACCATTTTACTTCTTTTCACTTGGGTCAAGTTTCTAAACTTTTTAAATCTCCATTTTCCAGCTAAAGCAAAGAAAAGAGGTTTCCACTGAGCCTCCTACCTATCTACTCCAGGACTTCAGTGAGGCTCAAATGAGATGAGGCAGAGGAAAATGCTTCACAGACATTTGGTTAAAGTGTAAAATGCTTGTACCTGGCTATAAAGCAAGTCATGTTCCTGGGCTACAAAAGCTCCAAGGAGCCTAGTCACTAGGGAGAGGAAGCTGGGCATTGCTACATGACATCATTACCCGGCGCCCACAGCCACCATTTCTGGGCTGGGAAAAGAAATGATCGAGAAGCCAGATATCAGGGAATTACAGGTAAAGTGGCTATAGGATATCCTGATCTATAATAATAAAAGCATAATATGTTAATTAGACTGGATGTCCTTCTGGATGTCCTTCCTTCCAGACAAAGCCACAGAGGGCGGGGGGCCACAGCAGAGATGGCAGAGGCCCCTGGCTGTGGCTTGGTGGAAGGGGGCCGTGGCAGCGGCAGGCCCGGGGGGCCCAGGTCAAGGCCCTTGCACAAATTTCATGCATTGGGCCTCTAGTGTATCAATAATCATCGTAGGTGTAAATGGACTGAACTCACCAATTAAAAGGCAAAGAGTCGTGAGACAGATGAAAAAACAAAACCCAATTCTATGCTGCCTTTAGGAGACTCATTTCAGCTGAAGGACAAATATCAGAGTAAAGGAGTAGAAAGTGATAACCCAGCAAATAACATCGAGAGAAAAGTGTGCATAAACATACTTATATTTGACAAAATAGATTTCAAGATAAAAAGTAACAAGTGACAAAGATGGGCATTTTATAATGATAATGATGACAATATCCTAAGAAGACATAGCACTTATTACTAGATATGCACCTAACCCAGGAGCACCAAATATACAAACAACTGCTCACAGAATTAAAGGAAGAAGCTGACAAAAACAAAATCTAAATAACTTATTGAAAGCAATGGATAGATAATCCAAACAGAAAATTGGTGAAAAAATAATGTCATTAAATGACACATTAGACCAAACGAGTATAATTGATATTGGCAGAGCTTTTCATACCATTACACCAGAATATACATTGTTTTTTAGTTCACATGAAGCATTCTCAAGGATAAACCATATGTTGGGACATAAACTAGATGCAACAAATTTATTTAAATTAATCTCACACCAAGCATATTCTCTCACCGAATGCCTTAAAATTGGAAATCGACTGCAAAAAGGAAGTGGGAAAACATACATAAATAGCAACTAAACAGCAGGTAGGTCAAAGAAGAAGTAAAAGACGAGATACAAGTGGTTGGATCATAATCCTGTGCACCACACCAAAGGGTCATGT
The DNA here is from genome assembly GCA_963924515.1 of Vespertilio murinus. NCBI lineage: Eukaryota > Metazoa > Chordata > Mammalia > Chiroptera > Vespertilionidae > Vespertilio > Vespertilio murinus. Next base: position 50,626,203 of record OZ004714.1, on the reverse strand, counting down.
GTTTGATTCTTGGTCAAGGGCACATACCTGGGTTGCACGTTTGATCCCCATCACTGGTCAGGGCTCATGCAGGAGGTAACCAATCTATGTGTCTCTCTCACATCATTTCCACCGCCTCCCACCCCACAACTTCCTCTCTTTTGCTTTCTCTTAAGAGAATGGAAAAAATATCTTCAGGTAAAGATTAACAACAAAAAATAACAATAAAAGATGAGATAAAAAAAACATGCAAGACAAATGAGAATGACAATATGGTACAACATGTCAAAATTTTGGATATGCAGCAAAAGCAGTAATTAGAGGAATGTGTATATCATTACAGACCTACAGCAAGAAAATCTAAAATAAGTTACTTAATATTACACCTTAAAGAACTATAAAATGAAGAACTAGCAAAGCTCAAAATCAGTAAAAGGAAGAAAATCATAAAAATTAAAGCAGAACTAAACAAACTAGAGGACAAAGAGATGTTAGAAAAAAATTAATGTAACAAGAGCTGGTTCTTTGAAAAGATTCATAAAATTAAGAAAAGTCTCAATTAAACAAAATTAGAAATAAAAGAGAAGTTACAATAGACACACTAGAACTACAAAGGATTGTAAAAGAATACTATTAAAGGCTATATGCAACTAAGTTTTGATAACCTAGAAGAAATAGACAAGTTCTTAGAAATATATAACCTTCCTAGACTGAATGATGAAGAACTGAAATTCTAAGTAGACTGATAAACAGAAATTGAAAAAGTCATCAAAAACCTCCTAAAAAGTAAAAGTCCAGGACCAGATCACTTCACTAGTAAATTCTAGCAAACATTTAAAGATTTAATAAATATTATTCTCAAATTCTTCCAAACAATTAAAGTAGAGGCTACTTATTTTATGAGACCAATATTACTCTGATACCAAAACCTGGCATAACAACACACACACAAAGTAAATTACAGACCAATGTCTCTGATAAATACAGATGAAAAATTCTAAACAACAAACTAGCAAATCTAATATAATAATGAATTATAAAAATAATGCATCATGACCAAACAGGGCTCATTCCAGGGGCATAGGGATGGTTAAACAGATGCAATTCAATCAATGTGATACGTCACATTAACGAAATAAGGATAGAAATAATGTGATCGTATTAATAGATGCAGAAAAAGCATTTGACAATATACAACCACTAATTTAAAATTCTAACACTCGATAAAATGGGGATAAAAAGCACCTCAACATAATAAGGGCCATATATGACAAACCTCATCTAGAATCATATTCTACAGTAAAACACGGAAAGCTCTCCCTCTGAGGCCAGGAATAGGATGAAGATGCCCACTCACACCATTGTCATTCCGCATAGCACAGGAAGTCCTGGCCAGAGCAATCAGGCAAGAGAAAGAAATACAAGACTTCTAAATTGTGAATGGTGAAAAAATAAAGTTGTCACTTTGTACAGAAAAAATATATATTATATAAAAAACCTGTGGTCACCACACCATCACACCGTAATGACCAATCAGCAGAAGGCTGCATGCACGGGGGTGGGTGAAGCTGCATGTGCAGCAAGGCGTGTGACAGTGGCCAGGGACTTGACTCTGGAGGACTTGACCACAGGCGTGGGAGGGTTTGCTGGTCCCACCTCCTGCTGCAGCAGCGGAGGCCACGGGACTCTCGTTGGGTTTCGCTGAGCCGCAAGACTTGGATCTTGGGTCTCACTCAATTTTGTGCTCTGGGCCCCTAGTTCTTTATAAGAAAACCCTAAATATTTCACTAAAAAAAATCTGTTGGAAACAATAATAAATTTGCAGAATATAGAGTCAATGTACAAAAACTCATTGTGTTCTATACTAACAACACAATTTTTAAAAATGAAATGAAAAAATATAATTGCAACAAAAGAATAAAGTACCTAGGAATAAACTTAGTAAAGGATGTGAAGGACTGATACACTGTAAACTATAAGATATTATTGAAAGAAATTGAAGGAGACACAAATAAATAGAAAGTTATTCCATGTTCATATGGAATTGCATAGTTAAAATAGCCATATCACCCAAAGCAATATACAGATCTAATGCAATCCTTATTAAAATTCCAATGGCACATTTTGAAGAAATAGAACAAAAAATTATCAATTTGTATGGAATTACAAAATATCCCAAATAGCAAAAGCAATTCTAAGGAAAAAGAACAAAGCTCTTGGTGTCACACTCCCTGACTTCAAATTATACACAAGCCCAAAGAGTATTGGCAGAAAACAGAAACACAGAGAAAAGGAACAGAGTTGAGAGCCCAGAAATAAAACTGTATGGGCACATGAGTATGGGCAGCAAAATTGCGACAAAAGAACCAAAAAATATGCAATGGAGAAACTAATCCTTCCAAATAAATGGTGCTGGGAAAATCGTAATGCTAAATGCAAAAGAATGAAACTAGACTGCTATTTGACATCATACACACAAATTGACTATTTGATACCATACAAAAATGGATCAAACCCCTAAATATAAGGCATGAAACAATAAAATATACAGAAAAAAGCAAAAACAAAAACATAGTTACTAAACTTGTTTACCTTCATTTCAGAAAGGGTTAATCTACGTGTAGATTTCTGGAGTTTATTCTACCTGGAAACGTATAATAATTTTTAATCAAATCTGTGAAGTTTTCAAACAGGCTTTAATTAGTTTTTTTTTGTCTCTTCTCATTTTCCTCTGGGACTCCCATTATGCATATGTTGGTATGTTTGCCAGTGTCCACAAACCTCTGAGGTCCTATCACTTTTCTTTATTATTTATTCTATGCTCCTCAGATTAAATAATTTCTGTTAAACCATCTTTAAGTTTATTGGTTCTTTTTATCCAGCTCAAATCTGTTCTTGGGTTCTTCTAGTGACTTCTTTGCTTCAAGTGTAAAATTTTTATTTAGATCGTTTATGTAATTTTTCTCTTCATTGACATTATTTATTTGTAGAGACATATTGTTATGCTTTATTTTAATTCCTTAAACATGTTTTCTTTTACTTATGTGACCATATTTATAAGAACTTAAAGTTTTGCATAGTTAGTACAAACTTGTGCCCCCTCAAGAATATTTTCATTGCCAGATTCAGCCCCTTCTCCCTCCCCGCCCCGCCCCCCGTATATGTGGCATGCTTTTTTGCTTCATTGAATGTCTCAATTTTTTTTTTTGTAAATTGGAATGATGACTTCTCCTTTTCAGTATATCTGCACAGCCTTGGGCTTATATGCAGCCTTTTAGGCCCCCAGGAATATGCCGGAGCTTTTAAAAGTCTCTTATGTTAGCCTAACTCTCCAGGATTTCCTTTTTAGTTCCCAGTCAGGTTCTAGTTCTCTCTAAATGAAATCACAGCCTTAGGTAGCTGAGGTGTTGCCATCGTTTGCCATTGGTTCACTAATGTCCTGGGCATAGGTTTCCTTCTACCCTTTTCTATTTTCACGCCCATCTGAGCTTGTTTGAGCTGCGAGTCCGATCAAATAGCCGCCACATTCTGTCACTAGAGATTTACCAGGATCTGCAAGTTTTGAGAAAATACTGACCGTCCTCTGTGGCTAACCCTTCTCTGTCCCCCTGGAGGACTTTTCCTCCCCAGCCCACCTGCTGGCAGTAGTTGTGCCTTTGGTCCTGTCTAAGGATGAACTTTTGTCTCACTGGACTTGGTCACTTTGAATGCTCTCATCCACTTGTGGATCATGTATACTCTGATGGCTGTGAGATATAAATCTCCCTCCCAGCACTCTGAGGATTTCTGATCTTAAATAGAAAATCCTTGAACATCTTCCAGCAACAACAACAAAAATATTTCTAGACCCAAACTCATTCTCTTTCCTGTCCTGCTTCAGTAAATGTCTCAAACTCCTAACTCTCATATCAGTGATGGGGAACTCCATCTACAAACAATCCAAACAGTGTCTCCCTGTGCTTTCTCCTCCCGCATCATTGTCCTCCACATCCATGTAGGTGAGGGGTCAAGCAGGTAGGCCCCAAAGTCTCTCCCATGTTTGCTTTTCTCTCTTTCCACACTCTCACTGCCCCAGTCTAGGCTTGCCTCAACTTCCCAGGCTGGAGTAGTGATACCTTTGGCATGTACTCCTGAGGTGCCCTGTAATCAACCCATTTAGAGCGCTTACCACCCTGAATTCTAGTTATCCTTTGCCAATCTATCTCCCACCTCAGTCTCCAGGAAAGGGCCAGTCTCATTAGTTCTTATCCCCTTGGCTATGGCATTTGGTAGGCACTCAAAAATATATATTGAATGTATGACCAATTGTATTAGCAACTGGAATTCTAATGATGCGCAGACCAAGTTGTAAGTGTGGTCACCCAGGAAAAAAAAAAACAGATGATAGCTAATAAAAGCAATAAGTAATACTGAAAATGCTCCCAACATTAGTCAGCTGTGGATGCTTGAGGAGTCTCATCAAGCACATGTGAAGGAAGGAGATGAGAACAACAGAAAAAACTTTCCCATTGTTTACCCTGCTGAGTGGCTCTGTGGTTCAGCTGTAATTTAAGAAAAGATGTAGCTTGACAGCTTTGGACAACCATCTTGTCTCCTTGGACTCCAAGTCCCTGGGATGGGGCTGGAAAACCCACAGAGATGGGGCTTCACTGTCTTTCTTTCAGTTCCTGGCAAGTCAAAGTATTTTTTTTGTTTGCAAGCCTTGAGCAAACTTTGTTTAACAGAATCCAGAAAAACAGATAACCTGACCACTGGGAACTTTAAATTTGAATTTAAAATGAAGTCATTGGCAAATAAAAGATTCAAAACAAAAATTCCTCTAAAAGGCATGTATCTGCAGGATCCGGGATCTGCTTTCTAAAGAGGCTTGGGACTGGGTAATGTACTTATTTATCTCACTGCAGTGATTTGGATATGTTCCTGCTAGAATTCACATCCAGCTTATGAAATAGAGCCTTACCCTTACCTCTGAATAAAGCAGGAGGTCTTGACAGAAATGTGGCTGTGGGCAGAGTCTCTCCTGCCTGTCACCTCCTCACAAATCCAAAGCCCAGCTATTTTTTCTTATGAAGGTAGGTGACCTGGATTTGGCCAGTCTGTTTCTCCCATTTAGTACCTTGAATCTTGAGAGAGAGAGACACACACACACAAACATTCAGAGACACTTGAGAAAATATTCAGAACAGCCAAAGGCCCAGGGGTGTCATCCAAAAACTGCTCCCTTGGCTGTGGATTCCATTATCTGCCTTCCCTGGGTTCTAGTCAGTTCTCCGAGTTTTGTTTGCCAGCTTTCCCATGAATTCTGGGAGTGTCCCGTATACATCCAATAAATTCCTCTGCTGCTCAAGCTAGCCAAAGTCTGTATCTGTTGCTGCAACTAACCCTCCTCCCCCTGTGCTCTCTCTCACATGGGAAAACCCACTGCAATATGGCAGCTGCTTTCTGGTGCATCTCTGAGCCGCAGCTCCCAGCCCCATGTCTGAACCAAGCTCTGAATCAGCACCAGTACATATTTTTAAAAAATATATTTTATTGATATTTTACAGAGAGGAAGGGAGAGAGATAGAGAGCTAGAAACGTTGATGAGAGAGAAACATCAACCAGCTGCCTCTTGCACACCCCCTACTGGGGATGTGCCCGCAACCAATGTACATGCCCTTGACCGGAATCAAACCCGGGACCTTTCAGTCCGCAGACTGAGGCTCTACCACTGAGCCAAACGGGTTTTGGCACAAGTACATATTTTTTTTTTTGCTAGGTGGAGTCTCAGGGTAAAAAGAAAAAAGAAAATCTTGCCACTGAGACCTAGGGCATTTGGTAGGAAACTTCCTGACTCCAGGAACTCCTCCTGTCACGAGAGACGCCACCGTGTCTATGGCTTTGGATTCTCTGGTTTGAAACAAGGAGCACGAGTCACTCGTCTTTCTCCTCCGTAATACTGAACAGCTGCTCCGAAGTGAGCACCAGATGAAGTGCCCTAACCCTTTCTCTAAATAGATGCAATAAAGACAACTTTCCCTTTCACAGAGCATGGTTGGGAAACATGCCAAAGGATCCTTCTTTCCCCTGGCTCTGGCAGCTCCCTGGCTCCCTGGCTCCCTGGACACCACAAAGCAAGGGCGCCTGTCCCCCAGGCAGCACCAGCCTTGCCCCAGGCAGCTGCCATCACAGTGCCTCCAGACCTCTAGACTGGGAGGGGAGGTGTGGGATGTGAAGCCCTCTGCCCTTCTGCAAGGCACAGCAGTCTTACCCGCAGACTCATCCTTCCAACACGCATTTGCTGAGGAAGTCTGGCTGGGGATTTGCAGTCTAATGAGTGCAATAGACGTAGAGACACATTTGCCCAACAGATGGCCAAGGCTTCTGTCTGATGCTTGCACCAACGGCAAGGGATCCAGTGGAGGTGCCAGATTACGTCAGAGCAGGTCCACGGGGGAGATGTCCCTGGAACTGGGTCTTGATATTAGATGGGGATCTGGCAGCGAGAAATGCAGGGTGGATGCTTCAAACTAAAAAACAACATGAGAAAATGCACAATGGACCAAAGGCGCATGAAGGAGTTGGCATGGGAGAGCAGAATTATGATTGTCTGGCAACTGCAGCAAACCATGTCTGGGTGAGCCAGAAGTAGGCCCTCCTTCCTGGTGGGATTGGGGACCAACGCTGAGTTTCCACTCAGAAATGCTGGAGTGAACTGCCACCCAAAAGAGAACCTTCCACATGCAAGCCATGATCCTAGCTGACACCAGCCCTCTCTTCCTCGCTGGGGCCAACCTGGGACACATGAAATGTCCAAGAAAGCGAATCACCAGGCGCTATAGACATGGTCTGAGCACAGAGCTCTATCCAGTCACTCAACCAATGCTTAGTGAGCACCTATGGTGTACTATGCCAAGAGCAAGTGGCCCAGCCCAAACCAGCTTGGCTCACTGGATAGAGCGTCGGTCCGCAGACTGAAAGATCCCAGGTTCAATTCCTGTCAAGGGCATGTACCTTGGTTGCAGGCACATCCCCAATGGGGGGGTGCAGGAAGCAGCTGATTGATGTTTCTCTCTCATCGATGTTTCTAACTCTCTCTCCCTCTCATTTCCTCTCTGTAAAAATTTAATAAAATATATTTTAAAAAAGAGCAAGTGACTCAGAGGTAACTGTTGTACATTCTTTGCAGAAATGTGATTAAATAAAATTGATGGAGAAAGAACATATAATGATTTAGAGAAGGGATATATTTTATTCAAAAAAGGCAAGTTACAAATATGTTATTTTCTATAAGAGAAAAATCTCTCTCTCAATCTATACTAATAAAAGGGTAATAGGCTAATTAGACCAGATGTCATTCCGGATGAAGGGTACCTGCTGGCGGCCAGAGGGAAGCTTGGATCCCGGGTGCCAGAAGGAAGCCAGTGCTGGCAGCTGGGGGAAGGAAGGCCTATTCTTGTATGAATTTCATGCATCAGGCCTCTAGTGTAAAGAAGTGGAGATGGGGAGGTTATATGGATAATATAGATACCTACACATACATACTAAATATATATATTCTCTCTGAGTGGTGGCATTGAAGGTAATTTATAATTTCTTCTTTTTTTCAATTTTCTAGGTTTTCTACAGTGTGCATGTATTATATTGCAATCTGGAGAAATATTTTAAAATACAACAAGAAATTCAGCCTTTGCACTCCCAACGTGCTCTGGAACAGGGCGGGCATCAGCCATGCTACAGAGTGGACTAGTGGTGGAGTTAGGAGACTCTGGGTCCATTTAAATCTTTTCTTTTAGCAGCCAGTCAGCCTGTGGAGTTTCAGCCCAGGGCCACTGGCCCATTTTATGGGCTGTGGTTGCCTTCTCCTTTTGGCTTACTTGTTTACCTGGTGCGTTGAGGGGTTCACCCTGGGCCCTGCGGGTGCCCCCTGAGGAGGTGAAGGCATATTTAAGTTCTTACCTTTAGGCTCTTGTGAACAATGCCGCAAGCTCGTGCGCTGACGTACACTTTCATTTCTCCTGAGTATCTGTCTGGGATGGACTTATTGGCTCATAGGGAGTGTAGTGCTGACTCATGCTGCCACATGGAGGAATCTTGAGGACATTAAGCTAGGTGAAAACAAAAAACAACCACAGAGGATCACATATTATATGGTTTTATTTGTATAAAATATCCACAATGAGAAAATCTATAAAGACAAATGCAGATTGCGGTTGCCCAATGATGGGGTCAGGATTGAGGGAGGAGAAGACTTCTAATGTGTATGGGATTTCTGGGGAGAATGATGAAAATGTCTTAAAAATTGACGGTGGTGATGATGGTTGCACATATCTGTGAACATACTAAAACCATTGAATGACACATGCTAGGCAGGTGAATTGTGTGACATGTGGCTTATACTCAATAAGGCTGTTATTTAAAAAGAAGGAGGGGGGGCAATGAAACAGGAAGAAGAAAGTCAGTGTCCAGAGACAGGCCTGGACCCCTGTGTCCCCAGCGCGAGTTGCCAGTGGTCCTGAGAGCCACAGGCTCTGGCCTCAGGGCCAGGGCCCATTCCAGGCCAGGGGGATGGCTCCCGAAGAGGCACCAGCAGCCTCCGTGTGCGGCCCTTCCATGGAGGCTCGCTGTGACGGCTGCGTCATGGATTCTCAGACCCTTCTGAGCATCCAGTGGCTGTGAGCCTCTCTGTGCGGATCAGCGGCCCCCTTTTCCCAAACACCCAGATCTTCCTGCTGCAGAAGTCAGAGATGATAAACTGGGGCCCAGTCTCCCGCTGGAAATGGTGGAGAGCCTGCCTGACACGGAGGGAGGCAAAGGGAGCAGAGCTGTGGGTGGGCATGCAGCAGATCTGCCAGCCTCTCCCTTCCCCTCCTCCCCCCCACCCCGTGCCAGCTCCCAAAGGTGCCCAGGGGCAGGAGAGCAGGCCAGGGCTGAGAACAGGGCTTAAACCTGGGGGCTTGCTTTTTCTGAAGCCCTCTGTCCCCATGGCCTGCATCCAACACAATACACACGGCAGAGGGAAGGGGGATTTTTATTAGAAGTTAGAGGTTTGGGAAGCATACAATGTAGGTAAGAGATATCCACATTGTGGCTAGGCTAATGCAGGAGCCGCACAGGGCCTGGGACAGAGCGGGTCGGGGCCCAGGGAGCAGCAGGAAGTCACAAAGAACCCCAGCTAGCTCCCCAGACGCCCGGTGACAGCGGTTTGGAGCCCACAGCGTCCGCTGCAGGTAGAGTGTGTCAGAATGCACGCTCTTCCTGTGCGTTAGCTTAAACAAAGCAATTAAAGGCAAAGAATGGGGCCATGTTCTCCATCCAAATAGAAATGCTTTGGAGCCACCTGGTCCTCTGAATTCAGGAAACTGCCCCTGTCCTTCGGTCTCATGAGGGCGTGTTAAGAGGCAAAGGAGAAAATGTCCTGAAAAGCATTTTGGAAACTGCAAAGCATGAGAAAACACCAGTGCCTGACCTTCTGACCTAGGGATGTCTTCCGCCAGGACCCCCCTGAAGACTCAGCAGCGGGGGCCTGAGAGCACGTACAGGTCCTCTGTCCCCAGAGAAGAGACCAGCCCGCCGGCCCCCCACAGCCCTGACTCTCCGCAGCCTCCGCTCTGAACACCCTGCTTCCCAGGAGCCGCTCTTGTTCGGTGGGACTCACAGTTTCCAGAATCCTCCTGCCTACTCATTCGGTGACCCAAAGGAGCAGAGGGCTTGGAGCACAGAGGTGAGGGTCTGGCTGCAAGTACAAGAGGAAGAAACCGAGGCTGGGGTGGGGCGGAGGGGACTACACCCTTCACCCTGTGGGGTCTGATGCCATGGGGGGTGGGGGAGCACAGTTAGCGGCATGTGGATGAGGCCGGTTCCCTTCCCGCGGCTCTGTGGATAGCCCCTCAGGCCCTGGCCCTTTTGCTTCCAAAGCCTCGCACAGTCCGATGTGCTCCTGAGCCCAGGGCCCGGGCTGTGAGGTGCTCCCGCCAGGATCTCAGTTTCCCGCTGCGGCAGCCTTGGCATCTCATCCCCCGGGCCCTGAGCCATTGCGCTGAGAGCGACCGCTCCGTGTGGGGCAGGGCGCTGGGCAGCGGGAAGCCAGGGAGCGGGACGGGCACCAGGACTGGGCTCCCTCCTTCCCGCCGTGCCGTCCTTTGGGAAGGTGTGCCTCTGTGAATGTCTCACTTTCAATAGAAACATAAACACAGATAAATAGTCATTCCTCTAGGACAGTGGTCGGCAAGCTCATTAGTCAACAGGGCCAAATATCAACAGTACAATGATTGAAACTTCTTTTGAGAGCCACATTTTTTAAAACTTCAACTTGTTCTAACGCCACTTCTTCAAAACGGACTGGCCCAGGCCGTGGTATTTTGTGGAAGAGCCACACTTAAAGGGCCAAAGAGCCACATGTGGCTTGCAAGCCTCAGTTTGCGGACCATGGCTCTTTTATCAGGGAAGCAATGCAAGTGTGACCATAAATGAACACTGACACCCCCACTCCCCCCCACCCCATCCTTAGCGGGGGACCCGACAGGGCGCCGTGGGCTGAGGGATGGACATGGGGGCTGCCTCTCACCTTTGTCGGTGTCCACATATGGAACGTGCGCCATCTTCAGAGGATGCTCTCATTTGTGCCAGAAACCTGGAAACATGTACCACTATCTGCCACTGCCCTGTTTTCACCGATAGTGTAAATCTCACTCTCCCGAAGAAGCTCGAAGCTCTGCGTATCAGCGGTGCAGCGCCTAGGGCCAAAGCTGAGCGGGAGCCGAGGAACCGCCCTGGCTTCCTCCTGTACCCGCTGGATGCCTCTCCCTCCGGAGGAGCCCACGGCCCTCAGACAGGAAGGTGAGCTCCCCCACAGGCCTGGGCCCAGCGCAGCTCCCCATCCCTCCCCCGCCCCCCGCCTCCGCCTCTCTAGAGAACAGAGCATCTCCCTCCTCTCTCTCCTACTCTGAGCACCAGACACAGAAATAGGTCCGAACTGGTTTTATTCTGAGGAAATGAAAATGGATTGACTTCACTGTCCTGCATTTTGGTTTCATGATAAGAAGGAACTCTAACTTCATTCCAAAGCCTCAGGAATGATTTACTAGCTTTCGTTCAAAAGCATTGCCCCACTCAGTGGGGGACCTGGCTCTCCGCGCTCACGTCAATGCTGGTTAACGGAAAGTTTGGTCAGGGCCCTGAGAGCCCCGAGGTCAGGCTTATACAAGAATACAACAGGCTCTGACATTTCCACTGAAACAGGTAAAGTGATGGCAAAGGAGCCACGGTTCGGGAAGAGGAAGCAGAGCAGAATGAGTCTCTGATTTTCCCTCCCGCCCCACAGCCTCATCCCAGGCGCGGTAGGATGCCCCGAAACAGTGAGTTCTGCGGGCACTGCTGGCACCAGCCCCGCCAGTGGGGCTGAAGGGGTGGCCAGCACCCTGCTTTCTGCCTGCCCCCTCCTCTCTTTATAACCCTTCTCTCCCAGTCTCACTTCTCCCTCCTGCCCAGCGAGCTCACTCTGCGGCTCTCCCTGCGTGCTCCTGCCAAGCACACTTCCCTCCTCCGTGACATGACGGAATAGTTTTCACAAAGTAGGTGAGGAATGTAGAACCACTGGCAAGAGGGAAGTTGGGCAAATTTCTTGCTCCTTCCTTCAGTCTATTCCCCACAGGGTAGCCAGTGACCCGGTAAAACTCAAAGATCCTACCACACCGCTGCTCGGAGCCTGCAGTGCATCCTCATTTCCCTGGTGAAGGCCGGGGGACTTCAATCGGCAGTGACGTGGCTCCGTGACCTTCCTCCTCTCCCACCCCCGCTCAGCTCTGCGGCCTCCGCTCCTGTGCTCTCTCCTGTAGGCCACACCGAGGCTGCCGCACACCTGGCCCGGCACCTCAGGGCCTTTGCACTTGCCGGCCTTCCCTGGAGCTCCCGGTGCCTCCCCCTCCCTCCTTCCCCTCCTCAGCCGGTCCTGCCCTGGCATGCCGTCTGGTTTACGCAGAACCTTGTTGCGAACCATTTCCCACCCGAACGGTAACCTCCCTGAGAGCAGGGCTTGTCCTCTGCGTGGCTCGAGGTCAGCTCTCTGTAAACATGGAAAGGCTTGTTCCGCTGTTCAGAGCAGACACTCCGTGACAAAGTCCATGTGCCCGGCAAGACGCAGCGCTGGAGCGGGGCCACGGAGAGCCGAGCCCCGCCCACTCCTCCCCCCGGGGCTGGGGGTCTCCAGCTCTGGGCCTCAGCCCTCCGGGAACCAGCACAGTGGCAGCGTCTGCCAGGCCTCAGTGTGCCCGAGGCGCCGAGGGAAGCACAGGCTCCCGAAGGCCCTGCAGCGGCTGTGCCTCAGGGCAGTGCTCTCTGCTGGGCAGCGCTGGTGCTGGGGACGAGCAGCCCCGAGCGGGCCATCCTGTGCCGGCCCGGTGCTGACAGCACCTCCGCCCCTGGCACAGGGCGCCAGGAGCCTCGCGCCAAGCTCCTCTCCCTGGGTCCTGCCAACCCAGAAACCCAGAGCGCCCGACACTGCCGCGTTCCCCGGGCGAGGACGGGTGAATGGCACCTCCTGCCCCAGGGCCACTGTTCTATGAGGGCCTTCCGTTGTAGTGGAAACTGTATTTACCATTTAAATTCTTTAACTGGTCGGGTTTGTACTGCAATTAAACATTCACACCCACCGCGCCTTGGACTGCGGAGACTGCACTCCTGTGCTAGTGAGCGGGAAGCCTGTCCTGCCCCCGGGGCGGGATCGGGGGCCCAGAGCCGCTGCTCTGCCCTCACTGTGCATGCCTCTCAGTCCCCGAGGATGTCACCGTTTCCAAGTTTCCATCTCATTCAGAGCTGCGATGGGAGGCCCTGCATCCTCCGGGGAGGAACCTGGGTCAGGCGCCAGGCAGACCGGGGACAGCGGGCAGGGGCGGGCGTTAGGGAGGTGGGCCGTGGCCGCCTGAGCCACACTGAGTGGCAGCTCCGGGAAGGAAACGCCACAGGCGCCTGGCTCCATGGGCCCCTGAAGGAGGCTCCTCTCCAGGGCAGTCACTGGGCCCCACATTCGCACCCACAGGGAAGCAGAGAGAGAGCAAGCGAAAGTCACTGGCTTTCCGGTAAACAGCCGCTCCACTGGTTCCACGTTTAGACAGTGTCTTTAATGAGGAGTCAGTTCCAAGGTCAGCTCCTCCCTCAGATGGCCACTCCCTCTTCTCCCCATGGCGATCCGAAAGGTCCCGGCAAAGGAAGCGCCATTCCCGGGGTCACAGTGCAGCACAGACTGCCGCCACCACCGGACCGGCGCTGTGGGCCCTCGGCGCCTCTCCCCTGGGCGCCTCTCCCCTGGGCGCCAGGCTGTTGCTAGTCCCCGTGGGGCCTCACATGCTCCCACCGGCACGTGTGAGCTCCCAGCCAGGGCGCCCGGCCCGGTACACGGAGTCAGGACTGCTCGGGCCTGACCGCCACTCCCGGCCTGTGCTGAATCTCACCCCAGCCAAGGGGCTCTCCCAAGGGTTTGGAGCCTCACTCACTCACTCACTCACTCACCTATTAACTCAACTCATACCTGTCAGGTGGTCACCATGGCGCGCACTGGTGTAGGCACTGCAGGTTGAGCAGCAAACAAAACGAAGTCCCAGTTCAGTGAGAGAAACAGGCAATGACACACACAGAGAGAGAGAGAGAGAGAGAGAGAGAGAGAGAGAGAGAGAAATATCTAGGAAGGTGACAGGGACTGTTGGGGCAGGAGGTGCTGTTTTAAGTAGGCTGGTCAAGGAGGCCTTCGATGATAAAGGAATAGCAAGTTCAAAGTCAACGCCATGCCCAGCACGTTTGCAAAACAGCCTGTAGCCGGGCAGCCAGTTAGAGAAGGTTCTAGAGCAGCCGTGGGCAAACTACGGCCCGAGGGCCGGATCCGGCCCGTTTGGCTGTTCTATCCGGCCCGCGGAGCCGAAAGAGCCGAGGGTTCTCTTGCTCTCCCCTCCGCTCCTTCACCAGCAGCCCAAGATGAGAGTGCCAGCATGGTCAGGTTGCTTTTGTTCCGCCCCTCCGGTCCAGTTTAAGAACCCATTGTGGCCCTCGAGTCAAGAAGTTTGCCCACCCCTGGTCTAGAGACACTGTGGGAGATACAGGGCCCTTCCAGACATTAATGGATGGCGCCGCGGGGCAATAGCCTCCTACATGTTCTCTCCATCCTGCTCCCCGAAGCCCTCTAAGTTGAGCAAGGCCAGCCTTCCAGCAACGGTGGCTGTGGAGCCTGAGGCCTGGCCACCTCGCTCTCCCTCAGCCCCTTCCTCACAACCTCACGCCCAGGAGAGGTGAGTCGCTTGGTCCACTTGCCGTCTGGTTGGGAGCGCCGTCACTGTCACTGTGAAATCTGAGTCCTCTCTCTGCCTATCCTAGTAACTTACCAAGGTATGGGAAGTATCTTTCTTTCTATTTAAAATGGGCAGCTTGGGACCTTACAGATGCCTACATCCTTCCTCCAAAACTCCGATCTCCTCCGCAGGGTGCCTCTGGGAGGGTTAGAAGACATAGCTGCTTTCAGAGGACGGAGCTGTACTCACAATGTGCAGCTCCATGCCACCCAGGCCGGTTTCTGCCCCCTCCTTGCCCCCTGATAAGGAATCCTACAGCCTGTGCCCCGATCGATGACGGCTGATGCCTAAAGGCTTGAGAACGTCAGCTTTGATCAGCCGCCTGTGCATCCTAAAATGCCAATACCTCCCCTTCTTGGCCCACGTGCTTCAGGGGGAGAGGTCCGAGGCGGAAGCCAGCAGGGAAGGAGATTAAAGAAGAAATGAAGATGCCATTCCTATCACTAGCTGTCCCCAAAGAGCCTGCAGGGCCGTTCTGATCCTCAGAATAACTTTCCTTTCTCTCTCCCCTCAAGACCAGGCCCAATGGGGACGTCTGCAGGCTGTTCCGGGAGCTCGCCTTTAACAGAATAACGGGTGTAGGAGGAGAACAAGGTGTGTGTGGAGACTAACTGAAGCCAGGCTTGGGCAAAGGGAGGGAGCCCGAGGAGATGATTGAGACCCAATTAGTTCGTCTCTGATGCCGCCTCAAAAATAAACAGAAATGGGCCTGAATACAAAGCAGAGGCAAGACGGGAAAGTTTGGCAACTCAGACATTCCTCCTCATCCGTCACGTTTTCTATTGGAAGGCGCTGGCCCCTGGGTGGCTGGCCAGCAAGCAGCGCCATCCATCACTGACAGCAGCTCTGGCAGCGGCCGGCGTGTCCAGCCACTGGAGCCACATCTGCAGACAGAGACCAGCAATTAGGGGTTTAGATGCAAATTCACAGCAGCCTCTGGAGAGCCTCGGGCTGTGGGAGAGCAAATAAGCTATTACCAATACAAGCATGTGAATTAGAACCGCAGAGGAAAGTTTAATAAAACCTGCAGATAAAATTATTTTGACAAGGAATTTAGCTTGCTTTTCTTACTGCTTCATCTGTTTCTATAAGTGTTAATGATTCAGTTCAACTAGTTTAATTAAATGTCTGTAATGTTTTAGGGGGAAAAAACAATTACCCTACTGAGCATTTGCTATGAGCTGTTCTTGACCACGTGCTGAAGATGCACAGGTTGGGGGAGGGGGGTGGCTGTCCATCTCCTCAGAAGCTCCCAGGCCTCTCCGCACTGCAGCCTTGGAGGGACAGCCACGCGTGGGGCCCACGCTGCCAGAGGTGTGGGTGGAGCCAGATCTGAATGATAGGCCGGGCTTGGAGGACTCATCCTCGCTGCTCATCCCCACTGCCTCCGCCTCCTCAGTTTCTGACTGCGCTGTGTCCAGCAAATGCCCACTTGGGCTGCAGAAAAATGTTAATATGAACTCACTAAAAACATGAAAATCCAGCATCACTTCTCATACTCAAAGCACTAAACAAAATTTTGGCAAAATATTCGGCCATACCACCTATGGTTATGATAGGTGAAGAAATTGAGGGAATGAATGAATGAATGAATGAATGAATCATGTAAAAATGTGAACTCTTATAACACATAAAAAAGAAAAGATAAAATGTACACTCATTAAAATGCACACTCATAAAGGATGGCTTTTGTGAAGAAGGAGGAAGAGGAGGAGGAGGAAGACGTGGCGGTGAGGATGTGGAGGAATTGGAGGGCCTGTGTGTTTCAGTGGGAATGTAAAATGCTGCAGCTGCTGCAGAAGACAGTCTGGCAGTTCCCCCAAATATAAATATAGACTGACCACGTGACCCAGCAGTCCCACTTCTGGGTAATGCATCCCAAAGTGGTGAAAGCGAGGACTTGAATAACTAGCCGTACAGCAAAGTTCATAGCGGCGCTATTCACAATGGCCGAAAGGTGCAAGCAACGCAAAAGCCCATCAACAAGTGAAGGGAGAAACAAATATAAATGGAATATTATTCAATCTCCAAAAGGAAGGGAATTCTGACACAGGCTACAACATGGATGAACCTGAGAACATTATGCTAAGTGAAATAAACCAGACACAAAAGGACACGTGTTGTATGATTATACTTACAGGAGGTACCTAGATCCATCAAATTAATTGAGGCAGAAAACTGAATTGTGGTTGCCTTGG
This sequence comes from Vespertilio murinus, assembly GCA_963924515.1. Lineage (NCBI taxonomy): Eukaryota > Metazoa > Chordata > Mammalia > Chiroptera > Vespertilionidae > Vespertilio > Vespertilio murinus. The sequence goes on along the minus strand of OZ004714.1, from coordinate 50,609,711 downwards.
GCTGGAGGAAGAGCGAAATGGGGAGTGAGTGTATAATGGGCACAGAGTTTCAGTTTGAAAAGTTCTTGAAATGGATAGTGGTGATGGTTGCGCAACAATGTGGATGTACTTAATGCCAGTGAAATGTATACTTAAAAATGGTTAATGGTAAAGTGCGTGCTATGTATATTTTACCACAATAGAAGAGGAAAGGTGGAATAGTCAGTGAGTCATCAGTTGAAGCATTGATGGCATTTTTCAATTTTTATCCAGATGTTTTGGCGTCATGTTGACATAGCCAAAATGAAATGATGAAGGATTTGGGAATTGAAGCCAGGACTCTGGAGTCTCAAGTGACTGCGATAATTACTGCATTTCATTTCCTGTATAGAAGGCAAATTGAGTTCAAGACCAAAAGCAATATTCCAAAGAGCTGTGATTAATTGCCACGCCTGGGTTTAAATGGACCACCTCGTGGCTCTTGCTATTGTTCTGCACGAGCAATTAGGGCAGTTCCACCGCCGAGGTCATTCCTGTGCATGTCCTCATGGAGAACAAACAATGGGCAATTTCTGTTCAGCATTTAATGAAAGCTTAGACGTGGGATAGTCCAGCCCAGCTATCCAGAGCACGAGGCCGTCGCTGGGACCGGGAAGAAGCAGCCGGGAAGGGGCCCCAGCCGCTGGCACCAGTCCGGCACTCACCCACACCAGGTCGCTTAATTTTATTAGAGGTTCTATGACATCGTAGATCATTTTTCTTTCTTTATCAATAAATCTCAGAGAGGTTAAGTAATTTCCCCTGAGTCACACAGATAGCAAATGGAAGGACGGAAAGCTCGCTTTGCTCTCGTGCCAAATCGTTTCATGCTTTTCTGAGCGCTGCACATGACAGGCGTCAGAAACCTTGGCTTTCTCTGGATGTTTGTTATATTATTTGTTTGGTTATTTATTCACTCAGCCAACAAATAATCATTCTTCACTTCTTACGTTCCAGCTATAGGCTCTGGGGAGAGAGACAAAAAAAATAGTCTTGCTGCCTCCAAGTCTTGCTCGCTGGATGTTTGTGACAGGGAGGAGCGGTGGAAGCTGGGATTTCTGTGCCGATGCAGCGGTGTGCACAGGTGGGAGAGCACAGAGCAGGCGCCATGGCCAGGGCGCCGTGCAGGTGAGGTGAGGAGGAGGAGTCGGCAAACAGGAAAATGGAAAGCAGCCATTTCAACCACAGAAAACGAACCCCCAATTCCCTGTAGTACACCAGGAGCAAGGGTGAGGCAATCAACGCAGCGAAAGGCTGGGGCTGGATCCTGAGGTGGACAGTGATGGGGAGACACTGGCTTGTTTTCTTTTTCTTTTTTGTTAATCCTGACCTGAGGATATTTTCCCATTGATTTTAGAGAGAGGGAGAGAAAAAGAAAAACATTGATGTGAGAGAAACACAATGATTGGTTGCCTCCTGCACATTTCCTGACCAGAGCCAAGAAACCTGCAACCAAGGTACATGCCAGTAACTGGAATAGAACTCGGGAACCTTCAGTCCACAGGCCAACGCTTTATCCACTGAGACAAACTGGCCAGGCAACGGCCCTAGAACCACATGTGGCTTTTTGGCCCCTTGAGTGTGGCTCTTCCACAAAATATCATGGCCCAGGTGAGTCTATTTTGAAGAAGTATTAGAAGAAGTTTAAAAAATTTGGCTCTCAAAAGAAATTTCAATGGTTGTACTGTTGATATTTGGCTCTGTTGACTAATGAGTTTGTCGACCACTGGGCTAGGGCATCACTGACTTTCTTAAATGAGAAAATGATAGATGGGTGCCAGACCTGTCTGGTGGTCATTTTATACAGTACATGCATGTCTACACACTGTAATGTACACCAGGAACTGATACGATATTGCATGTCAGCTATAATGGAGGAATTTTTTAAACTATAAGAGTAACTTTGTAGTTTAGAAGAAAAAAAAAAAAACCCAATGATTGTATGGAGGATGGAGAGAGGAGTGACATGTGAACACAGGGCTAAGGAGACCATTGGTTTCTCGGGCTGCACATAAACTGCCACCAACGGGGAGGCTCCTCACAGCAGAAGTTTGTTCTCTCGCAGGTGAAGGATAGAGGTCCAAAGTCCCCTCCCACGGCTGTAGGGGGCAGTGTGTTCCAGGCCTTTCCCTCAGATTTCGTGCTGTCAGCATCTTGATGTTCCCGGGCCTGTGGGTGTTCCTGGCCTGTAGCTGTCTCTGGTGTACATTACAGTGTGTAGACATGCATGTACTGTATAAAATGACCACCGGACAAGTTGGTACACATCTATCATTTAAGAATGGGTATCCCTGGCCTGTGGGTGTTCCCAGCCTGTAGGTGTTCCCTGTCCTATGGGCGTTCCTGGCCTTTAGGTGTTCCCCTGCTGTGTGTGCCTCTGACCCTCCTCTTCCTGTACGCTCACCAGTCACTTTGGATGAGGCCCCTCTACTTCCATGTGATCTCGTCGTAACTTGACAACAGCTCAAAGGCTCCATTTTCAAGTCAGGCCACATTCACAGGTGTCAGAGGCTGGCGTGAGAACATATTTGCGGGGTGGGCACAATTCAACCCACAACAGAGACCAATTAGAGGAAGCCTGCAATTGCCCATCTAAGAAGACGGGGACCACGGGACAGACACAGACAGCAGTTGTTGATCAGGAAACAGGACGGGTTGAGGCAGGTGACGGGACTTGGGAGCAGCGCATGCGGTCATGCCCATGCCTTGTCGCTATGTGTGCAGAGAGGGCAAGGCTGACGATTGCTAAAATAAGTCAACCCTATTGGTTTCTCAGGGACAGTGCGGAGTCTGCTGCAGGGATCCAGGGCCTGGGCATTCCACTGCAGGCTCCGAGGCTCAGCAGCTCTGCCTGTGCCCTTGTGAGAATTCCCAAATGCCTATGAGAATTCCTATGAGAATGCCTGTGAGAATTCCTAAATCCACTATGGCCACTGTGACAACTCAGTGAGACCACAGGTGCAAAGCATGGAGGGTGCTGCCTGACCCCCATGCTCGGAATAAGGCTGGGCCAGGGATAGTGAGCTGAGGCCACCCTGCGCTGGCAGCCAGTCCCCTCTGAGCAGACTGACGAGACGTGTGGCTCCATAGCTTTACCCTCCAGCATTCTCTTGCCCCCAGGTGACTACAGAACTGCAGTGCAATGGAGAGCAGCACACGGAGTTCCCCTCGGTGACCATGGCTTTGGTGTAAAGCACCCACGAGGCGTCAGGGTTCCTCAAGAACAGCGGCTTCTGAGGAAAGCTCCCCGAGGAGCTCGGCGCCAGGACGTGCCAGGGAACCGGCGCCGCAGCGGGACGACGTGCTCTCAGACCTGCAGACCGGGCGCGAGCGTGACTCAATGCGAAGAGCCTGGGCTGCAGTCTCCCGGGCGAGTCCCGGCTTCGAGGCTTTGGGCTGTGAGACCTGGAAATTGGTGCCTACCCTCTCGGACCCTCATTCCTCAGCCTTTTCATGGGGCCGTTATAATAAATGGAAATTACATACAGAAATGGGCCAACTCAACCAACCAATGGGCGATGGGTAGTCACTATTCAATGTACAGTGCCCCTGTTTTTCTGTCATTGAGATGATGGGTGGAGAGAGGCCTCAGAACCTCGGTAGTAAACACTCAGTGATAATTCAGGCCCCCGAGAGCCGCAGCTCCCCTCGCTAGAGCCAGGGGTGAGCTCTAGTGCCTAGGAGCGCATGCGTAGATCTGCCCTCTTTGGAAAGCAGTGCCCACCCACCCCCTTAGATACCAGAGGTGACTGTCCTGGGTCCCAACAGAACTGCACTCCAGGCGGTGCCCGACGGGCCGGGCAAGGGATCTGTGCTCAGGCTGGGCAAGGCACAAGCTGGCGCCACAAACTCCATGGAGAGAGTCATCTTGGAGGGGCGAGGGAGACGAAGCAGTACTGGAAACCAGCTCCAACAGGACGCAGGTGCGTAGGGGAGCCCTGGGGTATGTGGCAAAGGGGGGACTGGGGCAGGAGAGTGAAGTCAGCCCCAACAGCCGCGTGCGCACACGCCGTGAAGTTGTGTTTGGGCAGAATTTGCAGAAGCCTGCAAAGCACAACAAGCGGCCCGTGCCGTAGAGAATTGAGAAGACCTTGTTTTGATTCAAAGGAGAACTGCTCTCTGCCTCGGGAGGTCTCGGAGCCTTGGTGTCCTGAGCTTCAGGCTAGGGGACCTTAGGCTGGTCCTGCCCTGGAATTCTGTAGTCCTGTAGTGGAATGACCTCCATCAGACCCTCCCCTCACAGACACCTCCCTTCACTGTGAGGAGGCGGTTGGAGAACGTGATTTTTCGATTTCTTCTGACATTTTATAACACGAGTTTCAGATCCCCAATCTCCCTTTCTTCCCTATTCAATTTTTTTAAAGTGTGGGAGCTATATCTTAGAGGGGAAAAAAAGCATTTTTCGTAACTTTCACTATCATTTCCTAGACAGTTAATCTGCACAGCAAAATCTCCCAAAAAGCCTATTAAAAGTACTTACCCCAGGACCCTTCTTTGGGATGGGACCCAGGGACACAGTTTAATTTAACAAGACTCGTAGGTGATTTTTACGATCACGCAACAGTTAGCCTCTGCTATCTGAAAATATAACGTCCTAAAGCAGCTGCTGAAAATTGCACATGATTAAATCCTGAAAAGGCATTTTTCTAAGTTGTAATAAAAGCCAAGATCTGTGCGAGCAGAGTGAAGCCAGCGTGGAGAGGAAAGCGATGGTCAGTGCCCGTCTACACCAGCTGGGCCTGAGGGTGTCTGTGAGGCCCGAGGCTGTGCTGTGAGCCTGCACCCAGGAGACTGGGGTGGGGGAGGGGGTACAGTTTGTCAAAATGACCTCGGGGCTCGGATCAGCTCCCTTCTCATTGTTCACCTTGTTACTCCCAGACTTGGTGATCCCCAAATACCACCAGGGATCCGAGTCCGATGCAATTGCAGAAAGCTTTAATTCCATGCTAGCATGGGCTCTGTCCCACTCATGCTGACAGTGTGGCGGAGAAGACTGAACTTCCACAGCTCAAGGGGTTTCATAGGGGTGGTGATGTCACTGCTTTGGCTGACCCTGATTGGTTGGGTGAGGGCTAGGGTCCAGTTACACAAAATGGAGGATAGCTCCACCCTGTCCTACAGTACAAAATGGAGTCAGGAGTTAGTCTCACACCCCCCTCCCCCCCCCCCCCCCCCCCCGTCCTCTGAACCTGACTAGCTCACCCCAACATAGGCCCCCTGGCCTTTGGCTTCGGCTGCAGGGCAGGTGCTTTACTTTGCCTAGAGAAGCATGCGGGCAGTCATTGCCACCCTGTAGCCCGTGCAGGAAGGAGCTGGTGCCTCTGGGTGCCCTCTGGAGCCATGGCCAGAGCAACACCAGCAGCCACCATGGGTCAGACTCTATGCTATAGCTCCCAAGAGCGGAACTTTGCAGTGGCTGGTTCCCAGGAGGTCACAGCTGGACAGAGGGCAGAAGCTTAGACCTTAGTGGCCCTCTTTGAGAAAGATGGTGGCCCTGTGACCCTCCACCCCCTCCAGAGGCAGGAAGTGTGGCCCCTTCCATCAGCTGGGGCTGCTGCTGGGGTCCTGTTGTTTGTTCTGACTACGCAGGTGACAGCAGTTCAGAGGAGGGGGCCTCTCGGCAGGTCTGGTTGGTCTCCTCTGCCTCTGGGACACCCACGCTCACCAATCCCATCTCCGCCTGGGAAGGGCCCTTCCCAGAATCTCCTCTGTGTGTTTAAGCTCATTTCTGTTGTCCTCAGATGTTGCCTGTTGAAAACGTGCACTTGCTGTGCTTGCTTAGAGGGGCAATTATCCACTGGATGCATTGGGAGTTGATATGTTTAACATCTCAAAGAGCAGTAGCACTCAGTAATGTTGAGATCCATCCCTAACCAGTTCCTAAATCCATGTTTTTGAAGAACTTGTATGGGCCAGCTGTTCTTTCCCTTTTTCTCTCCTTGTCTCTTCCATCTGGGCCTTGGCATACACAGCTCCTTCTGCCTAGGACATCCCCACCCCTATTTTATTCCCACCCCATCCCTTCACTGTTTCATCATATTTACTTTTTAAAAGAGAAACCTTGCTTTTAGAAGAGGTTTGGGTTTATAGTTTCCCTGATGGTACCATATTATCTTAGCAAGCTTCCTATGCATGTCACACAAATAAACCAGTATGTACACATTATTACAGTGAAAGCCCACACTTTACTCAGGTTCCCTCAGCTTTCACCTAGTATCCCTTCTGTTTCAGGATCCATCCAAGGTTTCACATCATATTTAGTCATCATGTCTCTGTAGCCTCCTCTTGACTGTGACAGTCTCAGACTTTTCTTGTTTTGATGACTTTGAAAATGTGAGCTTGAAAGAGGACTAGTCAGCATTTTGTATAATTGCCATCAAGTGGGATTAGCCTGTTGTTTTTCTCATGATTAGACTGAGACTATGGGTTTGAGAAGAAGAAAACCATGGAGGTGGAGTGCCATTCTCATCACATCATATGAAAGGAGCATGCTATAACACACAACCCTCTCTGCCTGATCACCGGCTGAGGAGGTAGTTTGTCAGGTCTCTCTCCTGTACTCCTTGGAGATAAGTCATTATACAAGTCCTACACTTAAGGCAACGGTTCAGAGTTAGGCTCCACCTCCTGGAGAAGGGAGAATCTACATAAATTATTTAGATAGCCACATGGGATATCACCCTATTTTTCAATATTTTACTTATTTATTTAATCATGTATTGGTATCAGTATGACAGCATGGATTTTTTTATTACTTTATTTATTTTGTTGCTCAGCTTGTGGGGTCATTCTGAGCTCTTTCAGTGGCTCCTTGACAGGCCTCCATCATAGAGTGTGTGCATGGGTATGTGACTACAGACATACTTCCCTTCTGGCATTATGAGATACTCCACTATCCAATCACATTTGCCATGTCCCAGCCCTAGAATCAGCCATATCTCCAAGGATCCCTAGTTCCTACTGTTAAAGAATAATGCTAGAAACAAGATCTAGGGGTTGTGTGTGCTTGTTGCTACTGGATGCCATTGCTTCTAGGCCCTCTTAGCTGACAGAGCAAAGAAGTATGTGTGAGCATGCTAACCCATGCATACAACTATTTTTGCGTATCTTTCTGTATCTAAATTCACATAGGAGTTAATTCTAATATCTACAACTCTAAATAGCAGAGGATCATAAGCCAAGGAATCTAGGCAGCCTATAAAGACAAAATGGTAAAAAGAAAAAATGGTGAAAGGATTCTCCCCTAGAGCCTCCAGAAAAAATGCAGCTCTGACAGCACCTTGATGTTATCCTAGTGAGACTTCTTTTGGCCTTCTAACATCTGGGATTATAAGATATAAATAAATATGTGTGTCTTAAGCCACTACGTTTGTGATAATTTGCTATAGCAGAAATAGAACACTAATATAAGATCAATGGCCTATTTGAGGTATAAGGTGTGTGTCTAGGTTTATTAATCTGGTCCAGCACCATGTGTTGAAAACACTACCATTTTCTTCTTAAGTTACTTTTGTCAAATATCAGTTGACAATGTTAGATCTGTTTCTGGGATCTCTAGTATGTTCCATTGATCATTGTGTCTAGTATTTTGTCACCACTTGATTGCCTTGATTGCTGTAGCTTTATAGTAAGGCTTGAAATCAGGTGGCATGAATCATCCAACTTCGTTCTTTTTTAATATTGTGTAGGCTCATCTAAATATTTTGTCTTTCTATATACATTTTATAATTAGTTTGTTGGTATCTGCATAATGAATTGCCAAAATTTGATTGGCATTCGTTAAATCTAAAGATAATATTAGGAAGAATTTACTTCTTAACAATATTGGGCCTTCTCATCTGACAATATGGACTGCTCATTTATTTAGATCTTTTATTTCTTTCATAAAAGTTTTATAGTTTTTTTACATACAGATTATTTACCTATTTGCTAGATTTATAACACCTTTTTTATGTCATTGTAAAAAGTATGTTGATTTTATTTCAAATTCTGATTGTTCCATTGCTGGCATGTAAGAAAAAAATAAATTGACATCTGTGTATTGACCTGTATACTGCTACCTTTTTACACTTGCTTATTCATTCCAGGGTCTTGTTTGCTTTCTATTTTTATGATAGATTCTTTGGTTCTTTCTACCTAGACAATCATGCCATATATGAAGACAGTTAATTGTATTACCACAGTTCAAATCTGTATTTTATTTATTATTTTCCTTGTGTTATTGACTAGCTAGAATTTCTAGTATGATATTGAATAGGAATGGTTAGAGAAGGACATATTTGCCTTGTTTTAAATCTTTGGGAAGAAACAGTCAACATTAAATGTGGTTTTAGTTGTAGGTTTTTTACATATACTCTCTCTTAAGTTAAGGAAGTCTTCATCTATTGCTAGGAGTTTTTATCATGAATGGGTATTCAATTTTGTCACATGCTTTATTGCACCAGTTGATATGATTACATGCTTTTCTTATTCAGGCTGTGTTAATCAGATTAATTCCATAGATTAATTGATGAAAATTAAACTAGCCTTGCATTAGTAAATTGAATGCTTCTTGGTTGCCATGTGTTATCCTTCTTATATACTACCTAATCTACTTTCTAATTTTTTGTTAAAGATTTTTGCAACCATGATCTTTAGAAATAGTGCTCTGTTTTCTTGTAATGTTTTTATCTGGTTTTGATATAACAATAATGCTTGCCTCAAAAAAATGGATTGAGAAAAATTCTCTCTTCTAACTTATGAAAAAATTTTTTAGAAAAGTGATGTTTCACCTTAAATTTTGGTAGAATTTACCAGTACAGCCATCAGGCTTAGTACTTTTTGTTTTTCTGTTTTGTTTTATTTTTTGATTTTTAAAAAATTATTAAATCACTATTTCACTTCTAGTTTTGGTATTTTGTCTTTCAGGTAATTATTAATTTCATCAAACTTACCCAATTTGTGAATAAAGTGTTGTTTATTTATTATTATTCATTTAATGTCTATGAGAGCACTAATAAAACCATATATATATATATATATATATATATATATATATATATATATTCTATTGATTTTTCACAGAGAGGAAGAGAGAGAGATAGAGAGAGTTAGAAACATCAATTAGAGAGAATCATCGACCAGCTGCCTCTTGCACATCTCCTACTGGGGATGTGCCCACAACCAAGGTACATGCCCTTGACCGGAATCTAACCTGGGACCTTTCAGTCCGCAGGCTGACGCTCTATGCACTGAGCCAAACCGGTTCGGCAAAACCTCCTTTTTTTTCTTTTTTTTCTTTTTAAATATATTTTATTGATATTTTACAGAGAGGAAGGGAGATAGCTAGCTAGCTAGAAACATCGATGAGAGAGAAACATCGACCAGCTGCCTCTTGCACACCCCCTACTGGGGATGTGCCCACAACCAAGGTACATGCCCTTGACCGGAATTGAACCTGGGACCTTTCAGTCCACAGACCGACGCTCTACCACTGAGCCAAACCGGTTTCAGCCAAAACCTCCTTTTTAATTTTTGATATTAACATTTTATATCTTCTCTATTTCTTGGTTAGATTAACTATAGTTTTATCAATTTTCTTGACCTTTAAAATACAGATTCAATTTTGTTTATTGTTTCCTTTTTTCAGTTTCACTGATATTCACTCTAATTTTTAATATGTTCCTCCTCCTGCTTGCTCTAGGAATAATTTGCTCTTATTGTCTAGTTACTCAAGGTAGAAGCTTGGTTATTGATTTTAGATCCTTTTTCTTTTTAAATATATACTTTTAATGCTATAAATTTTCTGTAATGAACATTTTACTTACACCTTCAAAATATTTATATTTGAGACTATTTCACTCATTGTTTATTTGGAAGTATATTGTTTAATTTCAAACTAGTATGGAATTTTTCAGCTATCTCTGTTACTGATTTCTAGTTTAACATCATTGTAGATTGAGAATATACTTTGTATTATTTTTATTCTTTTAAAAAATTTAAAGTGTATTTCATGACTAGAATTTATTTGTATTAATGAATATTACATGTGAGCTTAAGAATACATATATGAAGTAGTCTAAAAATGTCAATTAGATCAAATTGACTCAGGTCATCTCCCTGACGTTGTCTTTGTTGATTTTCTGCCTGTTTGATCTAACAATTAATGACAGAAGGGTGTTTAAATCTCAAACTATATTGGCTGGTTTGTCTTTCTCCTTTTAAATCTACCATTTTTGCTTCATGAATTTTGTTGCTCTTTTCTTAGCTACGTCTACAGTTTGATACCTACAGTTACCATTGTTTTCTCTCTGATTTACTGAGCACCAGTTTTTGTCCAGCATTGTGCCAGGTGAGTGCTAGGTCTTCCTTAGGACTTTGTTCTGTCCCCGGGTGACAAAGGAGGAGACTGAGGCTCGGAGAGATAAAGGTGCTGCCAAGGCCACATGCCTTTGAAGAGCTGAGACCTGAACTCCACCTGCCTACCTCCAAACATGTGGCCATGGCTTCCCTATGCACCAGCCTGGAATCATGGCGGCCCTCTCACTTCCTGTCTGGGCGTGAGCAGAGAGCACCAGCTTCAGCTTCCTGCCAGGCCTGGAGTTTGCAAGCCCTTGAATTTGGGCCACCTGGGTAGAGGTGCCAAGGCCGCAGAAACAAGCTCACAGATCCAAGCAATAGCTTATGTTTGGGCCCAGTGGTTCCCGTTCTGAGAGCTAACGGTGCTCAGAGGCCTCAAGAATTCTTCTGCCAGAAACATCACACAGAAGTGGGTGCAGTTGGCCCACATACCGGCCAGGGGACAATTTATTCGGCTGCCATGAGGCACCCTGCAGGAAAAGTCCTTCCAAACTGCAGCCAGAACTGAGCCTCCACTTCTCCCTCCAGCAGCCCAACTCTCCCAGAGTGAGCAGAACCCCGTCTTACATTCACTGCACACCCAGTCTGTGCCGAGAGCTGTGCTGAGTGACTCTCCCACGTCTCAGTTCACTGCCCCAGACCCGGGGATCGGCACTGTAGCTTACCTCCATGGAATGGATGGAAAGGCTGAGTCAGTGGATAAGTCTCTCAGCAGCAGACCTGAGGCCAAGGTCTCTAATTCTGGGCTCTGATCGGCCCTCAGCACATGATGACATCCCAGCCTTCCACAGAACTCGCTGGCCTTGGGCACCCGGCACCTGCCTGATGTAAGCATCACATGCTTTGGGGGTTGGGGGAAGCTAACTAAGGAAATGAACAAAACTATTAGAAGTAAAACAAAATTCCCAATTGAAGAAACGCTGTCTCTGAAGTTCATCATGTCCCTGCGATGTCTCTTCTCCTTTTACATTTGCAGAAATGAAACTGTAACTGCAGCATAGAAAAAGAGAAAGAAGTGTCTTTCCCTGCGGCTGACAGCAATGGGCAGGCCAAGGATGGACGTCTCTGGGTGACAGACACGACCTGCAGGAGTGCCGATGCCACCCCTCCAGCCAGGGCGGGAGACCGGGTCCCGGCAGAGCCGCGGGCCCACAGGCACCTCGGGGCCGGGAAAGTGAACCATGAAAGTGGAAATGCATTCAGTAAAAATGGAAGTGCGAAGTGGTATTTCCTAAATGTTGTAAGAAACTTTTAAAATATAAAAACAAGAAAAATTCTTTCTCAGAAAAGAGCTGACTAAGCAGCAAGTACTCTCAATCTCAGTGCCTTGTTGACTCATCAAGTCAAAACTAAAGGACCTCGAGATGCTGTCCCGCCTTCAGGGTGCCACTGCCATGGTCCCCCACTCACAGCACTAGCTGAGCACCTGCCTCAGACTCAGATCTTATAAAAGCTTGTTTAGATCTAAAATGAGTATGCAAATCACTGGTTAAAAATTATATATATATATATATATATATATATATATATATATATATATATAATGTAAGGATGGATGGAAAACAAGTTTATGCTCTCTCTCTCCTCCCTCCAAAATGTTTTCATTTTTAATCTAAAACTATATTACCTGCACACAAAGTCCCTAAGCTCCACATGCAGAAGGTGATGGTGGCCACACCCTGACACAGACAGAAGCAGGTGTGCGCCTGGAGTCCCAGGAGCCCGTCGGTCCCTCACTCGCAGCCGGAGTCCGCTGCCTGCCAGGCCGGGCCAGGTGATGACTAAGGCAAGTGAGGTCAAACATGCCCAGGCGGGAAGGTAATATTTCCGGAAGGACAGACAGACAACAACCAAGTGAACAAACAAATCATTTCAGATCCTGAGAAGTGATGTGGATGAAACGGAGCTGGCTGTGATGGGGAGTGTGAGCTGGAGGGGAGGGGGGGAGGCTTGTCTTGGGGAGCATGCAGAGCGGGGTGAGGGCCGCCCCCTGGGAAGACTCGGGGAGGCCATCCAGGAAGGAGTCCACCTCCCGCAGGGGCCTGGGTAGGAAAGGAGCTTTGCGTTGCAGGAACCCCAGGTTCTGAGGAACGGGGAGGATGAGGGCAGATCAGGAGGTGCTGAGGTCCTGGTTTGGGCTCTGGGTTTTATTCTGGGAGGAATGAGAAGCCATTGGTGGTTGTGAGCACCATCACTAAGTGAAAATGGTCAGCACAGGCAGTGTGTGGGGAGTAGACAGAAGGAGAGGGAGCTAAATGATAGGAGGAGAGACGGGCCCCGAGAAGGCAGCCCTGCCTGCAGCGGAACAGGCTCACGGGACTGGACAGGAGTGGAGCATGGATCCAGATCTGATGTGAGATGTGCCCATTGTGAACCTTCCTCTGAAGAGCAGCAGAGAAGGCGGCGGTAGCTGGAGGAGGACTGTGGGGCTGAAGGCTCTCTGAGAAGATCCATAGGAAGCCAGTTCAGGAAGAAGTGGAGCAGTGCGAAGGCCTTGGGGTAGGAAGTAAACTTCCTGTTTTTAAAGACCAGGCTTTCCCTGCCAGTCTATGTGCTGCTGGAGTGGTGCAGGGGCAAGGGAGAGGCCGTGATGCCGATGAAAGAAGCGATTATTGAGGGAGCAGAGGGCTAGACTGGAGACCCTGAGGAGAGCGACTCTGTAACTACTTCTCCAGGACAAAGTACTGAGGGAGCAAGAGGCATGCATCTGACCCAGACTAAGGCCACATGGGCCTCCTGACGAGACAGCACAGCTCCGTGCTGGAAGCGAAGGGCTAGGGCCACTCGGAGCAGGAAGGGTGAGGCGGGGTGATTTCAGGCAGAGACAGCATCGTGTGCAAAGGCGACAGGAAGGAGCTGGGCCTGTGGGGCCAGGGGATGAGGGGATGGGGGAAGCGGAGGTTGCAGAGGTCCCAGCAGGGCTCACGGGCCAGGCCAAGGACTGGGTTGTGTCACTGGCTGACCGCCACCCCAGCAGCAGGAGAGGACAACTTGGGGGCAACAAACTGATGAGCGAGGTGGTTTTTGGGGGTCCTGAGCTGACAATGACTTGGGCCAGGAGACAAACGCAGGGACACGATGGCCATCTGAGGGCTGGGTTGCCCACGTGGGTAAGGAGGGAAGATGCAGCTAAGGATGCATCCAGGTTCTTGCTGGGTGAACAGAGCTGTGTGTCAAGGACAAGAAAAGGATGAGGAAGGAAGATGCCATGGCCACGTTGCCAAGATGGAGGGTGGTGGGTGGGGTGGGTGGTGAGGGAGGAGGGCTCCCGCCCAGGGCTCCTCGCCGGGCTGTGGCTGAGGTGGGAGGCATGTTCTGTTTTCCAGGGGGTGGGCTCAGCTGCGCTTTGGGAGGGTCACCCTGGCTGCTGAGCAGGCGGAGGAGGCTGGAGGCCAGCGCCGGGGAGGGGCTGTTACACTGCCCAGGAGGGAGGCCGGGAGCCTGGACCAGGGAGGGGGCAGCGGGCAGCGGGGCGGGACAGGCTTCTCTCACAGTGGAGGGTGCAGATCAGGAGGTGGCAGCAAGGAGCAGGAGGAAGAGGAGAGCCCAAAGCCCCAGCACGTGGGTCCCAAACCTCCCGTGGCTTACAAATCTGCGCAAAGCAGACACCGCTGAGCAGGCGCATCTGGCCAGAGCTGGGGGACTGGTCACCCGTCCTCCCTCTGCCCCGGGATTGTCGCTGGCTCCCCCGAGGCTGTGGGAACACTGGGCCTGAGTTTGAGGAGAGAGAACCGCTCTCCTCACTTCCCCAGCTGGTTCTCCCGGGGTGAGGGTGGGGGTGCTGTTAGGACAGTCGGGAGCAGGAGAGGCTGGGGCCAGCTGTGCAGGCCGGAAGCCGGGCGCTCAGAGCCGCAGCAGAGGGTGGTGAGCAGGAAAGACTGCGGCCCTGGGCCCTGGGGGTGGGCAGGGAGCAGGCAGGCTGGGGCTCTGCTCTTTGCCTCCATTTCAATTGGCCCAAAGCCACAGAGCATGAGAGACCTGGTCAGCAAAACTGCCCGCCGGGCACTCTCTCAGCTCAGGGGCAGACACTGGCCTCAGGACCGGGGCTCCGTGGGGAGGGCCCTGCGGGGTTCTCCAAGGAGATACTCTGAGGTCCAGAATCTGGGACTGCCAGCCCCAGGGCTGTTTAGGGTGCGGACACGCATGGCCCCATCCAGGCCCTATTGAATGGCTCCAAGGACAGATGACTAGGTGACCAGAGATTCAGATGCCACAGGATGTCACGCTCAGACACACACGCATCAGTGTCTGGGGGAAGGACCTTGGACACTGCCTGTAGTGCACAAGACAGGGCCCCTCCCCATGGGCAGAGGGCAGAGGGCAGAGGGCAGAGGGCAGAGGGCATGGCCCTCACTGAGTGAGGGCTCGGAGCCTGGGGGCCTGGGCTGGGACACTCATGAAGACAGTGAGGAAGGAGAGGGGTACAGCGAGCCCAGGCACGCTGGGGACCAAGTTCTGGGCCCCAACACTCAGGGTAGAGAAGAGCGTTCTCTGAACCCTGCTGAGGTCCGGGTGCTTCTGCAAGTCTGGGCCTGCCATGGGGAGCCCTGGCCTGCCCTTGGGTGAGTCTGGGAGCACAGAGCACAGACAGGGGTGCTCTCCGCCCTCCAGGAGCATTTGAGGTAACAGTCCAGGTGGTCCTCAGATCTGGAGCCCCTTCTCTGCTCAGCGTTCCCGAGAGCAAGGGGAACTGATGCCTAGAGCGTCCAAAACAGCGGGCCACGGCGTGAGGACACGTTCCTAACTCAGGGTTGGGTGGGCCCTGCTCCTCCTTGATCTGGGACAAGGACACAGTGTCCGCCTCCGGGGCGCTGGCGCACACGGAGGAAAGTGCTCCAGGGTGCTCCCTGTTCCCCAGGGCGCCCCTCCCGGCCCGCACAGCCTTGCCCCGGTGCCTTCAGTGAGCACCTGCAAGCTGTTTCCAGGTCTCTTTCCTCTATCCCCCATCTCTCCCCTCCGCCGGGTCCGCAAAGGCAGGGACTGGGCCAGGTGTTCACCCTCTGCCAGCACCGCCCACACCGAGTGAGTGTGTGAAATAAGTCTCTGTTCAGGTTTGTGGTTTACAAAGGACTTCTGTTGTTTCAAACCTCCTAACAGGCCAGGCCATGTCTATTTCAGGCCTCTCCCGTTGGCAGGAGGAAGCTGACTTCAGGAATTGGTAATTTGCGGAGGTTGCAAACTTTGCAGGTGGCAACGCTGGATTTTGAACCCACAGCTGCCTGAGCCCAATCCCAGCCCCGCTCACCTCTGTCCAGCTGAGAGCAGGCACGCGCCAGGACAGACAATCGGACGATGTCCTTTGCGCGTTTGTGAGGTGTGGGGAATGCAAAGTAAAATCACAAAAACAACCCAACCGCACTGTCCTGGGAAAGCAAGGCGGGTGCCCCCATTCAGGCAGCTGAGGTTCGCAAAGGCTGGCGCAGCCAGGGTGCCTCGCAGTTTGGCTCCTCAGCCTCTGGCCCATCGTTGGGTGCCTGGGCGTCAGTCCCCTCCCACCATCCGGCACTCATTTTCCCTGAGAGGTGCTTCTCCTCTTGTGGGAGCTTCTCTCCACTCCAGGAGGCATCGCCTGGAGCCGGGGTCAGGTGAACAGGGTGGCACCGGTTTGCTGGCATCCTGGCACTTTCCCTGCCTGGAGCCTCAGTTTCCCCACAAGGAAATGTTAAGGAGGGAGAGACAACACGCAGCTGGTTGCTAGGCTGTGAAGATTCAACAGACACTTTCAGGGCTGGGATAGGAATTGCGCCGAGCGGCACCGGCGGAGAGAGTTCCCATCAGCGCCCGGATTGCTGTTTGGTGTCACAGCTCAGAGTGTCACCCAGGAAATCCACACAGAGGCCTGGCCGCCTCCCCCAGGAGTGGACACTAGGACCCACATGGTCAGGGCCACGCCTGGTGCTCTGTGCACCGGCTTCCTCTTTCCCGTGCCTCCAGAGGACACCTGCCCAGGGCGGCAGAGACTGCTGCCACTGAAGGAGAGCAGGCTCTCCGTGGAAAGGTCACAGCCTGAGCCAGAGGGCACTGTCCGCTCCACCTCCGTGTAAGCAGGTCCGGTGCCGGGAAAGGGCTGGGAGGAGGATCTAGGGCCTCCTCAGAGAGATGGGCCCAGCCCTGTGTCCGTCTGCATTTCCTCCCGCAACTGCCTCACCTCCCAGAGCGGCTTCCCTGGGACTCCACACATGCCGCCCTGCCAAAGGCCCGTGGGGGCACCCAGGCCTGACCTCTGCCTCCTCCTCTCCCGGCTCCGCTTGCAGGGAGCAGGGATACATCCTCCCAGACCTGGAGTTTGGGCAGAGAGTAACATCCATCCTCAGCCTCATCCCCCAGAGATGGGGACCCCCAGGGCAGGGGAGAAGCCATTTCCATGGGGGTCATCATTCCTGGGAATCCCCCTACCCAGGGGCTCCTAGGACTGGGATTTCCCAGGGGACCTTGCAGCTCCCCAACTGCCCTGCAGGAAACGGCCCCAGCCACACCTCAGTCTGCAGCGGGCTCCTCAGACGCCAGGCTGCAGGGGGGGCTCCTGGCACTGGAGCCCCTGAGGAAGGCAGACCCAGGGAGCCGCTCTAGGTTCTCAGCCAGACCTGGCATCCTCAGAGCCTGGCCGGCCTCTCCCCCGCAGGTAAAGTAAGGCACTGCCGGTAGAACCACACAGGAGGGGCAAGGAGAATCCATGGGTCCTCAGATGCCCAGGCCATGCGGGTGCCTGATTGCCCTCAACAGGCCATCACCACGTGTGTCCAGGGAGCCAGATATCCAACTGGCTGCACAGCATTACCGGCCAAGGCGGTAACTGCTCCCTGCAAGCTCAGCTGACCTGGGACACCCCGGTGGCCTTCTCCCCCAGGCAGAGCCAGTGCTAGCTCAGCCTCCCCAGCCCCTCCCTGCCTGAGGATTCGTGCTGCCCCTGCCAGATCTCCCCCTTTCTTCCTCTGGACGTCTCTCCCCACAAACCCAGCTCAGCGCTGCTGGCCTCCTGGGACCCACTTCCAAACTTTGGTTCCCACCCAAGATGTGAGTGACCAGGTTTCAAAGACAGGAATGGGCCGTGGGCTCCATGGGGCTCCCCGGCCCACAGCCTGCCCCAGGCCTGGTGGTCTGCTTTGGCCCATTTCCTAGCCGGTGGCGGAGAAAGGGGGAGTGAGAGCAGAGGAACCCAGCATTTGCCAGGATCGGGATCAGAGACCAGAGGCCAGAGGCACCTGGGAGAGGACCACAGGTAGCAGGGGCCAGTCCAACGGCCCTGGCTCAGACCCTGAAAGCCAGCAAGACGGTGCACCTCCTAGGCCCTGAAGGCAGCCATCCTGCCCGGTGTGCCCCAAAGCCTGTGGCATCCATGTGTGGCACACAGTGCCCGTCTCTGTCTGCGAGGCAGCTTGTGTCCACCACTCCTTTCCGCAGTCCCACTGAGACCCCAATCTGCCCCTCTCAGAGCATCATGGGAGGCCGGAGAGACAGACCTATCCCAACAGAACACGTGGACCTTCTAGCCATTGCATCTGTGTGAGCAGGCACATGGCAGCCATGAACAATCCCGGGGGTCCTCTTGTCTCTTCTCAAGAAAGATGGACATAAAATGAGGTACGCACCCATGGGATAGAGTCCCCTGTGGGCTCCAGGCATGACCCTAACTGTCCAGCGGATAACACCAGACCTCCTCACCCACAAGACACTTCAGAGATGGGAGTACCCCTCCCCCAGGGTTGCTCTGACTCTTCAGAGCCCCCACTCCCCCTCCTCCGGTCCAGTGATGATGGGCAAGTGGGAGGGGGGCTGCCAGAGGAAGTCCACATGGTCTGTAAGACACAAAGCAGACACCTTAGAGCAGTGGTCAGCAAACTCATTAGACAACAGAGCCAAATATCAACTGTACAACCATTGAAATTTCTTTTGAGAGACAAATTTTTTAAACTTAAAAAATATAGGTAGGTACATTCTTATTAACTTAATTAGGGTACTCCTAAGCTGGCCTTTGCTAAAAGGTCAAGGAGCCAAAGACCCTCATGTGGCTCATGAGCCGCAGTTTGCTGACCACTGCCTTAGAGGATAGATGACATAGGACACAAGCAGGGGCTGGGTGGGATTGAATTCCGGAGGCTTGACTGTATCTGCACCTCCTGTGCACCAGACCCTTGGCTGGGTCTCACCCTGGGTGTGGTCACATGATTCCTTGGGTCAGCCTCACCTGATTCCCAGAAGAGTTTGAATGGCATCTGATGAGAAGCTGAACAATGGCTCTGTCCAGGAACCACCACCAGAACCCTGCTCTGTCCCTCCCACTGGCACCCATGTAAGAGGCTCTTGCTGACCTCATTGGGTTGTTCCCAATATCACTCCCCTGTCTGTCTGTCTGTGGAAGCTTTAGTCTGTGGAGCCTCAGGCACCCACATAAGCCATGGGGATCTATAGCAGCTTCTCTCAGGGTGTCATTCATGAACCCCTTAAAAGGCAAGCTTGGATCTAAACTCTGGTTCTGTTGTGTCCATTTTACCAAGTTACGGCATCTAATTGAAGAAGAAATCACAGTCTTCAGCCTGTGGGCTGTTGTTGGTTGAAAGCCATATTTGTTGCTGGGCTGTTGGCCAAAGTAATAATCATTTCTTAAATTCACCCTGAAGGAGAGGCAGCCTGGGCCACCAAGGCAGTGGTGGGCGTGCGGAGGAATTCCCACTCGGATCCATCAGCACCAGAGCCCAGGGAGACTCCATTCCAGACGTGGACACCCAGGGCCGCCCCAGCCGACGCCCAGCCTTGTTTTCTTTGTAAGCAGTGAGGTCTCAAAAAAGAGCCCCAGGTCAACATTAGGGTCAGATGTCTTCGAGGGCCTCATTGTCAAGCCATGAAAACCGGTGGCAGCACCGGCACACAGCCCCCTGGTTGGCCTACAGAGACTGCATTTCAGTCCTCATGCCTTTGACTGCTTTCCAGAGAAGAGAATTTTGAGGACAAAATGAGCTCCCAAACAGAGACTCTTCCTTTCCATTGTCTGCAGTCCACATGTTGAGGGCTGTCTTGTCCTGGTCATTATGAGGCATGTGCTGGCTAGTTAAGGGTAAGGGGTAGACTAGAATATTTAAAGGTTTGGGGAGTCTACCTCTCACCCAAGCTCATGGACAGAAGGCATAAAACTAAGAATAAAATAACAATCCAGTAGCCGTGAGGTGAGGAGCTAAGAGCAGAAAGCAAGAAATTGTCACTGGGCCCTGGCCGGTGTGGCCCAGTTGGTTGGGCATTGTCCGGGACACCAAAATGTTGCTAATTCTATGCCCAGTCAGGGCACGTGCCCTGGCTCTATCCCTGGTGGGGGCCATGCAGAAGGTAGCCATTTGATATTGTGATCTCTCTTCCATGTGTGTGTGTCTCTCCCTCTGCCTTCCTCTCTCTAAAAATCAATTTAAAAGAAGAAGAAGTTGTTGTGCAGCATTAAGGCAGCCAGGGTGAAGGAGGGGCTGCTAGGGAGCCTGAGAGAGGAGGCCACCCTCAGCTCCAGCTGTCCTTTGGCAGGGTGGCGGTGGCGGTGGCGGGGGGGGGGGGGAGGGGGTGCAGGGCAGGGCTATGTGCAGCAGCATCCGTCTGTTTCATCTCTGATACCAACAGAGAAGGGGATGAGGGAAGCCCTACTTCCTGGTCTCTCCACAAGCAGGAAGCAAGTTCTGTCTCCCACCAACCCACAAAGGCACCCATGTGCTGCGTTTCTGTGTCCCCATTCACGCTGCCCTTCAGCTCAGAATGCCCAGCGCCACCCTTGTTGTCAGGCAAAGCCCAGGCATCGCACGCTCATCCTCAGGCAGCCTCCCAACTAGCTCAAGGCCCTTCCCTTGTACCCTGAGCCATAAGCTGCCCTTCAGGGAGTCCTCAGCACCTTTCACGTACACTTACCACTGTCTACTAAGCTTCTGTCCATTCTGTTGGAAGTGTCTGATGGGCCTGCATCAACTCCTAGTACCGTAATTTACATAGACCTGTTGCTGGATCCACATGAGGTAGACTCTCCGTCATTCTTGTGGAATGGATGAATGGATGAATGGGTGAACAAATGAATGAACAATGAGCAGTGGTTGGAGAGCTGGCCCCAGCAGCTTGTAGGGAAAGACTTATATGCGTTTATGAGCATCCCTGTATCTTCAAAGTCTAATTGTGAACCTCTGAATAAAAAAAAATATAGATGTGCAAGCCCCTGTGTTCTATAAATTCCATTTTAACTGGCTTAACAAATAACTGAATGAAAACCAGCTTGGCGTCCCCCAGGGAAAGTGTGGAGAAATCCAGTGGGGAATGTCACGTAAACACAAGCATGCGCAGCATTTGGTTTACAAATTAGCCATGTCCCCAGAAAGGGCCCTTTCTTGTAGCTCTCCACAGTTTGAGTGGGAGGCTCACACAAATCCTCCTGCAGTGGCTCTCACTGTGTCTCATGGATGTGATGATACAAGAAGGATTGAGGATTGTCCATCAGGGAGGGAAAACACCCCTTTCTCCAAACCTTATAATGACTTAGATTTTAAACTACGAAACTTGCCAAAATGAAACTTCAATGTCTGTTTGCAGACACTGAACCAGGGTTTTCTATGAGCGTGAATGACGCAGTTGGACTTGCCTGAAGCAATGGATGGAGCCCAGGGCTCTCCTGCCTCTGAAGCTCCCTCTTCACAGCCGTTCAGGATCGCAGAGGTCAGGAAGGCCCTACAAGGCTGGACTCTTCGGAAGCGGGGTGTGATTGCCTCTTCACATACCAGGGTAGCATATGTAAACCAAGATGGGGTTTAGACTGTAATAAAAGTTAAAAGCATTTATTTGCCCAAAAGGAGCTACAGTTCAGGAGATAGGTGGGGATAACAACCTAAATTCTAACTTATCCAGACAAAGAGGAGGCCACCTTTTATAGTGAGAATTTGCATTTTATATAAATGAAGTATCTGAATTGTTAGTTTGGCCAGTATAGAAGCAAAAAAAAGAAGCAAATTGTGCATTTCTGATTGGACAGTGCAGGTCTCAGTCCTTAAGTTGAAAGATTAAAGACAAAACCAGGGATTTCCCCCAGATGTTGGCTCAGACAGTGTAAACCCCCAGGGCTTAGTGGGGGAAGCAGAGTTCAGTTTCAGTCTGGGGTTTTTCCAGGGGTAACCTGAAGGAGGCGCTCATCAGCAAAGATCTGATAGACTCTTACTATCATAAAAGAAGGGTCCTCACATTGCCACGGGGAGTCCATCTCAGCAGTTAAATTCCTCCTCGGGGTTCACAGCAAATGAGTCTTCCTTCTTGGGGTCCACACAAGCCATTATTGTTCCTCTCCTATGGCCCTTCACCCCTCTCACTTCAAGTGCTGGATTGCTTTTATTCTCTGTTGGATTTCCTCTTCCAAAAAGGCATTGAGACATAGTGACTTACACAAATGCCTATATCTGTATGTATTCCAGCAAGGGGCAATGAAAGGGGTAGAATCATTCTCAAAGGTCTAGAAAAAAGCCTGGCAAGAGAAGAACAGGCCTGTGTGTTGCTACCCCATACAGGTAATTCCCACAGCTGTTGGCTCAGACAGCGTAAACTCACAGGGCTTACCTGTGAAGTGATTGCCAATAAATATGATGACGGGATCTGGGACCTGGCTGACTCTCATGGGAAAGGGCCCATAGAAACATGGATGCCTCTACTAGATGGCAGATCTTAAAGCAGAAAGTTCCAGGAGCTGCCAAGGTGACTGTCAAAGATGGGCAATTATGGGGCTCCATGTTTTCAGGGGGAAAGGTTATATTATTAGACCCCAAGGAAGAATGTCCAGAGAGAGACCCAGAGTAACAAAAGAAAGACAAATAGAAAGCAGACCCTGAGGCCAGTCTTCTGAGTGCTTTTCAGAGACCCTGGACTTGCCTGTGGTGGAGGAAGTGGTGGGTAGCACTGACAGCTCAGACTCAGGCCCTGCTGGAGAGTGCCAGAAATGCCTCCCCTTGTTTTTATAACCAACCTGGCGTGGCTAAGACAGAACTGTTTCTTTTCCTGACTAGCCTGCATGGTCAGCTGGCACTCTCCTCCCCAAATCAGTGCTCAACTTCTTGTCAATAATCATGTGTCTATTTTTTAAATTCTTATATCAGACCAAATCTAATGTCATAGATAAGGTATGCATGGAAAAAGCATTTATAGAAGGTAGTTTTACTACAGACAATAGCAGTCCTACCTGGGCAACCAAGCAGATACATTCACCTTTGGAAAGTTAATCTGGTGATCCCTTATCTGCCACTTTGGGATGACTAATGGTCAAATCCAATAACAGCATCTGTGTCTTCTAGAAGACCAGGGAGTCCCAACGGTGGGCATGGTAACCAGGGCGCAGGGCAGCTGAGGGGATGCTTTGTTTGGATCCCTGCTGCACAGTGTCCCCTGCTCTTCCTGAAACTGGGCTGATGCATTCCCATTAGCTGACCAAGAGAACCTCACAGTCCAGACACCAGGTGAAGCATCCCAGGAAAACTGCCTGGCCTTGAGCTCTGCATTTTCTTTTCAATTTTCTGGTGACCAATTACTGGCTTGAATTTAGTTTTATATATAAAAACAATTCTGTCTTCTTAGTGTTCTCCGCCTAGGAACCTACACACAGTAAGCTTGTAGAATGAATTGGAGTCTGGTGTGAGGCTGAGTGACCAGCCATATGATTCTCAGAAGGCACTGATGTTTTTGTAAGTGGCAGTAGGTGGCAGGCAGCTTTGCAGGCCTGTAAAGACCCCAGGGCCCAGAATAGGAGTAAGAGAAATGCACCATTAAAAACATGGAATTCCAAGGACTCCTGGCGCCTCCCGGTCCCACTTTGTGTAGACTCACAGATGGAAAACCTAATTGTGCATTTAGGAAATCAGATCCCTGGATCCCTTCCTCCTGGTAGTACTTTACATTCCCAGATGCCTCCCTTGGAATCAGCAATTAACAACATCTTCCTTTAAAGTTGAGATGGTAGGGGTGTTTGTTAGTGTACACTCACCAGCAGCCCTACCTGGTGCCACGCTAGAGCCCCATGGTTTCCCAGGCTGGTGGCAGAGCAGTGAGCCTAGGGATGAGCCTTGGTTCTACCATTTTCTTAGCTGTGTGATCTTGGGTAACTTGCTTAGTCTCACTGAACATCAGTTTCCTCACCTATAATATGGGGATAATAATTGTGCCTATATTAAAAGCCTGTTGTAATCACTAAGATGATGCACATAAATCCTTTAGAATAGTGTCCAAAATCTAGTTCTCATTGAATGGTGGTCACAAAGTGCCTCATGGCACAACTATGCTGACAGGGAACAATTGGTTGAATATGTCTGAGAAGACCTGGAATGGGTTTTCAGAAAGCACGCTGAAATGAAGGCCTGGATAGTTTGAAGCCTGAACCCCTTCCTCTTGGCCCCGTTTGGTAGCACTTTGCATTCTTAAATGCCTCCCTTGAAGCCTGTAATTAACACTGTCTTGTAGATACAGGTAGATCCTATGGAACAACATGATTACAATCTTCATGAAACCTCCCTGTGATAACTGTGTATATATAAAGAGCCAGCAACCCGAATGCTGGAACGACCAGTTGCTACGATGCCCACTGCAGCTGGAGAACTACCCAATTGGGGCTGGCAGGCCAACCTCCTACGGCCCCTCCCCAGGTTCCATTCATGGGGAGGGCGGCCATCTCACTGCCCACAGCTCCTCTTCACAGCCTGCCTCACCCCCAATCAGTCCCGCCACCCCAATTGAGGTGGGGCCTGCTGGCTAATCACCTGTGGCTCCTCCCCACAGCTGGTCCAGCCCTGATCAGGCCTTGATCAGCGGGCTGGCCAGCCATTATTCTTCCATCTCCTCCTCCTGACAGGCCTGGCCCTGATCCACCAATTGGGACCTACCCAACCAGACTCCACCTGTACATGAATTCATGCACTGAGCCTCCAGTTTTATATTAGATTGCTAGACATGGACTATGATCACCATCACTACAATCCCATCTCTTTCAGAGAGTTCTCAGACTGACAGGATAAAGGTGCCTCCTGCAATGTTAAATGACACTGCTCTATAATACAAACAGAAGACAGTAAGTGTAAAGAATTCATGAGTAACTCAACCTCAGGCTGCAAAGCTCTCTTACTTTCCTTGAAATAAGAACTTTTCCTAAGCAGGATGTTAAATCCTAGCTTGTGTGAGCTTATATGCAACACCTCTAGCATTCCCTCAGATCCCACCCTAACCCCCAGCACTCCTCTGTACTCCACTGCCCAGGAAAGGTAGACATGGGCAGGAGTTCCTGCTCAGCTGGGTTGGGGTCACCTAAATCTCCTGGTTCTTCAGCTATGTTGGCATGACCTTCTCTCTGTCAGCCTTCCAGAAGCCTCTAACAAAGCCCACCATTGTCTCCTTTCCCCACCAGCCAGGGAGACTCCTAGGGTGGCAAGGACCCTCTCCAGCTATGTCCTCCAGCTGCTGGCCTCTCTCTGGTCTCTTTTTCTTGAGCAGAGAGGCACATTCTCCCTCAGTCACCCCTCATGCTGAACCTGCCCCTGCCCAGGCTTTGTATCCTCATCTACCAGAGAGGTGCTCCCTGTCTGGCAGCCTCTAACAGCTGCCAGTTCCTGGAGACCTGGAAAACTAGACTCCAACAATATGCAGCCCAGACGTAACACAGGGATGCTCCACATGTATCCACGAGGCCACTGGTTTATCCAATGACCTAAGCACATGTCGCAGAGGCCTGACACTGTTCCCAGAGGTGCACAGTACTCCACGTTTCTGTGAGTCAGGGCAGGAGGACTGGGGCCCCACAGCTCATGGGCTCCCCCGTGCAAAGTAAGGCCTCACCAGCACCAAAGTATCTGGAGGAGCTTGAAGAACATGTCCTGCCAAGAAGGACCATAGGGCAGGAAAGCTGGCACTCAGGCAAGAAGAGAACAAACATGTCTCACTTGTGTGCTAATGTGCCAAGCCCTTCACATGGAGCCCAGGCACTGATCTGATGCCTGCCCACTGCTGCTGGAAGGGGCTCTGTGCATTCCCAGCAATGTCTTTGCTCCTGTTCTTCCTAGCTGGTACCCTGAGGGAGCAGCCACTCCCATTCAATGGGGTGGGAAGGGGAGGGAGGTGTGAGGAGCTCTCTGCAAAACCAGAACATTACCTCATCTAAGATTCATAGGGGCCTGGAGGGGGGAGAGGGAAAGGAGGTGTCCTGGAGAGAAAATGGGCTCTCAGAGCTTCTGTACCTTGCTAGCTAGGTGCAGAATCAGGTTTCACCTTAGGACAGACTGGCTGCAGAGCCCGGGCTTCTTGTACCAGCCTTTCTGTCGGTGGTAGCTTCAGACACAGCTGAAGGGAAGGCGCACAGAATTGCTTGTGGCATGCCTCTGACCAAGAGGAAGCAGTCCAAGCCAGGTTTCCCGTGGAAGAACTATCTTCAAGGACATGCTCATTCCACAGTGTTTAAGCCTTTGGGACATCCTGGTAAATATAGTAATGCCTGCTTTTTAAAGCAAAATACAAAGAGGAGCTTAGGAAAAGGCGGATTCACTACTGTGCACAGGTGTTTGCACAGACCATAAGGAGCTAATCCTTGCTGTGCTTTCCTGGGTCACCACAATCCAATGAGGCAGACAGTAGCAGTCTTCTCATACATTATGCAGTTAGAGCAGGAGAGCCAGCTTTAGGTCAGCCGCTGACTCTGCACCCACCTGTGTTCACTGAGAGTGGAGGTGTGCTGCCTAGGAGGTAAGGACCGCCCCTTCAGCCCACACAGGCGCACACACAGCCTTCCTAGGTTCTCATGGTGCCAACTTAACCCATAGTGTGACAGTATTTGGTTAGCACTCCTTCCTCCTTTCTTTCCTCTCCTCAAACACTGACCCAGCCTTCACCACATGAAGGAATCAGGCAAGGTTCTGTCCACCGCAGACACCAGATCCAAAGATCCTCTCTCTCAGGACAAGCCACACACATACTCCACCACAAGGCAAGACATGAAAATACCCGAAATCAGGGCCACATGCTCTGGATTCATGGAGAAAGGACTTGATCTCAGTTGGGAAACCAGAGTCAGCTCAACAGCAAAGTTCCATAGAGGCAGGACCCAGTGGATACCAAAGGACACAATAGTGTTTTGAGAGAGAAAGAAACAGAAATAAATGCCTAGCTCCTTGCCCTAGAAGTGGAGGTAGGATAGAGCCATGGATGGGAGGGTTGGAAGGAATCTCATGGACCACTTTGGATGTGCATGTCCCCCTCCCATAAGAATGCTCTTTTAAAAGAAAATAACCTCAAGAACCACATTCAAATCCATCCACTGGCTCCCTGTGCACTCAACATGACACCCCCGATTCTTCCCGCACCATCTGGTTCCTGGCTCCCTCTCCAGCCTCATCTCAGGCAGCCTCCTGTGTCCACGGCAGCAAGGCTTCTCTGCTTAGTTTTTCACAAACACACCAAGCACGTACCCACCTTAGGCATTTACACAAGATGTTCCCACTCTTCTGCTACATCATTTTTATTTTGGTCTCAGCTGAAATATCACTTCTCATCAAGTTCTCCCTACCTGTAGGAGCTCCCCTCCAGTACACATAAAGGTAACCTCTAGCTCTAGGACATCATCCTTGTTAGGTTTCTGAAACAATCTCCCCACCCCCAGTCCCACCCCCACCCCCAGAACTGTCCTTGTCTTTTGTGAATTGTCACTATCTCCTCACTAGAACACAAGCCAGAGAACAGGAATCACATCAGATGTAATCATGGTGCTAGCCCCAGATGGGACCAGATGGTTGATTCTTAATAAATATCTATGTTGAATACTCCCCTCAATCCTCACTCTCCTTCTGAATCTCAACAGTCTGGTTCTAAAATGAGGCATGCTATGGTTTAAAATATGCTTCTTAAAAATTCATATGTTGAGGTCTTACTCCCGGCATCTAAATATGTGATCACATTTGGAAACAGAGTTTTTGCAGATGCAGTTAGTTAGACAGCATGAGGTCATACTGGAGTAGGACAGCCTCTACTCATTGACTGGTGTCCTTATAAAATGAGGAAAGCTGGACCTGAGGCCGGCATCAAGGGGAGACGATGTGAAGACACGGGAAGAAGATGGCCATCTCCAAGCCAAGGCACAGATCCTTCCCTCAAAAGTCTGCTGACCCCTCAATGTCATACATACTTCTAGCTTCAAACCTGTGAGACAACACATTTCAGTTGTTTAGCCCGCCTGCCTGAGGTACTTTGTTACTGCAACTACAGCAAACGAATACCAAAATGCATAAGATGGTCTCCCCGTTGCTCTCCTCGGAGCCCCTACTCCCTAACCCCCTAGTTCTGTGTGAAGGCACTTCCCATCTTTCCCTCGGTGAGGGTATGTGCCAAACAGTCTCAGGTCCCTTCCCTGAGCTGGCGTATTTAACTTTTTTCACAACTGGACAAAATCATTTCCCTCAGGTGAAATTAAATTATTTGGCTGCACGGAGTCCTAATCTCTCCACACTGTTGCTTAAATAATATTTGTTCTACCATTCCCTACAAACAACTTTGCTGACAGAGTTTATGACACAGCTTTCTGAAAAGAGGAAGCTTTTACTTCCTCTCTCAAGGCACTATCACAAGAACTTCTCCAAGGCATTGGGACTCCGTGCTCCAGCGCCAGGGCAATAACAAGCGCTGTCGGCTCACCTTGACCATCCCAGTGGCCCAGCGTGGTTTCTGCATTGGTCCCACTCCATCTATAATGATTCTTCCAGCCAGCATCCTCATGTCGGAATACATAAGCTCTGGTTAAAGCACAACTCAATCTTCATTCTTATTTTCCCAAGTTTTTCCAAAAAAGAGAACACTATAGTGCTCAGGAGACCGCTGAGCAACTTGAAGTTTCTGGCAAACAGAAATATGTGCAGATGTGATTTTCAAAACAAGGGAGGGCCTCCCCAGCCGGTTCACATGGGCCTTCTTTCCAGGAACAAGAGGACAGCAGCAGTTGTGGCAGATCGCTGAGAAAGTGCTGCACGCTATATGTTTAGATGGGAGAAAAGGGCTTCAGTTTCAGCTCAAGAGATGTGCAGGGCTGAGAAAATATCAGCTTCACAATAAGATAACAGCTGGACAAATAAAAAATTAATGACATTTCTTGAACTAACACCCTCAGAGAGCTGAGGGCATAGGTCAAACAACCAGCCCACATTCTAGGGAGAAACAGATGTGTGCAGGCACCACCAGGTGCCAGATGACCTGGCAAGAAGATTTAACTCAAACGTTTTAATGAATTAATAAATACCACATCTGAGCTAGCATAGAAAGTGAACACCCCCGGGAAGGGAAGGGAATGGAGATCTAGGGGTGTAGACAGCCCTTTGCAGGCTCTTCCTCTATGAATCCCATCAGGTGCAGTGGTGATTCAGAGAATCCTGAGATAGTCTCACTCACCATGCTGGATAGAGAAGGGTAACAGCAGCCTTAATCTTCAGAGAAAGAGCAAATCATATGCTGAGTTAGGCATTGGTAGAAACCCATGGCAGATGGGAGAATGGAACAACAAAAGTAAATCTCTATTCCTACAGAAGGCCAGGAAAACAGGCTGGATCCAGCATTATAGCTGAAGCAAGTAAAGGAACACTTATTAAGGTGATACCCCTGACACCCAGCTTCACTATGACTACTGGAGACTAAGGCTCCACCAGAACATTGGAGATCACTCTTTTCTGCTTTCCACACCATGCTAACAAACACTAAGTAAAAGTAACAGTGAGCTATATCTGGGAGAGTGACAACAAAAGGATTTTCTCTGAGGAGCCACATACAGCGAAGACCCAACACCAGCCACCTAGATCTCAAACCAGGTAGGGTCCATACAGGAAGATTATCCCATTCCTTAAATATAAGGCATTTCCAGGGGCATCTGATGTCTCTGGTGCACTGTGGTAACCAGAGCAACAACAAATGGTAAGTCCAACCCAACTCCTGACTATATTAATCCAAATTCCCATTCTAAAGGCCTAGCCCAAAGGAAGACAAGCTCATATCCAAGCACACACACACACACACACACACACACACACACAACAACAACAACAACAACAATAACAACAACAACAAAAATAGGAAGCATATGAAAAAGAAAGAAAAAAAAACACACACACAACATACTGGAGGAGACAAAGCAAGTATCACAACCAGAACCAGATATGACAAAGAGTTGAAACTGTCAGACGATCAACTTAAAATAACTATGATTAATATGTTAAAGTTTCTCATATAAAATATATTTTAAAAATATAAGCAAGAACAGATAGGTAATTTCAGTAGAGAGATATAAATTCAAAGTGAGAATCCAGTAGAATGCTAGAAATGAAAAACACAGTAACACAGATGAATAATGCTTTCAGCATGGTAAGACGTCAATGGGTATAAAACAGCTGAAGAAAGAATCAGTGAATGTGAAGATAGGCTGACAGAAGTGATCTAAACTGAAATACAAAGAGAATTAAAGAGAGGGTAAAAGTACACCCAAGAGCTGTGGGACAATATCAAATATTCTAAAACACTCATAGTTAGGATTTGGGGAGAAGAGACATACAATGCATAAAAGAATTATTTAAGGAAACAGCATCCAAGAACAAACATTTTCTGAAATTAATGACAGACACAAAATCACACATCCAAGAAGCTCACAAATCACCAAGCAGGATAAACATCAAAACAATACAAAGAAACAAACAAAAACACTTAAACATATATTCAAATTGCTAAAAAACAAAAGCAAAGAGAAAACATTGAAGGCAGAAAAATGTCACATTACTCAAGAGCAACAGGATAAACATTACAACAGACTTCTGACTAAAAACAATTACAATGGAGTGATATATGTTAAATGCTAGGAAAAAAACTGTCAATGCAGAATTCGATAGCTAGTAAAAATATCTTCCAAAAATGAAAGAAAATTAAATACTTTCTTAGACAAACAAAACAGATAATTCACCCTAGCAGACCCCCTCCAGGAGAAATATTAAAATAATTTCTCCAGGAAGAAGTAAAACATGATATAGTTTAGAAAATTGGGATCTTTACAAAGAAATGAAGAGCATTGGAAATGGAATAAATGAAGGTAAAATAAAATTTATTTTCTTCTAAAATAAAAAAAAATTTTTTCTTCTTTTTAATTATTCTAAAAATAATTGAATATTTAAAGCAATAAAAGTAACAATGTAGTGTGTATTTACAGCTTATGAAAAAGTAAATATATGACAATAATAGTAAGAAATATTCAGAATAAAGATCTTTATATAACATTTGAAGTGGTTAATATTATTTTAAGTGAATTCACATTGTTTTAAAATGAAGATTGTAAACTCTAATGCAAGCATTAAAATATTCTTTAAAATATCATATTTTAAATACATATTTCAACACAATGTTTAAAATAGAAAAACAGTCTAGGTAGAGATTTTTTTCAGCTTAGTCTAAGCAGGCATGGAGGAAAGCAGAGCTGGAAGGAGGGGGACCACTTGGTTAAAAGTGGCAAGTGTGCTGCTTGGGGATAGTGTCCAAAGCTGCCTTTTTCCCCTTAACTTAAGCAAAAATCAGCACTTCCTTCTTTTACTCTAGAAGTTGTTCACTCATAGAATAAAATTTCTGAATAATTTAATTCATCTTTCAGTTCTATGTCTAGTCTTTCAACTGAAGAGTGGCTCAGTATTACAACAAAAACGCCAAAGATACTGATAAAACTTCGTTGATCAAAGCAAAACCTACAAGATGGGATATTGATTAATAACAAGTTACACTGTTCCTAATATTGTGTATTAGAGTAGTGACTCTAACCTTCTTAATTTCTCTTTTGCTTCTATCAAAACAATGAAAAATTACCAAATAATAGTCTTCTACAAAATTATCTTCTCACTGATGAAAGGGTAAGTTATTTAAATTAATTAACCCCCTGGTCACTCATGCCTATAAAAGAGAGAGAAGAGAAGAAGAAACAAAAGTGAATTTTTAAAATATATATATTTTATTGATTTTTTTAGAGACAGGAAGAGAGAGGGATAGAGAGTTAGAAACATCTATGAGAGAAATCATCGATCAGCTGCCTCTTGCACACCCTCTACTGGGGATGTGCCCACAACCAAGGTACATGCCCTTGACCAGAATTGAACTCAGGACCCCTCAGTCCACAAGCCTACACTCTAT
Organism: Vespertilio murinus; assembly: GCA_963924515.1. Taxonomy (NCBI): domain Eukaryota; kingdom Metazoa; phylum Chordata; class Mammalia; order Chiroptera; family Vespertilionidae; genus Vespertilio; species Vespertilio murinus. Next base: position 50,578,196 of record OZ004714.1, on the reverse strand, counting down.
CCACTGAGCCAAACCAGTTTCGGCCAAAGGTGAATTTTATACTAGCATTTTTCAATGTTATTAAATTAGAATTTAGAAATAGTCCTTAAAAATTAGAACAGAAATTTATTTTAGAAAAAAATAGATTTCCATATTCAGAAGATTAAATTCCATCAACAGGAGGAACCATCTACATACTAGTATAGGCAAGGCATTCAACTCTCTCACAATGAAAATTTGGAAAGCTGGTCACCATGCAAGCTGTATCAAAATTTAAACTTCACCAAAAGAAGAAAAATTCTCATGAGAAACTAAACCAAAAACACTAAGACACAATCATGCAACAGGAACTTCATGTGGAAATTGCTTCTCCAGATGGTCGAGGCTCCTGAGGACAGTGCCATTGCTCCAGAGGCCAATTTACTGTCTACGTGAACTTAAAATGCTTCATCTTCAAAGTCAAACTTTCCATCCTTAATATTGGCCACTCATTATTTTTTCCCAGGAATTTCTGGACTTTTTCATAATAAAATCAAGGTCACAAGAAAATATATTCTAAATGTTTATAAATGCTTTAAAGCAACTTTAAAGAAGTAAATCTTTTCTGTTGCAAATAAAGCTTTTTTTTACAGTGAGGTATATTTAATTTTTACTTATTTTTAATAAAACCTGTATATACTTAAGGTGTATAACATGATGTTTTGATATACATCTATACAGTCAAGGTAACTAACATATCCAGCTTCCTCAGGTAGTTACTATGGTGTGCATCTGTGTGCAGAACACCTGGGGTCTACTCTTAGCCAATTTCAAGTATACAATACGGATTATTACCGTAGTCATCATGCAGTGCATTGCATCTCTAGGACTTAGTCATCCTAGATGGCTGACATTTTTCACTTTTTGACCAATGACTCCTCACCCCCCCCACCTCTCTAGCTCCTGACAACACCATTCTACTCTCTATTTCTATGAATTTCAACTCTTTAAAAAGATTTCACATATAAGTGAGATCATGTGGCATTTGTCTTTCTGTGTCTGGCTTATTTCACTTAACATAGCAACCTCCAGGTCCTTATCTCAAATAGTACTAAATAATGATTAAAGTTAGACAAAGGGTCTCGGTGTCTGAATTGGGTATTTATAGCAAAGACAGTACGTATGGTCTGGCTGGTAGCAGCCATGACAGGAATTCAGAGTCTGGCCATTGGTTTGGGGGCTGCAGACCAGACACTCCCATTCACTGGTTCCTCCTGCAGGGCTGAGGTGCGGCTCTGCAGCCAGGATCTGAGCCAGGGCCTGCGGGACATTAGGCTGAAGCTAGAGCCTCAACCTGCCAAAGACACTCCTGCTGCAGAGTCACATCCTGGAGAAGACAGACGGATTTGGAAGTAATAATAATAATAATAATAAAATGACCTTTCAAGCAAATTCTGCCATACTTTTTGCCTAGTAATTTCTCAAATGAACCTCAGTACCTCAAGCTTGAAAGAAGAAAAGTAATCATCGACACAGCAAGGCTCACCTCATCCCACAGCCTCTGTCCACCAGCCCTCACAGACCACAGGTGGCCTTTGCTCAGGGACAGAAGTCTTCACAAAACAAGCCACCCAGGCAGTGGTGTCTGGTGGACGGAAAGAATTCTGTGTCCCCAATGCCCTCCCGCATGGAGGGGTGAGGGCCAGAGGCTGGTGACCCTGTGAAACTAGAGAAGAAAATGCCATTTTAGTTGTTCCCGCCCTGTGCCAATCAGCAAAGGCAGAGGGACTTGATACCAAACAGGTTTCACAGACAGGAGGGGTGAGGTCAAGGGACATCTGACTGCACCAATAGATTACAGGTGATTCTAATAGAGACCAAAAAAATGCTGAAGCCAAATCACAGACAGTTATTGAACCACAAGGTTTTTTCTAATCTGACTTTGCACCAATGTTTCAAATCTTATGACATAGTAATATGCCTAATTTTATTATTTTAAATTATAAAATAATTAACACTAAAAGTCAACTACTATTGTTCCTTCAAGTCCCTGGTGATGGCTTTTGAAGTGGAAAAACACAGACCATAGTTCAGAAGATAGAAAAAAATTTAAAAGAGTAAAGAAGCATTAAAACAGGATGCCAGTACAATGTCTTACAGCATATATCTAATTCAACAAATATACATGTATAAGCCTAACTCATAAAGAAAGGCTATCAGTCAGAACCAAAACAAAATAATGCAAAACAAAATCACATGCATTTTACAGAAATATGCAATTAAAATAAAGGAACTTAAGAAGGTTGAGAGTAAAAAGAAGAGCAAAAATATTCCAGTTCAATGTGCATAATAGAAATCTGGGTATTATTATCATACGTCATTACCTTCAGTGCCAAAAATAGGATTATGCCATAATAATATTTCATTGTATTCAATGTAAAAATATTATACTCAACATTTGTATTCAATCTAAAGATATAACATATTGTATGATATTTTGTTCAATTTTTGATGAGCAATACAGTAAAGATATCAGTCAAGAACTTTGATTTATTAAACTGCATAGCATCCTATATAATAAAAGCCTAAAATGCTAAGTGTCAGACTATTTGTTCAACAATTTGACCAGTTGCTATGATGCACACTGACCACTAGGGGGCGGAAATTCTGACCAGTAGGCTAGCTTACTGCTGGGATCCAGTTCATCGAAATTGGGCTAGATGGGTTGGACATGCCCTGGAGCCAGGGACCCCACTGGTGCATGAATCCATAACACCAGCCTCTAGTTACTAAATAAAGTAAAAGCCAAGTTAAATAAAAAAATAAATTTGGAAAAACACAAAATCATTAGAAGACTGTAATGTAGCTCTCTCACTATAGCCTTTATATAAATTAAGGTGAGTAAAATACAGAGACTCCAAGTATTATCATTAGTTAGATTGCTCATCTATATTTATATAAACACATGTTTATATATGAATATATCTCTAGGCCTTGCAAACAAAAAGTTTACATTCATTTTTATTGTTCACTTTCTTATATTATTTCACAAAGATAATCTCAAACTAAAAAAAACAACAACAAATAAACATAGCAGAAACCACTTTCTCTAGCATCAAGAGTCAAACTAGAAATATGTAACAAAAGGTTAGTCATTGCCAATAACAACAGGGAACAGTTTGGGAATTATAAAAGTTCTTTTCTAAATGATACTTTGGTCACAGAGAACCTTAAGACAGTTTGTGGAGCTTCCTTAAAACAACACTCCTTATCAAAATCTTTGCAATATTGTTATAACTGCAATCATAGAAAAATGTATATCTATTAACATTTTAGTAATAAAAAATAAAAGATGAAGACAAGTGAACTAAGAATTCTATTCAATAATTTTTTAAAAATTAAAGTCACTAAATACATTAAACATAGAGTTAAGAAGCTAAGACAAAAAAAATAGCATACAATTGATTGTGAGAAAAAAGTGGTTCTTTGGAGAATAAGATAGGATAGAATATAATAGAACATTGTTTAGTCCATTAAAGGAAAACAAAAATCCTATCTAATAAAAGAGCAATATGCAAATTGACCATCACTCCAACTCACAAGATGTCTGCCCCCATGTGGTCAAAGATGGCTGTCCCCATGTGGACACAAGATGGTCACCACAGGATGAACAACAGGGGAGGGCGGTTGGGAGGGACCAGGCCTGCAAGGGAGGGCAGTTGGGAGTGATCAAGTCTTCAGGGAAGGGCAGTTTGGGGGAACCCAGGCATGCAGGGGAAAGCAGTTTCATGGGACCAGGCCTGCAGGAGAGGGCAGTTAGGGGCAATCAGGCTGGCAGGGGAGCAGTTAGGCATCAATCAGGCTGGCAGGAGAGTGGTTAGGGGCAATCAGGAAGGCAGGCAGGAGAGCAATTGGGAGCCATCAGTCCTGAATTATGAGAGGGATGTCTGACTGTCCATTTAAGCCTAAGGATTGAGCCTAAATGGGCAGTCAGACATCCCTCAAGGGTGCAGGCTGGGCTGAGGAGACACCCCATTCCCCCTTGCAGAAATTTCATGAACTGGGCCTCTAGTAAACAAATAAAAGAAAAAGGAAAAAGAAGGAAAAAGGGAAAATTAGAGTAAGAGCAAGCACAAACTTCCAAATGTGGGTATAAAGAAAAAGAAAGAACAGAACTATCTATATATATAAAAGCCTAATATGCAAAGTGTCCCCTCAGGAGTACCACTGACTGAAAGTTTGATAGCTCACTATGACGTGTACTGATCATCAGAGGGTGGCGCTGAATGAAGGAAGGCCCCAGTAAATAGCTGGCAGTCATGGAAGGGAGGCCCTGGCCTGCTGCTAGGGACCCTACCTGTGCACAAATTTCATGCACTGAGCCTCTAGTACAAACATATTAATGACTCTGAGTATCTCTCCTAAGAAGCACAATAATTAAAGTGAATTCAGGAAGAGACAAGAAAGACTGAAGACCAAACTAAACAGTTATCAAAGACCACACCCTATAAACTACTTTGTTCAAACTTCTCTGGATGAACTTTTACAAATACCGTATTTGCCAGCATATAAGACGATTTTTTGGCCCTGAAAAATATGCCTCCAAGTGGGGGGTAGTCTTATACGGCAAGTATATAACAAACTCTGTATTTTGGGTGGAAATGTTAGGGGGTCGTCTTATATGCCCAGTCTCTTATACGCCGGCAAATACGGTATTTTTCAGGGCCAAACAATAGTCTTATACGCCAGCAAATACGGTACTAAATTTAAACTGATCCTGAGTATAAAAATAGGGGGGGAAATGTTATTGTAATTTGTTTTTTAAAGCAAATACAGTTCTTATATAAAAATCTGAAAGAGCACAGGAAAAGAAAACTACAGATAACTATTCTAAATATTGAAGCATTAAGTACGAAATTAAATATTAGCTTAATATCTATCTACTAGAGGCCCAGTGCATGAAGTTTGTACATATTAAAAGGGAATTTATTAGAGGAAATATTTTAATATTTCTATTTGCCCTTTCTCTAAAATAGATGTGTCAGATAGGAAAGAAAATTAGTAAAATGTATATGATAATAATATATAAATTTATTAATAAATAAACAATAACAGTCTCACATCCCCCAGCCTCTCCGTGCACACAGCCCTGCTCACCTGTGCCTGCCACACACGCAGCCTCCTGCTGATTGGTTGTTACAGCATGAGGGCATCAAGACCATTTGCATATTAGCTCTTTATTATCCTATTTAATAAAGAGGCAATATGCAAATTAACCCTCACAATATGGCTGCCTAGGACCAGGCCTGCAGGGGATTTAGTGAAGAATGACCAAAGGACAGAAAAAGCAGTCTAGGAGGGGTGACCAGGCCAGCAGGGGGGTTAGTGAGGGACAAATAACTGAACAGCAGGCTGCATGGGATGACCAGGTCGGCAGAGGGGGGGGGGCAACTGGGGGTGACCAGGCCAGCAGAGGGGGAAGTAAGAGGCAACCAGGCTGGGAGGGGTGTGGGCAGTGAGGGGCAACTAGGCTGGTGGGGGGGGGCAATTGGAGGTGACCAGGTTGGTGGGGGGGGGAGGCAATTAGGGGTGACCAGGCTGGGAGGCAGGTGAGTGATTAGGAGCCAGTGGTCCAGGATTGTGAGAGGGGTGTCCTGATTGGAGAGGGTGCAGGCTAGGCTGAGGGGACTCTCCTCCCGTGCATGAATTTCGTGCACCGGGCCTTTAGTATAGGATATATATAAAAGGCTAAGCATCTATCTAACCAGTAGCTATGATGTGCACTGACCACCAGGGGGCAGACACTCAACACAGGCGCGACCAAGTTGTAGTGACTTGGCAGCGGCAGTTCTCGGGTGATGCACTCCAGAACCAGAGAGGAGGGAGCCCAATTCTGGAGTGCATCACTGGGAACTGCCCTCTCCCAATCCAAGACCCCTTAGGGGATGTTGGAGAGCCAGTTTCAGCCCAATCCCCTCAGGCCAGGCTGAGGGATCCCACCTGCTAGAGGGACCCTGCTCACTCTGCAGATGCCCATCCAGAGATGGCACTGCCCCAGGTTCAGCCGGCCAAGGAGGGATCACGGGAGGTTGGCTCCAGGGCATGTCTGGCCCATCTCACCCATTCCCACCCCACCAGCCACCTTCCAATTAATTTCCTTTCAATGTGCATGAATCTGTGCACTGGGGCACCAGTTTAATAATGATAATTTATATATTTAATAAAAATATTTAATAATAATAATTAGCTTAATGCAAAAATATTTAATAATAATAATTAGCTGTAATGCCCCTTAATGGGGCACTACACCCATGTCAGCTGATTCTCTGAGCATCTTGCTTGGTCATTGTGTCCAACTCCATTTCTGAGACTGAGAGTGGGGTCTCATCTGAAGGAACGGGGAGATCTCTGTCAACGTCATGAGCAGGAGGAGTCCTCGGGACAGGTGCCAGGACCCAGGGCTTGAACACCAGGTTTGGCCAGGCTGGAGGAGGGGCAGGAACAAGATGTGGTGCCCAGGCCAAGACTCTAGGCAGGTCTGGCTCGGGACGCTGGAAACTATCTGAATTGTCTGGGACTCTTGTGAGTAGAGGCATGAGCTGTTCCCTGCTCTGAGAGGTTCCACGGACAGAGGTGCAGGTCAGTGGGTGACTGCAGTGGCCAGGGGAGAGAGACCTCTCCTCTGAGGAGGGACAGGGCCATCGGGGAGTCAGGAGCCCGGAGCACTCAGGAGGTTTATCTTAGACGACTGGAAGGCACTCCGAGAAAAAAAATAAAAAGGTGTAAAGAGTGAGAACATCAAAGTAGCATGAAAAGACAAAGAGCTGTGCGGTGTTCCACAACCTAGCCAGCCTCTCTGCAGCTCGTAGCCTGTTTCTTATCAAGCTCGATGATGCCCACCCCCAGGGACATGCCCCAGGCAGGCTGGGCAGTTAGGAGGGCACCCCCCCTCCTATGCTCCCAACCCCCAAAATGACAAGTCACAAAATAAGCCACATGCCCGTGTGCCCTGCCCCTGCCCGCTCCGGGCGGCATGTCTCCGCTGTTGGGGTTTTCCAGCCAAAAGCATTCCCCCGGGCTCGGGCCTGCCCCAGGGTCGTCTGAACCCACCCAGCTGTGGCTGAGATGCTGTCCTTCTCTTCCTCATCCCTCGTTTTTTGCTACATTTCACGCCATGGATTCTGCAGCCTCCCCCGGCCCTGGAGCAAGCGATCTGTGTGAATGACGAGGTAAACCAAGGTTACAGGCGGAGCGTGATTGATTCCCCGGGGCTTCGCTGTAATAACTTTAATCCTCTGGAACTCATCTGGTATGAATTTAGGAACCGCGCAGCGTTCGCCGAAATCCCCCCTTAATCAGCCCTCGCTCGGCTGGCCGCGGTGGTTATGGAGTTTGCCATGTTTATGATTTGGCCACAGGCAGGCTCCTTATTAATGGGCCTTGAAAAGAGGGTGTGGAATGCCCAGGCGCCTTTTGTGCTTTTCTTGGGGAGGAAACACAGAAATATCTACCTTCCAGTGCTCTGGGCTCCTTTAAAGAGAAGTAAGTCCACGGGCGGGTGCTTCCCAGGCCCCACTGGGGAGGAGACGCCTCTGGCACCTGTAAGGTCTCCAGTTCAGGATGCCTGCGGGCTGGGAGAAGGGGCGGGATTTCTCTGCTCAGGTCTTTACACTGTTGGACCCACTAGAACTGACAAGAGGCCAGGGGGCTTGGGGATCAGCTCCTATGGTAACCCCTCTCCTGGTCAAACCACTGGACCCTGGGAGGCCCGGGTCAGATCCACTCCTCAGGCTCACCACCTCTGGACAGGCCACCGCCCTCTCTCCCAGTCCTGTTAACAAGCTCTTCTTGGAGTGGCCCTCCAGAAGTATCCTTGGCATCCTCTGGGCACCAGGGCATGAAGGGCAGGAGGGCAGAGGCTGTGCCACCATGGTTGTGAGGTCTAGTGCACCTCTGAGCCCCACCTTCAAGGCCTCCTCTGCAAAAGCGCCTGCCTGCAGGTGAACACGCACTGCATTGTGGGAGGAGAGCCCAGTGGTCTGCATTGCCCCGTCTAGAGATGAGTGAGAATTGTACAATGTGCAACATGCAACGTGCCTGTCGCCTCACAGTTCACACAGCTTACTGTACATACACGTGCTCTTTGCAGCAGAGGCTTTGGTTAATGCTGTTGGTAAGAGAGGACCCTAGCACGGAGGCTCAGCACTGGTCAGTGACGGCTGGACCACAGCAGGTGGAGCTGCTGGCCAATAGGCAGGCAGTGTGGCCCTTGCATGCTCAGACAGCCGATTCCCATCCTGGCCACTCACCAGCTCTAGGGTTGGGCAAGTTAATAATGTCTCCTGTGAACCCTGAAAAGTAAAAAGAAAAAGAAAAAAAAAGGCAGAGCTTAGCAGCCATCTCTACACAGGGACCTCTCAGCAAATGGTGCTTCACTGAGAATCCTCTGTGCTAGACCAGTGGTTGGCAAACTCATTAGTCAACAGAGCCAAATATCAACAGTACAATGACTGGAATTTCTTTTGAGAGCTAATTTTTTAAACTTAAACTTCTTCTAACGCCACTTCTTCAAAATAGACTCACCCAGGCTGTGGTATTTTGTGGAAGAGCCACACTCAAGGGGCCAAAGAGCCCCACATGTGGCTAAAGAGCTGCAGTTTGCCGATCATGGTGGTAGACTGTCTGCCTCTGCACGGCAAACTAGGGGTCTGAGCTAAAGTGCCACCTGCACTGTTTCTGCCAGGTGAGCCAGCCCTTATAAAGGAGTTCCTGGAATCCATTCTCAACCAATAAGATGAGGCTTTCCCACCCCCATGACCAATCAGAATGGCTCTCTTCTGACCAATCAGAGCAGTGCCATTGCACCAATCAAACTGTGAGGATTTGGCATTCTCATTTTCATATGGTCAGACCAATCAGGAACCAGGGGTGGGGGCTTCTGTTTACATAAACCACTCCCCTCTAGCTCTGGGGGCACACTTTCCACCAAGTCTGAGACACCAGAGCCTTCTTCTGAGGGGAGCTGAGCTGCCTCGCAGCCGCAGTGCTGTGCTGGTTTCACAGCCATGCTGTGTTACCTCTGAGCTGTTTGCACTGAATAAAGTTTCCTTTGCACTGCACCCCACGTGGGAGATTCCTTTTGGCATTGAATTAGCACCAGAGACGATCAGTTGACATTCCTAAGCCTAGTTCTTTCTTAGGTTAACAAATAGCAATAGAATTGCTTGCTTCATAGAGTTTATTTGTCAAATAAAGTAGCAATGCATGCCTATTCCCCAGACAATGCATAGTACATGCTCAGTACACCCAAGCTCAACTCCCCTTTTCTTTCTGCTGCCGAGTCTCATACACTGACGTATCCGCAGATATTACAGCAGTGGCAGCCAGAAGAGAATGGGCACCTTGGGGTCTTGCTGGAGACACTCAGCCCTTGGCTCTGGGGTCACGTGGTGGCTGGTGTCATCCATGCCCTCCGTCTGGCACTGTCTACCGTGTGCTCAGGATTGAGGGTCCTGTGTGGGCCTGGAATCCCAAAACCCACAAAGCAGTCATATGGTCCCCCAGTGTCATTCTTCATCCATGCTGGGCCTTCCAAGTCATATGACCCAGAGGAAGGGCCTTATTGCCCCTGACCGGACAGCCTGAGTAGCCTACTGGGTTAAAGGAAAAAAAAAAAAAACCAGCAGAGAGGAGTGGGGAGGGAAAAGGCCAGCTGTGAGAGCCGATTCTGAACTTGCCAGCTCCCTGCTCTTCGTGTGCTAGTTCCCCTCCAGACCTGGGCCTTGCCTGCATCCCAGCAGCTGAGGTCTGAATGGCGGTGGGGGTGCCGTCCAGCTGGATCAGGACAGCACCAAGCAACCCCGATGCACCGCGACCCTGACCGAGCTGCTGTAACCGCAGTGACGGGGGCCTGGACCTGTGGGCAGCTGGGGCTGGGCTGCTGGGGGCGTTAGGGCAGACTTAGCCCGGAAAGAGCTCCCCGCCATCCTCTCCCACACGCTGCTCCACTCTCTGTGGAGCGACTGCCCTGCCTCCCTTCAAATATGGGGCAGGGGAGAGAGGGGGCAGGAGACCCGGCCTTCCTGAGCCAGCCTGTCCTTCTCCCTCGAGGCTATTTACAGGAACCAGTAACGTCCCCAGCCCTAGCTTGCGCTAATTCTGTTCCGTTTCAGTCACTTGTGATTGTAAAAAATTGACTAAAACAAAAATCCTAGCAAAAGGTTTGTAGTCATGCTGCTCTAACAAGCTGGTGGAATTTTTATATTCCTGCTGTTTCCATTACGAACGCTTCTTAAAATTCCATTTCTTCTAAAACCAGGCCAAACCACTAGTCTGAACGATCTCCCGTAAAACTGCCCTGGCCACCCTGAGAGTTCACAGAGGTCCCACCCACCAGCCTGGCCAGGCTGGCCGCCAGCGCGGGCCCTGCAGTGTGTGCGGGCCTCTCCCGGTCCGTGGTCACAACCTCCCGTGGCCCGGTCCCCTCCTACCAAAAGCCCTTCCCGAGACGCAGCTGGGCGAGGAAGGGCCTCACTGAGCTGGATGCTGTGATGGGCCACAGGTTCCCCTTCCGGCCTGAGGACCTGTTTCCCAAGCACTAGGTGCCCTGGCTGATGGCCACCCGGCAGCCGCGCTGTCCGGAGCTGAGCGCCCTGGCGAGGGCAGCCTTGCCATGGCCACGCCCCTCCCCAGAGCCGTGGGTCCAGCAGCCCAGCCCAGAAGCAGAAGGGCCCTGTTCCTTCGGGATCAGGGCTCCTCAGCGATTGAATGGGCCCCTTTAAGGCTGCATAACAGTTTAACTTCTCCCTCTGCCCAGCCTAATTCCTGTTCTCCATTCCTCGCTATGAGCCACAAGAGAACTTGGTGTATGTTACAAAAATACACCATAAAAGACAGTCTGTCCCCGATTGCTTAGGTCAAATCTACCCTCCAGGGTTCTGCCGCCTCCACCGCTCAGCAGCTTTCCTAGCTGAGGGCCAACCATGGGGGTTCGAGTCACCCTGGAGAGTCCTGCGGGGCTGGACCGGCTGGGATCGCTGGCTGAGGGCATCCGGAGGAAGGGGCAAAGAGCCATTAAGCTGTAGGTGGAGGGGCGGGAGGGCTGCCGGGGACATTCTGGTCTGGGCAGGCCCTCCGGCATGTGTCTGAGACTGTCAAAGGGGAGCGCTTGGTGCACGTCCCCCTGGTGGTGCAGGTGAGGAAGTGGGGCCCACCCCACGCTGCTCAGGGAAGAGCACAGCTTCTGCCTTGGCAACTGGAAAGTGGGCACGATGGGGAGGTGTGGAGCTCAGCCCAGGCCACTGATGGCAACCTTAGGGCCGCCCCAGCAGCACATCCTCGAACAGCTATGAGTCCAGGACACCAGTGAGGGGTCGAGCTGGACATCTGGGTTCCTCAGATGCCCTCAGGAGCAGGGCATTGTGATGTGGGGGCTTCGGTGAAGGGAGGAGAGTTTCCATTTCCTGCAGATGCCAATCCATGGTGCCCACTGGCTGGGAGAGAGGGTCTCCAAAGCCTGAAAATGTTTCATACTCTGCTCAGGCTCTCAAGGTCTCTGACCTGGTCACAAGCTGCCCCACCGCTCCCACACCTGCTATTCTACTAAACCATGCCCCTGCTGCCCTCAGCATGCCTCCTGCTGTCCTCACCCTGTCCTCTGCCCCCCACCCACCTCCCAGCCCCTCCTCTCCAGTCTTTAGACCTTTGCAGTGTTTGCCAACTGGCTCAAATATGCCCTTGTGAACCCTGAGAAAGAAGACATCTATTAAGAGGGGCTCCTGGCTCTAGCTGGTTTGGCTCAGTGGATAGAGCGTCAGCCTGCGGACTGAAGGGTCCCAGGTGTGATTCTGGTCAAGGGCACATGCCTGGGCTTTGGGGGTGTGCAGGAAGCAGCTGATCAATGAATGATTCTCATCATTGATGTTTCTACCTCTTTCTCCCTTCCTCTCCGAAATCAATATATATATATTTTAAATAAAGGAGGGCTCCTGGTGGCTAACTGGACTCAAATTTTAAAAAGATAATAATAAATTATAAAACAAAGCACCAGCCTAGCAGCCATTTCTACACAGGGGTCTCTCATGCAAACTGCATTCCAGGGAGAGACCTGGACTGCCTGCTCGCACTGCTCCTGCCCTCGGAGCCAGCAGGCATAAAGGAGACTCTGGACTCATTACAACCAGTAGAGCTGACACTTTCCCCACCCAATCAGAGTGTGTACCTCAATCAACCCGGAGGTTCCATTCTGACCAGCCAGGACAGTGCCTGTTGGGCCAATAAAACTTTGAGGATTTGAGGAGGACAGGCCAATCAAAACCCAGGGAAGGAAACCTTTGTCCATATAAACCAGCTCCCCGCTGCCTCTGCCACTTCGCTTTCCGCCTAGGCCTGGAGACTGCATCCCCTGGCTGAGCAGGAGCCCGCAGAGGTCTCATCGGGGCAGGGTGGAGCACACAGGAGCCGAGCTGTCCACCTGGAGAGGGGCCTGGCCCAGCCCTAGCTCCAGGCTGCCTCACAGCCATGCTGGTTAAAGTGTTCTTCACCACACCCCAAACTGGGGATCCCTGATGGCCTTGAATTGGTGCTGATGACCACCCATCGGTTAACACCCTGCTTCATCAGAGTGCCCTTGAGTTTGCCTCTCCACTGCCCTCCACCATCCCCCCCCCTGCTCCTCTCCTGGGGCACATGTGTGTTCTTATTGAAACTCAAGGCCTCAGGCCCAGTACACTGAGAAGGCCCTACCCACCCCCTCACCCACTCCCAACTCCGATTGACTCAGAGAAGGATTTGTACAGATTGAAGGAAAGTGAGAGCCTAGGGCTTTTAGTTGAGTGTGTGAGTTCAAATTCCACCCATTCCACTTACTGGTGACAAACTCCCTGGGCCCCCATCTCCTCAGCTATGACAGAGGGATGTGCAACCACACACAGGCATCAGCTGGGCTCCAAGGACTATCCTCAGGCAACATGGGGAGTTGGGTTGTTCATTTTGACTTCTGCATGAAAACCATAGCCTTAGGGGTCAGCTCCCACCAGGGTCTCAGCCACCTCTGAAAGGAAAGGAGGAAGAGCCCGGGAGACCTCTGGGAGGAAGTGTGCCCTCACCATCACAGGGCACCCAGGATGCACTGGGAACCAGGCAGGGCCCATCTCGGGCTCAGGTGTGGTTGCTGGGACTGAAGACATGGCAACACCAAGATGACTTGGTTTGTGTGGTCGCTCAGGGAAAGCAGATACATGGAGAGAGAAGGTCAGGGAGGCTTTTGAGCACCAAAATCAGGGGAGGACTGCCTCTCCCAGTCCTTCCCCGGATTGGTTCCAGAAGGAAAAGGGTTAAGGGGAGGAGCACAGAGCCTCTCATGTCTGCTGGCTGGCCTTTCTCATCATCAAGCCACGCTGCTTGAGCCAACCTCCCAAGGCAAAAAGTGTGGGGATCACACCCATGCTGGGCTCCAAAGCACCCCAAATCTGCAGCCACAGAAGCCAAGTGGGTCCTGTCCCAGACTGGTGCTGGGTGCAGTCTGTGGCTGGCAGCTGAGCGTGTCTCTTTTCTCTTCGGCTTTCGCTGAGCTGAACTTCCCATCAGCTCAGCAGGTCACTGGGTCAGGCAGTGGACACGGTCCCAGGCCTGCTGGGGGGATGGAGTGGCCAGGCCAGGAGGCCAAGGCTCTTTCCTGGAGCACATGGGTGCCACCTCCTCTCCAGCACAGGCCCCACATGTCCTACGGAGCCTGAAGTGGGGAGCAGACCACAGGGGGGCCTGGCAGGTGGCTCTCTGTCCAGTGCAATGAACATGGGAGTATATATGTCTTTGCAAACTTCTCTTCATTTTTTTTATCTGCAAACTAAACACATCTACCATCTGGTAACCTGGTGAGGTCAAATGTTGAGATAGAGGTCAACTTTGCACATAAAGAGCACTATACCATTCTGAATAAATGCATTTCTTTCTTTCTTTTTTCTTTTTTTGGTCCCTGTCATTCCCAGAATCAATCCAGCTGCTCACAGCCTGGGCTACTTCCTGGGCCCAGATATACTTACTCTTGGGCAAGAGGAGGCACACACCTGAACTGGCTGAGTGGGGGAGGGAGGAGAAGGGCCTGGTGGGAGATGACTGCACTTGTTTAGGGGGAGGGAGGAGCTGGTGGCTGGTGGCAGCCCCCACACCTGCCCTTGCCCTCACTGCTCTCCCTGGGGTCCTGGAATCAGAGACTTGTTCCAGCAAGTGGGCCACTCTCTTCCCATCTATTCATCTCATCAATGGCATCCAGGAGATGAAATTCCTGGAAAACATCCCCTCCCTGGTCCCCCTCTCAGGCTCTACCCTTTCTAGGGTTTCTTTGGACCTTTCCCTCCCCCTCCCCCAATGCTAATAGAGAGCGGCCCTGGGTAAAGAGACCAATTTATCTTCACTCCCATCTTGGATCTGTGGCCTGCAGACATGCTGGTTCTCCCTGAAACCATGATTACCCAAATTCCAGAGGCTGTGGCTTACAGAAAACAAACCCCCCATTTAAGAACCTGTTGAGGGGGCCAAGCTGAAAGCAGCAAGGGGGTAAGTGAGGGTGAGCAGTGGGGGCTCAGAATCTGTTTCCCTTGACAGCAGGTTGGAGACCAGTTGTGTGCAGACACCTGCCTGAAAAGTCCGTGCTGAGCCTCGGGTGGCTTCAGAACCACGGGAGCCCGCAGGAGCCAGGCAGTGGCAGCTGAGAAGGTATTGCTTTCCCAGGGTCTTGCTAAGGTCAAATCTAACCCTGAATGAGCTGCTCATTCCTGGTGGCACTTCCAGTCCCCTCAACATCTGCATCAGTCTGTGGACACCATGCAGCTGAGGGTGTGACAACCCGTGGAGCCTGCATCCCGACCTGGGTAATCCTGGACCTTTGAGCCTTGGTTTTCTCAGGGGCAAATGGGATGAGAACTCCACCTCACTTCAGTTTCGTAAGAGAGAGAAATGCACATGATTGCTGCCTGGTAAACCAACAAGAGCTGTAATTGAGAATAGGGCATACATTTTAAAAATATATAATAATACGGGCCACATCTTCCTTACCCAGTCATCTGTTGAAGCACACTCTGCTTGTTTCCATGTCTTGGCCAACCTGAATAATGCTGCAATGAACATAGGAGTATGGATGTCTTTGCAAATAAATGTTTTAAAATTTTCCAGGTAGATATCCAGAAGAGAAATTGCTGGGTCATGTGGCAATTCTGTTCTGACTTTTTTCAGGAACCTCCACAATGGGATACCACTCAGCCATAAGAAAAGATGAAATGCTGTATTTGGGACAACATGGATTGATCCTGAGAATGTCATGCTACCTGAAAGAAGTCAAACAGTAAAAGTCAAGAACCATGTGATTTCACTCATATGTGGGATATAAAATGGAAAGCAACAAATGAAGAACAAGACAAATAAAAACTCATAGACAACAGTATGGCGGAAAGGGATGTGGGGATAGTAAAAAATAAAAGGGATTGGATATGTGGTGATGGAAGATAGACTTTGGGTGGCAAATGCAATGCAATATATAGATAATGTATCATAGAATTGTATATTGGAAGTCTACAATTTTATTAACCAATGACACCCCAAAACATTTAATTTAAAAAATCAGATATGCCCAGACACCACTTACATATGTTATAAATATATATGTGGTAGGGCAAAAGTAGGTTTACAGTTGTGTATACACAAGTTTATTCTTGCACTACCACTTATTAGCTATTATATTATTTTTCACCAACAATAGCAAACCTACTTTTGCCCCCCCCCCCCCGTATGATATGTAAATGTGATATAACACACAGGCCCTGCCATGAGCGCTGGTCTGAGTCTGGTCTGCACTGCCAGTTCACTTCATGAAAAAGTGCCTTCTCCCTCCGAGCCCGGGCTTCTGCCTCTGAAGAGGGAGGTGGGCACCTCACCCTGTGACGTGCTGGGAGCCAGGTTGGCTGCTGGTGTGTCCTGTCTGTGCAGCGACTGAACCTGCTGCATTTGGCCAAGCCAAATATTGCAGTGGTCACTGCTCACAGGACCCACAGGCTTGGTGCTTGGTCCCCGGGGAGAGGCATAAATTTTAAGCTTTGATTTCCCTTCAGACTTTACTAGTAAGTTCTTTGCCAGCTCTAATGGGCTTTGTCTGCTGAGGTTGCATGAGATGGCCGTGCAGCTATGACTATTCGCTCTGCCTGGTGGTATATCAAAGAGATGGGCCTTCAGGGAGCTCTGGGACACAGCACGGCTGAGAACTGCACCAGCCCGTGGTGCTGCTGAACCAGGTGCAAACCAAAGCCATCCATCCGGTTGATAATGGCCTGGTGTGCAAAGACCCTCGCTCCTTCCGGCCACGACAGTGCAATGTGCTTTTCTTGGCATGCTCTGGGCAGGGGTGCCTGACTCCTCCTGAGTTATGAGCCCTGGGGGTTGGGCTTCCTGCTCAAAATCTCAACTCCAGTCAACTGGTAGACAGAATTATACCCACACTGACCTGCTGAAGAAGCCACAGAAGTAAATATTGCCTCGGGTCAGATTCCCTCCTGGAATCTCAGAAGTTTGTTGAAAGCTGCCGAGACAGGGGTAATACATCACCACCACCCGCCTCTGTTTACAGCCGGGTAATGGCTTTTATGACTGCCTCTCTCCATCCTGAATATTTGTTTTATTGCCCCTGTAGGGAGATTTTTCCATTGGCAAAAATCATCCGATGGTTTCAGTCATGTTAACAACTGCTCATTAAATGCAGAGAGGTAAACAGAGAAACAAAGTCTTTTTATTTCCTTTTTTTCTTTTTCTTTTTTGAAATTTATGAAAGAAAATCATGGGTTGGGCACTAGAGAGTGAAGAGTGCTCAGATGTTCTTGGCTCCAGCCTGGGAGGGCACCTCAGGAGGCTCTTCCTGCCCATCAGAGAGGCTATACCTTCAGCGGGACCAGGGCAAAGGTTTCAGTCTGTGTCAAGCTGGGTGAGCAGCACATTTTGGCCCCTTAATGCTCGATTGTTCTTCGCTTGTAGTCCAGAAAGTAGAAGGCACATCTTTCTGTCCCTGGTGGAAATAAGGCTCAGGGCTGGAGCATCTAGAGGTGATTGCTGTGAAGTGGTCAGAGGGGAGAGCCAGGTGGATTGGTGGGTGGGTGGGTGGGTGGATGAATGGATGGATGGATGGATGGATGGATGGATGGATGGATGGATGAATAGATGGGTGGATTGATGAATAGATGGGTAGAAGGATAGACAGACAGTTGGATGAATGGATGGTGGTTCAATAGAAGAATGAATAAATTGATGAATGGATGAGTGAAAGGGTTGGTGAATGCATAGAAGATTAGCCTGGAGATTTATGAAGCAAGTGTAGCACCTCTTGGTGCCACAGCCTAGGGCTCTGAAGCACTGAGGCAAAACTTAAGTACGTTAGAAAGACAAGGGGAGGAGCAGCAATCGGGTAGCCTGACTGGGAACACAGAAACGTCATCCTGGGAATCTATGAAGAGAGTGGTTGCTGGAAGCTGGGAACCAATTAGGCTGCATGGGTGAGACCCAAATTCCCAGTCAGCATCCTGGATGGCATCATCTAAAAAGAAAGAAAGAGGGAGGGAGGGAAGGAGGGAGAAAAAGCAAGCCTAATTTTCAAATTTCCTGAACAAATACATCTTAACATTAATTTCCTTAATCTCCCCATCTGCTTGGGAGCTTGGAGGTGGGGAAACGGGTGCCTGACAGTGCTGAGCAACGCTCCCTCTTTGAGTCCCTCTCCCACTCACATGCCTGGGCCGGGCTGCCCGTATGATCAGTCTTCACCCTTGACTCATCGTGGGGATGGGGGCTTCTCCTCTTCTATGCACGGCATGTGTGCTGCCGAGAACAGAAGGCAGGCGCAGCAGGGGCTGGCCTCACGTCCATGCTCCCCATCCGAAGAGACGAGGGCTGGTGCTACCTGGGGGCGCCTCTTCTGGCCTCAGGCGTGACCAGGACGGTCTCTGAAGGTCACGGTTGGGGTTAAACTGCTGATAGCAGAGGGTGAGTAAAACGAGATCCTTCCCATGCTGCTTTGCTGCATGGTTTTCCAACGTAAGAAGCACTGCTGTAACAAACACAGTGCAAGAAAGCCCCTGCTGAGCAGGTGGGCGACTCCAAAACGCCTTCCCAGACCCTTCCCACCTCGGCCCGGGTACCGAAGGCGCAGCAGAAAGCCCGCAAAGGGGGACCACTGCCTTGGGAAGACTTTGGAGAAGGGGTGCCAGACTCAGCAAATAAAAATCCTGGACATCTGGATAAACTTGAATTTCCGATGAGCAAAGAATGATTCCTTTTAGTATAAGTATGCCCCATGCAATATTTGGAACACATTTACACTAAAAAATAAAAAGGGTCCTTTATCTGAGAGTCACATTTAACTGGGCACACTGTGTCTTTTATGGCAAACCCACCCTTCGGGTCCCTCACCAGGAGGCTCTCCCTCTGAGCCAGGCTGCGCTGATGCCATCCTGCCTCTGCTGAAGGGCAGTGTGTGACCGGAGCTCCCAAATCCACAGAGCAGGCCAACGCTAAGTCCACCTCTGGGTGATGCGGGGAGAAAGGAGGCGGAAGGTATCTGAGTCCGAGTTACCCCTGTGGGAATGTTGCATACCCTCCCAGGACGCACAGTTCCCACCACCTGGGTGTACTGCAGGGGCTAAAGCTTGCTTCAATTCTAGAACCTTTCATGGAGCCTCAGATGCTGGCATTCGTCTGCCCAGAGGCGGGGTAGCAGGGGAGAGGGGTGGGGTTAAGAACCGCAGAGCAAACCTGGACCTGACTCACTGTTCTTGTGATGGGGTGCAGGCAGAGTTGAGGCAGAGTGTGAAAGCTAGAGCCGGCGCTGGAGTCACAGCCCTGAACCCTCTGGGCCCTGGGGTCTCATTTGTTCTAGAACATTAGCCCTGGCTGTCCATGCTTTTGAAGAAGGTCCCAGGAAACACCACCCCTGCTTTCAGAATGTCAGTCAAGGCAAGGCCTTTGGGCACAGCCTCCTTAGACAAGATGTGTTTGCAGGAGGTACCCGTTCAGCTAGGGAAGCTGTGCTCCCGGTGAGCAGGGGCCATCACAGAGCCCCGCACGCAGGATCCCCTGGGTCCTTCCTTCGGCGATGGCCGGGGGCCCTCAGACCTCTCTCCAGAAGTCCACTGGGATTGCATAGCCAGCAGACAGCTGCTGAGCCGTGGGCCTGGACAGGACTCCAAGAGGCACCCTACACCTCTGTCATGGAAGTGAACTCTGTCCCTGCACAAGCTCCCAAGGCCTTGCTGATGTTCCAGAACCCAAATACGATGGCCCCGAAGAGCTGTGCCATTGCCCCGGGAAGCTCTGCCCTGTTGGCTGGGGTCTTCCGCCATTCTGAGCCTGGGACACCTGACTTCAAAGCTGAGATATTAGGCAAAGAAGCAAATGTGACAAATTCAGAGAAGGCAAGCTACAGTACTATGCCAGTATCTTCCCATGGTCCTTCTCCGTGCCAAGGGGTTTCAAGCTTAGAATATCCCAGTACCCACTCGGAGAGCCAGTGTACCCACTCCACAGCCAGCAGCACTCAGGGTCTGGTGATTTATCCCCTTAGTCCTGGAGCCTCCTGGTTCCCAGCAGGACGTCTCCCTACTCATGAATTCCAGTGGAGATGTTAGAGGTGGAGACAGAGGTGGGCAGGTAGGATGCAGCTCCTGTAGCTGTCTCCTGCCGTGCCCCCCGGGACACATCAAACCTGGGAGACGGACTCACAGTTGGGGCGGAAGGGACATGGTACCCAGGGCCGGGGCGCGAGCTCATGAGTCCTCACACTCTTCCTAGGACCTGAGCTCTCCTTAGCGAGGTGTCTCTCGTCTCACCTGGAAGGCACGAGTGAGGAAGATGCCATACCTCCCTCATTTCACTACTCTGGGCCCAGGCGGTGTGTTTAAAAAGGGGCAACCCTGGCCAGGTGCTCACATTGTCCCACACACCCAAAGGTTATGGATTAGATTCCAGGTATGGGCACAGGTTTCAGGTTCGATCCCAGGTTGGGACCTATACCAGAGGGAAGCAACCATTCACTCTCTCTCTACCTCTCCCTCCCTCCCTCCCTCCCTCCCTCCCTCCTTTACTCCCTCCCTCCCTCCTTCTCTTTCTTTTTCTCTAAAAATCAATAAAAATATATCCTCTGTTGAGGATTAAAAAAAGAAAATAAGAAATATAAAAGTGAAAAAAATAAAAGGGGCTTGAAAGTGTTAACTAATACAAAAAAAATGTTCTTTGAGCATCATTTTCAAACTTCGGGTCTTTTTGTATCACTGATTTTTTATATATCCTCAACCGCCTACATTATTTCATGCTATGGCAGTTCAAATCTAGTTACTTTTTAAAACCTAGTCAGATATTTTTTAAAAAAATTGAATCAATCCTAAGTGTATGTTTTAATGTGCCAGACGTGTTTATTCTTATTACTGTTAAAATAAATAGAAACAAACATAAATAAATACGTAAATCTATATTTTTGAAAATAATGTTTTCCGAGTACCACCTGAAGTCATCTTGTTGGGAAACAATGATTTGTTCCAAACCTTCAACTTTGCACTGTTTCCTCCTCAAAAGTCCACCCATCGACCCTCACAGCCCAGGCCAAGGGCTTAGAAACCTAACACACTCGGCCATGCACTTGCCTTTCAACTCAGCCTGCAGACTCCTGCCTCCCTCCGTTCTCGAACCCACAGGACAGGTGTCCTGAGGGGCAGCTCTGAGCACTGAGTGGGGAGATCGGGGGTCTCACAGGGGGGGGGGGGCATTGCTCCAGTCTTGGTGGGGAACAGAACCCCTGGCAGAGAGAGGAAAAGGTGCGGTCTTTCAAGCAGAGGCGGTGGGTGGCATAAGCGAAGGACAGGAGGAAGGGCGGGGGGGTGCCCTGTAGCTGAGCCCAGGTTCAAAGCCACAGTCTGCCGGCTGGTTGGCCTGTACAGTTTTAAATTTAAATAGCTTGCCAGCTGAAAAAATGTGGAGATTTTTCACAGATCCCGGCTTTCCTGTTTAAGATCAGTCCCCTTCCCTCAGCTCCTTGTTTCCATAGCCCTTAGTGACCTTTGAACTTCTATAAACTCTGCGCTTAACTGCTTAGGTTTGGTGCCACCTCCCTCCTGGCCCCGCCATGTAAGCTCCATGAGGACAGGGGTTTGTGCTTCCTTTCCTAAGATATCTCGGAATTAAAGGCAGGCGTCTGGCACTGGTAGGTGCTCAGTAAGTATTTCAGCAAATGAGCAGAGGAGGTGGTGGGCCTGGAGGGTAGGTTCTGGGGTTTCAGGCACCGCCAGCCTGGCTCCCCTCTGGCCCCTGCCACGCAGCCTCTCCGCACTAATTTGGGGCAAGAAGGAAGCAAGCCTGAGGCTTTGTCTTTTTTAAAAATATATATTTTATTGATATTTTACAGAGAGGAAGGGAGAGAGATAGAGAGTTAGAAACATCGATGAGAGAGAGCCATCGATCAGCTGCCTCTTATAGGTCCCCTACTGGGATGTGCCCGTAACCAAGGTACATGCCCTTAACCAGAATCGAACCCCGGGACCCTTTAGTCCGCAGGCTGATGCTCTATCCACTGCTCCAAACCGGTTTCGGCAAGGCTTTGTCTTTTGATTTGGTCAGACTGGCAGGCGAGGCACCCCGCAGCTCACGCCAGGCTCTGGACTCCCGGTGTACCCCTAAACCCTGGCCCGGCCCAGCCCGTTTATCCAGCAGCACAAGGATGTGGGGAAGAGCCTTAGCTCCATCCTCTAAGAACCCAGTGCACCCCATTCCCCAAGATGGGAGGCGTGGGGAGCGATCTAGGGGGAGAACGGGGAGACTTCACCACCAGAGGGCGCCCGAGCCGAGCCAGCCGCCGCTGGGCGCTGAGGGCTGCGGCCGGGGCTCCAGTGCCGGCGGCCGGCTCCAGCGCTCCCTCCCACCAGGAGATGGAGGCGGGTTCGAGGGCCCACTTCTCCACCGGTTGTTAGTTCTTCACAGGCAGGAACCAAGGCGGGGGTTCCAGGCCAGGCCCTGTGCCCGGAGTGCATGGAGGATGAATGCAAGTTCACAGCGCATCTAACTGGGCAGGAAAGTGGTTTTGGAGAAAAAGACAAAAGACGCCCATCCCGGGACGAGAGTCCCGAAGCTGCAGGTTCCCTCCGCTGACGCCCTGGGGTGGCACCGCGGGAGCGGAGCCCGGACCACTTCCCCCGTGGTCCCCTCCGGGACAGAGGCCGCCCCACGGCCGGCTCTTTTGGTGGACGCGGGGGCAGAATCCACCCCGCTATCTGGTTATGCGGGTGTCACAGGGCAGGAGGCATGGCCGGAGCCGCCTGTGCCACCAGGGAGGCCCCACACAGCGCTCTTCCCCCCCCCCCCCACCCCCGGCCCCCCCACACCCCCGTTGTGCCAGCTGCACCCCTTCCAGCCCCCCTGCAGCTAGCTCAGTGCCCAGCCAGGCGCCCCCCTGCAGTTCCCCCACCAGAAAGGCCAAGGGCAGGGCACGTTGAGGGAGGGCAGAGGGGAAAGAAGAGGGTCCCCCGCGGGGGTACATCCCGGGGGAGGGGGGAGCCCTCAGGTGTACACAGAAATCCCTGGCTTCCATGTGTTGCACACAGAGGCCTCCTCCGCCCTTTCCCCAGCCTCTCCCCGGGGATTGTGATCGGCCCCTTCTCACTGAGAAGACAGAGGCGGCACATCTTACCCAGAGCCCCGGTTTTACAGTTGGGGAAACTGAGGCTGGGCTTGGGCCGCCAGGGGGTTGCTCTGACTGCAGAGACGGCCTCCTGCCCTCTGAGGCCGAGCTTGGGGGCCCCGCAGCGGGCCAGGGCAGGCGGTCGTCTGTAGGTCCTGCACCCAAAACCCAATGCACTCCTCGCTGCTGCATCTGAGGCAGCCTTCCAGCCGCCCCCGGCTCCACCGGGTTCCCTCTGGCTCTCATCCGGACCTCGCCTTGGCACCCAGGTCTCCGGACCCCGGGGACACTCAGCCCCCAGGCCGGCCGCTCCGCGTACCGAGGCCCCAGGCTCCAGCCCAGGCCGGGGCACCCGGGGCACCCTGAAGCACCGCGGCCGGGGCACCCTGGAGCACCCCGGCGCGGAGGGGGGGCGGGGGCGGGGAGGGGGCAGTCGGCGCGGCTCGGGGGCCGGACGCGGTCGGAGCCCCCAGAGGTCGGGAGAGCTGGCTCCGCGCCCGCCCCTCGTCCGCCCGCCCCGCCCCGCCGGCCCGCCCTCCGCCTCTAAAGCGGCCGCCTCCGCCGCCGCCGCCGCCGCACTTTCACTCTCCGCCGCCGCCGCAGCTCCCCGGCCTCGGACCCGCAGCCACCCGCCCGAGCCATGGACGCCAAGATCGTCGCCGTGCTGGCCCTGGTGCTGGCGGCGCTCTGCCTCGGCGACGGTGAGTGCGCTCGCGGCGGCGGAGGTCCGCGCCCCTGGCTCCGCCGCGCCCCGCGCCCCGCGCCCCGCGCCCCGCGCCCCGCGCCCCGCGCCCCGCGCCCCGCGCCCCGCGCCCCGCGCCCCGCGCCCCGCGCCCCCGGAGCGGACCGGTGCCCACGGCTCCCCGCGGGCGCTCCTCCGGCGGCTTCGGGTCCGGGCTGGGGCTCCGCGGGCGCGCTCCTGCGTGGCCCCGGGGGGCTGGACGCCGACGGGGCAGGGGTGCCCGGCCCTGGCCCCTCCACCCGGAGCTCGTCTCCCCGCGCCCGCTAGGTCTCCAGAGGCGGGGGCTGGGGGCCGGAGGTGCAGTCCATCCGCGGGTGTGGGTGTCCGGGGGAGCTCTTTGCGAGCCTGACTCCCGTCGCGGTGGGGGCCGTGCGGTCGGCAGCCGCTATCTCTGCAGCCCCGGCCCGGCCCGGAGCAGCTGTCGGGTTTGCGCCACCCACCTGGCCGCGCTCCTCCGCGGCTCTCAGCTCCTCCGCGGTCCCAGCGACGCCGCAAAGCCGGGCACGCATCCAGCCACGGCCTCCTGGTCTCTCCCCGGGGTCCCCCTGGAGAGGCCCCGAGGGCAGCCCAGCCGCAGTTGCCGTGTCTCCGAAACACACCTGCAGAAACGCGCCTTTGTGCAGCGGGGCCGGCCAGCTCGGAGTGAGCTCTGCTGCAAAGTTCCCTCGCCAAGGCCTCGGGCCATTGTGCACCGGGTGTCCAGTTTCACCCGGAGAGCGAGCGCGCTTTTCTCCCGAAGCGTGAGAGAATCTCCCTGTCCTGTCACTGGACACCGCCGCCGCTGCAAACGAAAATAAACTCCCCAAAAACAAAAACAAAGCCACGTCAGTGAGGCCTTGCTGCCTGTTCTGTTCTTGGCTGCGAAGTTTACAACAGACTCTGCGCAGGGACGCAGGGCACTCACGGCGTGCTGCGGTGCAGCGGGGTGTGTGCAGGACCGTCCTGGAGCCTCAGCGGGGTTGTGGGGACCCCTGTGCCCAGTGGCAGGCAGGGGGAGGGGGTAGAGCCAGCGTGGGCAAGGTGAGCGTGCATGCAACTGGGCCAGGCAGGGGGGCCTGGGCTAACGGGTTCTTGGCTGACCCCTGGAAAGTGTCCTCTGAAAAGGTAGCGAGTTAGTTGCTGGTCAGAGCTGCAGAGGGACCAGATCAAAGGCGAGTTAAACGTTTCTGGGCTGAAACCGTATCCTAGGCTGGGATCTCCTATTGGCTCCCCAGGCCCGGGGGGCACTGGTTTGGGAATTAACAATTGAATGGTCTTGTGAGAGAGGAGGCGCCACCACACACCTCTCTCTCTCCAGAGAAATGCGGCTGCCCCAGCTGCAGAAAGCACTGGAGTGCAGGGACTCAGGTCACTGAATCCTGAGCATCGCTGACCTGGGGGGCAAAGCCACAGACGCCTCCTGACCCCGGGAAGGCTTGGGAAGGCTTGGTCGCTTCCCCTCTGGGCAGCCAAGTGTCCAGGGTATGGTCCTGGGCTCCCGGCGGGTCTGCTTCTCCTTGCATGCCCAGGCCAGGACGCATTTTTAAAAAACTCCTGGGGCCCACGCTGAGTTCCAAACTGCACTCCGCAGGTAGCCTTGTGCAGGCTCAGGCTTGGGATCCTGGCCGACCAAGCCGGGAAGCTGGTGTTCTGCGTGCCCCAGCTTCCAGGGCTTACACCTGGGGGGGGGGGAGGGGTCCCCAGGCTTGTCCGGAGAGTCTGCCCAGAGAGTCTGCCCGGGGCCTGTCTCTTCACTGAAGTGGAAGGTTGTCTGGGAAGCGCTCTGAAATAAAGCCGAGGTCCCAGCCCTCGGAGCAGCCGGGCTAATCAGGTGTCCTCCTCGTACAGGATGTCACCCCAAAAGAGTTGGGAAAGAGGGATAGTGACAAAAAGCTGTAGGAGAGGACGCAGGTGGACGCAGCCCTGAGTTTGCTCCGTAAGTGCACCTGGACTCTGTCTCTTTAAAAATCTACTGAGGCCCTGGCCAGGTAGCTGCGTTGGTTAGAACCTCGTCCTGCTGTGCCAAGGTTGCAGGTTCAGTCCCAGGTCGGGGCACATAGAACAGTTAACCAATGAATGCCTGAATAAGTGGAACAACAAGCCCATGTTTCTCCCTCCCTCTCTCTCCCTTCTTCTCTCCAAAATCAATAATAATAATAATGATAATGATGATGATGAACTATGAAATTCCCCACTTGATAGACAGGCACTGGGTCCTGGGAGCAGGAATAAGAATTGCTTTAAAGGAACGGACAGTCCCAGAGGGTGAAGGGAGGGAGAGGAGCCAGTGAGAGAGCCTGTGTTCTGAGTCCAGAGGAGGCCTGCCCTGCCCTGCGTGGAGCCAGGACAGCTCGTGGACACCGGAGGGCAGCAGCCCCACCCCCACCCCCACCCCCTGCAGCCCTCACACCACGCACCTCCCAGCTCCCTGGTGCTCCAGGATTGAGACCTGCCCTGGCCCCCACAGCCCCAGCCCCTGCTCAGCCCAGCGGACCATGAGGATTCTAGGGAAAGCTGGAGGCGGGCTGCTCAGAGGGGTCCTGGCTCCTCCTTTAGCCAGGCTGCCTCGCCCCCGCGGCCCTGGGCTTGCTTTCCAGGTGATCTGGTTGCCAGGCGGGGCAGGAGGGAGATGTCTGGGCGGATGGGTTGCTGAGAGCCAGGCCCCATCAGGGACTTTCTGGTTTGACCTGAGAAGGCTGCTCCGTGCTCTCCTGCCCGCGGGTCCACTGAGCGCTCTGAGCGGGCTTGTTCCTTCTGTTTCTGAGGACAGTGAGTTTGGTTGGGGAGGGGGCCAGCTCACCCAGGACATGGTGGCCTAACCGGCCACCCCATGCCATTTCTCAACGGCATGCAGATTTAGGGGAAATGGAAGCAGCCCCACTTTGCAAGCTTTGGTGCGGCTTCGCCAGCCTCTTGCCCCAAAGTGCACAACTTCAGAATCAACCCACGGAGGCCCTGGGATCCTGTAAACACAGCACTTAAAAACAAACGCGTCTCAGTCTCCGACTGAGTGTCCTCAGACATGTATTTAAGTCCTGATGAAAGGACCCACACATTCAAATGATCTGGGCTATTAAGTGGGGCTCGGATAAAATCTGCAGGAAAAGCCCCGGCAAATCCCCGCCTCCCAGGGCTTGCAACTCTAGACTTAAAGGGGAAGGGTGGGTTCTGCAGGAGCCCTCTGCTAATTTACACTAATGAGCCGCAATTACGGCATTTTGCAAATTGGTGAATTTGCAAACAAAGATGTAATCCAGCCCAGGGGGCTGCAGGGTCCCTGCCTTGAAAGCCATATTTGACCGACTCCACCCTGACAGGCTCCTTGCTTCTGGGGAGGGCTGGGAGGAAGGAGGCTCTTGTGCTGTCCTCTGGGGGCGCCCAGGTGGGAGCCAGGCCAGATTCCTTTGTGGCTGCGGGGCTTAAGGTAAATGAGGCGAGAAGGGGGGTGGGGGGAGGCAGTAATCCTAGGAAGGCGGTGATGCTCCTGGGAAGAGGCCTGTGCAGGAGGAGGGAGGAGCGTGCTAGGGGTCCTGGGTCTGCCTAGGGAGGACTTTCTCAGTTGGCTCTGGAGAGTAACTTCGCCAAGAATAGCTGAGACCTGGGAGCCTCCCGCTAAAATAGCTCCCTCCTTCGATTAACATCCTTTATCTTAAGAAGCCAGAGCGGGGACTGCTTATTGTCATCCTCCCTCCCTCCCTCCTCCTGGGTCCATCTCTCCACAGGTCCTCCCAGCCTCTGGCCCTGGCAGAGTTGAGTCCGAGCCCACAGTGCTCGCTGTGCTGCCCCCGGAGGAGGTCTTTGCCAGGATCACCCGTCACTCTCCAGCCTGCCACCCTTTCTCGCTGCACGCCCAGACGCGTGTGCGTCTCAGAGGCCTGGCGGGGCATGACACGCCGCCGCGTGCTTGTCTCCCCTCACAGGGAAGCCGGTCAGCCTGAGCTACAGATGCCCCTGCCGATTCTTCGAGAGCCACGTTGCAAGAGCCAACGTCAAGCATCTCAAAATCCTCAACACTCCGAACTGCGCCCTTCAGATCGTGTAAGTCTGAGCATCCTCCTCCGGGAACGTTGCATCTGTTGGGCACAGTGACCCCCCCGCTGGCGGGCTCCGGGAAGCTAGAGAAATGGCACGTGCCAAGTGCCCGGCCTTGAACCTGGCATGAGTAGAGGCAGCTGTTACCTCCACCAGGCCTTTGAGTGCAGCAGCGGGCAGGAGTTTCCAAAGCCACCCTCCCGTGCCCTCTGTGCCCACAGTGGCCCTTGCCTCTTCTTTCTAAGCCTCCTCCCTCCGGCACAGGAAGTGGCCGTGCCTCTGGACTAGGGAAACACTGGCCTCCCCAAAGTCTGTGCTCACACTCAGGTCTGGCAGACACAGAATGAGCCCACAGTGGCACCCAGATTTGAACCCCCATCCACTCTGCCCCGAGGCTTACTCTTACCTCTGTCTTCCTTGTTCCATCAAGATGATTTGCCAGAACAAACATCTGCT
This sequence comes from Vespertilio murinus, assembly GCA_963924515.1. Taxonomy (NCBI): domain Eukaryota; kingdom Metazoa; phylum Chordata; class Mammalia; order Chiroptera; family Vespertilionidae; genus Vespertilio; species Vespertilio murinus. The sequence continues at coordinate 50,550,333 of OZ004714.1, read as the reverse complement.
GTTCTTTCCAGTTACCCTCACACGCTCCCCTCACCTTGCAGATAGAGTCCTACTTCTGTGCCCCTCCATCTGGCCACAGGCCTGTCTCTGCTCCGTTCCCCTCGAATCCCAGCCCCAGTGATTCCCCCGGGGAATCTGCCTGGCCAGCACCTGGCTGGTGGAAGGAGGGGGGGTTCCCACGTGGGTGTCGGGTGAGCAGACTCGAAGGTGCACCCCGCCTCCTGTCTCTGCAGGGCCAAGCTGAAGAACAACAACCGACAAGTGTGCATCGACCCCAAGCTGAAGTGGATCCAGGAGTACCTGGAGAAAGCTTTAAACAAGTAAGCCCAACAGCCAGAGAGGACTTTCCACTAGAGCCACTGGAGGAAAGCTAAAACTGTGCGAAAGTCCTGAGCGGGCCAAGGTGTGGGAGGAAGGCCTGCGTGGTGAGGGCCCTCTTGGTGGTGTGCTCCGGGCAGCGCGTTGGCCCGGGGCGGGCGGGAGGTTGCCCGGCACGCAGACCCTGCATTTGTAGCCTATGGTACGATATCACAGCTTGTAGTCATGCACCGGGACCCTGCGCACTGGCTGCTTTACAGCTGGGGTTCTTTTTCCTGAGAAATTGTATTATCGCCACCGCATTTCCCACCAGTCACCTCCCCTGTGATCATCACCATCATCATCATTCTCGTTATCCCCTTAAAGCCAATGATTCCTTAATACCTGTGTTTGCTTTGCTTTGGATTTTTCCTCTTCCCCACTGGGGAGTCTGGGCACAGTCAGTGATGGCCAAGCTCGAAGCTCAGACAAGTAGGGGCCTCCCTCCAAAGCGGAGGCCTGGGGGGGTGAGCGGGGGGCTCTGGTGGGGCACACCCCTCCTGGAATGAGGGCCCAGGGCAGCCCGCACACACTGACCGTCCGAGGCAGCGGCCGGCGCCTCCTCCTCTGTCGAGCCCAGTGCGTGGCCCCCGGGCTCCACACAGAGGCCATCCCTGGGGACTGTGCTCAGAGACCCCTCCTGCCATCCCCGCCTCTCTCTCCCGCCACAGCATGCTCCCCCCTCGCTCCGCTCTCATTTCCCTCCTCTCGGGGAGGAGGGTGACCCTGGGGCTGCGGCCGCAGCGCCCTCCTCCCCGAGCCCTCCTCCTGCTCAGGCCCTTTGTGAGAATCTGCTCCAGCCGCCCCCAAAGTGGGGCTGGCCTCCGGGGCCTGGGACCCCAGTTCCCCCCTTGCCATGAGAGACACGTCTCTGCAAACTCCAGTGCACTCCCAAGCGGAGGGCTCTCTCGGAGGAGCCTGGTTTCAGTGATCGCCTCTGAGGCATGTGTGCCCCGAGGTGCTACGAATGCTAAGTTTTCTGAAACCCAAGGTGAAAATTAAGTGAATGAATGAGCCTCTTACCACTAACTCCTGCTTCTGAGGCCACAGCAGCCCAATCCGAAATGCTGGCAAGGTGAAATGTCACCCATGAGTGCGATCCACAGACGGGCCTGGTGGTGTTTGTAACGTTTTGCAAGGCATTTTTTTATATAAATATATATATTTTTGTGCACACTTTTTAAAACATTTCTTTATAAGACAAATGTATTTCAGAATATATTTATACTCAAACAGTTCCTACATTCATTCGCAG